>CM072091.1:33181674-33849720 GCA_036850905.1 Luffa acutangula | reverse complement strand
CCAACTAGCTGATAGATCTATCACATATCCAAAAGGTAAAATTGAGGATGTCTTAGTAAAAGTAGATAAATTCATATTTCCTGTTGATTTTATTATTTTAGACTATGAGGCTGATAAAGATGTCCCAATTATTCTAGGTCGTCCATTTTTTGCTACTGGTAGGGCGTTAATAGATGTTCAAAAAGGGGAATTAACAATGAGAGTTTTTAATGAGGAAGTGAAATTTAATGTGTATAAAGCCATGAAATATCCGGACGAAATGGAGGATTGCTCCTTCATTAGGATTTTGGAGAGCAGAGTTATTGAGACAAAAATACAGGATTCGGCTAGTAAGCATTCGGAATAGCATGGAGAGGTTAGTGTAGAGGATTTGCAGGTTTGTTTGTTAGAAAGAAAAAATGAAAAAGAATTGTTTAGGTGTGAGGATGTTTTTGAGTCTTTAGATTTAGATCAAAGGAAAGCTCCTCCTATTAAGCCATCCCTGATTGAGGCACCTACTTTAGATTTGAAACCCTTACCGGATCATCTAAAGTATGTGTATCTTGGGGAAGGTGAGACGTTGCCCATTATTGTTGCATCAGATTTAATGTCGGAGCATGAGGAGGCCTTAATAAAATTGCTGCAGCAATACCGCAATGTTATAGGTTGGACATTGGCTGACATTCAGGGAATTAGCCCATCTTTTTGTATGCATAAAATCACTCTAGAGGAGGGGTCCTTTAGGAGTATTGAGCAACAAAGAAGGCTTAACCCTGCAATGAAATAGGTTGTAAAAAAGGAGGTGATTAAATGGTTGGATGCTGGGATCATTTATCCAATTGCCGATAGCAATTGGGTGAGCCCTGTCCAATGTGTTCCTAAGAAAGGAGGTGTCACTGCGGTGAGCAATAAAGACAATGAGTTAATCCCAACGAGGAAAGTAACTGGCTGGAGGGTTTGCATGGACTACAGGAGGCTCAATAAAGCCACCCATAAGGACCATTTCCCTCTACCATTTATTGACCAGATGTTGGATAGATTGGCTGGTCAGTGATAGCGAGCATAGCTAGCTAGTTTTCCCTATTCAATTTAGCTAGTCTTTTATGATTTTTTGGCCATTTTATTGTGCTTGAATGTTTATTTTGTAGGAAATGGTTAATTGGAGCAAAAATGCAATAGTGGAGTTAATCGGGTGCTCGGGACGCGAAAAGATGCAAAGGAATGAAAAAGAGTCAAAGAGAAAAAAAAAAGTCAAAATAGGGACAAATGCAAACTAGCGTCGAGACGCTAGCATTCCTTATCTGAATAGGTGCAAAACGGTCACAGCGTCTCGACGCTGCGACCTTAGCGTCTCGACGCTGTGTAATTTTCATTCCAGACACGCGTGTTTTAGAGGCAGCGTCTCTACGCTACGACAAAAAAATCTGCAATATAAGTTATTTTCGGCTAGGGCTGAAGGGGGATTTCTTTTGGGAGACTTTTGGAGCCATAAAACAGAGGAGAAAACAGAGGATTGAGGCTGAACAAAGTAGATCAAGGTGGAAATCAACCCATTGTTCGTGGGGATCGTGACGGGGACGTTCGGTCTCGGCCTACATTGATTTTTTCCTTTCCTTTTCCTTTTCTCTAGCTAGATTTTATGGTTTTGTCATGTTTAGTTGAGCTTGTAATACCATTCATGAGTAGCTAAACTTGTGGCTTAGGGATTGGTGTAGTTGATTTAGTTTATGGATTGATTTATGGTTTAAGTTGTGCAATGGTTATTATGTATGCAATCTTGATTTAATGCTTACAATTAATTGGCCATTAGTTGAATGATTTGAGTTTTGATTCTTGATCGGGAGAGGGGATTAAATGTAGACTTACTCAAGATTGCATGAACTAAAGTTTATTTTCTAATTCGTGACGGTTTTTAGATTAACTTTAGAATTGGTCAAAAGAACTCATTGCCTTGCATGTTAATAAACTTAGATAGGGATATCAAGTTGGTTTATTTGCATGAAAATCAATTATACTCGGGAGAGGTAATTGTGATTAAAGGTTCTTAGGCTCATAATTCAATTGTGCATAATAACTTATTCCTTAAAATCAATCCTAGACTAAATCGGCGAAATCAATTCCCCAAGTATTCTTCCAATTGAATTTCCACTTTTTACTTGTTTTGATTTAGTTTTAGATCTATCACTCATTACTTTGTGTTCCCTAAATAAAATTGAGCAAGATAATTCACAATACTTGATTTAGCTTAAACATCCAATCCAGAGGACGACACTCGTTTATACGAACACTTTATTATTACTTGACCCGTGCGCTTGCGGTAAGGAAAATTCCACATCAAGTTTTTGGCGCCGTTGTCGGGGATTGGCACATTTAGTTAGATTGATATTGTGAAAAAATTATTTGATCTTAATTTAGGGTGTATTGTTACTTTTCTAGGTTGATTGTTTTTTTTTTTCCTTATTTGTTTTTCTTTCCATATTTGTTTTTCTAGTTTAGTTTTTTTTAGTTGTGTAATCTTTTTCTTTTTTTTTTTTTTTTTTTTTGTTATTTTCTTTGATTTTCCTTGTTTCTTTAGTCAGATATTTTCCTTGTTAGTATTTTTTCCTTAATAGTAATTTTCCATTTTTGTTTCTTGTTTTCCTTAATTAGATAGTATTTTCCTTTTCTATATTATATTTTCCATATTCAGATTAGTTGTTCTCTTTTCTTGTTTTCTTTCCTTAATTGTTTTCTTTCCTTTTTAGGGTAGTTTAGTTTGTTTATACGTAGTAGTAGAGAATTGATACCATTGGAATCCGAGATCAAGAGAACCATCCATAGGATTCGAAGGGAAAATAGAGAAATTATTCAAATGGCCGACCAAAATCCACCTGAGGAGCCTAGGCCTATTAGAGACTACTTTCAGCCCGTGTTTCAGGGGCAACAATCAGGGATTGTCTATGCCCTGATCAATGCCAACAACTTTGAGCTGAAGACCGGTTTCATTCAGATGGCTCGAGATTGTGCTTATAGAGGATCACCCACTAAGGATCCAAATTCTCATCTAAAATCCTTTTTGGACATTTGTGGGACGGTAAAAATCAATGGAGTTTCTGAGGATGCTATTCGCTTACGCTTATTTCCTTTTTCTTTGCAGGATAAAGCACGAGATTGGTTGCAGTCCATTCCCCCTGGGAGCATCACCACCTGGGATGCTTTGGTCCAGGCCTTTTTGAAGAAATTTTTCCCTCTTGCAAAGACGGTCAAGCTGAGGATCGAGATTGGGACGTTCCAACAACAATATGATGAGCAGCTGTTCGAGGCCTGGGAGCAATTTAAAGAGTTGCTGAGGAAGTGCCCTCAGCATGGATATCCCGACTGGCTTCAGGTTCAATTGTTTTATAATGGTATAACTCCTAGTACAAAAAAAATTGTTGATGCAGCTGCAGGTGGAAACTCTGTTGTCCAAGACCGTGGAAAATGCTCGCACACTTCTAGAGGATATGGCCACCAACAGCTATCAATGGCCATCTGAGCGGTTGACAAGGTAAGTGCACTCCTGCCTAGATGACCTCCCTTGCTAATGCTTTTATGAAATTTTCAGGTACAGGGAGTGCACAGTCAATTGAATCAACTACTGCGTTAGCATCTAGACCTCAGGAGGAAACCATCGAGCAGGTTCAGTATGTATCAAATTTTAATTCTAAGGGATATAATAATAATGCCACACCTACACATTATCACCCTAACAATAGGAACCATGAAAATTTCTCCTATGCTAATACTAAGAATGTTCTTAATCCTCTTGGTTTTGCCCCTCAACCTCAAGAAAATAAAAAGTTAGAAGATCTTGTTGGAGCTTTCATTGCAGAATCTAGTAACAGGACAACCAAATTGGAGGAGGCAGTCATTGCCATCAACTCAACAGTGAATGGCCATAGTGCTGCCATCAAGAACATTGAGACTCAGCTGGGACAGTTGGTAAGTGTTGTAAGCACCATGAATAAAGTTAAGGCCCCAGCTGAGCAGGAGAAAACCCAGATGGAGTACTGTAAAGCAATCACTGTGCACCAGGAGGAAGCTGAAGAAGAGCCTGAGTCTGAGGATTATGAAACGCCTACAGGGGAAGCTGAGGAGGACACATCATCAGATGAGGCTGAAAAGCCTGAACCTGAGCCTCCTATTCTTTCTCCCACACTAATGGTTCCCAAAGAAAAGAAAAAGAAAAAGAAGAAAAAGAACAATCAGGTCCAGTTTGATAAATTTATGAATGCTTTTATGAGTCTGAACATTAAAATTCCTTTTGCAGAAGCATTAGAGATGCCCCAGTACAACGGGTTCATGAAGGAATGGTTAGCTAAGAAGCGAAAGGAAAAAAAGGTTGACACCGTATATCTCGCTTCCACATGCAACACTAGAGTACAACAGAAGGTACCTGAAAAAGTAGCAGATCCAGGGAGTTTTTCTGTTCCTTGCAGTTTTGGTACTTATTCTTTCAGAGCATTATGGGATTTAGGTGCTAGCATTAATATTATTCCTCTATCTCTGTGCAAAAAGTTAGATATAGGTGAGATTAAATCTACTCTTGTTAGGCTCCAATTGGCTGATCAGTCTGTGGTTAGACCAGTTGGCATTATAGAAAATGTTTTAATCAGAGTAGGTAGATTTTTCCTCCCTATTGATTTATATGTTCTGGATATGGTGGAAAATCCTTCAATGCCTGTCATACTAGGAAGACCATTCCTCGCTACTAGGCGAGTGATTATTGATATTGAGCGCAGGGAGCTCACTATTAGAGTCTGGAATGAAAAAGAAATATGGGTAAAATACCTTTTTGGTCCCTCATGTTTCATGTCAGTTTCCAATAGGTCCCTAAGTTTCAAAATCGAACAATTAAGTCCCTACTGTTTAAAAAATGATTCTATTGAGTCCTTTAACCGTTAATTTTTTTAACGGATCTGACGTGGCGATAACAGATGCTGACGTGGCACGTTTAAAAGATTAAAATAATATTTTTAAAATTAAATATAATAATTAAAATGATTAAAATCAAATTTTTTAAAAATATCCACTATCTCTTCTCTCTCCCCCCTTCTCCCTTCACCTCCTCTCTTCTTCTTCTCACCATCGGAGTCTCCTCCCCGCCGTCGTCGGAGCCTCCTCCCCAAATGCCCCTCTCTCACTCTTCTTCATCTAAATCCAACACCCATCTCTCCCCGAAATCCCTTCCTCTCCCTTCCCCTTTCCTTCTCACCGCCGCTGCCATACCCCCCCCCCCCCCCGCCTCGAAATCCCTTCCCATTTCCCCCCCTCTCACCGACGACAGTCCACCCACCGCCCTTCTTCTTCATCTCCCCCACCTTCGAACCCCTTCCTTCCTCTTCCCTCCCCTTCACCCACCCTCCAAATCCGCAGCTTCTTCGTCAACAATCCCTCCCTCACCCCTCACATCTTCTTTTCCTCAACAAACACCCACAGTGAAAGAGCATCAACCAAATCTGAGCCCAAAAAAAAAAACCATACGGGTTCTCATTTTCAGATCTAGGGAAAAAAAAAAAACAAAAATCACATGGGCTCTCCTCCAAGAAGCTCATCGGCGTCGTAGTTGGGGAGAAACGGCGGCATCGTTGGCGTCGAAGTTGGTAGGCGTCAGATCCGAAGGGGAGAGAAACGGCGGCATCGTCGGCGTCGAAGTTGGTAGGCGTCAGATCCGAAGGGGAGAGAAACGGCGGGATCGATGGCGACAGCGTCGGAGTTTTGGTCGGGGTCAAATCTGAAGGGAAGGGAAGAGTGGGAAGGGGTCGGCGCCAGATCTGAAGGGAAGGGAAGGGAAGGGGCGAAGGGGAAGGAGAGATAGAGAGAGAAAGGTTTTTTTTTAACTATTATTATTATTATTATTATTATTATTATTATTATTATTATTTAAAATAAATATTTTAATATTAAATTTTTCCACGTCAGCACCGTTAAAAAAAATTAACGGTTGAAGGACTAAATTGAACTATTTCCGAAACAGTGAGGACTTGATTGTTCGATTTTGAAACCTAGGGACCTATTGGAAACTGAACCGGAACATGAGGGACCAAAAAGGTATTTTACCCGAAGAAATATTTAAAGCAGTTGAAGACTCTAAGGGACACTCTGAAGTGCTTTTCATGGGCTACAAGAAAGGTGCAAGAAAGAGCACCTCTGTTGGATTCACAGAAAAGAAGCCTCCTTGAAGCACGGTCAACACGTCGAGCTAATGACGTTAAACAAGCGCTTATGGGAGGCAACCCAAGTAAGTGTAGTTGTGCTTTTCTGTTTGCTTTTGATTTATTGTTTGTTTTTGTGTTGTAGGTCTTGGTTCCAGTTCTCCTTTGCTTTCAAGCTTCCATGAGAAAGGTCATCATCATTCCAGGGCAGTACTGTTCACTCCTTTCATTCTTTCTTTGTTTTCATGCTTGATTATGCCTTATTTTCTTTATACATTGAGGACAATGCATGTTTTAAGTTTGGGGGTGGAATAGCATGTTTGTGGAGCCCTTGAGCATCTGAGTTCGGGCTATAGTTTTGAGCTTTCTTTGAATTGAGTATATGGTTGTTTTCTAGATGCTATTTATGCATGACTATGATATCCTAGGATAGGCTTTCTTGTCAATTTTCAAGCTTGCGATGAGTTGTAAGCATGAGCGCCAAAAAGGGAGACTTTTTAAACTTTTTCTAGGAGATGGCTTGCATGACTAGAGTATTTGCCTTGGCTAGATTTGGATTTGAATGCTTAGGAGCGAATTATTAGGTTCATATGCTTGTTGTCATCTTGATAGGTGTAGGGAAGAGCTAAAGAGTTAAATTTTTGCAAATTAGCATGTTTGATCTTGCTTAGGAGGAAAGAAAAGAATATATGCTTATCATGTTCATAAAGAAAAATCATTTTTGTTGTTACTGTTGAGAAAAAAAAATTATTATGCCATTGCCATGTGCACAGTTTGCAATGTTTAATAAAGTTTAGGCAAAAAGAGCTACCCCTGTTGTGATCAGTTAGGCCAACCAGAGAAAACTCAGGTTAAGGGTTCCTACCATGGGTGTGTGAAAGCTAGTGCCACATATACATGCTTAATTTAATTGTTAATTATGAGCACCTAAGTATGGAGGAAAACAAACTAATTTGTTCCATTAACTCATTAGTGAAACCTTAGTGCCAGTGTAGAGGGAAGATGAGCTGAGAGTTTAATAATCCAATCCTGGGCAAGTAGAGTTTGATCTTGTTGAGTTAGATCTCACTTGTGCAAGTTAATTTTGGAAAAATTTTAATTTGTCTCCCTCATTGGTCCTTGTGTGCATGTCTCTTGCTTGCTTGTCTATTGACTTTTGAGCCTTGAGGATTGAGTCATGTTTGTTGCATCCATTCTTCTACTGTATGCTTGATTTTTAGTTTGCTCGAGGACTAGCAAAAGCTTAAGTTTGGGGGTATTTGATAGCGAGCATAGCTAGCTAGTTTTCCCTATTCAATTTAGCTAGTCTTTTATGATTTTTTGGCCATTTTATTGTGCTTGAATGTTTATTTTGTAGGAAATGGTTGATTGGAGCTAAAACGCAATAGTGGAGTTAATCGGGTGCTCGGAACGCGAAAAGATGCAAAGGAATGAAAAAGAGTCAAAGAGAAAAAAAGTCAAAATAGGGTCAAACGCATACTAGCGTCGAGACGCTAGCCCTTGAACGTCTCGACGCTAGCATTCCTTATCTGAATAGGCGCGAAACGGTCACAGCGTCTCGACGCTGCGACCTTAGCGTCTCGACGCTGTGTAATTTCCATTCCAGACATGCGTGTTTTAGAGGCAGCGTCTCGACGCTACAGCAAAAAATTCTGCAATATAAGTTATTTTCGACTAGGGCTGAAAGGGGATTTCTTTTGGGAGACTTTTGGAGCTGTAAAACAGAGGAAAAAATAGAGGATTGAGGCTGAACAAAGTAGATCAAGGTGGAAATCAACCCATTGTTCGTGGGGATCGTGACGGGGATGTTCGGTCTCGGCCTACATTGAGTTTTTCCTTTCCTTTTCCTTTTCTCTAGCTAGATTTTATGGTTTTGTCATGTTTAGTTGAGCTTGTAATACCATTCATGAGTAGCTAAACTTGTGGCTTAGGGATTGATGTAGTTAATTTAGTTTATGGATTGATTTATGGTTTAAGTTGTGCAATGGTTATTATGTATGCAATCTTGATTTAATGCTTTCAATTAATTGGCCATTAGTTGAATGATTTGAGTTTTGATTCTTGATCGGGAGAGGGGATTAAATGTAGACTTACTCAAGATTGCATGACTAAAGTTTATTTTCTAATTCGTGACGGTTTTTAGATTAACTTTAGAATTGGTCAAAAGAACTCATTGCCTTGCATGTTAATAAACTTAGATAGGGATATCGAGTTGGTTAATTTGCATGAGAATCAATTATACTCGGGAGAGGTAATTGTGATTAAAGGTTCTTAGGCTCATAATTCCATTGTGCATAATAACTTATTCCTTAAAATCAATCCTAGACTAAATCGGCGAAATCAATTCCCTAAGTATTCTTCCAATTGAATTTCCACTTTTTACTTGTTTTGATTTAGTTTTCGATCTATCACTCATTACTTTGTGTTCCATAAATAAAATTGAGCAAGATAATTCACAATACTTGATTTAGCTTAAACATCCAATCCAGAGGACAACACTCGTTTATACGAACACTTTATTATTACTTGACCCGTGCGCTTGCGGTAAGGAAAATTCCACATCAGTCAGGCCTACTACTGTTTCTTAGATGGTTATTCTGGGTATAACCAGATTACCATTGCTCCTGAGGATCAGGAAAAAACCACTTTCACCTGCCCGTATGGGACGTTTGCTTTTAGGCGAATGCCTTTTGGTCTTTGCAATGCTCCAGCAACATTTCAGCGATGTATGTTAGCAATTTTTTATGATATGATTGAGTCCACTGTTGAGGTATTCATGGACGATTTTTCAGTGTTTGGAGGGTATTTTCAGAGTTGTTTAGATAATTTAGGACAGGTGTTAAAGAGGTGTGAGGATACCCATCTAGTTCTTAATTGGGAAAAATGCCACTTCGTGGTGAAGGAGGGCATAGTGTTAGGCCATAGGATTTCTAAGAATGGTCTATAAGTTGATAGAGCACAAATAGAGGTGATTGAAAGATTAGAACCACCGAGTTATGTGAAGGGAATTCAGAGTTTTTTAGGACATGCTGGATTCTATAGGAGGTTCATAAAAGATTTTTCCAAGATCAGTAAACCTCTTTGTAACTTATTGTGTACTGATCATGTTTTTGACTTTAATGCTGATTGTAGGAAGGCTTTTGAGACTTTAAAGGCTGCTTTAATCTCAGCACCCATTCTTTGTGCACCTAATTGGAATTTACCATTTGAGGTAATGTGTGATGCGAGTGATGCTGCGGTAGGTGCTATGCTGGGGCAAAAGCAGGGCAAATTTATCCATCCTATATATTATGCAAGCAAGGTTTTAAATGAAGCACAAGTCAACTACACAACTACTGAAAAGGAGTTGTTAGCTGTTGTGTTCGCTTTTGAAAAATTTCGGCCATATTTGGTTGGATCCAAAGTCACAGTGTTCACAGATCATGCAGCAATAAGGTACTTAATGTCTAAGAAAGATACAAAATCTAGACTAATTCGTTGGGTTTTATTATTGCAGGAGTTCGACTTGGAGATAAAGGATAAGAAGGGATCAGAGAATGTCATTGCAGATCATTTATCTCGTCTTGATCCATCATCATCTTTGCTGGAGCAATCTGCCATTTCAGATGCTTTTCCAGATGAACAGCTTTTTGCTGTTGAGGTAAAGGTAGTCAGGGATGTCCCTTGGTATGCTGATATTGCTAACTTTTTGGTAAAGGGAGTCACTCCTATTGACATGAATTGGAGGCAGACGAAAAAGTTTAAGCATGATGCGAAGTTTTTCTATTTGGATGAGCCATTTATGTATAAGCAATGCTCTGACGATATTCTTCGTAGGTGTGTTTCAGGTGCTGAAGCAAAGGAAATCCTAGAGCAATGTCATTCTTCGCCGTATGGAGGTCATTTCAGTGGTCAGAGGACAGCTATGAGGATTTTGCATTGTGGATTTTTCTGGCCCACCTTATTTAAGGATGCCCACTGGTTCTACAAGCAATGTGATGCTTGCCAAAGGAGAGGAAACTTGGGGTCTAGAGATGAAATACCTCTTACTTATATTTTAGAAGTTGAATTATTCGATGTGTGGGGTATTGATTTTATGGGGCCATTCCCCCCTTCTAATGGCAATGTTTTTATCTTATTGGCAGTTGATTATGTGTCCAAATGGGTGGAGGCCATCGCATGCCATCAGAATGATGCCAAGACAGTTGCAAGGTTTCTTCAATTGAACATCTTCGCGCGGTTTGGGACACCTAGGGCTCTAGTGAGTGACGAGGGTACACATTTTGTTAATAATATCTTAACTAAACTTTTAGCTAAGTATGAGATTAAGCATAGGATAGCTACCCCTTATCATCCACAAGCAAATGGTTAAGCGGAAATTAGTAATAGGGAAATAAAATCGATTTTAGAGAAAGTAGTCCATCCATCTAGAAAGGATTGGTCTTTTAGGTTGGATGAGGCTCTTTGGGCTTATAGGACAGCCTATAAGACTCCTCTAGGTATGTCTCCCTATAGGTTAGTATATGAGAAAGCTTGTCATTTACCATTAGAGTTAGAGCATAAAACGTTTTGGGCTTTGAAAAAGTTAAATTTTGATCTGAGTCGTGCAAGAGCAATAAAAATGCTGCAGCTTAATGAATTAGAGGAATTTCGTCAATTTTCTTATGAAAATGCAAAAATGTATAAAGAAAAGACTAAGCTGAGGCATGACAAGAAAATAAAATCTAAAGAGTTTGTCAAGGGTCAAAAAGTCTTGCTTTATAATTCTAGATTAAAATTATTTCCTGGGAAACTAAAATCTAAATGGTCAGGACCATTTATTGTGGTTGAGGTTTTCCCCCATGGAGCAAAATTACTTTACAAGATGAAAAAGATGGAAGAATGTTCAAAGTGTGAAAAATTATTGGGGAGAGGAGTTTCAAGGGAAATATCCTTCCCTAAGGTTGGTTGATGATTGAGAGAGCAGGATTTTTGCAGGAGCATTTCACAGAGCAAAATTTTGAGCTCCCAGTGTTTGTATTGATTTTATTTTTCTGATTTGTTTTTAATTTCGATTAGGTTAGATTTGATTTTTGCATGGTTTATTAGGATTTGTTTCTTTTTTAAGTTGATTTGATTTTATTCTTAGGTTATTTATTTAAATTATCTTTGAATTATCTTCTAATTAATTAGATTTTATTAGATTAGATCTAGATTTCATTTTCAGTTATTTTAATTCAGTTGAGTTTGAGTTAATAAAGATTTGCTCTAAATTAATTCGGCTAAAACGGGACTTCCTGTTTGAACGAGGATTTGGCGATGATTTGCCACGATTCTTGAGGACTGGAATAGAGAACCTTGGCTGGAGCCAATTTTGTGCAAAACCAGCGTCTGTTAATTCCAACCTTGTTCGAGAATTTTACGCAAATCTTGACGATAAGGAAGAATTTTAGGTTATAGTTCGAGGAATGCCCGTGGACTGGAGCCCAGAAGTCGTTAATGATTTGTTCGATCTCCAGGATTTTCCGCATGCAGCCTTTAATGAGATGGTGGTTGCACCATCTAGCGATCAACTAAGTGCGGCTGTCCGAGAGGTTGGCATTGAGGGGGCCCAATGGAGGTTGTCGCAGACGCAGAAGCACACATTTCAGGCTGCTTATTTGAAGAGCGAGGCCAACACCTGGATGGGTTTCATTAGGCTGCGCTTACTGTCGACAACTCACGATTCAACAGTGTCTCGGGACCGGGTATTGCTTGCCTTTGCTATTCTTCCCTCAATGAGTATTGACGTAGGAAAAATAATTTCTTATGAGATTCTTGACTGCTGGCGGAAAAAGGTGGGGAAGTTGTTTTTCCCCAACACTATCACGATGCTATGCCGAAGGGCAGGGGTGCCAGAGTGTGAGGATGATATGATATTACCAGATAAGAGAATAATAGACACGCCAAATTTGGCTAGGCTTTAGAGAACACAGGAAGCATGCCAATGAGGTTTGGTGTGCGACATCCAACAAATTCAGGAGCTGTTGCAACTGCATTCCAGCAGAATGGAATTCGTTGAAAGGCAATTTCAGACTTTCTGGGATTATGTAAAGAGGAGGGATGCCGCATTAAGGGTGGCCTTGCAATCGAATTTTTCCAAACCATATCCGGCCTTACCCATATTCCCTGAGGACCTACTGAACCCCTAGATCCCGTCGCCGCTTGTGGAACAAGAAGGTGATGAAGAAGAAGAGCCTAGTTAGGAAGATTGAAGGAAGGAGAATTTGAGCCCGCAGTGTTTTTTGTTGAAATATTTTGTTTGCTCGCGCATTCCGTGACTACATTTTCTTCTATTTCTATTGTTTTGGCTGTTTTTTTTTTTTTTTAATTTTTCTGCTTTAAAAATATATCTTTGCTTTTGTAATATCTTTTTAGGTTTTTAATGAAATTTCCAGATGCTTTTCATTCTATATGCACTGAGTAAATCTAACTTAACTAGTTTCTTCTGAATTTTTGAAGCTTGGACTGATTAAGCTGAATTAGATCAAGGTATTCTGATCCCCAAAAACCTTTTGCTTGAGCATTTCTTCTGGCCTGGTCTGTTGCTGTGGCAAAGAAAATTTTGGAGGTAGTGTTGACTTTTATGATCCACTTTAAGCTTCGTTCTAGTCCCACGCTTAATTTAAAATTCAGATAGAAAAGTTTAAGTTTGAGGGTATAATTATAAAATTAATGATTCATTGGGGACAATGAATAATTCAAGTTTGGGGGACTTTTTGCTACTCCAATTATTTTGCTCGAGCATTCCTCTCCTTCAAATAAAAATTTGTTAGGTTATTGAGTAACCGGGGACATTTGTGATACCCACAGTTTGTCTTCGCGTCAAAAGGTGACTTAGGAAATATGAGAAAAATTATTTGCTGAAAAAAATTGATTGTTGAAATTTTGCTGAAAAAAAAATTGATGGAGCAAAAGTTTTGAAGGATGAATGATGATCCAGCAGTTTCTCTGTCTCCCAGAACTTAGGTGAGCTTCATCATAAAATGTTGTCATTCTGAGGAGCAAAAGATAGAATAACAAAGGATTTTTTAGCTTTATAAAGAGTATTGAGCCTTGTTGGTGATGAGTTTGAGGCAAGGGTATACTGCACCATAAAGTGGGTCATCCCATGCTTAAAAACTTATGACTGTAGGGTTGTTTTAAGTCTAAAAATGAAAATATGAACCCCTTGAAAATATGTTTTGAATGTCTGATAATAGAGCTAGGCTGTGGTAAGTTCTTAGAATAGAGTTGAAAGTGGTGATTATTTGTCCATGCCGGAGGAATCATTTTGCTACAGCAGAGCTCGGTTTTGCAGCGTGCTCAGGTAATAGGCTAAGGTAGTGTTGGACTGTCTGGTTGGATTAAGCTATTCTGTGTTGATGTGGACTTTTCCTACCGCAAGCGCACAAGTCAAGTAATAATATAGTGAATGTAATTCGAATGTCGTCCCCTGGATTGGATTTTTAAGCAAATCAGGTATTGCGAATTATCTTGCTCAATTTTATTTAGGGAACACAATGTGATGTTTGAATGATATGAAAACTAAATCAAAACAAGTAAAAAGTGTGGAAATTCAATTGGGAAAAATACTTAGGGAATTGATTTTGCCGATTTAATCTAGGATTGATTTTAAGGAGTAAGTTATTATGCACAATGAAATTATGAGCCAAAGACCCTTTAATCACAACTACCTCTCCCGAGTATAATTGATTCTCATGCAAATTAATCTACTTGATATCTCTATCTAAGTTTATTAACATGCAAGGCAATAAGATCTTTTGACTAATTCCAAAGTTAATCTACAACCGTCACGAATTAGAAAATAACTCTAGTCATGCAATCTTGAGTAAGTCTATATTAAATCCCCTCTCCCGAGCTAGATTCAAAACTTAAATCATCCAACTAATGGCCAATTAATTGAAAGCATTAAATCAAGATTACAAACATAATAAACATTGCACAACTTAAACCATAAATTCAATCCATAAACTTAATCAACTACATCAATCCCTAAGCTATGAGTTTAGCTACTCATGAATGTAATTACAAGCTCAACTAAACATAATAAAGCCATAAAGTCTAGCTAAAGAAAAGGAAAGGGAAAAGAAAACTCAATGTAGGCCGAGTCCGACGTCCCCGTCACGATCCCCACGAACAATGGGTTGATTTTCGATTTTCTCCCTTAGCTTCAGCCTTCAAATCCTCTGTTTTAGCTCTGTTTACGGCCCCAAGAAGTCCCAAAATTCATTCCCCCAAAAACCTAACCGAAAGGATGCTTATATAGTGAAATTTCGTCGTAGCGTCGAGACGCTGCCTAAAAACACGCGTTCTGGAAAAGGAATTCTAGCAGCGTCAAGACGCTAAGGTCGCAACGTCTCAACGCTGTGACCGTTTCGCGCTTATCTGAATAAGGAATGCTAGCGTCGAGACGCTAGCCTGCATTTGACCAAATTTTGACTTTTTTTCTCTTTGAAGCTTTTTCATTCCTTTGCATCTTTTCGCGTCCCGAGCACCCGATTAACTCTATTATTGCGCTATAGCTCCAATCAACCATTTCCTACAAAATAAACAATAAAGTGCAATAAAATGGCCAATATTCGTCAAAGACCAGCTAAATTGAATAAGTAAAGATAGCTAGCTATGCTCGCTATCATGTGTCTAATGTTTTGAATTCTTGAAGGAAGATTGGTTAGTATTGCTCGGGACGCGCAATAGTTTAAGTTTAGGGGTGTGATAACTGCCCAAAAGGTAGTTATTTAGGCCTCATTTATATAGGGATTTGTGTGTCTTTTGTGCTTAATAGGGTTGGTTTTAGATATATATTATATGTTTTAACTCATTTGGAAGAATGGAAGCTTTGGAAATCATTTTGTGCAGAATCTGTTGCTGGGCGAATTGAGGGAGCAAATTATGTGCTGTAGCAAAACTGGGAGCATAACTGCCACATCACAGCTCGTTAGCCAACTTCATGAACCGACTTCTGTTGAGTTATTTTCGTGATAAAGGAGCAAGGAGAGCCCTACACGTGTCCAGGTTGACCTAGTTCAAGCATTCCTCAACTCTATAAAAGGGAGTAACCGCCTAAGCCAAAGTCATTCCATTTTTTCCTTGGAAGCCGAGTAGTATAGAGAGGTTGGAGACCACTAGAAGACCATCATCTGCAAGTTGATTAAGGGGATTATTATTTTCTTTATTATCTTAAGATGATGGATAGGCTTACTCAGATTGTAATTCGTGTTTCTATGCTTATTATGAACTATGTAGCTTAGGTGTTGGTTAGGAATAATGTGATTGTTGTGCTTCATCTTTAGTAATATATTGACTATCGCATTTTGGTTAATTGTTGTGCTTATTTCTATTTTATGCCCGCCTGGCCAGCCGGTGTGAATACCTCTCTCTAGTTTCAGGGATGATTTAGAGAGTGTGTGACAATTATCCACACTACGATCATTGTGTATTGGTGAACGCCAGTGACTGAGCTAGGGATAGTCAGTTGCCTAGTGCTTGATCGGTCGCACTTCATTGGGGTTGAAACACATTCCAAAAGATCCGGAGTCCCGGGAGGAATCCACTAATAATACTGCGAGAAATGCATGATGAATAATATTGCTAGACCATCTTTTAAAACAATCACTAAATCCTAACCAGCGTCTGTCTTTAATCTGTCTGCCTATTTGTTTACTTGTTGTTATGTCATTTATTTTGCTTCAGCATAATTCTTATAAAACCAAATCATTTTTACCATCTTTGAAACCATTAGAAAGTTACACAAAATAGATAAATTGGAAGCCTAATTCAGGACTCGGGTTGATAATATTACTTGTTGCAGACTGTGTATACTTGCACAAGAATTCTAGAGTCTTTACCATATTTTCACTCACTCTAGGAGCCCAACAATAGGAAACCAAAGAAATAAGTTTTATGATTGGTTTTTAAATAAATAAATAAAGCAAGTAAATAAATAATAAAGAATAACAATAATAAAAAAAACGAGGTATTCAACATGGATTCATCCCTAAGGCAATAACCATAATCATGGATTATTTAACTTAAGCTTATTCAATGCATTGGGTCAGATTTAACTTCTATTTGGCCTTGCTCCCAAGAACCGTTAGAAGGCTAAGCGTGTACCGTTATGCACATTTCTGTGACTCGACTCCGACATAGATAATTCATGAATGCAACCTATAACCCTATAGTCGATATAGGTTGCCTTAGGCAGCTTGCCCCATACCGCCGAACAATCTCTTTCGAGCTTTTTCTCCTATATCACCTTTATGAGAACCGATATCGTCTGCCCCTTTCGAGATCAAACTCACATAGCATGCAAAGTCTAAGTGATCAAGTTAAACTCAGTAAGATCGTAATGATAATCAATAAAGAATTACATGCATTGAACACAACTTAAGCAAATAAAACACTTTCAAGCTATTGAACCATAAAGGAATTCACCATATTGAACCCCTCAATGGAATTTAGCTACTCATGGTGAGATAAAGTCCAAATGAATACATTTTCATTGAAATAAGAATATAAAGAATACAGAATAATGAAAAAGTATCAAAAGCTCGAAATAATGGAGATAGCTAAATATTCTGAGTTTTCTATTTACTCAATCCTTCTAGAGTTCTCTTAGACACTCCACTCTCTCGCTTTTACAAGTGGAAATGGGTGAAAATCCCTACAAACCCTAAGGTTTGATGTCTAACTAAGGTTAGAATTTAGTCATCTAAGAAGGACCTCAGGCATCCCTACTCATAGGCGTCAAATAGGGTTCTGTCATCACCCTCTTCTTCCAAATGAGTTCTGCTTGAATTTGACTTTGAATCTCGAGCTTATATAGTGTGGAAAATGGTTGAGGAGCTGCAAAATATGTGCTGGTAGGTAGCCAAGTCGGTTTCGAGGTCAAAACGGCTGGTTAGGTGCGAAGAAGACTCGTCAACAACGACCCACGGACGAATCAGAATTGTCTCAATTTTTCCAGAAATGCGGTCACATTTCATTTTGCCTTCCTAGAAATGCGGTCGCATTTCTGGGCAGATTCCAACTTTTCCTTTGTTTTCCTGCACAGTGTTGGCGTAGACGCCAAGCGATTACCGCAAGCGCACGGGTCGTCACAAGTAATATAAAACGGTAGGTAATACCGAGTATCGAATCCACAAGGAGGCGAAGGGAAAATTAAGCAAAAATAAAATCTCTTGAGCACTAAAAATACTTGGGCGAAATAATATTTAGGGAACAACTCATGCAATAAAAGGGATTTAAAATTCAAAGCAAGAAAATAAGTTGATCAATCGAAAAATAAAATATGGAGAAAGAGTTTTCTTTTAATGGGAAGAGGGGTCTTGAAAATCAATTATTAGCTAAACAAATGTTATAATTATCCTATCTCATTGCCCAACTAATTATAATCCTAGAATCTCCGTTAATCACATAGGTTCTCCTGTCGGTTTTCCTTAATTGTAATTAATTCATTTTAACAACCTAAGTGTCCTTAGCACCATTAAAAATCATTAATTATTACGCTCTGGTCCATTTTAGGAATCTAAGTTTAATCAACTAATCTTTTTGTCACGACGGGCAATTAAACTAGTTGCATGGATTATGATCTATCCTAATTTCTCTCCGTCGAGTTTCCATTAAGAATCGAATCATTACACAATTGGCCAGATTGAATAAAGCATTAATCACATCCATACAAATAATTAGGACAAAGGGCAAGAGACAGGAAATTATAACAACATTTAAACTATAATTTCATTTCAAGACCCCAAATTGGGGTTTAGCTACACATAGCTAAAATATCCACAACATTTACAATAGAAAGCATAATTAAGAGCATAAAAGGAAAGGAATTGACCGTCGAAAAACCCCTTCGCTGACGCTCGGAGACCCGTCGACTACTCCTTGAGCCTCCTAAGATGCTCCCCAAAATTCCCCAAATATTTCCCACTAAGAAATCTCTCAAAAAGGCAAGAAAGCCTTGAGAGAGACTCCAAAGGAGCCAAAGAAGGGAGGAAAGGAAGGAAAGAATGGATTGATTGATTCTAAAATGAGGCACCAAGAGGTGCTTTTTATAGGCTCGAATTGGAGGTAGCATCGCGATGCTACATTGCACAGCGTCGCGACCCTGCTATGCACGCGTCCTTGTTGCCCAAGAAATGGGTAGCGTCGCGACGCTGACCCAATTTCCAGAATTTCCAGCTTCGATTTGGGCTAATATTTGGGCCTTCTCTTCACTTCTTTTTGGGCTTTTCCATCATGATTGGCCTCATTTGGTTCCCTTTTGATCCAAGCTTGGATTTGGGCTTCATATGCTTCATTTTTTGCACTTTTTCTCCCAAAATCACCGAATTTGCTCCTAAGGACCAAATAACATAATACATTAAATATTTTCATTAAAAACGCGATTAAAGCACAAAAAAGCCTAGGGGTCGTTTGATAACCATTTCGTTTTCTATTTCTATTTTTGTTTTTCATTTTTTTAAAAACAGGGGTGTTTGATAACCATTTCTGTTTTTTGTTTTTTGTTTTTTAAAAACGTTTTTGAAATTATAAGTAAATTTCAAAAACCAAAAAAATTAGTTTTTAAAAACAGATTTCTGTTTTTCAAAAACTCATTTTTCTTCTAATGCTTACTTTTCTTCTCTTTTACCTATCTTTCTCCAACAAATTTCTTTCTCTATTTTTTTTCTCTAAAACGTTTTTTACTCTATAAAATTTATTTTTCTCTCTCTAAAATTTTCTCTCTCAAAACTTTTTTTTTCTCTATATCTTGTCTATTTCTAAAAACTTATCAATAATTTTTCTCTCCTTAATTAACATGTTCTAATTTTTCTTTTGAAAAAAAAGTCACCAAAATTTTCTATCGCTACAACTTTTCTTTATTTTTTCTCATTTTTTGTTATTTCTTTAGCATATCTTTTACTCTTAACCTTATTATCTCTCTAAATGTTCTTTTTTTAATTTAATTTTTTTAATATAAAATTTATCGCTTTTACTCTTACTTGTTTTCTATTTTTCCTCTAACTAAAATATTTTCTCAAGTCTAATAACTAATTTTCTTTCTCTAAATATTTTCTTTCATCTCTCTAAATTTTCTATGTTTAACTTTTCTCGTCTTTCAAAAAAAAAACTTATCTTGAAAACATTTATATTTCTGTCTCTAAATTTTTGTTTCAACATCTCTACACGTTTTTTCCTCTCTAAAACATCTTTTCATCTTTCTAATTTTTAAAAAACTGAAAACCAAAAACAGTTATCAAACAAGGTTGGTTTTCTGTTTTTTAAAAACAAAAAACAAAAAACAGTTATCAAACATATATGGTTTTTGTTTTTAAAAAACAGAAAACCAAAAACCAAAAACCAAAAACAGAAAAACCAAAAACCAAAATCTGAAATGGTTATCAAACGGGGCCCTAATAAATTGGGACTAAAATAGCGACATTTTTGCTCGCTATCACACAACAACAAACTTAGTCAAACTCTCTTAAAATCAAGTCTTTTTAAGCACAAATGAGCATAATTTGACACAAGTGATTCTCAACACCCCAACTTAACAACTTTAGCATATTTTGAGCTCGGGAACAGTAAAATTGATCTAAACAAGCAACATTTGACAAAGAAATGAGCTAAATATAAGGGTTAAATAGGTATATTTTTTACTCTTATCAGGTATCAATCCCAACATCACCTATTGTGTTACTTAAAAGGAACACAATGGGGCAAGCCATTCTTCTAAGAGTTTCAGTCTCAAGGCTTCAATTGATTCAGATTGGGGCTCTTGTCTTGATACAAGGCGCTCGATTACTGGTTTTTGTACTTTTTTAGGTGATTCTCTTATCTCTTGGAAGTTTAAGAAGCAAGCAATTGTCTCACATTCTTGTACTGAAGTCGAACGCCGAGCTCTTGCAATTGTTGCAAGCAAATTTACATGGCTTTCACATTTATTGTGGGATCTTCAGATTTCTCTTTCAACTCTAGTGATTGTCTACTGTGATAACCTTGCTGCAATTTCTATTGCAAATAACCCGACTTTTCATGAACGTGCCAAGCATATTGAAGTCGATTGTCATTTTTTGCAGGATATGGTTCAACAAGGATTCCTGCAGCTTCTTCCTATTCGATCTCACCCCCAGCTTGTTGACATGTTCACAAATCCTTTACCAGCACCTGCTGTTTGAAATTTCTTAGTCAAGATGGGCAATTTTAATATCGATGGTGTCTATCTTGAGGAGGGTGTATTAGATTATATTAATATTGATTATTATTATTCAATTAGTTAAGAAGTTAATTGTATCTTTAATTTGTTATTCTCTATTAGTATTAAGTTGTATAAATAGTTAATTGTATCTTTAGTTTGTTATTTTGTTAGTATTAAGTTTTATAAATACCTTGATGGTTTTATTCATGAATGTGAGATTTCATTATTATTTCCTCTTAGCTTGATAGAGGTAATTCTGAAACGAAGCCCATAGTCTAAGGGGATTCGATATAGCAAATTTGTTATATGTTTATTCCCTTCTTGATTTACTTATCTTCGTTGAAGTCTATGCGCAAAATGCTTTAGTTTGACTATAATATTGTTGCATGTCTAAAATATGAGTTCGAGACCGATTCGGGTTGAAATCGAGCCAAACCGAAGCAAAATGACAGAAATACCCTCGATCAAATCAAGTCAACGCATGTTGAAGGACGAACCAGCGTCAAGACGCTAAAAAACTCCGCAAAAATGTTGCAACCTCGAGAGGTAGCGTCTCGACGCTGCAATATAGCGTCTCGACGCTATAGATATCCGAAGTAGGCCAAATCACCGTTAGCGTTGAGGCGTTGGCCTCAGCGTTGAGACGCTGTCGCGTATTTATAAATGTTTTTTTTTTCGTTTTAGGGCAATCATTCTCCGATTTTTCTTTTCTCCCAGTCGTTTTTCTTGTATTCTCTCCCTATTCTTCTCTTTTCCTTTATATCAGCTTAAGATTAGATTAGATTGGGTGGTTGATTGAGCCCCAGCGCCTTGCTCGATGTTTGGCTAGGTGAATTTCATGTAATCGGGAACTCGATTGTAAGTTTGTCTGTTGAATTTTATTTTTATTCATGATTAGAATTGATTGTAGGGATTGACAACCCCGTTTTCCGTCGTTTTAATCATATTCGCTATTGGTAGCAATAGGTGAAGCATGCGACTTATTTAGGCGTGTTATCCCTGAATTTGTAGCACTTTGCATGTTAGTCTAAAATTGAACACTTAGTTAATCTTATAATTTAGGCTTTTCCTAGTTATAAAATTGACTATTTAACTACCCTAATCATAATGCAATTGTAGCTAGTTAATTAGTAATCAATTAGATTAGCTTCGATGCATTGGCCAGGTTAATAAAATAGGGATATTATGGCTCTCTGGCTTTTCCAGGAGTACGTTAGGCTTAAAACGTAAATTTCATCATTAGATAATCTATGATTAAGATCCATCCAAACGAACACTGAATGTACCGATTGCATGAATTCGAGGTTCGATCAACCACTCCCTTTTTATTTTTCCGTTATTTAATTTCTGCACTTTATTTTCTATCATTTAAATTCCAGTGCTTTAATTTACCCTAGCATTTTGATCTCTCGCATCTCAAAGCCCCCATTAGTCTATCATCTCAATAAATCTAAGTTAAGAAAAGTATAAACGCGCTCCCTGTGTTCGACCCCGGCCACTACTGCTACAAGTTAGCTTTAGGTATCGTTGATTATAAATTTATTTGACCTGGAGCCTCAACAACTCTGGTCCGTCATAATTTTTTATACTTAAGCATTTTCTTTTAATGTTGAGAGATGGATGTGAGAGAAGAGGAGGCCAACTGAGTGAGAGAGAAAAAGATTGCATTAATTCTTTGGGCAATGTCTCCCAAAATAGATTCTTAATTTTTTTTTTTTTTTTTTGCCATGACAAATAAACAAAATTATAAAGGAAAAATAATTTTTTTTTTTGGTCAAATCATCATAAAAATAATATAAATTAATTTTAAATGAACCCAATTAGCATTGTCAGTGACCAAAAGAGAGAATTGAAATTTGTGGATAAAAGTGTAAGATTTTAAAATTTAAGGACTAAATGGGAGGTGAAACTAATAGGGTCCTTTCTACCTTTTTATTATTACAACAATTTTCTATCTTTTTAATTTAAAAACTAATGGTAAAAATATTTTTTATTCTTTTATTTTCATTAATTTCATGAACATATTAATTAAAAAAATAGAAGATATTTAAATTCATATTTACTTAGGAAGACAATTGGTGGGTTATCTGAGAATGGTTATTTAGATTGAAAATAACAAAGAAATATGTTGAAAACAATAATATTAGTTGTTTTTTTCCTTCACAAACTCTACTTTTAAATTTTTTTCTGTCATAATTTTTTTATTATTATTTAATTCTCAAAGACAAATCACTACTTTTAAATACAACTCCCAAACATAATCCAAGTAGCTCAAAATATTTCTCATCTCTCAAATTTACCTTTGTAACGTCCCAGTTTTTTCAACCACTAGCCTAGCGACGCTACTTCAACAATAAACCACTTACTGTAACGTCCCAGGTTCTCTAACCTCTAGCCTTGCGACGTTACTACATACTCTAGACTCTAAGAAACTAGGAAAACTCACTTTAAACCGACTGTACCAAAAATTTTGGCAGCATAACAGCATAAAACTGGTTATCCCAAAATTTTAAAACACCTGATAAAGACTTTTAACACTTCTAACCAACCAAGCTCCACCAAACTGCAGTCAGATTTCATAACCCACCTTCTCTAGACAAGACACACTTTACCAAAGCATGCAATAAGTCAAAACCATGCTATAACAACATTTCATTAAGAGGAACAACAATTCCATTAGCAGTTCACAAGCTAAACAATTTATTAAACTTTGCAAGACTGTCCAACCTGGTTCTAAGCTCAAAACAAAAACCTTTCTCAGGTGAATCCCTCACCGTCACAGAACCACAAAGTAAAACATTACAGGCTATCTAATAAAACAACTAAGAAAAGCAGAACACGAAAAGACTCAACGCCTAGGGATTTTCCTCATAGTCCTCCTCCTCGCCACCAAGGTCTGGATCATCCTCGATACCTGCAACATCTGAAATGTTGGGGGGAAGGTGGGGAAGGGGGTATCAGTACAACCGCGGTACTGGTAAGTAGCTCACACGAGCTAGATCATAGGCATCAAACAATTTCAAATAGCATGCTTCCCACACGCATACATCATGCTTCCAAAGGCAGTAAAAATTAATCATGCTCTCAAAGCAATAAACCAACAACATGCTCACAAGCACCAAAACCACAACATGAATATGCCTCCCACACTATGCACCCACACTGTACTAAACCACACATGATTACGCGTCATGCTCCGCACTTAACACGTGAATTATGCGCCATGCTGCGCAACCAACACGTGCATTATGCGCCACGCTACGCAGATCCTTTCGCATGCATTACGCGCCATGCTACGCAAACCATTCGCATGCATTACGCGTCATGCTACGCTAAACCAAACACGTGAATTACGCTCCATGCTGCGCACCTACACATGAATTACCCATCATGCAACGCTATCGCTAGACTTATGCTACACTTCCCGTGACACATGCTAGCCTAACCAACATGCTTAACACGACATCCCATCATGCTAAAATGCAACACCTCGTCATGCCAAACACAACAGAACATGCTTTAACAACAACACAGCAAGACATGTTTATCTCAAGCCACTAAACAAACACGCTCATCTCAAACATTTAATTATATCCAACTCATCAGAACATGTTTATCATAAGAAAAACACAATCCACGCTCATCACAAGCAATACAACACGGATCCCATACTGAATTAAATTGCATGGACTTGATTTCCAAGTCCATGGCTTTAATCCACTCGTTCTTGTCAACATCATCCATTGCTTGTTTAAAGGTTAATGGATCCTCGATTCCGTCATCAGGTATGACAACTGAAGTTTCAGTTAAACCCAAATAGCGATCAGGTTGTCTAACAACCCTCCCACTACGTCGAGGTTCTCTTATTTCTTGAGAAGGATGCGATTGACTCGAGGTGCCACCATCATCAACAACTCTTGTTGATGTTTCTGTAGCTTCGTTTGATAGTTCACTTAAAACGACTTTACTTCATGGCTTGTGATCTCTAAGGTGGTCTTCTTCTAGGAATGTAGCATTTGTCGATACAAGTACTTTATTTTCCTCTGGATCGAAGAAATATCCACCTCTCGTTTCTTTGGGATAGCCTACAAATAGGCAAAATTTAGAACGAGGTTCTAATTTCTATGGATTTGCTTCTAGCACGTATGCAAGGCATCCCCAAATTCTGAAATGTCGTAAACTAGCTTTACGTCCTTTACAGAGCTCAAACGGTGTTTCAGAAACACTATTTCAGGAAACTACGTTCAAAATATAAACTGCAGTCTCTACTCCATAACCCCAAAACGAGTTAGGCAACTGAGCATAACTCATCATCGAACGAACCATGTCCAACAGGTTCTGTTTCTCCTTTCCGATACACCGTTTTGCTGAGGTGTACCAGGGACTGAGAGTTGAGACGTAATTTCATGCTCTATCAAATAGTCTTGAAAACTTGAGTCCATGTACTCTCCACCTCGATCGGATCGAAGTGTTTTTATCGTCTTACCTAATAGGTTCTCAACCTCGGCCTTGTACTCTTTGAACTTTTCAAAAGCTTCGGACTTATGATGCATCAGGTAGAGATAGACATACCTCGAATAATCATCAATGAAACTGATGAAATATTTGTACCCTCCTCGAGCTATAATGTTCATTGGTCCATAGAGGTCCGAATGAATGAGCTCTAGGGGCTCTTTGACACGATAACCTTTTCCGGAAAAAGTTCGTTTTGTCATCTTGCTCTCAAGGCATGACTCACAAGGAGGCACAAGTCGTCTTCTAACTTGTTTAGAAGTCCACTCTTGACCAATCTCCCAATCCTATTGAGGTTGATATGGCCTAACCTCAAGTGCCAGAGATAGGTATCTTGAGAAACTCTTCGCTTTTTAGGTTGAGTCTCAGCGGTTTTAAACATCTCGTGATTTAAAATAGCTTTAGACTCAATTGGTCTCAAAACATACAATTTATTCTTCAAGTTTGCAGAGCAAACATTAATACCTCTTTTAGTTATGAACGCTTCATTAACAGAAAAAGAAATTGAGTAACCTTGTTCCAATAAACAAGATAAAGAAATCAAATTTCTTTTAATTTTCGGAACTATGTACACATTATCTAATATCATGTAACGTTCCTTGGTGAAGAATAATTTTATGTCTCCCACTACAATAGCCGAGATGACTTCTCCTGTTCCAACTTTAAGAGTCATCTCTCCAGCTTTTAGCTGTTGCCAGGAACTCATTCCTTGAAATGAAGAACATACGTGATTAGTGGCACCTGAATCGTATCCAGGCAGAATCGTCGTTTTCCACTAAACACGTTTCCAAGACTAATAAATTGCATTTAGAGTCGTGGATTAGGTTTTTCTTGGCTATGCAGTTAGTTTGAGGATATTCCTCAGTTAAGACCAAACCTAAATTCTTTGCCACGTGGTTAGCGTTTAAGTAAGTATTCTTAGTCGTATGTACTAAACAGTTTAATTTGGCATTTGACAAAGCACATTCGTTTTTCGACATATTGCTGAAACAAACAAATTAATCTCTATTAGAAACATGCACTAAACCCATTAATCAAATAATCCAATCAGATTTTAGCAAAAGCAATCATCGACCCATATATACAATTGATTTATTTGCAACATAACTTCAGGGGGTTTAGAATAATCGCTACCGTAGGGCAGTCAGCTACTCCTCCTCTGAATCGAGACAATCTTGGCCAAATACTATTCCCATAATAACTCTTACTCCAATAGTTATTAGCTAACGTTAATTTGGTCAAGACCATCTTGTAAGTGTTACCCATCATTTTCAGATCCCAAAGGGCGGCCCCAACAATGCCTCCGTACGGAAGAGCTAATGTTGGGAATGGCCCTAGGAAACCCTATCCATTTCTGGAGTTTGCGTTGTTCCGAATCCCATGCGCAAGCCCTCCGTAGGGGGATCGCTCCCAAGGCGACTCACATGCAGCGCATAGGAATCTCACGGTGCAACCTAATGATGGAGACCGCAGGATACGTTTGACACGTTTCCTTCTCCCACTTACTATGAACATTTTCCCCATTCACCTTGATATAAACCCATGCAAACACCATCCGTAGGGGGACGCTCCCAGGGCGCCTCGAGGCCAAGGTCTAATGTCCTACTTACTCGAATTTTACAACTATTTAAAAAAAAAAAAAAACTAAGACATATTTCTAATCCTATTAGAGAAGTCGATCTTAGGTCTATTTCATTTTAAACCATTTAAAGAATGACAAGATCCTAAGATCCTAGGTTAGCATGCAACTCTTTGTTATAGGTTTTACGGTTTCCATTCATCAACTTTTATAACTCTTATAACTTTTAATGAATAAATCCTATAACATGCTTTCTAATGGTGTTTAAAAGCATATAACAATGAAACATTCAAGTTATAAGAAAAACACCATTTAGAAATAACCTATGTCTAGGTTTGTATAACCCTTTATACTACGATGTCTAGGTGATAACACTTTAAAACCTCACACCACTCACGCATGCTCATAAAACTCGAGTTAACTTAACTCAAGAACCGACTCAATGCCCAGGTAGGAGGTGTTCCGTAAACCGTCAACTTAAATACCTCCAGCCTTAGACAGCATTTTGTCGGGTGAGTTCTCTTATAACCGTTGTTTTACAAGATATCGACCTAAACTATGCAAGTTGATCGATTTGTTGGTTCATTAACCTAAGTGAGCATGCTCTTTCTCTTGTTATAGATTTTAGATTTCTATCTCTTTTATAACAATTATAAAATCAATTCATAACAAGTCTAATTTGAATATAACACTTATAAACAAACTAAAGAAATTTCATGCTACATGCTTGGTTAATTTTATCTTTTAATAATTATAACTATTATAAGAATTAGGATAATTGTAATGGGTGGCAACATGAAGGTAAATAATTACAAATATAGCAATTTTTAAAAATATTTGCAAATATGGCAAATTTTTTAATTAATTTTTTTTATTCCTAAATTGCCCCTGTGTGCCCATCTTCTTCTTTTTTTTTTTTTTTTTTTTTACTGATAGAAAGTCTTTTTATTACTGATAGATTCTATCAGTGGTAGAAAAATTTTCTATCAGTGCTAGAAAGTTTCTACCACTGATAGAAAGTTTCTATCACTGATAGAATAAAGTTTCTATCAGTGGTAGAAAAATTTTCTATCGGCGATAGAAAGTTTCTATCACTAATATTTCTATGACTGATAGATTCTATCAGTGGTAGAAAAATTTTCTATCAGTGATAGAAAGTTTCTATCACTGATAGAATAGAAGGTTTCTATCACTAATAGAAACTTTTTTTATCAGTGACAAAAGATTTCTATCACTAATAGAAACTTTTTTTATCAGTGACAAAAGATTTCTATCACTGATAGATTCTATCAGTGATAAAAAAAACTTTTTATAGAAAATCATAGAAAAACTTTTGATAAAAAATCTTTCAATCCCTGATCACCCATAAAAATCTTTCTATCTCCGATAGAAATCTTTCTATCACCGATATAATCTATAAGTGATAGAAAAACTTTCTATCACCGATAGAAAAGCTTTCTATCAGTGATAAAAGATTTCTATCACTGATAGAAATTTTTACTATTCTATCAGTGATAGAAAGATATTCTATCAATGATAGAAAACTCTTGATAGAAAATCTTTCAATCCCTGATAGAACCTATCAGTGATAGAAATCTTCTATCACTTATAGAAATTTTTTCTATGAGTGATAGAAAAAATTTCTATCATTCATAGAAAATCTTTCTATGAGTGATAGAAAAACTTTCTATCTCTATCACTGGGACTGATAGAAAAACATTTCGTGAGTTATAGAAAATCTTTCTATCACTGATACTTTTCTATCAGTGATAGAAGATCTTTTGTTTTTATCAGCAATGGTGATACATGGTGAAATCGAGCATTGAAAAATAAAGCAAAAACGAACGATTATAGAAATCAAACACTGAAAAGCAAAAACCAAACACTGATAGAAAACCAAATAACAACAACCAAACACTGATAGAACAACGAACAAGTGATAGAAAAATATCTATCGCCGATAGAATCTATCAGTGAAAGAATCTATCAGTGAAAGAAAATTTCTATCATATGATAGAATCTAGTAGAAAAATTTTCTATCATATGATAGAATCTATCAGTGAAAGAAAATTTCTATCACTGATAGAAAATCTTTCTATCACTGATAGAATCTATCAGTGATAGAAAAACTTTCTATCAGTGAAAGAAAATCTGGAGGGGTATTTTAGTAAATGCAACACACAAACTATTAGATTTTGCCATTTTTGCAATTGTTTTTTGTGGGTTGCTAGATTTGCAATTATTTTGGCCAATATTGCTATCCTTGCAACCGGCCCTAAGAATTAATCAATTTTAATTAACCATTCAAGCATGAATCTCCCTAAATTAATACAACTCTTATATTAATAAAACATGAAATTTCCCTCATGCATTTGAATTAATAAATAACACTTATTCAAATTAAACAAATGCATGAACATGCTTTCCTATGGTGGGGTTTTAAATATAAATGACATACATTATGCACATAAAATACTATTTAATTAAAACATACATTCAATAATGCATAATTAATTAAATTTACTAAAGTGAATTGGTTTTGGGATTTTTAATCAAGCAAAAATAAAAACTAAAATTATTACAATAATAATTTCAAATAGGGCTTGGACTGCTTCCAAACCATTCGAACCGACCCGAACCACCTTTGGATTTCTTGAACCGGACCATTTTACCATTAAGTGAAAAACGTACTTGAGCTGGAACTAAAAAACAGCATGCTGGAATTTTCGGCCAGCAGCGAGCAGTCTCCGAATTTCTTCAAATTGACGGCCTAAATGGACTCTATTGACTCTCAAATTTTACAGACTCCATATGAACACATTAAAGCCCATAAACATGTAAGCAATTACAATTAATTCCAACGAATCGACTGAAAATTAAAATCAATCCCAAAACCAATTTTCTTTAGTTTTTACACAGTTTCATCATATGAAAAGCTACCCACCAAGCTAAAATTAATGCATGTTAGGTGCCTTAATCATGCTCTGATACCAATTGAAGGTGTTCATATAACACATGCGGAAGCAATTTTCGGATCGGAGGCACTTAACTATATCAATTTTAGAAAATGAAAACATGTTGTCCAAATACCGTAAGGAGAGAGCAGAATTTTACCAACCTTTTGGAGACCGATTCAACAACTCCCTTTGATTCCTTTGATCACGAACGGTGTGTGGACCACCTCTAGTGTCTTCCCTACTATTCTCCGGGCCAAGAACGACTTGTGGGAGTCTATAGAGATAGGGAATGGGAAGGGAATGCTTGAAAGTTCAAGCACTAGAAAGATATATGGAGATGAGAGAGTTTGAGACCAAAATCCAGCAGCATAACAATATGGAAAATGGCTCTCCTTCCTTTGAATCTGATTCATACTCCTTATATAGACATCTTCCATGCAAAGAGAAGCATCATGACACTAGACACATGGTGAAATTGCAACTCAAAGTGGATTTTAGGTGTTTAATTCACAACACATGCAACTAGTGCATGGTTGTGTTGTTTTCCACTATGCATCCACATGCAAGAGTGGGAATGCCACTAAATCCACTTAAAATTGAATCTAAATTCTCAATTTTCAGCTTGCAATTCATTCCTATTTCAATTCAAAATTTAAATTAATTTATAGGCAATTAATTGGTACAATTCCAAGTAATTTTTACATGATTAATCCAATTAATCTTTATCACCTAGTGCCATGAATTATATATGATTCCTAATACATATATATGGTATTCAAAACACTTTTAAATACTCCATCTCTCATTTTCTAATTTAATTCATAATTAAATTATTGTGTCAAACACAATTTACGATAATACTCGTTTTCCCGATTTTGAACGATTCAAAGCTTCCTATCTTTTTGTTCTAGGCTTTGTTCTGATATGAGCTAGTAGGGGACCTAATGGACCTATAGATCATGGGCTCCAACGATTCGAGGCTAACCGACTAATCTCGTTATCCAAGCTAGCCAACATTCGTTAACTACCAGGACATTCTACTATAGCCCGATAGTTGCACTCCCCTTACTATAGATATATTTCCATCCACTTGATTTAACCATGATTAGTAAGTCGATCCTTCACAAGTTGTTCGTAGCTATAGCTAGGTCAAAAAGCCGTTTCACCCCTATAGTACTTCTAGTTCCTTAAGTCCCACCTCAAATGAACAATTGGTTTATGGTCCAACCATAAAACCGAGTCCCTCTCGGGCCAATGAGAGGGCGGAATCCCTTTGTTCAAGCCTCGGAGTCAGCACTTAAGGGAACAACCTCTTTACTATCCCTAATTCGGGTAGGAGTGAATTCCTTCTTGCACGACTATGCCTCCAGCTATCTACCCGTTCCTATCCCTGAAATGGAAGGCTTATTGAGTCGGAGATACTGAGCCACTCTCACATATGCAGATCTAAGAATAAGCCCGAATAAACAAGAGTTCATAGTTAGCTCAGGATTAAGATCGAGTTACCCAGGTCATCACATGAAATAGTCAGTCTCGTCAGTAAACGGTGTTATAGGACGCCCCCACTCGCATGTCTCTACATGGACGATTTAGGATCACATCGTCTATACCATCTATAAAGTGGGTCGCGCCTCATAGTGTCTCCAGAATAAGGTACCCAACCCTATCCTTATACTATAGACCGTTTTGGATATTACTCAAGCTTGATCCATTTTTTATGTCTCTACATAAAGCTCAAGTATTCATCCTACAGCCATGGATCTTAGTTTATTGGATTTGGGTTATTATATGTGCAATTTACTTTATTCAGTAATAACTTTACTTAATTAATCTCGATAATGCCTTTATCGAATAAGTATGTATAATTCGTTTAACATTCACTATCTACGAGTTTTAGGACACAATCCCAACAACTCCATTCATTTGATTTGATTAATTTTAACTTCGTTAGTTAATGAGGTAACAAATCAACTCCAACTTATATTTTCATATTGTAAAAAAAAAAAAAAAAAAAATTGACTTGTCAATATCGTAAAATGAATAATTTTGATTATTTTCCATTCCTCTTGATATTGATAATAACATGCATATTTTGTTGAAATTTCTTTCAAATTAAATTACATAACAAACAAACAATCAACTTGTGAAATGAATTTAAACAATGTATGGCAGAGGATGAACCATATTTTTGCCTCCTTTAATCTCTTTTGAGCTATCAAGATCCATATTTCCAAATTTATCTACGATAATCTTATCTTGGTCAACCTCTTTAGGCATGCAACGAGCGGTTGGATTATATCTTCTTAAATTTGGGTTAGCATCATGTAGTTCATAAACTCTAGGATCTCTTGGACTACATACAACACCAACATCACCTTTAAGAGAGCCATGATTGAAGGATCTCCTTGCGCTTGTAATTTCAATTAGGTCCATGCTAACAAGGAGAACACTAACAAAAATGAACATTCTATCCTTGGAGACAACCGTAATTGATAATAGAATTAAGTAAGAGTCAATACCGATAAAGTGTTTGGAGACTGCAATTGTTGCTTGTGACAAAAGATTGAAAATGTAGATATTTATATTGGGTTAAGTCTCTCTTAATAGCTTTTTTTTCGCAAGTTAGTTTTAGTTGCAGCTCTTAAATTTGTTGGAAGGAAACAACTTTTCAAAAAAAAAAAAAGTTTTAAGTGTGGGATTAATTTTTTTTTCTTTTGCCAAACTCTATTCTGTTAGATACAACACAGGGAAAAAAGCAAAAAAGAAAGAATCGAAGACCAGAGAGGAAATTCAGTAATCAGTGTGTATTGCTAAGCCTGCCTTATTACAACAAATGAGGAGAATAAATAGAGAGGATGCCCTAACAAACAAAGATTTCATCCTCTAAATAATAGCCACGTATACACAAGAAATAACAACATGAGGAATAATACATAAAGGAAATACGACAGCGTTTTACAAGGAAAATCAGTTAGGTGAAGACGACGTCGTATGAGTCTGAACTCTATCATCCCCCCTCAAACGAGAGGGTGAGAGAACCACACAGAGTTTGGACCTCAAAGCAACAAATTGGGATTCAGACAATGGTTTAGTAAGAGCATCGGCAAGTTGATCAGTTGAAGGAACATACCGCACATCAATGGCTTTAGCAAGGACTTTGTCAAGAACGAAATGAACATCTAACTCCACACGTTTGCTACGTGAGTGGAAAACTGGATTTTGAGCCAAGGACAGAGCACTTACATTGTCACACCAGATGATTGGTGAAGAAGCAGAACACAGACCAAGTTCTTTGAGAAAAGATTGAATCCAAGACACCTCAGCGGTAGTTTGAGCAAGAGACCGGTATTCGAATTCCGTACATTAACGAGCAACAACTGATTGCTTCTTGGAAGACCAAGAAACCAGAGAATGGTCGAGGAAGATACAACGAGCTGCTATAGAGCGACGATCATCCAAGCAACAGGCCCAATCGGCATCTGTGAAGGCAACCAGTGACAAAGAGGTAGAGCGTGGAAGAAATAAGCCATATTCTAAAGTTCCTTTTAGATAACGAAGCACACGTTTTGCTCCCTGCCAATGAACAACAGTGGGTTGTTGGAGAAATTGACTGAGCTTGTTTACAATGTAGGCAATATCAGGACGAGTGTGGATAAGATATTTGTTGGGCTCCTAGAGTGAGTAAAAATATGATATGAAATACTCTAGAATTCCTGTGCAAGTATACACAGTCTGCAGCAAGTAATATTATCAATCCAAGGTCTGAATGAGTTTCCACTTTACCTATTTTGTATAACTTTCTAATGGTTTCGAAGATAATAAAAATGATTGGGTTTTATCGGAATTATGCTGAAACAAAATAAATGACAGAACAACAAGTAAACAAACAGATAGATAGATTAAAGACAGGTGCTAGTTAGGTTTAGTGATTGTTATAAAATATGCTCTAGCAATATTATTGATCATGCATTTCTCGCAGTATTATTAGCGGATTCCTCCCGAAACTCCGGATCTTTTGGGATATGTTTCAAACCCAATGAAGAGCGACCGATCAAGCACTAGGCAACTGGCTATCCCTAACTCAGTCACTGGCGTTCACCAATACACAATGATCGTAGTGTAGAGAATTGCCACACACTCTCTAAATCATCCCTGAAACTAGAGAGAGCTATCCATACCGGCTGGCCAGGCGGGCATAAAATAAGAATAAGCACAACAATTAACCAAAATGCAATAGACAATTTATTACTAGAGATGAAGCACAGTAATCACATTATTCCTAACCAACACCTTAAGCTACTTAGTTCATAATGAGCATAGGAATACGAATTACAATCTGAGTGTGCATGTCCATAACTACAAGTTAATAAAGAAGGTAAACTCCCTAATCAGCTTGCGGTTGATGGTGTTCTTGATGATCTTCAATCTCCATATACTATTCGGCTTCCAAGGGAAAACATGGAATGACTTTGACTTTGACGACTACTTCCTTTTATAGAAGGATGGGAGACTTGAATTAGGTCAACTAGGACACGTGTAAGGCTCTCCTTGATCCTTTATCACGAAAATAACTCAACAGAAGTCGGTTCATGAAGTTGGCTAACGAGCTGTGATGTGGCAGTTTCTGTTCCCAGTTTTGCTGCAGCATAGAATTTGCTCCCTCCAATCGCTCAGCAGCATAATCTGCACAAAATAATTTCCAATGCTTCCATTCTTCCAAATGGGTTAAATCATATAATATCTCTCTAAAACCAACCCTATTAAGCATTAAAGACACACAAATCCTTATATAAATGAGGCCTAAATAACTACCTTTTGGGCAGTTATCAATATTGAAGAGCACCGAGGACACTGCGGTATAATGTCGGATTGGACATGGGATCACCATCAAAGGCCGAAAATTTCTTCCCAGTAGTTGTAGGGGTTGAACACGGTTTTAAATGACTAAGGCCAACACGGTGAAGTAGATCTGCAATATACTTGGCCTGCAGTAGGTACATCCCAGAAGGAGTGCGAAGAACCTCTACACCAAGGTAATAACTGAGCGAGCCCAAATCTTTAAGAGCAAAGACACTGTTCAGACGGTTTACAAACTGATCAATAAAAGCTGGAGAATCACTGGTAACAAGAATGTCGTCCACATATATTAGTATAATAACAGTCAAGTGAGGAGTGGAAAAGAAAAACACCGAGTTATCAGCACGAGAGTTGAGAAATCCCCACTCTAGGAGGGTTGTCCGAAGCCTATCAAACCACGTTCGAGGAGATTGACGAAGACCATACAACGCCTTATTAAGCTTGCAGACATACTGAGGATAAGAGGCATTCACAAAACCATCAGGTTGCTTCATGTAAACATCCTCACTTAACTGACCATTCAAGAATGCATTATTCACGTCCAACTGTCGAATATGCTAATCCTTTGACACAGCAAGAGCTAAGATAATACGAATAGTCGGCGCCTTGACCACGGGACTAAAGGTCTCTTTAAAATCAATCCCAGGAATTTGATTGAAGCCTTTGGCAACCAAACGCGCCATACATCGATCAAAGGAACCATCAGACCGAAACTTGACCTTAAATACCGACTTGCTACCAACGAGATTGACATTCTGTGGAGGAGGGACCAAAACCCAGGTGTTATTTCGTGAGAGAGCATCCATTTCTAAGTCCATTGCAGCTTTCCAACATGGTGATTTCAACGCAGCCTGGACACTGGCAGGTTTAGAAACAGCCACGACAGAGTCAGTACCACCCGATGATGCTAAAAAGGAACCCCAATTTTTAGGACGAAAAACACCACTCTTAGCCCGAGTTTGCATATGATGCATATTTTGAGCTGCTGGTGGATTCTCAGAGGCAACAGAATGTTGAGAATCAGTGAGCACAACTGAAGAATCAGGAGCGGCAACAACAGCAGGAGAACTAGAACTCATAGCCTCTTGGGATGCAGAATCCAACCCATGTTCAGGACCAGCAAAGTGTTCTAACTCACGCTTTTGAGATGAAGGCAGAGCATCAGTGGAAGAGGATGATGCACGAAGCGCAGAAGGAAAGTCCATATCAGCATCAGCTGCCGAGAGACAAGGAGCAGATGTGGGAGAAGAAGCAGACTCAGGATTCAAAGACGGACTCGAGGAGGTAGAAGAGATAGGGAAAGGAAGCTAGTTAACCACAATATTATCTGATGGACACGAAGGAGGTGATTGTAGAAAATCTGACTTGAAGGGAAACTCCATTTCATTGAAAACAACATGACGAGAAATATACAACCGGCCTGACAAACTTAAGCACTTATAGCCCTTATGAGAAGGACTATAACCAAGAAACACACACTTAGTACTACGAAAATGAAATTTTTGAGAATGATAAGGTCGAAGACAAGGAAAACAAGCACACCCAAATACTCGAAGAAAGTTAAAATCAGGAGAATGACGAAAAGCTTGTTCCCAATGAGATAAATTACCAAGGACCGGAGTTGGCAGACGATTGATGATATAGACAGCAGAGGAAAAAGCCTCCCACCAATAACTAAAAGGCATGGAGGATTGAGCTAGAAGAGTGAGACCCATGTCCACGATATGCCTATGCTTTCTTTCTACTATCCCGTTTTGTTGACTCGTGTGAAGGCACGAGTGACGAAACTCAATGCCTAAGGATTGTAAAAGAGGGGAAAAAGAGCGAAACTCACCACCCCAGTCGGTTTGAAGAACTTTGATCTTTTTATCAAACCTATTTTCAACCAAAGCTTTATATTGGCGAAAGGAAAGCAAAGCATCACTTTTAGCCTTTAAAGGATAAATATAGGTGAGGCAGGTATAGTTATCCACAAAACTTATATAATAACGATAACCAGAGGTAGAGTTCACTGGAGATGGTCCCCAGAGATTAGAATATACAAGTTCAAGAGGATGACTGGTATGGGAAGTAGAAAGAGAGAATGGAAGCTTATGCGATTTACCAAATTGACAAGCGTCACAAAACACAGTCTTCTCATTCATTGAAATATTCAGATTACACTTCTTGAAAACAGAAGCAAGAACATTATCATACGTGTGGCAAGACGACGATGCCACACAGATTTAGACACACAACTAGACAAAGGCCGATTAACCATAAAAACAACAGGACTCTCAGACAAAACAGGACTCTGAAACTCAACAGACAAATAGGCCAAGCCACTGTTAACATTATTTGAACCAGACGCAGCAAAAGAATAGGAAGCAAGACTGACTGAGGGCTGACGATTTGGATTTGAAGGCAGCTCAAGCTGATATAAACCGTCTTTAAGCGTTCCGTGAAAGATCACCTTCCTTCAAACTTTGTCCTTCACAAGGCAAAAAGATGAATCAAATTCAACAACAATATTATTATCAGCAGTAAGTTTAGAGATGCTGACTAAATTTCGCATAATAGAAGGAACATGAAGGATGTCATTAAGCTTGAGATTAGAATTTCCAGATTGAACCGTAGTAGACCCAACATGAGCAATGCCTAGTTTAGTGCCATTACCAACAACTAGAGATTCTTTACCATTGTATGGAGTCTTAACCGCCAAATTACCAGCATCAAGAGACACGTGATTCATTGCGCCACTGTCTGCAAGCCACTTTGGGTCATTCAGAATTTCTGGAGTGGCAATGAAAGCAGACGAGGAAGCAGCAGAGCTTCCTTCTTATGAAGTGTTCCCAGGCCCGTGAGGATTGTTAAACGATTCTTCAAATCGAAGATAGAAAAATGGAGCTGAGTGCCCATATTTGTTGCAGAGCTGACATGTGGGTCGAGAGTTATTGCCTCGCTGGCCTCCATTCCTGCCATGTCCCCTTCCTCTATTTGAACCTCTGTTACTCGAAAAATTCTGCTGAGAAACATTGTTCTGACCATGGTTACCATTGTTGGAGTTGAAAGATCGTTGTCCCGAAAAGGTTTGCTGAGAACGACTCTGATGATTGTAGGCCAGATGAGCCACAAGATCTGGTAACTCTTTAGTATTGGGGAAGCTGCTGTAACGAGCGAGTGTTCCTTCAAAGGTGATAAGAATAGATGAAAGTTCTTGCCAAGAGGTAATCTCTTTGTCATCAATAGAGCAAACAATCGGTATGTATTCTGAATCCAAACCAGCGACAACATAGGAGACAAGGTCTCCAAGAGAAACGGGTTTACCTGCTAGACCAAGGTTGTCGAAAGACTGCTTCGTGGTTGCAAGGTACTCAGTCATCTTCATCACACCCTTCTTGGTGTTTTACAAAACCCCTCTCAGTTGGTTCACTCTTGCCTTACTAGTGGAGCCATAAACTTTCTCCAGGGCTTTCCAAACTTCTCTAGATGTTTTAAAACTTACAACATCTGCAGCAATCGTCGGTGTCATTGAGCAAAAAAACCACCCGGCTAGGGCTTGATCAATCGTGTTCCACTCAACAAAAAATGGATTGTGATCCAACTTCTTCCCAGACTCTGTGGTAGTCTCTACGAACTCTGATGGCTGAGCTGTGGTACCCAAAACGTACCTGTCGACTTTCTGTCCTCTGAGAATGGCTAAGACCATACCTCTCCACAACAAATAGTTGTTTTCATCCAGCTTGACTGTAAGCACAGTACTAAGGGGATGACCAAATGACGAAGAAATAACCGAGGCAGCTGACTTCCCTGAAACTGAAATAGCTGCTGAAGAAGTCGCAGTAGAGATTTCATCTGCCATGGCGTTTGCCTGAATTCAGCTCTGATACCAAGATACAACACAGGGAAAAAAGCAAAAGAGAAAGAATCGAAGACCAGAGAGGAAATTCTGTAATCAGTGTGTATTGCTCAGTCTGCCTTATTACAACAAATGAGGAGAATAAATAGAGAGGATGCCCTAACAAACAAAGATTCCATCCTCTAAATAATAGCCACGTATACACAAGAAATAACAACCAGAGGAATAATATGACGTCGTATGAGTCTGAACTCTATCACTGTTTTTCTATTTTTACCTGTACATATCATATTTTTAACACCAAGAGATCATCCCCATTGAGTAGTGTAACAAATTAAAAACATTCAAATTTCTTTTTTCACTCCTAACAATTAAAACGTAACATGAAAAAAGAAATAGTTACTCAAACTGATCTAATTAGATTTGAATGCACCGTTTTTAATTTGTTAAAATTGGAATTAAAACATTTCTAAAAACTAGCAAATAACCAATTACAGGCGCTCTAACCAAGTACAACCGATATAAAAACTAGAAAATGTTATTTATATAGGCGCTCTAACTAGAAATGTTCGAGCATGGAAAAAAATTAAGGCAAAAAATACAATTAGTAGTCACGAAAATTCATTTTTCATTTTTTTTTTTTTTTTTTCCATTTTTTTGTTTAAATGTCATATTTCTTTAGCTTTTTGTTGTAGATGTACTCATATTTTTGCGATCCCTCTTTTTATTTTGTCTGATTTTATTAAAAATTTTGTGGGTTTGGAGGAGGATCTGAATGAATTTGCGTTTTTTAGGGGAATTTTCTAAGCAATGGGTCAAGGATTCAAAAACTTGTTGATTACTTTTTTTGTGGTTGTGTGAATTATGTTAAATAACATAAAATTGGAAAAAATTGAATTAGGTTTCTATTAGATGCAAAATTTGATATTATGTCTAAAAGATATGTAAATTTTAAAAAATGTTGAATAAGTTAAGACCTATTAGACACGAAATTGAAAGTTCAAAAGACTTGTTAGACATTTTGAACCACAAAGACCTATTAGACATAAAATTAAAGTTTAGAAACCTATTAAATATTTGAAAAGTTTAGAGATACATCTAGCAAACATAGATATAAAATTGAAGTCCATGGAATTGTTATATAGTTTTTAAAGTTGAGTGCCTATTTGCTAGATATGAGCAAAAAAAGGTTAGAGTGTAAACTTATAGTTTAACTAAATTTTTAATCAAAACATGGAGATGAAAATGAAACTTAGCATCAAAATGTATCAAGAATGAGAGTAAATAAAAGATCTCTCTCTCATTAATTACTAACCACTGTACAACAGGGTATTTATACAAGATAATGATAACAGAATGATAAACAGAAATAACAAGGAGAGAGTGGGAGTTATAAAATAACTTGACTATGGTTACATATACACTAATATCCCCCCCTCAAGATGGACTGTGGAGATCAAAGATGCCCATCTTGACCAAGAAATTCCGAATGGCAGGGGCATTGAGTGGCTTGGTAAACATGTCTGCCAACTGGAGGCTGGACCGAATGGGTAAAACCGCAAAGTTCCTTGCTGAATAAGGTCTCGTACAAAGTGACAATCAATTTCGATGTGTTTGGTACGCTCATGGAAAGTCGGATTGTTGGCGATAGCAATGGCTGCAAGATTATCACAATAAATGACAGCAGGAGATCGATATGAAATTTGTAAGTCTTTGAGCAAATGAGAGAGCCAAACAATCTCACTTGAAACAGTAGCAAGGGCACGATATTCCGCTTCAGCTGAAAAACGTGAAACTGTGGCCTACTTCTTGGACTTCCAGGACACAAGAGATTTACCTAAGAAAACACAGAAGCCAGTGACAGATTTTCTAGAATCTGGGCAAGAGGCCCAATCTGAGTCAACAAAGGCTCTAATGTGAAATTCTTGAGATGAATGTAGAAGAATCCCTTGTCCAGCAGTGGCCTTTAGATATCTCAACAAATGAAACACTGCATCTAAATGTCCAGTACACGGCTTGGCTAAAAACCGACTAAGATTGTGAACCGCGAATGATATGTCTGGTCGAGATATCTGCAAATACAACAGTCGACCAACTAAACGCCTATAGGAAGTGGCATCATCAGCATTCAAAGGTTCACCAAAACCATCAGCAGACAACCGTAGGTTGGGAATCATGGGATGATTAGTTGGTTTAGCAGCCAAATAGCCAGAATCTTCGATAAGTTGAAGGCAATACTTGCGCTGGGATAAGTAAATACCTTTATCAGTTCGTGACAGCTCCAAGCCAAGAAAGTACTTGGCGTGACCAAGATCTTTGAGTAAAAAATGGCGATGCAAGATGTTTTTCACAGCACTGATTTCAGTAGTAGATGGTCCAGTAATCAAGATATCATCTACATACACAAGCAATGCAACAAAAGAAGTACCATGACCTCTTATGAAAAGAGAATAATCAGCTTTAGACTGTGAAAAACCATTAGCAAGGAGAACACTAGAGAATTTGGAAAACCATTGCCTAGAAGCCTGCTTTAGTCCATAGATTGACTTGTTAAGCTTGCAAACAAGAGGACTAGAAGACCTTCGGTCGGTATAATAACCAAGGGGCAATGACATATAGACATCTTCAAATAAATCACCATTCAGAAAGGCATTGTTCACATCCATTTGCACAAGAGACCATCCAAAAGAAGCAGTTAAGAAAGAAGGACTTTAACAGTTACAATCTTGGCTACAGGAGAAAAGGTCTCGAGGAAGTCAATACCTTCTTGTTGATTGTAGCCTTTTGCAACCAAGCGCGCCTTATATCGATCAACAGTTCCATCATCCTTATATTTGACCTTGTATACCCATTTGCAGCCGACAACATTGTGCCCGGGTGGTAAGGAAACCAAGCTCCAGGTGTTGGTGCGCTCCATCGCCGCAATTTCATCATCCATAGCCTTGCGCCAAGGAGCGAATTTGACAGCCTGATGATAGTATGTAGGTTCAAAGTCTGTTGAAACATTCAAAAGGAACTGTCGATGATCATTAGAAAACCGCCCATATGAAACATATTTATCAATGGGGTGAGGAACATCAGGATTGAACAAAGGAGTATCATGTCTCAGAAGGTGACAATGATAATCCTTCAAGAATTCAGGTGGATGGCGTTGTCTTATTGATCTCCATGGCTGGATGAGTGAAATAATCCCAGTGGAATGTGCATGGCTAGCAGCAACATCTGTGGCAGGGGATGCATCATTGACTTCAGCAGCAGCATCAGTGGGAGTAAGAGTTATTTCAACTTCAGCATCTGCCACGGGAATAGAAACACTAGCCGGAGGATCATCAACCACAACAGCATCAGAAGGAACTGAAGGTGCTGAAGCAACTTCAGTATTATTTTGGAGACTTGGCGACTGAACAAAATCAATCACAGGTAAAGGCAAAACCAGATCTGGAAAATCATCCATAGGTTGATCATCATGATTAATAGAATGAAAGGGGAAATTCTCTTCGATGAAAGTAACATCTCGAGAGATAAAGACTTGCTTCTTAGAGATATCATAGAGGCGGTATGCTTTCATTCCAGGCGGTTAACCAAGGAAAACACAAGGCCTTGCACGAGGATCAAACTTGGAGCGTCCAACATTCAGCGTAGATGCATAGCAAAGACATCCAAAAACACGTAAAAAGGAATAGTCAATTTTATCATCATGTAAAATGGTGAAGGGACATTCATTATGCAACAAGGGCATAGGAGTCCTATTGATTAGAAACGTGGTCGTGAGAATACAATCTCCCCAAAATCTTAGAGGGACACGAGACTGAAAATATAGGCTACGAGCCACATTAAATAAGTGTTGGTGTTTTCGTTCGACAACTGAGTTTTGCTGGGGTCGTTCCACACATGAGAACTGATGTATAGTCCTAGTAGAGGCAAAAAAAATCAGTAAATTTGAGCTCTGGTGCATTATCGGAACGAAAACATTTAATGGTTTTGGAGAACTGTGTTTCTACCATCTTAAAGAATCGAGGAACGACCACCAAAACATCAGACTTTTGACGTAATAGGTAAACCCAAGTGAATCGAGAAGCATCATCAACTAGAGTTAAAAAATAACGATGGCCAGCATAAGTAGAAGTATGAAAAGGCCCCCAAATATCAGCATGTACAAGATCAAACACATTCGAAGATACATGATTATTGGAAGTAAAGGGTAGCCACTTTTGCTTAGCTAATGGGCAAACAGTACATGATGCATCACAAGAGTCCTTAAAATGTAAAATGTCCCTAAGCATGTATAAACGTTTTGGAGACAAGTGGCCTAGACGAGACTGCCATATAGAAGCAGAAACAGAGAAGACAGTAGTCGAAGAAATCAAAGAATCAGCCAAAGAACCTGATATGTCAGAGAGAATGTAAAGACCACGGTGACATTCAGCCTTGCCAATCATTGTCAATAGCTGTTTGTCCTGTATGAGACAATGATTACCAGTAAAGGCAACTGAAATATTCCCAGACTGAAGCAAGCAACTCACTGACATCAAGTTATAAGCGAAGTCGGGGACAAAAAGCACATCACGTAGAATAAAACCAGCAGAGACATAAATTTCCCCAACATATTCAACACACACTCTATATGCAGTAGGAAGGACAACAGAAATAGGCTCAACACGCCGCCAATTGCGAAAAGCAGCTCGAGTGTGACAAATATGTCTAGATGCACCGGAATCAATAATCCAACAATCATTCAGGGAAGTAATAGAAGTAGAAGCCAAGTGACAAATACCTGTAGCATGTGAAACAGCGGAGGCTACAGTAATAGAGTCGGTTTTGGTAGCCTGAAGATGTGAATTAAGCAACTCCATTAACTGACTGTATTGAGTGTTGTTGAGGCTGGAGAAGAAATTAGGCGTAGCAGAGGAACAACTTGCAGCGGTAGCAGAGTTGGCAACGACGGCGGGTTTAACAGATGCAGAATTATCAGGAGAATTCGAAGACCGAAACTTGTATCCAGGAGGATACCCGTGCAACTTGTAGCATCGGTCTTTCACATGTCCCTTAATGCCACAGTGAGAACAAATTGGACGTTGTCCTGAATTCTCTTTCCTTCGAGGAGGATCAGAGGGAGGAGAAGCCCTTCTTGAAGTATCATTAACAGCCAAAGCGACAGGATCGGGTGGCGACCCAAGGATTCCAGCCGAACTCTGATGTTCTTCTTGAATCAGCAGGGAAAAGGCCTCAGTAATGGTCGGAAGCGGCTTCATCAACAAGATTTGTGCCCTTATTGCCGCATATGACTCATTTAAGCCCATCAAGAAGGTCATCACGTATTTTGAATCAAGGTGCTCAAGAAACGGCTTCAATCCGCCACAGGTACAGCTTGCCGTTGGTCGAAGATCACAAAGATCTTGCCAAATTGTCTTGAGCTTCGTGAAATAAACTTCGACTGATAATGATCCTTGCCGCAACGTGACCAAATCCTTGCGAAGTTGATAAATTCCTGGTCCGCTTGCCTGTTTGAATCGATCTCGCAACTCGTCCCAAACAGCTTTAACAGAGCCAGTGTAGACGATACTTGCAGCAATTTCTTTAGAGACAGAATTCAAAATCCACGAGGCAATAATATCATTATTGCACTCCCAAGCCTCAAGCAAGGCACCTTCTTCTTGAGGTTTGGAGATCTTTCCGGTAATAAACCCTAACTTGTTCTTGCCTGAAATTACCATCCTCATCGCACGGCTCCAAGAAGTATAATTGACCACACCAAGCAATGGTTGAGAGACAAGAACAGAAGATGAACCGAACGAATGATGCAAGAAGTATGGGTTGATCTAAGCTTCAATCGAAGTTGCAGACACATTCGAAGAAGAAGGAGAATTAGAGCTTCCTGTTCCCGCCATGGGGAAGAAATGAACGCACAAGAAACGTAGAGAAAAAAAAAACTATCGTTTCTCTGATACCATATCAAGAATGAGAGTAAATAAAAGATCTCTCTCTCATTAATTACTAACCACTGTACAACAGGGTATTTATACAAGATAATGATAACAGAATGATAAACAGAAATAACAAGGAGAGAGTGGGAGTTATAAAATAACTTGACTATGGTTACATATACACTAATAAAATGATTAAACTGCAAATGAAAGTTATGAACAATTCTAAAAAACACATATTAATACTTTTATTTATTTATTAAATATAACATAAATTTTTTTTTTAAAAAAAAAACCTTGATTTATATTAATTAAAATAAGACGTCTTTGAGGATAATTTTCAATTTCTTTGAACCTTTGAAGTCTCTAAAATTTTAAAAACATGTTTCTAATTGAAAGTTGAGATAAAGTTTTTGGAAAAATACATTTTTGGTCCTCGAGGTTTTGATTCGGTTTTATTTTGATCCCTGAGTTTTCAAACTGAACAATTTAGCTCATGAAATTTGGATTTTGTTTCATTTTAGTCTCTCCATCTATTTTTCCGTTAATTACTAATAGATCTCTTTTTTAATTTCTTTTTTATTTTATTTATTTTTATTTGTTAAAATAAAAAATAAATAAAATAATGTAGTGAGTCGTGGTAACCACCGAGCAATCTTTTCGAGCTACGTTCTTTGTTCATTTTTTAACCCATCGCCCGCGTTATGTTTGTTCATTTTTTAAAGTCGGGTATGTCAATGATTTATTTACAACTTAGTACATTAGTTTTCATCATTCATTTTAAAGATAAAATTGTTCAGAGGCATGTTTGACGACTAAAATTTGAAGGTGAAATAGTAGAAGTGAAACTTTTTAGATGAAAGAGGTATTATTAAAACTAACATTAAAGTTTAGAGGCATTTTGAAAAATTTAACATTGTCTTAATTGTTTCTGGGATGTGTCACCAAAAATAGATTCTTTAAAAAGGAATATTTTTTTGCCATGTCAAATAAATAAAATTATAAAAATAAATAAAGTATTGTTTTTGGCACATCTTCATAACAATAATATAAACTAGGGAAAATACATTTTTGGTCCTTCAAAGTTTGAGTTTGATTGCATTTGGGTTTTTGTGTTTTAAAACCCTACATTTTAACCCCGATGCTTGAGATAATCTCCTTTTTAATCCCTACCATTAACATGTTTGGTCATTCTATTATTTTTTAGTTGTATAGGGCTGACTTTTAATGACATTTATCGGTTGTATAGTACGATTCTAGTGGTTGTTTCTTTTAATGACATTTATTGTTTCTTTTCTATAAAAAAAACACAACATACTTTGAACAAAATCACTAGTCTAATGAAGAACACATAGAAAACAATAAAGGAAGAATTAACTGGAATAAAAGAATTATATAGCATAGTTCAATGTGTTTTATACATGAATCACACCTATACGCAACAGCGGATTTACTTGGGTCCGGGGGCTGGAGCCCCTCCTCTCTCCTGAAATATAAAGTTTTTAACATTAATATATAAAAATTCATTATTTAAACCAAAATTGCAATTTGACCACGTTGGCATTGGAAAAAATTAAAATAGTGTGATTATTTTATTCATTTAAAAATATATACCAAAACTATTTTTCTAAACTTAACTTTTTTAATTAAAAAATAATATTTTATAAATTTAAATTGTAGGGTATATTTCTTTTAAAAAAATTATAGGCATAAATTATTTACAATTATGAAACAATAACAGATAGATTAAATTATAAATTTTGTCCCCAGACCTAGATAGTATCAAATAGGTCCAACTTTCAATTTTTTACATTAATCAATTCTTGAACTTTAAAATGTGGTGTTTAAATATTTAATTTTATGTCTGATAAATTCATGAACTTCCACAAAAAAAAAAAATCATCAATTTTTTATTTTGTATTTAATAAGTCTTTGACGACCTATTCAACAATTTTTAATACTCATGAATTTATTGAACATAAAATTCAAAATTTAATATTATGTTTAGAAAAAAAAAAATCAATTTTGTGTCTAATATGATTGTTATTGTCCATGACTTGTTAGAGACAAAATTGAAAGTTTCAAAACCTATTTGACATTTCTAAAGTTCGAAGACTTATTTTCACAAAATTGAAAGTTTCAAGGCCTAATTAGACACATAAATGAGAGTTTTGGAACTAAACTAGTGATTTACCCTAACAAATATATAATATCATTATTTTTTCTTATTTATTCTTTAAATTTTTTTTATACCAAATATGAAGGAAATGGATAGAAATATTTTAAAATTTTTGTTTCATTATCTTTTAAAATTTAATTTCATAATATTAAAACTTACGGACGACAATTGCAATGAATTAAATCAGTAGTTAAGTTTCCATTTACGAATTTTTTAAATTGCTTACTTGTAAATTACTTTTACAAAATTTAAGGGAAGTCTCCTAAACAAAAAGTCTAGATTTGCCACTACTTATATGCAAATGGATGCATATCTATTGATGTATGATCTCCACTCAATAGTCGTGTCTTGTCAATATTAATTGTACTCATTGGAATGAACAAACATATACACTCGAAGAGCCACATAGCCATTTGAACAATCATGTCCCACTAGTATACGTTGAAACTATTCAGCATTTATCTCAACGGACACCTCAACTCGAAGAGTCACGTCCCATCATTGAAGGACAAAATGAGAATTTATTAAAAATGTAAGGAAAAAATAGGAAGGCAAAGATTCTTGGTTTGGTCTTGTGTAAACTTCTTTTACACAGGATGTCCCTACTCGCATGTCTCTACATGAACGATCCAGGATCACGTCGTTTGTTTTGTTCGCAAAGTAGGTCGCATCCATAGTGTCACCAGGATAAGGTATCCAGTCTTATCCTTATACTATAGACTATTTAGGTTATATACTAGAACTTGATCTCTGTCCATATTCATAATATAGTTCGAGTATTTCAAATTATAACCAAGGATGTTTATCTATTGGATTGAAATGATATAATTACCAAAAAATTTACTGAATAACATCTTTATTGCAAAGGATTACAAACTTTGAGTTGTAGGACATAAAACCCAACAAGGTAGTTTAAGCATATTGGTTAGGATTGACTAGGGAGAGTTTTGCTTTGAAAAAGAAAAGTAGAAATCCTCATGTCCAGGAAACTTAGAAGTTGTGACTGCCACTAGAGTAGAAACCTCTCCTGAAAGGCAACTTGTTAGAAAACGATCTTGAGAAGCATGTTTACTTGATTTCATATGGTTTATTTCTAACATTCTGATTTGCAAATATATTTGATGTCTAACATTCTAATTTGCTATTGCTTGAGAACAAGCAATGAGTTAAGTTTGGGGGTATATGATAAGTGCAAAAAACATATCTATTTTGCTCCTTATTTTGTAGGGGGGCTAATGGGCCTACAGATCAGAAGCTTCAATGATATGAGGTTAAATGATTAAACTCATTAATCGAGTGAACCAACATTCATTAACTGTGGGTCACTCCACCAAAGACCCACAACTGCACTCTTCTCACTGTAGAATATTTTTGTGTCCACGGATATAAACCAATACCAATAAGTTAATCCTTCACGAGTGTTCGTAACTTTAGCTGGGTCAAATTACTGTTTTACCCATGTGTTATCTCTGTCTCCTTAAGTACCAGTGCTCATTAATAAACAATCTGTTTATGGTCCAACCACTAAACAAAAAAGTCTCTCTCGGGCCAGTAGAGGGTAGGATCCCTTTGTTCAAGACCCGAAGTCACCACTGTAGGTCTCGACCCAGAGTCCCTCTCTGCCAAATAAGGAGAATGAAAATAAATTGGGAAAAATACACTTTTGGTCCCAGAGGTTTGGGTTAAGTTACACTTCGGTCCCTGAGTTTTAAAATTCAACAAAAATACCACTGAGGTTTGCATTTAGATGCATATTAGTCCTTCTATTAGCTTTTCCGTCAACTAATCACGAAAACCTGATGTGTCATTTATTTTTTTATTAAAATAATATTTTTTTTGTTATTTATTATTTTTAATTAAAAAATCATTTTTAATTGCTTTTCCCTTTTCCCATTTCTCTCTCCTCTCACTTCTTTCTTCCTCCTTCCCCTTTTCCCGTGAACATAGGCCCCCTCACCGGAAAAATTTCCCTCCCTCCATTTCTCTTCTCCGGTGGTACGACGACGTGCACAACAATAGCTTTTGCGCACAACAACCCTCACCCATGAGACCCACAACCATTTCTCTTATCCTCTACGCGACATTCATGCGATTTTGGGGTAATTTTCCGATTCTGATGGCCTTCGACATAGTCCCCTACTCGCGAAAAACACACAGAGACGAGAGGGAGAGTGGGTTTCTGATAGCGAGCATAGCTAGCTATCCTTACTTACTTAATTTAGCTAGTCTTTTATGATTTTTAGGCCATTTTATTGTGCTTTATTGTTTATTTTGTAGGAAATGGTTGATTGGAGCTATAGCGCAATATTAGAGTTAATCGGGTGCTCGGGACGTGAAAAGATGCAAAGGAATGAAAAGAGTTAAAGAGGAAAAAAGTCAAATTTTGGTCAACAGCAGGCTAGCGTCGAGACGCTAGCTCTTGAGCGTCTCGACGCTCACATTCCATATCTGATTAGGCTCGTAAAGGTCACAGCGTCGAGACGCTGCGACCTTAGCGTCTCGATGCTGTGTTATTTCGCTTACTGAAACGCTCGTTTTGAAGGCAGCGTTACGACGAAAAAAACAGAATAAAGGCTTCTTTTCGGCTAGGTTTGAGGGGACTTCGATTTGGGACCTTTGGGAGCCGTAAACAGAGCAGAACAGAGCACTTGGAGGCTAAAACAAAAGGAGGAAGTTGGAAATCAACCCATCGTTCGTGGGGATCGTGACGAGAACGTTCGGTCTCAGCCTACATTGAGTTTTCTTTTCCCTTTCCTTTTCTCTAGTTAGATTTATGGCTTTATTATGTTTAGTGGAGCTTATATTTACATTCATGAGTAGCTAAACTTATAGCTTAGGGACTGATGTAGCCAATTGTATTTATGGATTGATTTATGGTTTAAGTTGTGCAATGTTTATTATGTTTGTAATCTTGATTTAATGCCTTCAATTAATTGGCCATTGGTTGAATGATTTAAGTTTCGAATCTAGCTCGGGAGAGGGGATTTGATTTAGACTTACTCAAGATTGCATGACTAAAGTTTAGTTTCTAATTCGTGACGGCTTTAGATTAACTTTAGAATTGGTTAAAAGATCTCATTGCCTTGCATGTTAATAAACTTAGATAGGGATATCAAGTAGATTAATTTGCATGAGAATCAATTATACTCGGGAGAGATAGTTGTGATTAAAGGGTCTTTGGCTCATAATTTCATTGTGCATAATAACTTATTCCTTAAAATCAATCCTAAACTAAATCGACGAAATCAATTCCCTAACTAGTTTTCCCAATTGAATTTCCATTCTTTTTACTTGCTTTGATTTGGTTTTATTATCATTCATTCATCACTTTTTGATCCCTAAATAAAATTGGGCAAGATAATTCACAATACTTGATTTGCTTAAAAATCCAATCCAGAGGACGACACTCGTTTATACGAACTCTTTATTATTACTTGACCCGTGTGCTTGCGGTTAGGAAAAGTCCACATCAGTTTCCCAGATCTGTGTGGGTATTCCAAATCTGTGTAGTTCGGCACGGTGATTGTGTGGGTATGGATTCAACGGAGTTTGACGCGGAGAATGAGCATGGGTTTTCCAAATATGTGTAGTCCAGTGCGACAATTGAGCGTCGGTATCGTAGATCTGGGTCCTAAATGTTGTGTAGTCAGACGAGCAGTAATCCGAGAGAAAGAGAGAGAAAATCGAGAGGAAGAGAGGAAGGATTCGGGGAGGAAAGCTATTCGAGTATTTGGTGCAGCAACTGAGTGTGGGTATGCCTTCGACGGAGCGTGGGTATGCAGCAGGGGACTCCGGTGTTGGTATGCAGTAGAGGACTCCGGCGGGTGGTCACTTTGTTGTTTTCGTGAGCATGGAGGATGCTTTTGATTTAAAAAAAAAGAAAGTAAAGAGAAGAAGAAGAAGAAGAAAGTAAACAATTTAATATTGTTTTCGATTTCTCGCCGGAAAATCGAGGGGAGGTCCCTCCCTCCCTCTTTCGATTTCGGCGAGAATTAAAAAAAAAAGAAATGGATTGGTGTGAACATGAGAAGAAGAAGAAAAGGTGAGGGAAGAAGAAAGGGAAAAAAAAAAAAAGTTTCCGGCGACGAGCGGTAGTCGTCGGCCGCCGGCCGCCGGCGACCTGCTGAAAAAGAAGGGAAGAAGAAAATGTTGATATGAGAGGAAGAAGGTTGAAGAAGAAGATGAATAAGAGAGATAGAAAAAAATAAATGATAATAATAAAATAATAAATTATTATTATTTTAATATTTTTTTATTTAAAAATTTTAAAAATATTTTTTTTATTAAAATAATAGTGTCGCGTCAGCAACCGTTAAAATTTAACAGAAAAGTTGACGGTAGGGACCAAAGTGCTTCTTATCTCAAACCTCAGGGGTATTTTTGTTGAGTTTGAAAACTCATGGACCAAAGTGTCACTTAACCCAAACCTCAGGGACCAAAAGTGTATTTTTCCCAAATAAATTCATACATATCACATACATTATAACAATTATAATATTATATAATATATGCATGAATATGCTTGACCTATGGTGGGATTTTAAACTATATGACATTCATAGAGCAAATAAATAGCTAAGTAGATATGTTTTGGCATCCGAGGACAAAATACATTAGAAAAATTACAAATATTAATCTAAAAATGTCCTAACTTTTCGTGAATCGCCACAAACCACCTCGAATCGTGTCCAAACCACTTGAACCAGCCCAGAAAATAGCTTAGACCGCACGAACCGATCAACTAACGTAGAAATCGATCAAAATTCACGCGCGAACCACCGAACCACACCAAACCGTGCACAAACCACCGAACCGAAGAACAAACCACGTCAAACTGGGCCAAACCTAGCACGAACCAGCTAGACTGGACCGAATCGGAGACCGAACCACGCACACCATAGGGTTGACGTAAGCTATTTTCTCTTATCTGCAATGATGACGTCATCACCGTCGCTTTTTTTTTGTTATCGATTCACAACCTCTATATTCCAGAATTCCAACCCCATTTTGCTTCAATTTGGTCCCAATCTCTTCAGTTCTTCATGGAATTTCATAACAACACGTACGACACGGAATTACATACGTTATTTGCAATTAAATGCCCAAAAACATGGACCCTTACATCGATCAAATCAATGAAAAATTGCAAATCTAATATGCCAAAACCGTAATTGTCTACAAGCAAACATCATACATCAAATGAAGAATTAAATCCCACCAAATAGCCAATGCAAATTTTAGAAAACAAAATTAAAATTATGATCGACTCTGATACCAATTGTAGGAATGGAATTCCCAATTCCAAAGCGGAAGCGTATTACAAATCAATCGCAATTTAATTAGGATATCCCAAAATACCAATACATTGGCAAAACCATAGAACGATTCTACAAAATTTAAGGCTAAGGATGCGATACCATTAGATCTAGATCTAAAGGAGAGAAGAGAAGCAATTGCACTTACTGTCGTTGAAGAACTCCTTTTGATTGTACAAGGACCAAAAGAGCAGCACGATCAAATGGATGAACACCACCACCAAGGCTTCCCCACTATGACTCTGAGATCAGGAACTTGGTTGTGGGACCAACAAATTCTTGAATTTGTGATTAACACCAGAGATGAGAATTGGATCTCTGTATTTCGTTACTAGGTAGAGAGAATTTTGAGAGAGAACCGTACAGAGAGAAAAAAATTGGCATTCGTTGTGAGGCGTGGAGAGCACAATTCTGCAATCTGATAACCACTCCCCTTACTGGAGAGTTTTTATTTTAAATTAATTATATTAAATCAAATCAATTTTTAATTTAATTAATTAATGTTTATAATTAAATATCTCATATTTAATTATATGTGTATTTTTTAAAAAAATTAATTATATGTGTATTTGAATCATATTCAAATGCACATCCTCACATAATCTATAGTTTTAATTAAATTTAATTAAATTAATTAAACTGACCAATTAATTAATTGGTTGATCAATTAAATATCACATATTTAATTGACCAATCTTTTTTGTTTTTTTAGAACAAATTGACCAACTATATTCAAATGTACATCTGTCTTATAACCTAAAGTTTTAATAGGAATACAATTCACATTAAATTAATCTATAGATTTGATTTAATTAAATCACATTTAACTAAACTAAATTAAACAATTAATTAATTTTATAATTAATTAAATATTAACAATATTTAATCAATTATATATTAGAATCATATTCTAATCTATAGTTTAATTAAATCACATTTGAATAATTAATTAATTTATTTACTAATTAAATATCACATATTTGATTAGTCAATCATTTGAACTCCTTCAAATATATTATTCTCTCAATTAATAAACTTTAATCTCAAATTAAACTTTATACTATAATGTATCACCATACGTTATATTAATTGTATCTCATATAATTAACTTAATTCTCATATTTAAAATAAAAATAAAAAAAAATAAAAAAAAAAACTTAATTCTCATGATGAATTTGAACTATTCAAATTCTTTTCAAGATAAATTGTTTCTAATTAATCTTTTCGAGCTAGCAGGGGGACCTAATGGACATGTTAGCATGCAAAAATGCTGACATTTTATCCCTAAATTCAAGTCATTTTGCAGGATTAATTGGTATTTTAATGTCTAAATTTGTTAATTTCAGGTTTTTTTAGTCCTTTGAGAGCAAGTGGAGAAATCTTGGAGAATGTGGAGATATTTGGACTCAAAATTGAAGAATTATTGAAGAAGATCAAATAATTGGGTCATGAGAAGAAGTCCAAGACCTTATGGATGAAGAAATTTGGGCCAAGGACCGAAGAAATCAGCCCAAATCAGCCCAAGACCAAGTCTCGAAGTTTCTAGTTGAGACGCTAGGTGACGCTGCGACTTTGTGGGCACCAAGTAATCTGATGGCCAACGTCGAGACCTACAGATATATTTTTGGCACTTATCATACCCCCAAACACAATTGACATATCAAAAGTGAGATGGTGGCCATCTGTAAGTCTCGACCCGGAGTCCCTCTCTGCCAACTAAGGAAAATCAAAATTTTGACCAAACTTCAAATTTTGATTAATTGGTGATAAAAGTATGTCAAATAAAAAAAAAACAATCAAAATTGTGAACCAAATTCATATTTTGATTAAATTGACACATCAAACGGAGTCCAAAACAAGAACAAATATCTTGCATTTCGAAATTCACTCACACGTACTTGTGCTTAAATCTCGAAAAGGGGCATTTGTTGAATGAGAAATTTTGATCAATCACAAATTATAAATTGGCAGGTGTCCCAAATTTAATTAAATCTGGGACCAATTATAAATTGGCATGTGTCCCAAATTTAATTTGAAGACAAAGTTGGTCAATTATAAAATAAGGCCAAATGAACCATTTGATCAAATAATAAAAAAATAATAATTTGTTCAAAATTGGGTCATATGGTATTTGGATTAAGTTTAAACCAAAAAGGCTAGTCCTAAAGTCAATAAAGTCCAAATCCAAATAACTAGACTAAAGTCATTCAAGCCCAAACCCGCCTACCTATGGAAAACTCTATAAATAGAGGTGTTCTCCTCCATTTCAAAGGTTCAGAAATTCTACACTCCCACTCAAGACAAGAGAATTCAGAGAGACTTTAGAGGATAAAGCTAGAAGACTCCTTGACATCCTTAAGTCCTTGAGTGTTGAACACTCCTTGAAGACCAAATACTCTTCAAGATTTCAACACTCATTGAAGGCCAAACACTTTTTAAGACTTGAACACTCCTTGAAAACCAAAGACTCTATACGACCTGAACACTCCTTCAAAACTAAAGACTCTTTGAGACTCCAAGCTAAGACTTCAAGACCCCAAAACTTCAAGACTTCAAGATTCCAAGACTCGAAAACTTCAAGACTCCACGGAATCAATTGAAGCTTCAAACTCGAGAACAAGCATTCCAGTCCTCGAGTGAAACACACTCACACACAAGAGAGAGAATCAAAGAATCAAAGTTAGAGATCGTACACCCACACGCATACAAATTCAATACAAATCAAAGTTTATTCCAAGTGTCTCATTCTTTGAAATGACGTGTGAACAAGTTCAATAATAAATTTAGTGATTGATTTTTTTTTATTTTAAATCTAATAAGTCTTTGCTATTAAAATTAGTAATTAATTAAATCTAAAGTTCGAAATTAAAACTCCTCTTCAAAAATCAAATTCACACTAAGCTCAACACATGCCTTAACGAGCGAGCTCCTAACACTCAAAACAAAACCATGTAGTTAGTTTACAACGTATGATGAGTATCAGAGTTAGTTATGCATATCAATTTTTTTTTCTTTTCCAAAGGAAAAAAATTGGATAGTTAAATAAATAATAAAAGTTGTCAAAAACTTGATGTGCAAATTGCTTACCGCAAGTGTACGGGTCAAGTAATAATATAGTGTTTTCGTGATTAAACGAGTGTCGTCCTCTGGATTGGTTTTCTAGCAAATTAAGTATCGTGAATAATCTTATCCAATTTTATTTAGGGAGCAAAACTTAAAGATAGAGATAAATCTAAAGACAAAAAGCATAAAATAAAGGTGGAGACTCAAATGGAAAGACTCTTATGGAATTGATTTCATTGTTGAGATTGATGATTAATTAATGGGATGAATATAGCATGCAATTATTCCTACCAAGTCTAGGAACCTTTTATCACAACTATCTCTCCCAAGCATAATTGATTCTCATGCATGCAACCAACTTCTATAAGCCACATATTATGACTATGAAATATGGCAAATGGATGTCAAGACTGCTTTTTTGAATGGTAATCTTGAAGAGAATATTTTTATGTCTCAGCCCGAAGGGTTCATAACCCAAGGTCAGGAGCAAAAAGTTTGTAAACTGAATCGATCCATTTATGGGTTGAAACATGCCTCCAGATCTTGGAACATTAGATTTGACACTGCGATCAAATCTTTTGGCTTTGATCAAAATGTTGATGAACCTTGTGTTTACAAGAAAATCAACAAAAATAAGGTAGCTTTCCTGGTGCTATATGTTGATGACATCCGACTCATTGGGAATGATGTAGGGTATCTGTCTGAAGTCAAAGAATGGCTAGCGGCCCAATTCCAAATGAAGGATTTAGGAGAGGCCCAATATGTTCTTGGGATTCAAATTATTCGGGATCGAAAGAACAAAACGCTAGCCTTGTCTCAAGCAACGTATATCGACAAGATGTTGTCACGATATTCGATGCAGAACTCCAAGAAGGGTTTATTGCCTTTCAGGCACGGGGTTCATTTGTCTAAGGAGCAATGTCCTAAGACACCTCAAGAAATTGAGGATATGAGACGCATTCCCTACGCCTCAGCTGTGGGCAGCTTAATGTATGCTATGCTCTGCACTAGGCCTGACATTTGTTATGCAATAGGGATAGTCAGCAGATATCAGTCAAATCCAGGGTTAGACCACTGGACTGCCGTAAAAGGAATCCTCAAGTATCTTCGGAGAACGAGGGACTACATGCTCGTGTTTGGGGCTAAGGAGTTAGTTCTTACAGGATACACGGATTTTGACTTCCAGACTGACAAGGATTCGAGGAAATCCACGTCAGGGTCAGTATTTACCCTTAACGGAGGAGCTGTAGTCTGGAGAAGCATCAAGCAAGGATGTATAGCAGACTCCACAATGGAGGCAGAATATGTAGCTGCTTGTGAAGCAGCTATGGAAGCTGTTTGGCTAAGAAAGTTCTTGACAGATTTGGAGGTCGTTCCAAATATGAACTTGCCCGTTACATTATACTGTGACAACAGTGGGGCGGTAGCCAATTCTAAAGAACCTCGCAGCCATAAACGAGGAAAGCACATCGAGAGGAAGTATCATCTAATACGGGAGATTGTGCAACGAGGAGATGTAATCGTTACCAAGATCGCTTCGGAGCACAACATTGCTAATCCATTTACGAAGGCTCTCTCGGCTAAAGTGTTCGAGGGTCATCTAGAGAGTCTAGGTCTGCGAAACATGTATATAGTATAATCTAGGGCAAGTGGAAGATGTGTAATGGGTATGAAGGATGCCCTAGTTTATTGTATTTTGTATATTTACTTTTCATGTAATGTACAGTATACATGTATCATTTCCAGCTTTGGATTATTTTCTAATATACATCCTATTATCTTGAGTTTTAGTTCAAGTGGGAGTTTGTTGGGTTTTATGCTCTAAAACTTGTGGATAGTAAATGTAAACATTTGACCGAACATTAATAATATAATATTTCCTGTATTATTATTGTTTGTATTGTATCTTGCCTAAATAACCATAATCCAATAAACAGAACATCCTAGGTTGTTAGTGTGAGACTTGAACTAGTATGTGGAGACATACGGGGATCGCTGTTCAAGTTATAGCCTAAAGGGTCTATAGTATAGGGATAAGGCTGGGTACCTTATTCTGTTGACACTATGGATATGGCCCACTTTGTATTATGATATAAACGCATTGATCTAACGCGTTCGTGTAGAGGACATGCGAGTGGGGGTATCCTGTGCAATGAGTTTGCATAAGACCGGACCACGAAATAGTTAACCACTAGTCGTAACACCGTTGACTAGATAGGTTTCTATTTCACTAGGATGACCTAGGCAACTTAGTCTCAATCCTGAGTGGATTATGGACTCCTGTTCACGAGGGATTGTCCTTTGATTTGTATGGGTGAGAGTGGCCTTCACGTCGACTCAATAAGCCTATCATTTTGGGGACAAGATCGTGTGAGGAGCTGGGAACATAATCACACAAGAAGGAATTCACTCCTTCCCGATATTAGGGTAAGTAGAGGTGTGTTCTCTTAAGTAGTGTCTCCGGGACTTGAACAAAGGGCCTTGCCCTCTCTATGGCACGAGAGGGACTTCTGTTTGTTGGTTGGACCTCAAACAGGTTGTTCATTAGAGGAGCACTGGGACTTAAGGATGTAGAGGCAACCCAGGGGTAAAACGGTAATTTGACCTAGCTGGGGTACGAACACATGTGAAGGACTAACTTGCTGGTATTGGTCAAAATCCGTGGACACAGAAATATATCTACAGTGAGAAGAGTACAACTGTGGTTCTATAGTGGAGTGAACCGCAGTTAACGAATATTGATTAACTTGGTTAATGAGTTTAGTCAATTAATCTCATATCGTTGGAGCTTCTGATCTGTAGGTCCATTAGGTCCCACCGGTAGCTCGTGTAAGGCATTAAGGTAAATTTACTAAAGGATATTTAAATATGAATTAGATTCATATTAGAACTATAGGTTAAAATTAATGTGCATTGAATGCACATTAAAACTATAGTTTATATGTGAGAGAAAATTGAATATGAGATGTTCAATTTAATAATTAATTAATCAGTTAATTAATTAATTATTAATTTTAATTTAATTAATTTTTTATTTAATTAAATTATATTATTTCCATTGGTTATGTAGAAAATGTATATTTATATGTGATATGAATGACATAATCAATTAAACCTTGTTTTAATTGATTTTAAATTTAATTAATTATATAATTGTTATTATATTAATTAAATTAAATTAATATCTTTTAATTTAATTGTTAATTAAATTATAAGATTTGGTTTTAAACTGATTTGGTCAGTTATACAGAAACGTGGAGGAGTCCACGTTCACGCAATTTTCTATGCTAACCGAAAAATTCCACCTTATCGATAGGAATTAGTTCCTGGCATCGTTCGCTGATTCATTCGGTGTGTATTTTGGAAGAAAGTTTTTTTTTCCAAAGAGAATTCTCTCGATCTCTTTAGTAGATTAGCTCTCCCACCAGAAACCTTAACAAAAGGCCTTAGTAGATTACTGGTGTTTCCAACTGGGTAGTGTTCGTGGAGAATTGTGAATCAAAGATCAAGGGACTGTTGCAAGTCTAAGAAGAAAACTCAGAGATTTGGTGAATTCGGTCGAGTCTTCAATCGGTAGTAAGTACCTAACGTCTCTTGATCATTAGGATCAATTCTTTAGATTAGATCTAAGTTTTTTTATTAAAACCAGCATGTTAATAGCCTATTTTACAGTATGTTTTTAATTGCTGTAATTTGCCTCTGTATTGGTTTTTAAAACGATTTTAAAAACAGAGTTTGGTTCTGTAAATTCTTCCGCTGCGCAAGGGCTTTTATCCCTTCAGATATCCCTATCTAAGTTCATTAACATGCAAGGCTTTGGGTTTAGTTCTTCAAGCAACTTCTAAAGTTATTCCAAATCCCGTCACAAACTTAGAATTTCTACTTTAGTCATGCAATTAAAATAAAGTAAGTCTTAGGCCAAATCCCCTCTCCCGAGCAAGATTCAACACTCAAATCATTCAACTAGTGATCAAGTAATTGAAAGCATTTAACCATAATTGCATAGGTAAAATAAATACATATTCATACCACAAATCAATCCAACAAACTAAAACAACTACATCAATCCCTAAGACAAACAACTAGCAATTCATAGTCTTTAAACTACAAACACTAATTGAAAGAAAAGCCATAAAAACTACAAGAGGTAAGGGAAAGAGAAAGGAAAACTCGAATCCGTCGAAACCGACACGTCCCCGTCACGATCTCCACGTCTTCTCGCTTGATTCCCGCTCCTTGGCCTTGCTTTAGCTCCCACCAAAGGTCTCTAGTCGAAATTAGGGCTAAAATCTAACCAATTGGACTCCCTTTGGCAGTGCAAGAAAATGATGAATTTATAGAAAATCTGTCGACAGCGTTGAGACGCTATGGACAGCGTCGCGACGCTATCCTAGTTTGCTGCCATTCTGTTTAGGAAAATATCGATAGCGTCGAGACGCTCTAGTCACAGAGTCACGACGCTACAGACAACATCGAGACGCTTTAGGGCAGCATCGCGACGCTGCACCAAATTCCTGTTGGGTTTTATGCCCTAAAACTCGTAGATAGTGAATGTAACCGTTGACCGGAAATTAATGAAATAATATTGATATATTTTTCCATTAAATGTTATTAGTTATTTTATATTTGTCTTTGCCTAAAAATAACCCTAATCAAATAAACTAGACATCCTAGGCTGTAATATGAGTCTTGAACTATATGTAGAGACATATGGGATCATTGTTCAAGAAACAGCCTAAAGGGTCTATAGTATAGGGATAAGACTGGGTGCCTTATCTTGGTGACACTATGGATACGACCCACTTTGTATTTGATACAAACGCTGCGATCCAACGCATTCGTGTAGGAGACATGCGAGTGGGGGTATCCTATGCAATGAGTTTGCATAAGACCGGACCGCGAAATAGTAACCACTGGTTATAACACCGTTAACTAGTTGGTTTTCTATTTCACTAGGACGACCTAGACAACTTAGTCTTAATCCTGAGTTGATATGGACTCCTGCTCATGAGAGATTGTCATTTGATTTGTATGGGTGAGAGTGGCCAATACGCCGACTCAATAAGCCTACCATTTTGGGGACAAAACCGAATGGGGAGCTGGGAACATAATCGTACAAGATGGAATTTACTCCTTCCCGACTTTAGGGAAGCAGATGAGTGTTCCCTTAAATGGTAACTCCGAGTCTTGAACAAGGGGTCCTACCCTCTCAATGGCACGAGAGGGTTTTTTATTTGATGGTTGGACCACAAACAGGTTGTACATTAGAGGAGAACTGGTACTTAAGGAAATAGAAGTAACCCAGGGGTAAAACGGTAATTTGACCCAGCTGGTATTACAGACACTCGTGAAGGACTAACTAATCGATATTAGTCTAGATCCGTGGACACAGAAAATATGTCTGCAGTGAGAAGAGTGCAACTGTGAGTCTATAGTGGAATGTACACACAGTTAACGAATATTAATTAATGTGGTTAATGAGTTTGACCAATTAATCTCACATCGTTGGAGCTTCTGATTTGCAAGTCCATTAGGTCCCACTGGTAGCTCATAAAGTAATTTGAGGCAACTAAGTAATAAATGTAAATTGAAAATGTTCAATTTACTAAGGGAAACAAATATAATATATATATTGATATATTATTATGAGAGAAATTAATATTTGAAGAAATTCAAATATTAATATAAATTTATGGAAGTTTGAAAGAGTTCAAATAATGAATTAATTAATTTACGGCCTAAAATCTATTTGGGCAAATTAATTAATTCAAGGTCGGAAATTAAATATGTGATATTTAATTGGTGGTTAATTAATTAAAGAATTCATTAACCGGGAATTAATCAATTATGGAAATAATTAATCACATAAGGAAGTGATCAATCATTTATGAAAATGATCTAATCACTTATGGAAGTAATTAGTCATTTGTGGAAAAGATTAATCAATTATGGAATTGATTAATCATGGATTGATTAAATAAGGAATAAGATTGAATCAATTTTGGAAAAGATTGATTTAATTGAATATTTTATTTATGGCCTCTCTTCTATAAATAGAACACTAGACCTAATTAGTCCATGACATTCTGCTCTTGCTCTTAGACTCTCAAGACGAGACCTAGAATTCTCTCTAGCCTCCCTCTTAGAGAAAGACTCCCACAAGTCTTTTGTCTCCTAGACTCAGAGTCATACCGGTGTAACCTCTGTGGTTATTGTGTCAATCAAGAAGAAATTTTCAGCGACTAAAAGGCAAGGAGGTTGCTGCGTTTTCGTTCGTTGGAGCGTCGTTGGCGAAGAACGGTCAAGTCTACAACGAAGGTTTGTAACGGTTCTTTCCCTTTTTTCTTTAGAAAAGCATGAAATTAAATTTAGATTTATTTTCAGCATGTTTAAACCAATTTTCCAACAACTTTAAAGTGTGTTTAAAGTTAGTTTGAGTTTTTTCATAATGGTATTTTAATATTAATTAATATACGGCGTAAGGTCCAATCGATGCGCTTCCGCTGCATGGGGACTTTTATTCCCTTCAATCGGCATCAAAGCCATCACTGTCCCTATTAATTAATATTAAAAGTTGCGATAGGCTCTAATAGGTGGGATTTATGCATAATGTATGTTCGGTTTGCGTTGAATTGTTTATGTTAATTTTATGGCCATAGATTTTATTTTTATGGGATTTTGATCATGTAAGGCCCAGTGTTTCGGGTATTTTATGTAAAATCGAGTCCTATGTAAGTTCGGGTCTAGAATACGATTTTATGAGATGAAAATCGGAGAAATCGCCGCTGAAATCGGAAGAAAAATCGAAGAAATGATGCTGCCACTGCCCAGATTCTACCTCCAGACGCTACTTCAACAGCGTCGAGACGCTTTCTCGATACTGCAAGCGCTCGGTAATAGCGTCTTGACGCTGTCAGCACACGTTTGGGCTTCATCAGGCGCGGTTCAAGAGGAGGGTGGTTCGGTTCGGGCCGATTCGGTTGGGCTGGGACCTATTTGGTCCGGTTCAGCCAATTTTTGGCATGGTTCGTGATTTTGGAGGCCGGTTGGAGCTGCAGAAGGATTTTAGGATAGAATTTAGCTAAAATTATTGTAATTTAATGCTTTATTTTATCCTAGGGGCCAAAATTAAACGGTTCAATTGCTATTTATATGCTTTATGGATGTCATATAGAATATTTAATCCCACCTTAGGTTATAAACATGCTAATGCATTTTTTATATATTATAAATTGTTATAATGTATGTTTAAATGCATGGAATTGTTTTCATATTTTTTAATATAAGTGTATATTAATTATATGAAAAATTGGAAAGCAAGAAGCATGTCATTACTTAAATTAAATATAAATAGTTATGTTTAATGTGATGAATGAAACATGCTTGATTGATTTTCTTGATTGGCTTATAATTGTTATATTAAAAAGAAAATCAATATTGCATGAAGCATGAAACATCCATAGTTAGTAATATAATTGTTATATTATTCATGCAATTAGTATGGTTTAATTATTTAATTTGAATGAGATTGTTGAATGAATTAAACCCTAGATTCTTGATTATAGGATTAATCATTAAAATTTGAAATAGTTCTTTAATATTAATGATTAGAAACCGCCAATCTATAATCAAGATTTGCATGCAAACATAAGATCATAGGATAAATTGGATTAATTTTAAATTGTTTAAAATTAATTAGACCTAGATCAGTTTCTAATAGGATTAGAATCTTTTCTTACTTCGAATTAAAAATAGTTTTAATTGACTATGTAGGAAAAACATTGTTGTGATTATAAGGGAACTCCACCAGTAATGTTCTGTCTAAGGCTGGGGGTATTTAAGTTGACAATTTACGGAACACCTCCTACCTGGGAACTGACCTGGAATACCGGAGTTGAATTAATCATAGTTAAATGTTAGCATGCAATGTCACTAGGTATATTAAAAATGTTTAATGCACCTAGATCTTTAGAGTAAAGACCTTAAATTACAAAACGAGATTTAAATCAAGTTTTGCTCCTACGTCCCTATATTCACAACGTGAGATTCATGCTCGGCTTCGAGTCGCCTTAGGAGTGGCCTCCCTTCGGAAAGTGTTTTCATGAATCAATATCAAGGTGAATGGGAAAAATGTCTAGAGTAAGTGGGAGCGGGACATGTCAATGTATCCGTCGGTCTCCGCCCATAGTTCACACCGTGAGAGTCCTATGATCCGCCTGCAGGTTGTCCTGGCGCAACCATCCCTTCGGAGGGCCTGATCCTATGAATTAATTAATTGTTCAATTTAGTTTAAATTAAACGAGATTTAATTAAACTATAGTCTATGAGAGAAATAAATATTTGAAGAAATTCAAAATTAATATGAATTTTATTCATATTAAATTTATAGGATATAAGAGAATTTGAAGGAGTTCAAATTTTAATATGAATATTATTCATATTATGGAATTAATTAATTGAAGGCCTGAAATTAAATATATGATATTTAATTGGGTAATTAATTAATTAACTAATAGAAGGTCTGAAATTAAATATATGATATTTAATTGGTGATTAATTAATTAAAGAATTAATTAATTGGTAATTAATCAATTATGGAAATGATTAATCACTTATGGAAGTGATCAATCATTTATGGAAAAGATTAATCAATTATGGAATTGATTGGTTATGGAATTGATTGATTATGGAAAAGATTAAATCAGTTATGGAAATAATTGATTTTAAATGAATATTTTATTCATGGCCTTTCTCCTATAAATAGAACACTAACCCTAAGGTTTAGGTACTACAACATATGGCCACCATAAGGCCCTCTAATATTCTCTCAACTCAAGAACTCTAGGGAGAATTTTCTCTCTAGAGTTTTTCCCATTAAAGATTAGGTAGTCCCACAACTACGTTCCTAATCTCAGAGTTATAGCGGGGAAGATCAAATGGTGGTGTCCCAATTGTTGACGCTCGGTCCAACATCAATAAAGGCGTTGAAGTATTTAGAGTCGTCAACGGAGGTATGTTTCTCATCGCTTAACCTTCTGTCAATGTATTAGTATTTTGGTGAAAACAAAATTAACTACGAAACGGTCCAATTGCTTCCGTTGTAACGGAATTGGAAATTCCAATCCTTCAATTGGTATCAGAGCCGATCGTAGATTTAATTTCGTTTCTGAAAAATTAGCATTGGTTGATTGGTGGGATTAAATTATGCATTTGATGTATGAGGTTTGCTAGTAGATGTTTAAGGTTTTGGAATTAGTTTTTGAAATTTTAAGTTGATTTGATCAATGTAAGGGCCCTTTGTTTTGGGTATTTTAATTGCAATCGAGTCTGTAAGTCCATGTCAATAATTTTTGGTGAAATTCCATGAAGATTTGCTGAAATTTAAGGCCAAAATCGAAGAAAACAGTGCTGAAAACTGGTTGGTGCGGAAGAACAATCGGAAAAACGAAGAAAATAGAAAAAAAAAACGCATGGATGGGCTTCGAACTCAAGATGTCAGCGTTAGGCTGGAGGCGCGTTTTCGGCTTCAAGGGCGCAGGTTCGAACTCCAGCGCGCGCGCACATCAGGTTTCGCAAGCACAGTGCCAACCATTGAGGAATAACCGGTTTTGTTATCAAAGTTAGCGGTTTAAATTGTTATTGAATTTGTGTGCGTGAGATGAGCCGGTTTCCAGCGGTCTATGACCGGTTCTTGACCGGTTTGGCCGTTTTTCAACGATTTTCTTGAAATTTGACCGGTTCAGGCGCGGTTGTGGACAAATTCAGCAGATTTGGGTCGGTTCAAGCACTTTTGAGGTTGGTTTTGCACGGTTCAGCTTGGTTCATCTTGTTTTCTTGTCGGTTCGAAGGGTTTGGACGCAGTTTGAGGCTATTTTGAGCTTGTTCACGGCAGGATAGGACTTAGATAGATTAATTATTGTAATTTTTCTATTGTTTTGAGTACTAGGATGCCAAAACCCGTCTACTTAGCTATTTAATTGCTTTATGGATGTCATATAGCTTAAAATCCCACCATAGGTTAAGCATATTCATGCATTTTAAATTATAATTGTTATAATATAAGTATTATGCATGAATTTAATTTTCATGAGTATTTAATATAAATTGTTATGATTAAATTGATGAAAATTGAGAAGCATTGAGCATGAAATTACTTTAGTAAAAATATAAAGAGTTATATTTATGAAAGTAATTTATATACTTATTTATTTGCATGAGCTATTAATATAAATTGTTATGTTAATGTATGAAAATGTGAATGCTTATTTTAATTTTCTTGGGTAATTAATTTTAGAGTTAGATTAATTGAAGAAAATTAATTTGCATTGAGCATGAAATTACTTTCGTTTAAAAATATAAAAGTTATATTTATATTAGTAATTAACATGCTTAATTAATTTTCATAAGCTATTAATATAAATGTTATGTTAATGTATGAAAATGGTAATGCTTAATTTTAATTTTCTTGTATAATTAATTTAAGAGTTAGGTTAATTAAAAGGAAATTAAATTGCATTGAGCATGTCATTACCTTAGATTAATATAATGGTTATATTTTTGGTATGTCATGTATGATGTATGGTTTTATAAATTAATTCGAATTTGATTGTTAATTTATTCACCATAGTAGCATGTTATAGGGTTAATTCATTAAAATTTATAATAGTTATAAAATTAATGAATAGAAATCGTTAACCTATAACAAAGAATTGCATGCAAACATAGGATCTTAGGATAAATGAATTAATTTTAAAATGTTTAAAATTAATTAGATCTAAGATCACATTTCTAATAGGATTAGAATTATTCTTACTTAGAATTAAAATTAGTTTTAATTGACTAAGTAGGAAAAACATTACTATGATTAGAAGGGAACTCCACCGGTTAAGTTCTGTCTAAGGCTGGGGGTATTTAAGTTGACGGTTTACGGAACACCTCCTACTTGGGAACTGACCCAGAATACCGGAGTTGAATTAATCATAGTTAAATGTTAGCATGCAATGTCACTAGGTTTGTTAAAAGTGTTTAATACACCTAGATCTTTAGAGTAAAGACCTTACATTACTGTGGTTATAAGGGAACTCTCTCGGTAAAGTTCTGTCTATGGTTGGGGTACTTAAGTTGACGGTTTACGGAACACCTCCTACCTGGGAACTGACCCGAACCTTGAGTTGAATTAACCATAGTAATGTTGACTTGCAATGTTGGGTTTATTAAAAGAAGTTTAATTCACCTAAAACATTGCGGTTGAATCATTTCCATAATTGTTATAATAGGATCAGACTTAGATAGATTGACTTAGCCGAATTTTATCTAAGTTAAACAACCCTAAATTAACCTTAGGACATTTTCAGTGGGAGGAAAATTACAAAACGAGATTTAAATCAAGTTTTGCTCCTACGTCCCTATATTCACAATGTGAGGTTCATGTTCGGCTTCGAGTCGCCTTAGGAGCGGCCTCCCTTCGGAAAGTGTTTGATGAATCAATAACAAGGTGAATGGGAAAAATGTCTAGAGTAAGTGGGAACGGGACACGTGTCAACGTATCCCTCGGTCTCCGCCCCTAGTTCACACCGTGAGAGTCCTATGATCCGCCTGCAGGTTGTCCTGGCGCAACCATCCCTTCGGAAGGCCTGATCATAGGATTCGGAACATCGTGAGCTCCTGAATGGGATAGGAACTCTTAGGCTAATTACCAACAGTTGTCTTTCCCTTCGGTAGCCTGTTGGTGCGTGCCTCTGAGATCTGAAAGTGGGAGGGTTACACTTACGGGGATGAGTTAAATGAGTTAACTAACCCTTGATCGAACAACGGTAACTAAACGCTAACGGAATATGAGTTATTCTGGTGTTAGAGTTTGGTTGAGATTGTCTCAATTCAGAGGAGGAGTAGCTGACCACCCTTCGGTGGCTGTTGTTCTAAACCTTTGAAGTATTGTTGCAAAAACCAAATCAATAGTTTTATAGGGTTTCTTTGATTGCTTATTTGTTTTTGCAGAATTTGATTGGATTATTCGTAATGGGTTAGTGCTATTAATAATACAAGTAATTTGTTACTTCAACAATTATATAATAATTTTATGTGTATTGTCTTTCGTCATTTTATAAATAACAGTAATACAACAAGCTTAAACGACAAATTGTGGTAAATAAGTCTAGGATTATTCTTAACTGAGGAATGTCCTCATACCCCATACGTTTAATTCATTAAGAATTGTTCTTGGTGAATATGACATAGAACCCTGCTTAGCGAAAGAGAACTTGTTCAACACCGTAATTTTCATTTACTTGTCTTGAAAATGTGATTAGTGAAGAATAGTGATTCTCCCCGAATACTTGATTCAGGGGCCACAAATCATGTGTGTTCATCTTTTAAAGGAATAAGTTCCTGGCAACAACATGCTGCTTGTGTAATGACTCTCAAAGTTAGAATTAGAGAGGTTGTTTTGGCTATAGCAGTGGGGAACATTAAGTTACTTTTCTCAGTAGGAGAAAATACATATTATTAGATAATGTGTATGTAATTCCTAAGATCAAAAGAAATTTGATTTCTGTGTCTTATTTGCTGGAACAATGTTACTATTTACCTTTCTCTGCTAACGCAGTTTTTTTTGTTTCAAGAAAGGGAGTTACCATTTGTTTAGCTTTACTGGAAAGTAACCTAAATGTTTTAAGACTAATCAAGAGTAAAGCAATCATGAACACTTGGTTGTTTAAAACTACTACTACTCAATATGAAAAGAGGCAAAGGATTTCTCCTAAAGGAAAATACCTTTCTTTGGTTCTAAGGTAGACCATATTAATCTCAATTTGATTGGGAGATTGGTCAAGAGTGAACTTCTAAGCGAGTTAGAAGATGACTCTCTACTACCTTGTAAGTCATGCCTTGTGGGCAATATGACTGATAGATCTTTTACTTTAAAAGATCTAAGAGCCAAAGAGCCCTTGGAGCTTGTACATTTGGATCTTTGTGGTTCAATATGTTAAAGCAGTGGGAGGGCATGAATAATTCATCTCTTTTGGATGATTATTCAAAGGTATGAGTATCTTTACCTAATGCAACTTAAGTCTGAAGCTCTTGAGATATTCGAAGGGGCTTAGGACTGAAGTTGAAAACTTGTTAGGTGAGATGATAAAAACACTTCGATCTGATCAAAGTGTTGAGTATAGGGATTTGAGATTCCAGGACTATTTGATAGTACATGAGATCACACCCTAAATCTCATTTAGAAGAAATAGAACCCTATTGGATATGGTTCATTCCATGTTGAGCTATGCTCAATTGTCTGGCTCGTTTTGGGGTCATGCAGCGTTGACTGCATTGCATACTGTAATAGGCAACCCCAAAAGGAAACGAGAAGTGGATACTTCTTCAATTCATAAGAGAATAAAAAATTTGTATCGACAAATGCTAAATTCTCAGAAGAAGTCCACATCAAAAATTATAAACCACAAGAGTAAAGTCAGTTTAAGTAAGTTAATTAATGAAGCTACAGTATCATCCACAAGAGTTGTTGATGAGGCTGACTATTCAACAAGAGTTGTTGATGGATCAGTGCATCTAGTCAGTCACATCCATCTCAATAGTTGAGATTGCCTCTGTTGGGTTTTATGCCCTAAAACTCGTAGATAGTAAATGTACATTTGACCGAACATTAATAAAGTGATGTATTATTCAATGTTTGTATTATATCTTGTCTTGTTAACCCTAATCCAATAAACTAAACATCCATGGCTAATAGAATGAGGCTTGAACTAGTATGTAGGGACATACGGGGATTAATGTTCAAGTTTTAGCCTAAAGGGTCTGTAGTATAGGGATAAGGTTGGGTACCTTATCCTGGTGACACTATCGATACGGCCCACTTTGTATATTGATACAAACGTAGTGATCCAACGCGTTCATGTGGTTGACATGCGAGTGGGGGTATCCTGTGCAATGAGTTTGCACAAAGACCGGACCGCGAAATAGTTAACCACTAACTCTAACACCGTTAGTTAGCTCGGTTTCTATTTCACTAGGATGACCTAGGCAACTTGGCCTTAATCCTGAGTGGATTATGGACTCCTGTCCATGAGGGATTGTCCTTTGATTTGTACGGGTGAGAGTGGCCAGTTCGCCGACTCAATAAGCCTACCATTTTGGGGACAAGACCGAGTGGGGAGCTGGGAACGTAGTCTTACAAGATGGAACTCACTCCTTCCTGATATGAGGGTAAGTAGAGGTGTGTTCCCTTAAGTGGTGTCTCCGGGTCTTGAACAATGGGCCCTACCCTCTTTATGGCACGAGAGGGTTTTCTGTTTGATGGTTGGACCACAAACAGGTTGTTCATTAGAGGAGCACTGGTACTTAAGGATCAAGAGGTAGCCCAGGGGTAAAACGGTAATTTGACCTAGCTGGGGTACGAACACACGTGAAGGGCTAACTTGCTGTTGACGGTCAATATCCGTGGACACGGAAATATGTCTGCAGTGAGAAGAGTGCAGCTGTGGTTCTTTAGTGGAGTGAACCACAGTTAACGAATATTGATTAACTTGGTTAATGAGTTTAACCAACTAATCTCATATCGTTGGAGCTTCTGATCTGTAGGTCCATTAGGTCCCACCGGTAGCTCATTTAGGGCGTTGAGGTAAAATTCTAAGGATGGATTGAATATTCAAAGGTGTTTGAATATTATACTAAAATATGAAGTGGTTCATATTAAAACTATAGGTTATAATTAATATGCATTGGATGTATATTAATACTATAGTTTTGAGAGAGAAAATAGTAATTGAATATGTGATGTTCAATTTTATTTTATTAATTAATTTCGAATTAATTAATTAATTTAGTTTAATTAAATTTGATTTAATTAAACTATAAGATAGGAGGGATATTAATTTAAATTGGATTTAAATTTAATGTTATTTTAATTAATTTAGATTAATTAAAATATAATTAATTGTAATTTTGAAATTATGATTTTAAAATTATAATTAATTAAAAATATCAGATAACTGATATTTCAGTTATCTGATATTATATTTTTTAAAAAGGTACGTGATCAGGGCAGTTGCAGAGATCACGCCCTAGTCTCACGCCTCACTCCCTCTCTATCGCTCTCTCCTTCTCGTTTTGCTCTGTGGCAGAGGAAATCAGAGTGTTGCATCCAGAAAAATCCTGAGAATTTTTGCTCCCACAAGCACCCAACGCAACATCCTAATTCGAGAATACCGGTGAATCCTCGTGGTGGTGTTCGTGCTGTTTTTCCAGTAAAAACAAAGTCCGTTTGCTGCTGTATTCTTGGGAGAAATTCAGAGAGAATTTGGCGAAACAATCAAGGGTTTCTACAAAGGTAAATTGTTCTTGATCTATGATAATTAGGATCAAATTCTAGATTAGATCTAGAAATTTTAATCTTTTATCCAGCATGCTTTATGGTTGTTTTACAGCATGATTTCTTATCTTTATGCTTGTTGTAAATTTATTTATTTTGTCGTCGTATTGGTATCCCAATCGGCGTTTTTATTCGAAAAGGTCTTTGTGGTTTTCCGCTGCACAAAGGGCTTTTATCCCTACAATCAATGTAGTGGGAGGGTTGTTTGATAACCTGAACGTTACATGAGCTTGTTTGAAGCCTAGGTCATCATACCTAATGATGGCATAGTGGGTTCATTATCTTTTAGAAAGAAAATGAATGATGTTGACAAGTAATGGATTAAAGTCATGGACCTGGAAACGAAGTCTTTTGTATTTCACTTCCATCTGGGATCTTGTAGATCTGCTTGATGGGTAACACCTATTAGTTACAATTGGATTTACAAGATAAAACGAGACATTAAAGGTCTTAACCAGAAGGGTTCATTGATAGCGCAATTTATTGTGCTATATTTTAGATAATTTTACCGTTAGTCTTGAGTATTATTTGGCCATTTTTATCTCTATTTGGTTTTGTTTTGTAGGAATCAAGTATTTCAATGGAAATTGACGTTTTTAAGCACTACCGATGAATTTAGAGCTAAAGAATAAGTTCGGGCCAAGAAAATAGAAAAGGAAGATAAATTAAAGGCCTAGCGTTGAGACGCTAGCCCTTGGAGCGTCTCAACGCTGGGCGCAAGTCAGGAGAGGCGCGCATTCGGGGCAGCGTCGAGACGCTACCTCCACAGCGTCTCGACGCTGCAAACTTTCCAGATTTAATTAGGGCGTACGCGCGACAGCGTCGCGACGCTATGTCCTCAGCGTCTCGACGCTGTCACGCAGATTCGACAGTATTTAAAGAAAACGATGCTTTCAGAATGGGGGAGCTGTTTTGGAGAGAGAAAAACGACTTCTAGAGAGAGAAAAACGACCAGAACAAGGCAGAGAGCGAGGGGGCTTGATTCGAGGAGCTTGGATCGAGAGGTTCGTGACGGGAACGCACGGGAATCACGGCCAACGAGTTTAATCTTTCTCCCTTATTTCTTGTATTGATTTGTAGCATGTTTGAGACATATTTCGATTGTATTTTAGAGACCATGTGTAGCTAGATTTCGTTTCTTAGGGGCTTGATGTAGCCATTAGTTTGTATGGATTAATTTACGGCTTTTTAGGACGTTTCGTAACGCGGTTTATTTATGCAATTGTATGATTAATGCTTATAATCTCTTGATCACGGATTGTATGTTGTTGTTTCTGAACTAATCGCTCGGGAGAGGGTAGTTTAGATTAGGCTTTCAATTGCATGACTTAGGTATTTTCGTAAATCGGGAGATTAGGAATTGCTTGAGAAACCGTCATGAGGGTTGTTCTAATTGCTTAGGCTTATTATTGAAATTAGATAGGGATATCAATTTCTTAATTTGCTTAAAGGATTAATTGCACTCGGGAGAGGCTTTTAATTATTCATAATCCTCGGTTTATAAACTTGTTACGAATTTGTCCTTAATTATTCGTTTAGTTGATCCATGCATCTAATAGGTGAAATCAATTCCCTAAGGCCTTTCTCCATTGAGTTTCCATATTTTATTGCTTTTATTAGTTTTTAATTGTTTTGCATATCTCTTGTTTATTTTTCTCTAAATAAAATTGGGCAAGTATACCTTTAATAATTAGGGGAATTAGAAAACCAATCCAGAGGACGACATTCGATTTTAAATCACTATATTATAACTTGGGCCCGTACACTTGCGGTTAGCAATTTGCGTATCATTCATACAGCAAGATCGAAAGCAAAAGGGTTTGCAAGCTTAAGTTATCCATTCATGGATTGACCTAAGCATTTCGATCTTGAAATATAAGATTTGATATAGTGACCAAATCTTTTGGCTTTAGTCAGAACATTAACGAGTCTTGTGTTTACAAGTAATCATCAATAGTTCAGTAGCTTACTTAGTGTTGTATATGATTGATATCCTAATCATTGGGAATGATGTAGGTTATCTTACTGACATTAAAGGAGCTAGCAGCTCATTTCCAAATGGAAATTTGGGAGAAGTGGAGTTTGTTCTTGGGATCCAAATTGTTAGGAATCGTTAGAACAAAAAACTAGCCTTGTCTCAAGTGACTTATATCTACAAGATGTCAGTTAGATATAAGATACAAAATTCCAAGAAGGGTTCACTACATTTCAGGCGTGGAATTCTTTTTGTCTAAGAAACCGTTTCCTAAGACACCTCAAGAAGTTGAGGAGATGAGACGAATGCCCTATGCAATAGGGATTGTCAGTAAGTATTAATCTAATCCAAGATTTAATCTTTGGAAAACCGTTAAGAATATCCTCAAGTATTCGAGGAGAAAGAGGAACTATATGCTCGTGTATGGGACTAAGGATTTGATCCTTACAGGATACACTGACACAGATTTTAAAACTGATAAGGATTTGAGGAAATCTACATCAGTATCTGTGGTCACTCTTTACGATAGAGTTATAGTATGACATAGTTACAGTCATGACCGTATAGGCCGAAAAAATAGCTGCTTGTGAAGCAGCGATAAAGACTGTATGGCTTAGAATGTTTTTGATTGATTTGGAATGTGTTCCAAATGTGAACTTGCCCATCACACTTTATAGTGATATAGTGGTGTTGTGACAAATTCAAAAGAACGTCGCAGCCTAAGACAAACAGACACATTAAATTGAATGAAATATTGTTGATTCATTTACAAAGACTCTCTCAGCTAAAGTGTTTGAGGGTCATCTAGAAGGTCTAGATCTACGAGATATGTACAAAGGTGTAATCTAGGGCAAGTGGGAGAAATGTAATGGGTATAGTGATACCATTATGAAATGGGTACAGTGATGCCCTAGTTTATTGTATTTGTACATTGTATATGTTTTATACATGTATTTATACACCCAATGCTGTATAGATTATTGTACATCCCACTAAACTAGAGTTTTAGTTCAAGTGGGAGTTTGTTGGGTTTTATGCCCTAAAACTCGTAGATAGTGAATGTAAACAAATTGTATACTTGTTTCAATAAAGTGTAATTGAGTTTCTACAATAAAGTGTTATTATTAAATATTGCACAATTTGACCCAAATCCAATAAACTAAGATCCAAGGTTGTTTACATGTGACTTGAACTAGTATGTGGGGACATAAAGGGATTGTTGTTCAAGTAACAACCTAAAACGTCTATAGTACAAGGATAAGGCTGGGTACCTTATACTGGTAACACTATGTGATACGACCCGCTTTGTATTCGATACAGACGTATTAATCCAAGGCGTCCATGTAGGAGACATGCAAGCGGGGGTATCCTATGCAATGAGTTTGCATAAGACCGGACCACGAAATAGTAAACCACTAGATGTAACACCGTTAACTAGTTAGGTTACTGTTTCAATACGATGACCTAGGTAACTCAATCTTAATCCTGAGTGTGTCATGAACTCCTTCTCATGAGGGATTGTCCTTTGATTAGCATGGGTGAGAGTGGCCAATACGCCGACTCAATATGCCTTCCTTTTTGGGGACAAGACCGAGTGGGAGGCTGGGGACATGACAACATAAGAAGGAATTCACTCCTTCCCACTTCTAGGAGAAGTAGATGAGTGTTTCCTTAAGAGGCGACTCCGGGACTTGAACAAAGGGATCCCGTCCTCTCACTGGCCCGAAAGGAACTTTCTGTTTAATGGTTGGACCATAAACAGGTTGTTCATTAGAGGAGCGCTGGTACTTAAGGAGACAGATGCAACACAGGGGTAAAACGGTAATTTGACCCAACCGTGATTACGAACACTCGTGAAGGATTGACTTACCGGCATAGGTCTACATCCATGGACGCAGAAATGTTCTACAGTGAGAAGAGTTCAACTGTGGGTTTTTAGTGGAATGACCCACAGTTAATGAATTGGTTAACTTGATTAATGAGTTTAATCAGTTAACCTCATATCATTGGAGCTTCTGATCTGTAGGTCCATTAGGTCCCCCTACTAGCTCGTAAAAAGTAATTAGGAACAAATATATCTTGAGAGAATTTGAATAGTTCAAATTCATATTGGGAATTAAGTTAATTGTATGAGATACAAATTAATATAATGTATAGTGATGCATTAAAATATAAAGTCTAATTTGAGATTAAACTTTATTATATTGAGAGATTGAATATATTTGAAAGAGTTCAAATATATGTCTAATTAAATGGTATTTAATTAGAAGATGAATTAATTAATTATTAATTAATTAATTGTTCAATTTAGTTTAAATTAAAAGAGATTTAATTAAACTATAGTCTATGAGAGAAATAAATATTTGAAGAAATTCAATATTAAAATGAATTTTATTCATATTAAATTTATAGGATATAAGAGAATTTGAAGGAGTTCAAATTTTAATATGAATTTGATTCATATTATGGAATTAATTAATTGAAGACCTGAAATTAAATATATGATATTTAATTGGGTAATTAATTAATTAACTAATAGAAGGCCTGAAATTAAATATATGATATTTAATTGGTGATTAATTAATTAAAGAATTAATTAATTGGTAATTAATCAATTATGGAAATGATTAATCACTTATGGAAGTGATCAATCATTTATGGAAAAGATTTATCAGTTATGGAATTGATTGGTTATGGAATTGATTGATTATGGAAAAGATTAAATCAGTTATGAAAATAATTGATTTTAAATGAATATTTTATTCATGGCCTTTCTCCTATAAATAGAACACTAACCCTAGGGTTTAGGTACTACAACATATGGCCACCATAAGGCCCTCTAATATTCTCTCAACTCAAGAACTCTAGGGAGAATTTTCTCTCTAGAGTTTTTCCCATTAAAGATTAGGTAGTCCCACAACTACGTTCCTAATCTCAGAGTTATAGCAGGGAAGATCAAATGGTGGTGTCTCAATTGTTGAAGCTCGGTCCAAAATCAATAAAGGCGTTGAAGTATTCAGAGTCGTCAACGGAGGTATGTTTCTCTTCGCTTAACCTTTTGCCAATGTATTAGTATTTTGGTGAAAACAAAATTAACTACGAAACGGTCCAATTGCTTCCGCTGTAACGGAATTGGGAATTCCAATCCTTGATATTCAAGATATGGTTACTTGTACCTAATGGGACATAAGTCTGAAGCCCTTGAAAAGTTTAAGGAGTTTAAGGATGAAGTTGAAAACCTGTTAGGTAAATCTATTAAAGTATTTCGATCTGATCGAGGAGGGGAGTATATGGATCAAAGATTCCAGGATTATATGATAGAACATGGAATCTAATCTCAACTCTCAGCCCCTGGTACACCTCAGCAGAATGGTGTATCAGAAAGGAGAAATAGAACCTTGTTAGACATGGTTCGATCAATGATGAGCTATGCTCAATTGCCTGGCTCGTTTTGGGGGTATGCAGTAGAGACTGCAGTATACATCTTGAACAATGTTCCCTCGAAAAGTGTTTCTGAAACACTTTTCGAATTATGGAAAGGGCGTAAACCTAGTTTGCATCACTTTCACATCTGGGATTGTCCAGCACACGTGCTTGTGACAAACCCTAAGAAACTGGAACCTCGTTCAAAACTGTGCCAATTTGTTGGTTACCCTAAAGAAACGAGAGGTGGTTATTTCTACGACCCACAAGAAAATAAGGTGATTGTATCGACAACGCTACCTTCTTAGAGGAATACCACATGAGAGATCATAAACCACGCAACAAAATAATATTAGGAGAAGCTATTGAAGAATCACCAAGAGTTGTTGATGAAGCTGGACCTTCAACAAGGATTGATGAATGAACTAATTCTTCAGATCCATCCCGTCCATCTCAAACATTGAGAGTGCCTCGACGCAGTGGGAGGATTGTATTACAACTTGATCGCTACTTGGGTTTAACTGAAACTCAGGTTGTCATACCTAATGATGGCATTGAGGATCCATTGTCCTATCGACAGGCAATGAATGACGAAGATAAGGATGAATGGGTCAAAGTCATGAACCTGGAAATGGAGTCAATGCACTCCAATACTGTATGGGAACTTGCAGATCTACCAAATGGGGTAAAACCCATAGGGTGCAAATGGATCTATAAGAGAAAAAGAGTTGCAGCTGGAAAGGTACATACCTTCAAAGCTAAACTAGTGGCAAAGGGTTATACCCAAAAGGAAGGGGTTGACTATGAGGAAACCTTTTCTCCTGTAGTCATGTTAAAGTCCATAAGAATTCTCTTATCCATAGCCACATATTATGACTATGAAATATGGCAAATGGACGTCAAGACTTCCTTTCTGAATGGTAATCTTGAAGAGAATATCTTCATGTCTCAACCCGAAGGGTTCATAGCCCAAGGTCAGGAACAAAAGGTTTGTAAGCTCAATCGATCCATTTATGGATTGAAACAAGCGTCCAGATCATGGAACATTAGATTTGATACTGCAATCAAATCTTTTGGTTTTGACCAAAACGTTGATGAGCCTTGTGTGTACAAGAAAGTCAACAAAAGGAAAATAGCTTTTCTAATACTTTATGTAGATGATATCCTACTCATTGGGAATGATGTAGGATACCCCACTGACATTAAGAAATGGCTAGCAGCCCAATTCCAAATGAAATATCTGGGAGAGGCTCAATATGTTATGGGAATCCAAATAATTAGGGATCGTAAGAACAAAACGCTAGCTCGGTCTCAAGCAACGTATATTGACAAAATGTTGTCTCGATATTCGATGCAAAACTACAAGAAGGGACTACTACCCTTCAGACATGGGGTATGCCTGTCTAAGGAACAGTCTCCTAAGACACCTGAAGAAATTGAGAACATGAGACACATTCCCTACGCCTCAACTGTGGGCAGCTTAATGTATGCTATGCTCTGCACTAGGCCTGACATATGTTATGCAGTGGGAGTAGTCAGTAGGTATCAGTCCAATCCAGGGTTGGACCACTGGGGAGCGGTTAAGAATATCCTCAAGTATCTTTGGAGAATGAGGGACTACATGCTTGTGTATGGAGCTAAGGATTTGATTCTTACTGGATACACTGACTCTGACTTTCAAGCTGATAAGGATTCAAGGAAATCCACATCAGGGTCAGTATTCACCCTCAATGGAGGAGCAATAGTGTGGAGAAGCATCAAACAAGGGTGCATAGCAGACTCAACCATGGAGGCTGAGTATGTAGCAGCTTGCGAAGCAGCTAAGGAGGCAGTATGGCTTAGAAAGTTCTTGACTGATTTGGAAGTGGTTTCGAATATGAACGTGCCCATAACAATGTACTGTGACAACAGTGGGGCTGTAGCTAACTTAAAAGAACCTCGAAGCATCAAACGAGGTAAACACATTTAGAGGAAGTATCACCTGATACGAGAGATTGTGCAACGAGGAGATGTTATCGTCACTACGATCGCTTCAGAGCACAACATCGTTGATCCATTTACGAAGGCTCTCACGGTTAAAGTGTTTGAGGGTCATCTAGAAGGTCTAGGTCTACGAGATATGTATACCATCTAATCTAGGGAAAGTGGGAGAAATGTATAATGGGTATAAGGATGCCCTAGTTCATTGTATTATTTTAATATACATGACATTTCCAGCTTTAGATTATTGCATTTACATCTCACTAACTCGTGTTTTAGTACAAGTGGGAGTTTGTTGGGTTTTATGCCCTAAAACTCGTAGATAGTGAATGTAACTGTTGACCAGATATTAATGAAATAATATTGATATATTTTTCCATTAAATATTATTAGTTATTTTATATTTGTCTTTGCCTAAAAATAACCCTAATCCAATAAACTAGACATCCTAGGCTGTAATATGAGTCTTGAACTATATGTAGCGACATATGGGATCATTGTTCAAGAAACAGCCTAAAGGGTCTATAGTAAAGGGATAAGACTGGGTGTCTTATCCTGGTGACACTATGGATACGGCCCACTTTGTATTTGATACATACGCTGCGATCCAACGCATTCGTGTACGAGACATGCGAGTGGGGGTATCATATGCAATGAGTCTGCATAAGACCGGACCGCGAAATAGTAACCACTGGTTATAACACCGTTAACTAGTTGGTTTTCTATTTCACTAGGACGACCTAGACAACTTAGTCTTAATCCTGAGTTGATTATGGACTCCTGTTCATGAGAGATTGTCCTTTGATTTGTATGGGTGAGAGTGGCCAATACGCCGACTCAATAAGCCTACAATTTTGGGGACAAGACCGAACGGGGAGCTGGAAACATCATCGTACAAGATGGAATTCACTCCTTCCCGACTTTAGGGAAGCAGATGAGTGTTCCCTTAAGTGGTGACTCCAAGTCTTAAACAAATGGTCATACCCTCTCAATGGCACGAGAGGGTTTTCTGTTTGATGGTTGGACCACAAACAGGTTGTTCATTAGAGGAGAACTGATACTTAAGAAATTGAAGTAACCTAGGGGTAAAACGGTAATTTGACCCAGTTGGTGTTACGGACACTCGTGAAGGACTAACTAGTCGATATTGGTCTAGATCCGTGGACACAGAAAATATGTCTGCAGTGAGAAGAGTGCAACTGTGAGTCTATAGTGGAATGTACACACAGTTAACGAATATTGATTAATGTGGTTAATGAGTTTGACCAATTAATCTCACATCGCTGGAGCTTCTGATCTGCAGGTCCATTAGGTCCCACTGGTAGCTCATAAAGTAATTTGAGGCAACTAAGTAATAAATGTAAATTGAAAATGTTCAATTTACTAAGGGAAACAAATATAATATATATATTAATATATTATTATGAGAGAAATTAATATTTGAAGAAATTCAAATATTAATAGAAATTTATGGAAGTTTGAAAGAGTTCAAATAATGAATTAATTAATTTACGGCCTAAAATCTATTTGGGCAAATTAATTAATTTAAGGTCGGAAATTAAATATGTGATATTTAATTGGTGGTTAATTAATTAAAGAATTCATTAACCGGGAATTAATCAATTATGAAAATAATTAATCAATCATTTATGGAAATGATCTAATCACTTATGGAAGTAATTAGTCATTTGTGGAAAATTAATCAATTATGGAACTGATTGATCATGGATTTATTAAATAAGGAATAAGATTGAATCAATTTTGGGAAAAATTGATTTAATTGAATATTTTATTCATGGCCTCTCTTCTATAAATAGAACACTAGACCTAATTGGTCCATGACATTCTGCTCTTGCTCTTAGACTCTCAAGACAAGACCTAGAATTCTCTCTAGCCTCCCTCTTAGAGAAATACTCCCACAAGTCTTTTGCCTCTTAGACTCAGAGTCATATCGGTGTAACCTCTGTGGTTATTGTGTCAATCAAAAAGAAATTTCCAGCGACTAAAAGGCAAGGAGGCTGCTGCGTTTTCGTTCGTTGGAGCGTCGTTGGCGAAGAACGGTCAAGTCTACAACGAAGGTTTGTAACGGTTCTTTCCTTTTTTCTTTAGAAAAGCATGAAAATAAATTTAGATTTATTTTTAGCATGTTTAAACCAATTTTCCAGCAACTTTAAAGTGTGTTTAGTTAATTTGAGTTTTTCGTAACGGTATTTTAATGTTAATTAATATACGGTTTAAGGTCCAATCGATGCGCTTCCGCTGCGTGGGGACTTTTATTCCCTTCAATTTCAGCATACTGTCTTCTCGGATTGGACAGCTTCTAATTCCTTTCTAATTAATTTCCTTTGCCTCTTTTTAGCGTTCCGAGCACCCGACTGACTCCAAATTCTCGTTTTAGCTCAACATAATAATTTCCTACAAAATAAAATATTAAAGAGCATTAAAATGACCACAAATTACTCAAAGACTAGCTAAAATGTACCGGGAAACATAGCTCGCTATGCGCACTATCAATATGCATAATCAAACTTTCACCATGGAGTAACGAAAGCAAGCGCTCAGCTACTAAGTCAGGTGGGTGTTTGATCATTCATATCAAATTTTGATCGGGAATACTATTTATAAGGATGAAATAGTCATTTCCACAAATAATAATAATAAGGTTAAAAATGACTTGTTCTAATACGACAGAATGAACTTAAAAGTAGAAAACCTTTATGCGTGTTATTGAGTCATGTTGGATAAAACATAAAAGTAGTTGTGCCTTGTCTAAATTCTTTTGCCTAACTATCAAAGTGAGCATAGTGATAATTAGCATGTGACCTTGACCAAAAGGTAAGAGGTTCGAAAATCTCTCATCCCAAATGTTATTGAAGTAAGAAAAATAAAAATAAATAAATATTTTTCCTAACCATAAACAAGATACTTCTTAAAAAAAAAAATTAATTATTATGAAGTCTGTATCTTGATTACCAATAATGCATTCAATAATAACTAATGGATAAGGCACCATTTACCATTCCAATTGTCACCATTTAATTCATCTTAAAAGATATTGTTAAAATCATTTATATAATCTTTATACATCAACTATTACATCAATTTATATGAAATTATGCTCACTTCGACGGTTAGGCAAAAGAATTCAGGCAAGGCAAAGCTATTTTTATGCTCGCTTTAACAATTAGGCAAAATATTTAAAAAAAAAAAAAGAAAAAAGAAAAAAAGATAATGATAAATCAACATTTTAAAAATTAAAGTTAATTTTATGAAATTGGTACGTTCAACTTAAATTTCAATTTAATTTCTGTAGTTAAAATTTTCAATTTAATTCATATAGTTTAAGAAAGGGTAAAATACGGGCCCGTTTAATAACGTTCTCATTTCCTGTTTCTCGTTTCTCGTTTCTTGTTTCCTGTTTCCTATTTCTTAAGAACTAGAAACAGAAACATGTTTGATAACTATTTATGTTCCTTGTTTCTCTGAAAAAAGAAACAGAAACACAAATGTGTTTGATAATCGATTCTTGTTTCTTGTTTTTTTAGTTAAAATAAAATTTAGTACATATAATATAAAAATATGATCATCGACCATCGTTACCGACCTCCGACCACTGAGCGAATGCTAATAGTCAGCGACGAATGCTAATAGTCGGCAGAGGCTGGTCAGTAGGGGTCGACGGCGCCCGGTAGTTGGAGGTCGACGATGGTGGTTAGTCGACGGCGTCGGTAGTCGAAGCTCAACGATAGCAGTCGATCACGACTGGTTAATAGAGGTCGACGGAGGTCGGCGACGACGAGTAGTCAGAGGAGGACAATGGCGGTCGGTCGGCAGAGGCCGATCAGTGGAGGTTGATACGGCCAGTTGTCAGAGGTCGATAGTAGCGGTCGACCACAGCCAGTAGTCGGAGGTCAGCGACGATTGGTAGTCAGAGGTGCACTGTGGCAGTCTGTCTGTAGAGGTCGACGGCGGTCAGTCGACGGTTGCAGTCAATTGTGGCCGGTAGCCGGAGGTTGACGATGGCGGTCGGTCGATGGAGGTCGGCGAAGACCGGTAGTTGGAGATGGATGGTGGCGGTCGGTCGATGGAGGTGGACGACCACCAGTAGTCGGAGGTCGACAATGGTCGGTAGTCGGAGGTCGACAATGGTGGCCAATCGACAGAGGTCGGCGGTGGATGGTTGCAGCCGATCAGCAGAGGTCGAGGGCGACCGATCGTCAGAGGTTGACGGTTGCGATTTGGCCGTGTTAGGTAATCAGAGGTGGACGGTGGCGGTCGGTCAGCAGAGGTCGACGGCAGCTGGTCGTCGGAGGTCTACGGTAGCGATCGGTCGCGAGCGATATTTGGAGGTCGACAATGACAGCCTGTCGACGGAGGCCGGTAGTCGAAGGTTGACGGTGGTGGTCAACGGAGGTTGGCGACGACTGGTAGTAGGAGCTGGACTGTGGCGGTCGGTCGATGGAGGTCAACGACGGTCGTGAAGGGGATATAAGCCCCTACGCAGCGGAAGCGCATCGATTGGACCTTACGCCGTATATTAATTAACATTAAAATACCGTTACGAAAAGGCAAAATATAAACTTTAAACATGCTTTAAAGATGTCGTAAATAGCTATAAACATGCTTGAAAATTAAATCTAATTTATTTTCATACTTTTCTAAAGAACCGGGAAAGAACCGTTACAAACCTTCATTGTAGACTTGACCGTTCTTCGCCAACGACGCTTCAACGAACAAAAACGCAGCAGCCCTATTGTCTTTTATTCGCTGAAAAATTCTTCTTGAAGGACACAATAACCACAGAGGTTACACCGGTATGTCTCTAAGTCTAGGAGGCAAAAGACTTGTGAGAGTCTTTCTCTAAGAGGGAGGCTAGAGAGAATTCTAGAGTCTTGTCTTGTGAGTCTAAGAGCAAGAGGAGAGTACTAAACTAATTAGGTCTAGTGTTCTATTTATAGAAGAGAGGTCGTGAATAAAATATTCAATTAAATCAATCTTTTCCAAAATTGATTCAATCTTATTCCTTATTTAATCAATCCATGATCAATCAATTCCATAATTGATTAATCTTTTCCACAAATGACTAATTACTTCCATAAGTGATTAGATCAATTCCATAAATGATTAATCACTTCCTTAAGTTATTAATTATTTCCATAATTGATTAATTCCCAGTTAATGAATTCTTTAATTAATTAACCACCAATTAAATATCACATATTTAATTTCCGACCTTGAATTAATTAATTTGCCCAAATAGATTTTAGGCCTTAAAATTAATTCATTCATTATTTGACTCTTTCAAACTTCCATAAATTTAATGTGACTCATATTTATATTAATATTTGAATTTCTTCAAATATCAATTTCTCTCATAATAATATAACAATATATATTATATTGTTTCCCTTAGTAAATTGAACATTTTCAATTTACATTTATTACTTAGTTGCCTCAAATTACTTTATGAGCTACCAGTGGGACCTAATGGACCTGCAGATCAGAAGCTCCAACGATATGAGATTAATTGGTCAAACTCATTAACCAAATTAATCAATATTCGTTAACTGTGTGTACATTCCACTATAGACTCACAGTTGCACTCTTCTCACTGCAGTCATATTTTCTGTGTCCACGGATATAGACCAATAACGACTAGTTAGTCCTTCACGAGTTTCTATAACACCTGTTGGGTCAAATTACCGTTTACCCCCGGGTTACTTCTATTTCCTTAAGTACCAATTCTCCTCTAATGAACAACTTGTTTGTGGTCCAACCATCAAACAGAAAACTCTCTCGTGCCATTGTGAGGGTATGGCCCTTTGTTCAAGACTCGGAGTCACCATTTAAAGGAACACTCATCTGCTTCCCTAAAGTCGGGAAGGAGTGAATTCTATCTTGTACGATTATGTTTCCCAGCTCCTCATTCGGTCTTGTCCCAAAATGGCAGGCTTATTGAGTCGGCGTATTGGCCACTCTCACCCATACAAATCAAAGGACAATCCCTCATGAGCATGAGTCCATAATCAACTCAGGATTAAGACTAAGTTGTCTAGGTCGTCCTAGTGAAATAGAAAACCAACTAGTTAACGGTGTTATAACCAGTGGTTACTATTTTGCGGTCCAGTCTTATGCAAACTCATTGCATAGGATACACCCACTCGCATGTCTCCTACACGAACGCGTTGGATCATAGCGTTTGTATCAAATACAAAGTGGGCAGTATCCATAGTGTCACCAGGATAAGACACCCAGTCTTATCCCAATACTATAGACCCTTTAGGCTGTTTCTTGAACAATGATCCCCATATGTCGCTACATATAGTTCAAGACTCATATTACAACCTAGGATGTCTAGTTTATTGGATTAGAGTTATTTTAGGCAAAGACAAATATAAAATAACTAATAACATTTAATAGAAAAATATATCAATATTATTTCATTAATATCTGGTCAACGGTTACATTCACTATCTACGAGTTTTAGGGCATAAAACCCAACAGGTCGGTAGTTGAAGGTCAACGGTAGTGGTCGATCGGTGGAGGTTGACAACGGCAGGTCGTCGGAGGTCAACAGTAGCGGTCGATCGCGGCCAGTATTCGAAGGTTGACGAAAGTTGGCGACGACTGATAGTCTGAGGTCGACTGTGGCGGTCGATCGGGGGAGGTCGGCGGCGGCCGATAGTCGAAGGTCGACGAAGGCGGTTGGTCGGCGACAGCTGATAGCCGAAGGTTGACGGTGGCGGCTAGTCAGCAGCGATCGATAGTCGGATGTCAACGATGGTGGCCGATAGTCTGAGACCATGGAGGTGATAATAAAAGGAAAAAGGGAAAGAAATAACATAAATAATAAAAAAATGAATGAGAAAGAAATAACGAAAAAAGAAAAAAAAATTAAAAAAAAAAAAGAAAGAGAACAAAATAACGGAAAAAAGATTAAAAAAAGACGAGGAAGTGGTTAAAAAAATACAGGAAGAGAAGAGATTGGTGTAGGAATGGGAGGGGGAGATGGATACATGCATGAAAGATAGAGAAAAAAAAAATAGAAACAGAATTTGAGAAACAACATTTTGTAGTTTCTCAAATTTGGCCTCTTTTTTAGAAACGTTTCTAGAAATTTAGAAACAAGAAACAGGGATGAGTTATCAAACAAGTCTGTTTCTTAATAAAAGAGAAACGGGAACAAGAAACAGGAAACGGGAACGTTATCAAACGAGCCCTACCTTTTTAGTCTCTCATGTTTCAAGCCAGTTTCTAATAGGTCCCTAGGCTTCAAATTCGAACAATCAAGTCCCTACTATTTCGAAAATGGTTCTATTGAGTCCCTCCATCGTTAATTTTTTTAACGGTGCTGACGTGGCAATTAACGGATGCTAATGTGACACATTTAAAAAATAAAATAATACTTTTTAAATTAAAATAAAAATTTTAATAATTAAAATTTAAAAATAAAATAAAATAATAATAAACTTTCTCTCTCCCCACTAGGGATGTCCACGGGGTGGGGATGGGGGTGGCCTCCTCGTCCCCATCCCCGCCTCCCATTTCAATCCTCATCTCCGTGAAATTCCCCATTAAATTTCGCGAGGAATGGGGCGGGCATTCCCCATGAGAAATTATTCCCCATTTATTTATTTTTTCTTTTTTTTTTGTCTTCATTAAATCAAATATTCTTTTGATAAATTTTCAAATAGTTAACTTTGCATGAAAAATGTTCATTGACTTTCTATTACATAATTAATTATACACATAAATTCTTCATTTGGATAGTTAATTTCTTTAAAAAAAATCTTTTTAAAGAAAAAATCTTAAATCTCCTATTATAAACAAAATAATATTTCATATCAAACTATCTAATTATCTATACATATAATTTAAATATTTAAACCATATAATTCAAACCTATCCAATTTTCTAAATCATTAACAATAAAACTTTAAATTTATATATAGTGAGAAATAATAATAATAATAATTAAAAAAAAATAAACGGGGCGGGGAGCGGGGAACGGGGATGGGGAATACATTCCCCGTCCCCATCCCCGTTTAGATCGCAGGGAATTTTTTTCTCTCACTCCTTCTCTCATTCCCCGTTTAAAGGGGGATTCCCAACACCATTAGGGGCGGGTCTGTTGGGTTTTATGTCCTAAAACTCGTAGATAATGAATATTAACGAATTATACGCTCGTATCAATAAAGTGTTATTGAGGTTTATGCAATAAAGTGCTATTGTTGTTGGGTTTTATGCCTTAAAACTCGTAGATAGTGAATGTAAACAAATTGTATACTTGTTTCAATAAAGAGTTATTGAGTTTCTACAATAAAGTGTTATTGTCAAATATTGCACAATTTGACCAAAATCCAATAAACTAAGATCCAAGGTTGTTTGTATGTAACTTGAACTAGTATGTGGAGACATACGAGGATCGATGTTCAAGTAACAACCTAAAAGATCTATAGTACAAGGATAAGGTTGGGTACCTTATCCTGGTAACACTATGAGATACGACCCGCTTTGTATTTGATACAGACGTATTGATCCAAAACGTCCATGTAGTAGACATGCAAGTGGGGGTATCCTATGCAATGAGTTTGAATAAGACCGGACCACGAAATAGTCAACCATTAGTTATAACACCGTTAACTAATTAAGTTACTATTTCAATAGGATGACCTCGGTAACTCAATCTTAATCCTGAGTGTGTCATGAACTTCTTCAAATGAGGGATTTTCCTTTGATTAGCATGGGTGAGAGTGGCCAATATGCCGACTCAATATACATTCCTTTTTGGGGACAAGATCGAGTGGGAGGCTGGGGACATGACAACACAAGAAGGAATTCACTCATTCCCGCTTCTAGGTGAAGTAGATGAGTGTTCCCTTAAGTTGTGACTCCGGGACTTGAACAAAGGGATCCCACCCTCTCACTGGCCCGAGAGGGACTTTCTGTTTAATGGTTGGACCATAAACAGGTTGTTCATTAGATGAGCGCTGGTACTTAAGGAGACAGATGTAACACAGGGGTAAAACGGTAATTTGACCCAGTTGTGATTACGAACACTCGTGAAAGATTGACTTACCGGCATAGGTCTACATCCATGGAAACAAAAATGTTCTACAGTGAGAAGAGTTCAGTTGTGGGTCTTTAGTGGAATGACCCACGGTTAATGAATATTGGTTAACCTGATTAATGAGTTTAATCTATTAACCTCATATCATTGGAGCTTCTGATCTGTAGGTCCATTAGGTCCCCCTGCTAGCTCGTAAAGAGTAATTAGGAACAAATATATCTTGAGAGAATTTGAATAGTTCAAATTCATATTGGGAATTAAGTTAATTGTACGAGATACAAATTAATATAATGTATAGTGATGCATTAAAATATAAAGTCTAATTTTAGATTAAACTTTATTATATTGAGAGGTTGATATATTTGAAATAGTTCAAATATATGTCTAATTAAATATATGATATGGTATTTAATTAGAGGATAAATTAATTAATTATGAATTAATTAATTATTCAATTTAGTTTAAATTAAATGAGATTTAATTAAACTATAGTCTATGAGAGAAATAAATATTTGAAGAAGTTCAAATATTAATATGAATTTGATTCATATTAAATTTATAGGATATAAGAGAATTTGAAAGAGTTCAAATTTTAATATGAATTTGATTCATATTTTAGAATTAATTAATTGAATGTCTCAAATTAAATATATGATATTTAATTGGGTAATTAATTAATTAACTAATAGAAGGTCTGAAATTAAATATATGATTTTTAATTGGTGATTAATTAATTAAATAATTAATTAATTGGAAATTAATCAATTATGAAAATGATTAATCACTTATGGAAGTAATTAATCATTTATGGAAATGATTTAATCACTTATGGAAGAATCAATCATTTATGAAAAAGATTAATCAATTATGGAATTGATTGGTCATGGAATTGCACTACAACAAATATGACATACGATAGCATTAAAAAAACGCTATCGTAGGCTTTTTATAGCGTTTTTTCAAACGCTGTCGTAGCCGATGTTATTAAAAGTCTTAGACTTTTCATAGCGTTTTTTCAACGCTATGAAAAACGCTATAAAATTTCACTTTCTATTGCGTAATTTTAATGATATGAAAACTTTTCATAGCGTTAGAAAAAACGCTATGGTTGCTCTTTAATAACAGTTAAAAAACGCTATAAAAAAACAAATGATAGCGTTTGTTATAGCAATTAAAAAACGCTATAGAAAACATATTATAGCATTTTTAGCATGTTGTTATAGCCAATGTTATTGAAAGACTTGACTTTTCATTACGCTTTTTTAATGCTATAGAAAAAAAAACTATAAAAACTCCATTTTTTATTACATAATTTTAATATTATAAAACCTTTTTATAGCTTTAATAAAAAATGTTATGATTTATCTTTAATAGCATTTTTTTATAATAGTAAAAAATTGTTATAATAAATCCATCATAACATTTTTAACCTAGCTGTGATAGTCAATGACATGGATAATCATGAACTTCAAGTAGTAACAACTTTCTAGCCTTTTATATAAGTAACAAATTGTTTTAAATGTTATTCTAAAATTAACTCAATTATATAAACATTTAATGTATTTAAGTGAATTTACATCAAAATAAAATTTCAAGAATATAAACATATAATACCAAGAGTTAATAGTCTCAAAGTGTTCTACTAATACATGTATAATCCATAATCCAAAAGTAAAAATAAAAATAAGTACATAATTCCAAAACACAATCAATACAAATAACATCTACACATAATTTAAAAGATTGAGATGAACATATCCTCCCATATATATGTCGGTGTATCATCGTTTCATTCACCTATAAAAAAAATAAAAACAAAATATGTTCATAAGATCAATATGTATTTACATTGATTAATAAACTAAATCAATATTTAATTCAAAGAAACTAAATCAAACTTCAAAGTGAATATATTTACAATAATTTGAAAATTCAACAATAGTTGAGACACGTAATTGAATTTCATCCCACAGATTTATACAAGGAAATATAAGGAATATAACTAGCAGCAAGAACACACTTAAACCATAAATATCAAAGTAGAGAAAAATAAAATAAGGGATCAAGATCTTCATCCATGCTTAATGAATTATAATCACCATTTTCTTGAACCAAATGATTTCTTTCCTTGCTCTTTTGGGTTCACCAGGCTCCATAGTCATTTCTTGAAACAACACAACTTCCAAAGTACAAATCATAAATATAATGGTCTAACCAATTTTTTAAGACATATTACAATAAAAAGATTCCTAGGCTTCCTCCTTGTATAGTGATTAATGAGAATATTGTGCCACCCAATCAAAAAAGGTGAGTAGAAGAAGCTATTAACAAAGAAAACCGAACATCATTCAAAACTAGCAACTTACTGTGTGGTGTTATCAGCTTTGCAATTAGCGCTACAAGAATCCTTGGCAAACCGATTGCCATCCATCATCAATAAATGACAAACGTGGGAGGAATTCCCCCACTCTCAAAGCTACAAAATTCAAAAGATATTATAATCAAATAGAGTTGAGGAATATATAGTCATCTCGAAAAATCCCTCTCAAGCCCCTGCTTCACCCCTTCCAAATTGACGTCAGTGTAGAAAGCATCCCACGTGCACCAACCAAACCAATTAAAAATATCAGGCATGTGTCAGACATCATACATACAATAGTTAAATGATACCGATCTATAAGCAATTGAGCTCAAATCAAGGAAACATGTTTGCAAATCCTTCTCAACAAACCTATATAATGAAATAGTACAAACATAACAACTAAAAAAGAGATCTAGTTATGATCATTTTTGCAGATGTCTAATCTACTATGAACTTAATCTAACTGGCCTATTTGAATAACTTTACCGTATTCAACAATCAAATTAATTCCATTTAAAAAAAAAATCAAACTAATCAAAGAAACATAAGGTATAATTAGGAAATATAAAAGTGTGAGAAACTTTTTTAGAGTTTATAAAGTACAACTAGCCAGCATAAAATACAACCAAATGAATAAGAACTTTAAATGAACCTACCCAAGTTAGGAAAGCCGCATCCAAGAACATAATAGGCCATGTTTCCAATCCAGCCTCTTCAAGCAGAGGAAATAACACCATTCTCTTAATGCTTTTTCGTTCACTTAGCACAACTTTGAGACTTAATCTCGTCCTCTTTCGCCTTCATAATTATTTGTGTATATTATATTCTTCCTCAAAATTAAACTTCATTGAGCACTCATATTCTACCAATTACAGTATTCGATCACTCTCTATATAACAAGTACTCCATTTCTCTCTTTATGAACACAGAAAAGGAAAACTATAACCATTCACTACAACTTTTTTTTTTTTAATGAAAACCATTCACTATAACATATTCTCAACTACTTTCGAGTAACCATGGCTACTTAAAAGAAGCTTATCAAAAGATAAGAATGAAACTTAACTAAAAGCACAAAACTTATCATGAATCCACAATTAAGTAAATAAAATATTAATGATGATAAACGACAAGGACTTAAGAAGCTTATCAGAAGATTAGATAGGGCTTTACCTCTTATGGATGCATAGTAGCTATTCTCAACTACATTCAAGCAACCATGTCTAGTTGGAGTCGAATAAGCAACAACTATATCTGCATTATTAAGTTAATTGATTAAATAGATAGCATAAAATGTTATAGTTATTAGACACAAACATAAGTGATGGTGATGATGTGCTTAGTGAAAGTGGTAAGAACAACAAAATACACCAACAAAATCAGCCTACATAATTAAGTGCAAATAGCAGCAAAATCAAACAGAGTTGAAATCTACTGTTAAAATTGAGGAAATAAGCTATTTAATTGATGAAGAGATTTGCTAATTGATCGAAAATTTGAGCTGGACAGATTGTCAATTTATACTGCCATTAATCTCAAAATGTTCATGGGATCCAGCCGTTGGAGAGAATAGCCTAGCAGGAAACTTACTTTAGCTGGAATTTTATCCTCACCTGATTTAGCAAGAGTCCAAATATTCCATATCAGTAAAGGTTTTATCTCACAGTAGTTTGCCTAACCCCTAGAATCAATCTTAAATTCCATCTTTGACAAAGACACCATGCAATGATCTGCTCACTTTTTTGTATATTCAATTTTGTCTAAATTGAATCTTCTGTGTTCTGTTTATATTCATATTGAATTTTTTACTTATAGAAATTTTAAGGAAATGAGAATTGATTTTTTATCCAAAAGTTCACTTGGTTTAAACTCTTTTAGAAACTTAACCCAAAACAACTTTGTCATCTCTTCCCGACATTAAACTTTGTCATCTCTTCCCGACATTAAACTTTGTCAAGAACTCCCAAAAGAACCAATTGCTACAACAATATTAGTGGATCACTAGCTAGACAAACCACCACTCAATCAACAACAATTCAGTCACAAAAGGGAGCATTAAACACCTCCTCATATCAGTAGGCAAATTCAATAATAACACCAACATCAATTTGAGAAACAAATTGATCTCAAACAGGTAACCCACTAGGTAGCACTTCAGTTTAGACAAATTACAAATTACAACAGAAATCTTCCTTCATTATTGTTGTGATTGGACTCTTTTGATCACCTCTTTGTCATTAGCTGCATATACATGGATAGGTTGAATTTTAGACATTCATTAGTTTTACTTTTCCTTATTTTTCTTTGTTTCATCCATGTCTTTAAAAACCCTGCACAAGTTCTAGTTGTCGAGGAATGGAAAAATCACACTAAATCACAAGCAGATTCTTTCTCTGTGCAAAGAAATTTTTTTATTTGATCATTCCCATTCTAATGCGTATTTGAGCAAGAACTTTTAAATTCGAGCAACAAAACCTTGAGGTTAAAACTTTCATGATAATTAACAATGGAAGCAAGACAAAGGGATTAATCAAGAAATTGAATTCATACCGCCATAAAACATTTGTAAATAGCCAAAAATAGCATGTGCACATTTGTGTGCTCTTCATCAACTTGAAGTTCCTTTGCAATAATCTCCTTTTCAAAATGCTGAAACAAAACAAGAATAACCATAACTACTAAATCCTTCGCAAGTAGCATGACAAATATTAGTAATAAAAAAAGATTGACGACAATACTTAGTAAAGTAAAAGTTAAAACTTGCAAACAATACTTAGGGAAAGCATATGTAGAAAACAAGTAATTCTAAAAATATTAGACAACACAGATTTTCAAATATCTGATCTCTCGATCAATGGTGGAATTATCAGATGAGAAGACATTTTAAGGCAGAAGAAAAGTTCGATAAGTTCTACTAAGGTATTGCTAACTACCACCTCCTTGTCTTTGTCATTGTCGAAATCTTGAATTTTGGCGTCGTGTCACATTCTCTTTCTTTGATTCGATAGAACTCATCCTACGAGATAAAAGAAAATTGAAAAACATTTATCAGTTTTCTGGATTATTTTGAAGAACACGTGGGGCTGAATTAGTTTAAGAGGAATTAGGACTTTTAAACGCACCTGAGTATGCTTCTTAGATTTGTTGGAATTCTCGTTTGGTTGTACCTAAGAGCGTAATTTGAGAAACTAACAGAGCCATAAATCCAAATTTCATCTTCTAAATCCATATTTCATCTTCTTTCTCCTGTTGAATGGACATTAGCATAAGTAAAAAAAATAAAAAAAAATAAAAAAAAAAACTTAAAACTTCTTTTATAAAATTGCAAGCCCATAAAAACCATGGGGTTACATTGAAATCGATGAAGACAAGAAAAAAAATTGAGAGAAAATTTTTTGGGGAAAGACAGAGAAAAAAATCAGAAGGGGTTACCTGGTTTGATTTTAGCCTCAAACTAAGCCTCCCTCTAATTTACCTTAAATCAAAATGGAGATGATTGAAATCAAAATGAGAAGGGGATTTACCTAAAATCGAAGGGGCGTCGATGCAGGTTTCTTCGAAGAGGAGACAAACTTTAAAGCTTAGTGCCCATTTTTTGCTTCGAATGAGAGAAAAATTTCTGCATGTTTCTTCGAACCTAGAAAATTGATGAAGAAAAATGAGTTGAGGGGATGAGGTTGCTTCAAAGACATCGAGAGGGAATCGAAGAGGAGAGTGTCTCAGCGTACGCAACAATTTTTCAATAGGTTTTTTTTAGGTTAAATTATCAAAAATACCCCTCGACTTTAGGGTTTGTTTCAATTATACCCCTGGACTTTCAAAAGTTTCAATTATGCCCTTGAAGTTTCAAATTTGTTTCAAAACTACCCTTGGAGACATTTTCCGTTAAATTTATCGACAAAATTGATGCGTTTGCATGTGTTTTTATCGTTTTTTCCACGTATGTGTTCAAATCTATTCACATAAGCAACAATATATATGCAAACAAGTCATTTTACATCCATGAATTTAACAAAAAAAAAAAAGCCTTCAAGGGTAGTTTTGAAACAATTTTAAAACTTCAAGGGCATAATTGAAACTTTTGAAAGTCTAGGGACATAATTGAAACAAACCCTAAAGTTTAGGGGCATTTTTTATAATTTAACCGTTTTTTTTATTTCCGTAACGTGGGTCATGTAAATTTAACGAGCGGGAGTTTTACCGCTTTTTTTTAAAAAAAAATAACCTAGAAGCGCCTTATTTTTTTATAGCAGTAATTAACTAATGCTATAACTAAATGCTATAAAAAGTGATTTTTGTTGTGGTGTTGGTTGGTCATGGAATTGATTAATTATGGAAAAGATTAAATCAGTTATGAAAATAATTGATTTTAAATTAATATTTTATTCATGGCCTTTCTCCTATAAATAGAACACTAAACCTAGGGTTTAGGTACTACAACATAAGGCCACAAGAATGCACTCTTGCATTCTCTCTAGCCTCCCTCTCATATTCTCTCAACCCAAGAACTCTAGGGAGAATTTTATCTCTAGAGTTTTTCCCATTCAAGATTAGGTAGTCCCACAACTACGTTCCTAATCTCAGAGTCATAGCGGGGAAGATCAATTGGTGGTGTCCCAATTGTTGACGCTTGGTCCAAAATCAAGGAAGGTGTACGTTGAAGTATTCAGTGACGTCAACGAAGGTATGTTTGCTTCTCCCCTTTAGATTTAGATCTAATAAATTTTGTATGCTTAGCCTTAAGTTTGTATAGAATTTGTTCTATGTTTTAACCAATGCAATAGTATTTTTGGATAAACAAAATTAACTACGAATCAGTCCCAATTACGCTTCCGCTTTAACGGAATTGGGGAATTCCAAATCCTTACAATTGGTATCAGAGCCGATCGTAGATTTAATTTCGTTTCTATAAAATTAGCATTGGTTCAATGGTGGGTATTTTAATTTCATATATGTGATATGTGGTTTAATTTACAAAATTGATTATTTAGGCATATTTGTTGGGATTAGATTTATACTTTTGATTAGATCAATTGTAAATGCCAAAAAGAAAAGATTTGAAGACCAAGATATGTCTTGGATTTATATTATTGTAACTTAAATTGCTTTTAATTCTTTAGGATATGCCAAATATGCCGGTCAATTTTGGTAGTTTTAATTTAATTATGCATGTGATGTATGTATCAAATTAATTGATTGTTGCATAAAGTATGTCATTTAGCTTAAAATCTCATCATAGGTTAAGCATATTCATGCATATTTATTTATTTATTTTTTTTTTTTGAAAAAATTCATGCATATTTATTATTATAAATGTTATAATGTATATGTATGAATTTTATTTTCATGAGTATTTAATATAAATTGTTATGATTAAATAGATGAAAATTGAGAAGCATTGAACATGAAATTACTTTAGTAAAAAATATACAAAAGTTATATTTATGAAAGTAATTTATATGCTTATTTATTTTTAGGAGCAATTAATATAAAGTGTTATGTTAATGTATGAAAATGTGAATGCTTATTTTAATTTTCTTGGGTAATTAATTTAAGAGTTAGATTAATTGAAGAAAATTAATTTGAATTGAGCATGAAATTACTTTAGTTTAATAATATATAAGAGTTATATTTATATAAGTAATTAACATGCTTAATTAATTTTCATGATATATTAATATAAAATGTTATGTTAATGTATGAAAATGTGAATGCTTATTTTCTTGGCAATTAATTTAATAGTTAGATTAATTGAAGAAATTTAATTTACATTGAGCATGAAATTACTTTAGTTTAAAAATATAAGAGTTATATTTATATTAGTAATTTACATGCTTAATTTTCATGAGCTATTAATATAAAGTGTTATGTTAATGTATGAAAATGTGAATGCTTATTTTAATTTTCTCGGGTAATTAATTTAAGAGTTAGATTAATTGAAGAAAATTAATTTGCATTGAGCATGAAATTACTTTAGTTTAAAAATATAAGAGTTATATTTATATTAGTAATTTACATGCTTAATTTTCATGAGCTATTAATATAAATTATTATGTTAATGTATGAAAATGGTAATGCTTAATTTTAATTTTCTTGTATAATTAATTTAAGAGTTAAGCTAATTAAAAGGAAATTAAATTGCATTGAGCATGACATTACCTTAGATTAATATAATTGTTATGTTTATGGTATGTCATGTATGCTAATGTATGGTTTTATAAATTAATTAGAATTTGATTGTTAATTTATTCACCATAGTAGCATGTTATAGGTTTAATTCATTAAAATTTATAATAGTTATAATATTAATGAATAGAAACCGTTAATCTATAACAAAGAATTGCATGCAAACATAGGATCTTAGGATAAATGAATTAATTTTAAAATGTTTAAAATTAATTAGACCTAAGATCACATTTCTAATAGGATTAGAATTATTCTTACTTAGAATTAAAATTAGTTTTAATTGACTAAGTAGGAAAAACATTGCTATGATTATAAGGGAACTCCACCAGTAAAGTTCTGTCTAAGGCTGGGGGTATTTAAGCTGACGGTTTACGGAACACCTCCTACCTGGGAACTGACCTGGAATACCAGAGTTGAATTAATCATAGCTAAATGTTAGCATGCAATGTCACTAGGTTTGTTAAAAGTGTTTAATGCACCTAGATATTTAGAGTAAAGACCTTACATTACTGTGGTTATAAGGGAACTCTCTCGGTAAAGTTCTGTCTAAGGCTGGGGGTATTTAAGTTGACGGTTTACGGAACACCTCCTACCTGGGAACTGGCTCGAACCTTGAGTTGAATTAACCACAGTAATGTTGACTTGCAATGTTGGGTTTATTAAAAGAAGTTTAATTCACCCAAAACATTTTGGTTGAATCATTTCCATAATTGTTATAATAGGATCAGACTTAGATAGATTGACTTAACCGAATTTTATCTAAGTTAAACAACCCTAAATTAACCTTAGGACATTTTCAGTGGGAGGAAAATTACAAAACGAGATTTAAATCAAGTTTTGCTCCTACGTCCCTATATTCACAACGTGAGGTTCATGCTCGGCTTCGAGTCGCCTTAGGAGCGGCCTCCCTTCGGAAAGTGTTTGCATGGATCAATAACAAGGTGAATGGGAAAAATGTCTAGAGTATGTGAGAGTGGGACACGTGTCAACGTATCCCTCGGTCTCCACCCTTAGTTCACACCGTGAGAGTCCTATGATCCGCCTGCAGGTTGTCCTGGCGCAACCATCCCTTCGGAGGGCCTGATCATAGGATTCGGAACATCGTGAACTCCTGAATAGGATAGGAACTCTTAGGCTAATTACCAACAGTTGTCTTTCCCTTCGGTAGTCTGTTGGTGTGTGCCTCTGAGATTTGAAAGTGGGAGGGTTACACTTACGGGAATGAGTTAAATGTGTTAACTAATCCTTGACCGAATAACGGTAACTAAACGCTAACGGAATATGAGTTATTCTGGTGTTAGAGTTTGGTTGAGATTGTCTCAATTCAGAGGAGGAATAGCTGACCACCCTTCGGTGGTTGTTGTTCTAAACCTTTGAAGTATCGTTGCAAAAACTAAATCAATAGTTTTATAGGGTTTCTTTGATTGCTTATTTGTTTTTGCAGAATTTGATTGGATTATTTGTGATGAGTTAGTATGATTAATAATACAAGTAATTTGTTATTTCAGCAATTATATAATAATTTTATGTGTATTGTCTTACGTCATTTTATAAATAACGGTAATACAACAAGCTTAAACGAAAAATTGTGGTAAATAAGTCTAGGATTATTCTTAACTGAGGAATGTCCTCATGTCCCATATGTTTAATTCATTAAGAATTGTTCTTGGTGAATATGACATAGAACCCTGCTTAGCAAAAGAGAACTTGTTCAAGATCGTAATTTTCATTTACCTGTCTTGAAAACGTGATAAGTGAAGAATAGTGATCCTCCCTGTATACTTGATTCAAGAGCCACAAATCATGTGTGTTCTTCTTTTAAAGGAATAAGTTCCTAGGAACAGCTTGTTGCTTGTGTAATAACTCTCAAAGTTAGAATTAGAGAGGTTATTTTGGCTATAGCAGTGGGAAACATTAAGTTATTTATCTCAGTGGGAGAAAATACATATTATTAGATAATGTGTATGTAATTCTTAAGATCAAAAGAAATTTGATTTCTGTGTCTTATTTGCTGGAACAATGTTACTTTTTACCTTTCTCTGCTAACGAAATTTTGTTTTAAGAAAGAGAGTTGACATTTGTTTAGCTTTACTGAAAAGTAACCTAAATGTTTTAAGACTAATCAATAGTAAAGCAGTCATGAACACTGGGTTGTTTAAGACTGTTATTACTCAATGTGAAAAGAGGCAAATGATTTCTCCTAAAGGAAAATATCTTTCTTTGGTTCTAAGGTACCATATTAATCTCAATTTGATTGGGAGACTGGTCAAGAGTGAACTTCTAAGCGAGTTAGAAGATGACTCTCTACTACCTTGCAAGTCATGCCTTGTGGGCAATATGACTGATAGGTCTTTTACTGGAAAAGATCTAAGAGCCAAAGAGCCCTTGGAGCTTGTACATTTGGATCTTTATGGTTCAATATGTTAAAGGAGTGGGAGGGCATGAATAATTCATCTCTTTTGGATGATTATTCAAAGGTATGAGTATCTTTACCTAATGCAACTTAAGTCTGAAGCTCTTGAGATATTTGAAAGGGCTTAGGACTGAAGTTGAAAACTTGTTAGGTGAGATGATAAAAACACTTCGATCTGATCAAAGTGTTGAGTATAAGGATTTGAGATTCCAGGATTATTTGATAGTACATGGGATCACACCCTAAATCTCATTTAGGAGAAATAGAACCCTATTGGATATGGTTCATTCCATGTTGAGCTATGCTCAATTGTCTTGCTCGTTTTGGGGTCATGTAGTATTGACTGCATTGCATACTGTAATAGGCAACCCCAAAGGAAACGAGAAGTGGATACTTCTTCAATTCACAAGAGAATAAAGAATTTGTATCGACAAATGCTAAATTCTGAGAAGAAGTCCACATAAAAAATCATAAACCACAAGAGTAAAGTCAGTTTAAGTAAGTTAACTAATGAAACTACAGTAACATCCACAAGAGTTGTTGATGAGGCTGACTGTTCAACAAGAGTTGTTAATAGATCAGTGCATCTAGTCAGTCACATCCATCTCAGTAGTTGAGATTGCCTCAATGTAGTGGGAGGATTGTTTTATAACCTGAACGTTACATAGGCTTGATTGAAGCCTAGGTCATCCTACCTGATGATGACATAGAAGATTCATTGTCTTTTAGAAAGAAAATGAATGATGTTGACAACGATTAGAGGATTAAAGCCATGGACCTAGAAATGAAGTCTTTTGTATTTCACTTCCATCTGGGATCTTGTAGAACTTCTTGATGGGTAACACCTACAAGTGGATCTACAAGAGGAAACAAGACATTCATGTCTTAACCAGAAAGGTTCATACAACAAGATCAAAAGCAAAAGCGTTAGCAAGCTTAAGTGATCCATTCATGGATTGACCTAAGCATTTCGATCTTGAAATATAAGATTTGGTATAGTGACCAAATCTTTTGACTTTAATCATCAGAACATTGATGAGTCTTGTGTTTACAAGTAATCATCAATAGTTCAGTAGCTTACTTAGTGTTGTATATGATTGATATCCTAATCATTGGGAATGATGTAGGTTATCTTACTGACATTAAAAGAGGCTAGTAGCTCATTTCCAAATGAAAATCTGGGAGAAGCTGAGTTTGTTCTTGGGATTCAAATTGTTAGGAACCATAAGAACAAAAGGCTAGTCTTGTCTCAAGTGTCTTATATCTACAAAATTTTAGTTAGATATAAGATTCAAAATTCCAATGAGGGTTCACTACCTTTCAGACATGGAAATATTTTGTCTAAGAAACTGTTTCCTAAGACACCTCAAGAGATTGAGGACATGAGACGAATGCCCAATCCAATAGGGATTGTCAGTATCAATCTAATTCAAGATTTAATCATTGGAAAACCGTTAAGAATATCCTCAAGTATTCGAGGAGAACGAGGAACTATATGCTCGTGTATGGGACTAAGGATTTGATCCTTACAGGATACACTGACACAAATTTTAAGACTGATAAGAATTTGAGAAAATCTACATCAGTATCTGTGGTCACTCTTTACGATGGAGTTATAGTATGACATAGTTACAGTCTTGACCACATAGGCCAGAAAAAATAGCTGCTTGTGAAGGAGCGATAGAGACTGTATGGCTTAGAAAGTTCTTGATTGATTTGGAATGTGTTCCAAATGTGAACTTACCCATCACACTTTATAGTGATATAGTGGTGTTGTGGCAAATTCAAAAGAACATTGCATCCTAAGACAAGTAGACACATTAAATTGAATGAAATATTGTTGATTCATTTACAAAGACTCTCTCGGCTAAAATGTTTGAGGGTCATCTAGAAGGTCTAGATCTACGAGATATGTACAAAGGTGTAATCTAGGGCAAGTGAGAGAAATGTAATGGGTATAGTGATACCATTATGTAATGGGTATAGTGATGCCCTAGTTTATTGTATTTGTACATTGTATATGTTTTATACATGTATTTATACACCAACTGCTATATAGATTATTGTACATCCCACTAAACTAGAGTTTTAGTTCAAGTGGGAGTTTGTTGGGTTTTATGCCCTAAAACTCGTAGATAGTGAATGTAAACAAATTGTATACTTGTTTCAATAAAGTGTTATTGAGTTTCTACAATAAAGTGTTATTGTTAAATATTGCACAATTTGACCCAAATCCAATTGTTTGTATGTAACTTGAACTAGTATGTGGGGACATACAAGGATCGATGTTCAAGTAACAACCTAAAAGGTCTATAGTACAAGGATAAGGTATGTAACACTATGAGATACGACTCGCTTTGTATTCGATACAGACGTATTGATCCAAAACGTCCATGTAGTAGACATGCAAGTGGGGGTATCCTATGCAATGAGTTTGCATAAGACCGGACCACGAAATAGTCAACCATTAGTTATAACACCGTTAACTAATTAGGTTACTATTTCAATAGGATGACCTAGGTAACTCAGTTTTAATCCTGAGTGTGTCATGAACTCCTTCTCATGAGGGATTGTCCTTTGATTAGCATGGGTGAGAGTGGCCAATACGCTGACTCAATATGTTTTCCTTTTTGGGGACAAGATCGAGTGGGAGGTTGGGGACATGACAACACAAGAAGGAATTCACTCATTCCCGCTTCTAGGTGAAGTAGATGAGTGTTTCCTTAAGTGGTGACTCCAGGACTTGAACAAAGGGATCCCGCCCTCTCACTGGCCCGAGAGGGACTTTCTGTTTAATGGTTGGACCATAAACAGGTTGTTCATTAGAGGAGCGCTAGTACTTAAGGAGACAGATGTAACACAGGGGTAAAACGGTAATTTGACCCAGTTGTGATTACGAACACTCGTGAAGGATTGACTTACCGGCATAGGTCTACATCCATGGAAACAAAAATGTTCTACAGTGAGAAGAGTTCAGTTGTGGGTCTTTAGTGGAATGACCCACAGTTAATGAATATTGGTTAACCTGATTAATGAGTTTAATCTATTAACCTCATATCATTGGAGCTTCTGATCTGTAGGTCCATTAGGTCCCCATGCTAGCTCCTAAAGAGTAATTAGGAACAAATATATCTTGAGAGAATTTGAATAGTTCAAATTCTCTCAAGATATATTTGTTATTGGGAATTAAGTTAATTGTACGAGATACAAATTAATATAATGTATAGTGATGCATTAAAATATAAAGTCTAATTTTAGATTAAACTTTATTATATTGAGAGGTTGATATATTTGAAATAGTTCAAATATATGTCTAATTAAATATATGGTATTTAATTAGAAGATAAATTAATTAATTATTCAATTTAGTTTAAATTAAATGAGATTTAATTAAACTATAGTCTATGAGAGAAATAAATATTTGAAGAAGTTCAAATATTAATATTAATTTGATTCATATTACATTTATAGGATATAAGAGAATTTGAAGGAGTTCAAATTTTAATATGAATTTGATTCATATTATAGAATTAATTAATTGAAGGTCTCAAATTAAATATATGATATTTAATTGGGTAATTAATTAATTAACTAATAGAAGGTCTGAAATTAAATATATGATATTTAATTGGTGATTAATTAATTAATTGGAAATTAATCAATTATGAAAATGATTAATCACTTATGGAAGTAATTAATCATTTATGGAAATGATTTAATCACTTATGAAAGTGATCATGGAATTGGTTGGTCATGGAATTGATTAATTATGGAAAAGATTAAATCAGTTATGGAAATAATTGATTTTAAATGAATATTTTATTCATGACCTTTCTCCTATGAATAGAACACTAAACCTAGGGTTTAGGTACTACAACATAAGGCCATAAGAATGCACTCTTGCATTCTCTCTAGCCTCCCTCTCATATTCTCTCAACCCAAGAACTCTAGGGAGAATTTTCTCTCTAGAGTTTTTCCGATTCAAGATTAGGTAGTCCCACAACTACGTTCCTAATCTCAGAGTCATAGCGGGGAAGATCAATTGGTGGTGTCCCAATTGTTGACGCTTGGTCCAAAATCAAGGAAGGTGTTCGTTGAAGTATTCATAGTCGCCAACGACGGTATGTTTGTTTCTCCCCTTTAGATTTAGATCTAATAAATTTTGTATGCTTATCCTTAAGTTTGTATAGAATTTGTTCTATGTTTTAACCAATGCAATAGTATTTTTGGATAAACAAAATTAACTACGAATCGGTCTCAATTACGCTTTCGCTTTAACGGAATTGGGGAATTCCAAATCCTTACAATTGTCATATTAAATCTAAAATTGCACAATATAACCCAAATCCAATAAACTAAGATCCAAGGTTATTTACATGTAACTTGAACTAGTATGTGGGGACATGCGGGGATCAGTGTTCAAGTAACAACCTAAAAGGTCTATAGTACAAGGATAAGGTTGGGTACCTTATCCTAGTAACACTATGTGATACGACATGCTTTGTATTCGATACAGACGTATTGATCCAAGGCGTCCATGTAGGAGACATGCGAGCGGGGGTATCCTATGCAATGAGTTTGCATAAAACCAGACCACGAAATAGTAAACCACTAGATGTAACACCGTTAATTAGTTAGGTTACTATTTCAATAGGATGACCTAGGTAACTCAGTCTAATTCCTGAGTGTGTTATGAACTCCTTCTCACAAGGGATTGTCCTTTGATTAGTACGAGAGAGAGTGGCCTGCACGCCGACTCAGTAAGCCTACCTTCTTGGGGACAAGATCGAGTGGGGGGCTGGGGGCATGACAACACAAGATGGAATTTACTCCTTTCCACTTCTAAGAGAAGTAGATGAGTGTTCCCTTAAGTGGTGACTCTGGGTCTTGAACAAAGGGATCCGCCCTCTCACTGGCCCGAAAGGGACTTTTTGTTTACTAGTTGGACCACAAATAGGTTGTTCATTAGAGGAGCACTGGTACTTAAGGAGACAAAGGTAACTCAGCGGTAAAACGGTAATTTGACCCAGCTACAGTTACGAACACTCATGAAGGATTGACTTACCGTTATTGGTCAATATCCATGGACTAAAAAATATTCTACAGTGAGAAGAGTGCAGCTGTGAGTCTTCAGTGGAGTGACCCACAGTTAATGAATATTGGTTAACTCGATTAATGAGTTTAGCCAGTTAACTGAAGGGAATAAAAGTTCCCACGCAGCGGAAGCGCATCGATTGGACCTTACGACGTATATTAATTAACATTAAAATATCGTTACGAAAACTCAAACAAAACTTTAAACACTCTTTAAAGCTGCTGGAAAATTGGTTTAAACATCCTGAAAAATAAATCTAAATTTATTTTCATGCTTTTCTAAAGAAAGAAGGAAGAACCGTTACAAACATTCGTTGTAGACTTGACTGTTCTTCGCCAACGACACTCCACGAACGAAAACGCAGTAACCTCCTTTTCTTGTGATTGTTGGAAATTTCTCCTTTGAATGACGCAATAACCACAGAGGTTACACTGGTATGTCTCTAAGTCTAGGAGGCAAAAGACTTGTGGGAGTCTTTCTCTAAGAGGGAGGCTAGAGAGAATTCTAGGTCTTGTCTTGGGAGTCTAAGAGCAAGAGCAAAGTGTCATGGACCAATTAGGTCTAGTGTTCTATTTATAAAAGAGAGGCCATGAATAAAATATTCAATTAAATCAATCTTTTCCAAAATTGATTCAATCTTATTCCTTATTTAATCAATCACGATCAATCAATTCCATAATTGATTAATCTTTTCCACAAGTGTCTAATTACTTCTATAAGTGATTAGATCATTTCCATAAATGATTAATCACTTCCTTAAGTGATTAATTATTTCCATAATTGATTAATTCCCGGTTAATGAATTCTTAAATTAATTAACCACCAATTAAATATCACATATTTAATTTCCGGCCTTGAATTAATTAACTCACCCAAATAGATTTAAGGCCTTAAATTAATTAATTCATTATTTGAACTCTTTCAAACTTCCATAAATTTATATTTGAATTTCTTCAAATATTAATTTCTCTCACAATAATATATCAATATATATTATATTTGTTTCCCTTAGTAAATTGAACATTTTCAATTTACATTTATTACTTAGTTGCCTCAAATTACTTTATGAGCTACCAGTGGGACCTAATGGACCTGCAGATCAGAAGCTCCAACGATGTGAGATTAATTGGTCAAACTCATTAACCACATTAATCAATATTCGTTAACTGTGTGTTCATTCCACTATAGACTCACAGTTGCACTCTTCTCACTGCAGACATATTTTCTGTGTCCACGGATATAGACCAATATCGACTAGTTAGTCCTTCACGAGTGTCTGTAACACCAGCTGGGTCAAATTACCGTTTTACCCCTGGGTTACCTTTATTTCCTTAAGTACCAGTTCTCCTCTAATGAACAACCTCTTTGTGGTCCAACCATCAAACAGAAAACTCTCTCGTGCCATTGAGAGGGTAGGGCCCTTTGTTCAAGACTCGGAGTAACCACTTAAGGGAACACTCATTTGCTTCCCTAAAGTCGGGAAGGAGTGAATTCCTTCTTGCACGATTACGTTCCCAGCTCCCCATTCGGTCTTGTCCCCAAAATGGTAGGCTTATTGAGTCGGCGTACTGGCCCCTCTCACCCATGCAAATCAAAGGACAATCTCTCATGAGCAGGAGTCCATAATCAACTCAGGATTAAGACTAAGTCGTCTAGATCGTCCTAGTGAAATAGAAAACCAACTAGTTAACGGTGTTATAACCAGTGGTTACTATTTCACGATTCGGTCTTATGCAAACTCATTGCATAGGATACCCCCACTCGCATGTCTCCTACACGATCGTGTTGGATCGCAGCGTTTGTATCAAATGGGCCGTATCCATAGTGTCACCAGGATAAGACACCCAGTCTTATCCCTATACTATAGACCCTTTAGGCTGTTTCTTGAACAATGATCTCATATGTTGCTACATATAGTTCAAGACTCATATTACAGCCTTGGATGTCTAGTTTATTGGATTAAGGTTATTATTAAGCAAAGACAAATATAAAATAACTAATAACAATTAATGGAAAAATATATCAATATTATTTCATTAATATCCGGTCAACGGTTACATTCACTATCTATGAGTTTTAGGGCATGAAACCCAACATTAACCTCATATCATTGGAGCTTCTGATTTGTAGGTCCATTAGGTCTCCCTGCTAGCTCGTAAAGAGTAATTGGGAACAATTAATCTTGAAAGAATTTGAATAGTTCAAATTCAATATGGGAATCAAGTTAATTGTATGAGTTACGATTAATATAATGTATAGTGATACATTATAATATAAAGTTTAATATGAGATTAAACTTTATTAAATGAGAGAATAATATATTTGAAAGAGTTCAAATATATGACGGATTAAATATATGATATTTAATTAGTAAATTAATTGATTAACTATTCAATTTAGTTTAAATTAAATGTGATTTAATTAAACTATATTATATAAGAGATATATATTAGAATATGATTCTAATATGTAATTAATTAAATATGGTAGATGTTTAATTAATTTTAAAATTAGTTAATTTTGAATTAATTAATTGTTATATTTAATTTAGTTAAATGTGATTTAATTAAATTATATTTATAGATTAATGTGAATGTGATTCATATTAAAACTATAGGTTATAAGAGAGATGCACATTTGAATATGGTTCAAATGTTTGATTAATTAAATATGTTTAATTGATCAAAGAATTAATTAATTATGAATTAATTGATTATGTAGTTTAATTAATCTAATTAAATAATTGTGAGGAATGTGCATTTAATATGATTAAAATGCACATGTAATTAAATATGAAGATATTAATTGGTTAGTTTATATGATTAATTAAATTATATTTAATTAATTGTATTAAATTAATATTTTGATTAATTTAAATTAATCAAAATGAACAATCCTCACAATTAAGGGACATGTGGCAAATGGTGAGTGATCTATCAAGATAGTTCATGCATGCACGGGTTGAGAGGGATTGATCTCATTTACCCATCAATCTCTCCAACTTGAAAAAACAGAATCTCTCATATCTCATTTTTCCTCTCAACGTGAAAATCACAGAGAGAATTCCTCTCTTGTTGATTTTACTTCCCAAAATTCAAGAAATTGAGGGAGTCCCACCACTCCGTTCCCAATCTCAAAGGATAGCAGGGAAGGTCTCGTGGTGGTGTCCGTTAAAGAATTCAGAGTCGTCAACGGAGGTATGCTTCTCATTGCTTAGCCTAGTGAATTTAGAATTCTATAAATTTTTGTCAATGTATGGTATTTTGTAGAACGAAATTAAATACGAACGGTCCAATTGCGCTTCTGCTTTAGCGGAATTGGGAATTCCAATCCTACAGGGTCCCTACTCCCCACCCCCCAAATCACTTTCTCTCTATCTTCTTCTTCCTCTTCTCTTTACCATCGACTCCTCTTCCTCCCCCGTGCGGAGCCGCCTCCTCCTCCTCTAAACGAACCCACCTTTAATTCTTGCCACAACCCCTTGTCGCCGCCACAAATTTGAGATAAAAAACCCACATGGGACTCGGGAGCAACCTCCCATTTTCATATATGAGATCATCCTCCTCCAAACGAACTCACCCTCTCCCACCTAAATCTAACCCTTGCCACAACCCTTTACCGCAGCCTCAAATTTGAGAAAAAAAAAACCCACATGGAGCAACCTCCATTTTCAAATCTGAGAAAGAAAAAGAAAATACAGCAATCACATGGGTTCTCCTTCATCGTCAGCGTCAAAGCTAGAGAGGAAAAAAAAGAAGAATATAGAGAAAGAGGGATTTGGGGGGTGGCGGCAGAGCGCAGGGAGGAAGAGTCAGCGATGACAAAAAAGAAAAATGAAGAAAAATGAAAAAGAAAGAAGTAGGAAGGGGAGAGGGGGTTCACATGGAGGGGAGATGAAGGAGAGAATGAGGGTTTTTATTTTTCCTTTTTTATTATTTTTATTAACAAAGTAATATTATTATTATATTATTATTTTAATTTATAAATTTTTTTATTAAACGTTGTCACGTTAGCACCATTAAAAAAATTAACGGTGGATGGACTCAATAGAAACATTTCCGAATCAGTAGGAACTTGATTGTCTGATTTTAAAACCTAAAGACCTATTAAAAACTAGTCTGAAACAGTAGGAACCAAAAAACTATTTTACCCTTTAAGAAAAATTAAATACATAAGGTTCAATTTCATTTGGTCCGATTATGATTTACCCTTGTGACAACTATCAATTTCTTGATAATTTTTACTTAGCAATAAATCAAAGTTGTAATTTAATTCAAAATTAAATATTAAAAAGAAATAATAAAGGAAATTACTTCACTTGGAAGGCAAGCAAAAAAATCCAACGACCACACCCCCTTGCGAACTGAACATGAACGGTCGTCAAACGGAACAATAAAACATTAGGACCCTACAGATGTGGTCCCATTTGCTTCTTTTTCTTTAAGAAAAAACAAATCATTTTTATTCTAAAACTTGACCGTGGATTCAAATTTTATCAATTTAACATAAAAACAATATTTTAGAAATTTCAGTAAAAATTTCAAACTTGGTACAAAATTTTAATTGTAAATTAATCTTTTAAAATTTTAATCTTCTGATAAATTTTAATCTTTATAAACTCACCCGTTTTATTTTTAATCAAACTTGGTACAAAATTAAGTTTGATAGGCAAACTAACCATTAAATAATTTTACTAATATTTAGAAATTTCAGTAAAAATCGTCTGTCTTTTTTTTTTTTTTTTGGAAAAATTATTTTTCCTTAAAATTAGAAGGTTGTGTCAATTTTAACTATGAAATTTCAATTTATCAAATTCAACCTCAAACTTACTAGGTTGTATCAATTTTAACCTCAAACAATATAAACTTTCGATTAACTTTCCGTTTGAACTATCATCAAAACAAGTAATTGACTATTTCCTCGTCTTTTTTTCTTTTAATTCACATTACACATGAGTTGGTTTATTGTAAGAAATTTACTGAAGAAACTTTTTATTTGAAAAAACTTTTCCTATGGAGAAATTGTACATGAGTTCCCTCGCGTTTTCTTATTATTGTGTTTACGAGTTTTGTTGTTTTTTTTTTCTTAGAAGAATATACAATTATAGGATGATAAGAAAGCAATCGTGGGTTTCTGTTTCTCTTTTCATTTTAGATGTATTTTTCTTGTTGTTGAGAACTTTGTGGATGCTTTTGCTTTTGTCTAACAAAGTAATTTTGGAAGTTTTTTTTTTTTCAAATGTTTGTTGGTTTTTTCATGTTACTAAGAACTTTGTGAGAGTTTTTTTTTTTTTTTCTTTCCTGATGCTAATTAGACAAACATGAAAGCAAACCTTTTTTTCCTTATATTTGCTTAATTTTTCTCGTTGCTAATAACTTTGTGAGATTTTTTTTTAATAAGGGGATAATAACAATGGGAAAAATCAGTATGGAGTGTTTGGTTTCTTCAAATAAAGAGTTTCTCCGACAATTTTTTTACAAAAAACCAACTCAAATTCAATGTGAGTTAAGAAAAAAAAAATATATCAATCACATGCTTTAACAAACATTCAAATGGAAAGTTAATCGAAGATCTACAATGCAACACCTATATGCAAGTATGAAGTTAAAATTGATACAACTGGCTAAGTTTGAGATTCAATTTCATGAAATTAAAAATGCAAGGTTAAAATTGATATAACCAGGTAAGTTTAGGGTCAAAAATGATTTTTCTCTCTCTCTTTTTTTTTTTTTTTTTATCTAAATCTTAACAATTTTTTCATCATACAAATATTTTATCATCCATTGAATTCAATGCATATGAGAATATTATTTTTAACTATGGTTCAAACAAAAATTTATTAGAAGATTAAAATTTTAAAAGATTAATTTAAAATTAAGATGATAATATTTATTTAAGTTTAGAATAAAAATCAATACAACTAAATGATTTTTTATTTTCATTTTTTCAGAAAAATCCATCAGTGTCGTGTGTGGATTCGAGTGTTGCGTGCGTTCATTGAACGCGTCCCCTATGACGCACGAGGAATCCCTTTTTCCACATCGAGAATATATTATCCAGATAGCCATACAACTCAATTTCATCGTGGCCGTTCATATTCTCAACAACACTCCATCCCCACCGTCCATTCTCTCCACCGTTCGCACCAAACACCACTCTATATATACTGCACTGACCCACTCCGTTCTCTTCACGCTTTCCATTCGCATTCTGCTTCGACTTCGCCTTCGCCTTCAGGTAAATTTCCTCTCTTCTTCTTGCTTTTCAATTTCCCAGTTGCTTCTTCGTAATCTTTCTTGGCTTTGAAATCGATCTTGATCTTGCTTTCTTTCTTGGTCTCTGTTTTTGTATGATTTTTGGGTTTTTTGCAATGTGTTTTGAGTTCTTGTTGGGATAGAAGAAGTGTGTGATCGAAAAGGTTACTTTCTTCTTTTCGACCTTTTGAACTTGACTGTGTTCAGTTTTGATCGTCGCAGTTACTAACTGTTCGTTGGTCGAGGATTTTACTTGCTGTTTTCTCGGTGTTTGTTTGTTGAGTTGCTTTCTATCACTCTTTACCCGGTTTTGTTGGGAGTGATTGATGTGATTCCAATTTTCTTTAACTATTAATGCCACTGTGTTGTTTGATGTTGTTAGAATTAATCGTTTCCTATATCATGTTTCTCTGTTTAATTTCATACGCCTCTGTCTGTCATGCTTTCGAGTGTGAGAATTCATATCAGTGACAAATTTAACTGCTATATAAGTATTGTGATCTAATAAGAAACATCCATGGGTTTAAATCTTATTTTTTGGTGTTTAGTTTGTAAACTTTCAACTTTTCTGTTCTTTCGAGTATACTATTTAATCACTTGATTTTGCATAAAAAACTATTTTGATCCTTATGTTCAGTCTTTCGTTCATCTTTTAACAAGAATCTAAATCTGTTTGGAAATCTGATACCTAACTGACTACAATTGGTCTCAAATATTTATCTACTTGGACATTTAATGATCAATCAGGTGAATAAGAACTTAGTGAAAAATTAATGGTAAGGAGTAAAATGATTTTGTTTGTAAAATTCATGAATCATAGTTGAGTAAGCATGAAAGTTTGGGATTAGAATAGAAGTCACTATTTTATCTTGAATACAGCTCACTGGTTCACCAGTTTCCACCAAAAAAAATATATTGGCCATGGTTTCCTTTAAAAGCTATCTTTCCTGGTTAGTTGGTTAGTCAATTTCAACCAAATAAAGTATCTTCTGAGAAACCAATCTTGCTGGTTAAACCTTCAAGGGTGAATGTTAAACAGCTTTTTGAGTAGTTTTTATTTTTGTGGGTCTTGGAAACAGATTTTGGGTGCCTTCAGTTACCACCAAGCAAATTACATGGTTGATCTAGACGTCCAGATTCCAACTGCTTTTGATCCCTTTGCCGACGCCAAGGACTCGGATGCCCCGGGAAGCAAAGAGTACGTCCATATAAGGGTCCAACAGAGGAATGGGAAGAAGTGTCTGACAACAGTTCAAGGGCTTAAGAAGGAGTTCAGCTATGATAAGATCCTCAAGGACCTGAAGAAGGACTTCTGTTGCAATGGGAATGTTGTTCAGGACAAAGAGATGGGGAAGATAATCCAACTCCAAGGCGATCAGCGCAAGAACGTCTCTCAGTTCCTCGTTCAGGCCGGCCTCGTTAAGAAGGATCAAATCAAGATACATGGTTTTTGATCAGGATCCTTAAATAGTTTGTTGTTTATGTTTATGTGTGAAAGTTTGAAACTGAAGAAGTGATGTGTGGAGAAGGGGAGATTCTGTGTTGTTGAATGGTGTTTAATGCAGCAAGGTCTTGTCTGTTTGTGTTGTGGTTTGTTTTTACAGTGTATTGACAAGAGGGGATTGCCATGGCATGTGATGATGGCTTCCTTTTATTAATTAGAAAAAAAGATGTTTTGAGTCTACATGGATTAATGTGATGGTTTGTTTGCTTTTACTTTTGTTTTGGCTTTTTTTTTTTTTTTGTTTTGGTTAGTTTGATTCTCTATGTTCTCATCTTCTTAACCACTTCTATAACTTTCTAGTAGTTTGCTTTCTTGTGACCGAAAGGATATTTTCAGGCATTGATGTTATCAAATCTGATGTATGGAGAGAACCTTGTGCAATTATATAATTAGATAAATTTTCTTAGGTACTAAGAAAACTTCAAATTTTAAGTATCCAATTTGGACATTAGTTTGTTCATATACCCTTCCAATATTGACTTTTTATCTTTTTGGTAAATTACACTTAAGTTTGGGTTAGGATTCTATTTACTAATTTTTTAAGTTTAGAAGATAGTTTTAGATGAGATACCTAAATACATGGTTTGGAAGTGATTTTGAAATTTTCAAAATCACTCTTGTCATGTTCGAAATCATCTCGAACCATACTTTTAATTATTTAAAATCAATTTCATTTTTTATTTTATACTTTTAAACGTGATTTTCATACCATCAAAATTAATTTTTGAATAAAATCACTTCTAAGCATGCACTGAGAGAAGCTAAGATTAATTATCGTTGTGATTAAGGTTAATTTGATTGTTTCTATGTTTAGTTCACTAGTTGCTGCAGGAGGAAGGGGAGGAGAGGAGGAAAAAAAAAGTCAAACTAAAATCAATACAAAAATAATAGTGTACAATTTAAAATTTGTGCCGTCGGATTTCAAAAAAAAAAAAATAATAAATAAATAAATAAATGTGCCGTCAATCAACTACCACTCAATTTTACTTGAACATTTAAATCTAATTTTTGAACATCAAGGATAAAAGTGTTATTTTTGATATCTCAAGGACCAAAATAGATAAAAATTGTAATTTACCTTTTTCTTATTCAAACGATAAAGGTCCAGTTATTTTTGTTTTTCTAATTATGCTTTGATAAAGTTAAAAAGAATTGATATCAATTAAAAATAGGGTTTTGTATAATCTTAAACATAATGTTTCAAATGTCATGTTGACAAAAATGTAAGTATCAATTTTGATAGATATTTTAGAAAATTTATAAAAATAAATAAAATTATTTAAAATATTTAAATTTAAAAAGAAATAATTTTAAAATTCATATTATTAATATTTTTATTTAGAAGTGAGTGGATTTTGTTTTCTTTAAAACTAATAAAAGAACTCAACTCTCTATTTTGATTTCCTCTTAGATCAGGAAGAGCAACACAAAATACTTGAAAGAAGGTTTCCTCATCTTTTTAAGTGGGATCCTCAACATGTCATAATGATAAACACAATTTCATCTCAAAACCAATTGATAATAAAAGGTGTTGATGCCAAAATTCGGACAGGGAAAACTCACTTGACCTACACGTGACACCTCAGTAAATTTGTTTGAGAGGCGGGAAGACGTAGCTTGCAAGACAGAAGAAACCTGCACACCGGTATGGTGCTTGCCACACCGCCTCCGATGCTTAAGTCAACAAGGAGATAGAATGAGAAGCAATTAGAGAGCAAGAGTGAGAAAAGGGAGTTTAGAGTCCGGGCCCCTTCCCCTTCGATGACGAATAAGAGTTTATATATATTTTTTCCTGCCTTAGGGTTTCCAGGCGTTCAGAGACGATTCATAACTGTACCAAACTGAACGGGGGCGACCCATGGGCACCGGGGACCAAACGGAGGGGAGAAAACTCGGCCCACACAAGCGGGCCGAGGGTCGGCCTCGACCCATGGTTTAGGCCCGACCTTGGCCTAACCTTCTGGCCTATTTCTCCTCTGGGGTCTGTCTTCTGGTCGGTCCTCGGGTTCGTGTCGTGTTGCCTTCGTCTGCTCCTTATATTCCAAAATGGTTCAGAATTACCCATAACATTAAGCCCCTACTCTTGAATTGGAATTCAGGTGAGACCCATTGTTATAAATCGAGCTCCTTAAGCCTAATTTAAGAGTATGATCCGCGTGTAATGCTAACCCATGTATGGATTTCCTGTCATCCTACAAGAGAGGACAAAAACTTTAAAGTTTAGGGTAGGCCTCGGTCTTGACTTTAGTGTGGGCGCTAAGCTGGAAGGCTTAGGTTCGCATGTAAGCGTGGGCACTAAGCTGGTAGATTTAGGCTCGGCATGGGCTCTAAGCTGAAAGGCTTAGGCTCGCATGTAGGCGTGAGCTCTAAGCTGAAAAGCTTAGGCTCGCACGTAAGCGTGGGCTTTAATCTGAAAAGCTTAGGCTCGCATGTAAGCGTGAGCACTAAGCTCGAAGACTTAGGCTCGCATGTAAGCGTGGACACTAAGCTCGAAGACTTAGGCTTGCATGTAAGCGTGGGCACTAAGCATGAAAGCTTAGACTCGCATGTAAGTGTGGGCTCTAAGTTGAATTGCTCAGCTCGCATGTAAGCGTTAGCACTAAGCATGGAAACTTAGGTTCGCATGTTAGCGTAGGCACTGAGCTTGAAGACTTAGGCTCGCATGTAATCTTAACACCTTCTTTGAAACATATTCTGAGCTTTAGAACTAGGACTTTACTTTAAGATGTTTACATTCAATCTTGAATGGAAAAACAAACCAGAAAACATCTACGCCTACCTATTAAAAATAAAATGAGCAACAATGCTTTGATTACATGATAAATGTGCAATAAGTAAAAGAGAACTAGAACGCCCTAAGCTCAGACTTAGTGTGTTTTCACGAATGTTATCCTTGACCCTAGTATGAAGTATGGTCGGGCTTGGCCTCGGCCTCGACCATAGGAGAGTATGCCTCGGTCTTCAACGAATTTCTAGAAGGGGTCCATCATCGTCTTTGCCTTGGTTATCTTTGGTCGGCCTCGACCTTAGCGATGAACTCCTTCAGATACCTGTTCCTAATTAGTGCTTCAATTTCATCCTTCAGTTGAATGCAGTTTCTGGTTGAATGTTCGTGATCTCGACGGAAGAGGCAATACTGGCCTTTGTCTCTTTTGTCAGGATTTGACTTTAGCTTTCTAAGTACGCTAAGGAGGTTCGTATTCTGAATTTCCATCAAGATTTGCTCATGTGGGATTGAGGTAGGAGTGTACTTTTCAAACTTTCTTAGGTAGTCTCCTCGGTCTGGTCGGCCCCGACCACTGTTATGGTCGGCTCGGCCATGGCCAACCTCGTCTGTCCGCTTTCTTTTGTCTTTCTTTTGGTCTTGGTCGAATGAAGAATACCTCTTGTGTTCTGACCTCTTCGATCTAAGAAATTCCTCTACACTCATGTACTTATGTGCTCTGTACTCATGTACTTCTGTGCTCTAGAGACAAACTCAACATAAGTGCGAGGTTGGCTTTTACCTATTGAATTCAGTAACCTCTCGTCCTCCAATCCTGCTGTTATTGGCTACTAGGGCTGCTCCCTCACTGTATCCCTCAATTTGCAGTGCTTCCTTGTTAAAACTGAAGGGTTGAAATCCCTTTGACAGCGAAAACAATCAAGAACAATCTCGAATTGAATTTCAAAATGAAAAACCAATATATTGGCAGATATAAAATACAAAAACGATTTCTTTTAATTTTGGTTAAGCATGCTAATATTAAAAGATCTAAAACTATTTTAGAACAGAAAACTTACATGTTTTGAGGATAAAAAACTGCACTATGCTCCTACGATCAAGACACGACCACAAGCAAACACCGGCTATCCTCTTGGGCTACGAGAATAGGATTGTGGAATCCTCGTTGTCTTGAAGGGAATTTTCCGGTAAGAAGGTTGCTGGATTTTTTAGAGACTTTAGAGAAAATGAGAGAATTTCTTCTTTGCCTTTTTTTGTTAGAATGAGAGAATGAGTTCTACATTAGGGAAACCCCATCAGGCCACTATGTAGGATTAGGTTAAGGAGTTATCATTAATTCCCTAACCAATCCTGTCCTTTGATCTAAACCAATTAGATCTGGACCGTTTAATTATTATCAAATAATAATTAATAATTTAAATAATTAATTATAATTATTAAATAATAGTAATTAATTATCTAATTAATTATAATCAATTTAATTAAACCAATTTTAATTAAATCAATCATAACATATAGTTTTAATTCAATTAAATCATATTCAATTGAATTAAATAGGTCGTTCAATTAATTTAAATTAATTGATCCCACATTAATTAAATATCAAATATTTAATTAATATTACAATTGAATCATATTCAATTTTATATCTCTCTCATTTAACCTATAGTTTTAATGTGCATCAAAATGTACATAAATATAAACTATAGTATTAATTTGATTAAACCATATTTAACCAAATTAAATTAATTAATTCCTCAATTAATTAATTCATAAATTAATCAAATATCACATATTTAATTAAATTCATAATTCTCTCATTAAGTAATTTTGAATCATATCCAAAATTAATTATAAAGTTTAATTCACTAATTAAACTTATATTATAATGGATCTCCATACATTATATTAATTGTATCAAAATACAATTAACTTAAATTCTGTAACGCCCCAGAATTTTTAAAACTATCCTAGCGACATTACTAACTCCTTAACCAAGCTAACCGAATGCATAAAAAATTTCGGCAGCATAACGGCGTACATCAGACTAACCCAAAATTTTTCTAAACCTACTGAACAAGAATAACACTTCTATATAACCAATTACTCATAACCGCACGCCACAACACCTCAAATTCGCAATAGAACTTCCACAACAAAGCGAGTCAGGTCTTGCAACATCATTAACCAAATAAACAGAGTATTTACAACTAAAAACTCAACTATGCACAACTAACTTCAACTTCAGTTTATTCGAAACAACTTAATTATCATTGACTAAAAGAAGAGATAGAGTGTATTAAAACCAACAAAACTAAGCCTAGAATTCAACAAGAAAAGTTTCAGAACTAAATGAAATGGGACAAACAGCTGTCAAACAATAATAAGCAACAACTATCCTAACCAAAATGAAAACAAAAGGGAAGAAGAACACTAGCTAGCTATGGTCCTTCCTCATGCGCCTCCTCTGCATCACCATGGTCAAGGTAGTCCTCATAACCTACTTAATCTAAAATGTTGGAGGAAAGGAGAGGGGGTCAGTACAACCACAGTACTGGTAAGCAGCCCCTACCTGAGAAGCCATCAAACAACAACCAAGCAAACAACATGCTTTTCACACGCAAACAACAATGCTTTTAAAACTAAACCAAACATGCTTTTATAACGTGAAATCAAACCACTCAACACATATTGCATGCAACAACAGAATGACAACATGAATCCACACATCATGTTACACACCCCCACATGGTTTCCACGCCATGCCCGCACACTCACACGTGATTTTCGCATCACCCTCCACAAAACTCTCCAAGACTGACCCTTCGAGTCGCACCGACCCTTGACCATTTATACATAGGGCCTCGACACTTCTCTACGGAGCTCGACATTCGACCCTTGACCATTTATACCCAAGGCCTCAAACTGTGCATCGACCCTTGACCATTTACACCCAAGGCCTCAATGACTAAGCAACATATTGACCCTTGACCATTTATACTCAAGGCCTCAATACTTGCTTCAAGACTCATCACACTGACCCTTGACCATTTATACCCAAGGCCTCGATGCTCCTCTTATCTAACATTGACATATCGACCCTCGACCATTTATACCCGAGGCCTTAACATCCAATAGTGATATATTAGCCCTCGACCATTTACACCCGAGGCCCTGATAATCTCAACCACAAAACTAGCCCTCTTTAAACCAATGATGACATGCAACCCCTCGACCATTTGTACCCGAGGTACACTGACATTCACCCTTTTTTTCCCTTTTCTCAAATTTTAGGTCCCTGACCTCTTTTCTCACATTTTAGGTCCCTGACCTTTTTTCTCACACTTATCTAGAATGCGTATGCCCTACAATATGCTTCTAGACTTAAGTACTATGCCCACCAAGCATATACATACAACAACATGCTCTCACCTCACACATAACTCATGAGCTCACAACAGAACTAGCATGCTTTCAACAAAACATCACCAAAAACATTTATATATTTCAGAACTACACGTATATATAACATATAAGCAACAAAACAAGTATAAAGCATATATAAAGCGAGTAAACAAACAACGTGCATCATGCAATCAAACAGACCTCAACAGATAAGAACTACTTACATATAACGCTCCTAAGCGATCCTAAAAGACCAACAAGACAAACCGGAAGAGTCTAAGGAGCCCGAACTACAAACAACAACATCTAAGGATTAGGAATTAATTTAAAGCACCTAATAGACTTAATAAATGAAATGAAAGGTGCTGGAATTTACCGTTCAACATCCAAATGGCCCCAAACACTTGCTGTCCAACGAACTAAGTGATTTGAAACCACTTGTTTAGAGTCCTTAGACAGGGGGTGTTCAAGCTTAAGGCCAAATGGATGATGGGTCACGAGACAAGGATGAATTCGAGTCCAAGACGACACTGCGCAGGTGATAACTCTCCAAAAGGGAGTTATTTAGGCCTTAGTTCTATAGTATTTTGTGTGTCATTTGTGTTAAATAGAGTTGCTTTTAGATGAATATTATATGTTTTAACCAATTTGGAAGAATGGAGGCTTTGGAAGTTATTTTGTGCAGAAAATATTGCTGAGCGACTTGAGGGGGAAATTTCCATGATCCAGCAAAGCTGGGAGCAAAACTGCCACGTAACTGCTCGTTATGACCTAAAACTCGTAGATAGTGAATGTAACCGTTGACCGGATATTAATGAAATAATATTGATATATTTTTCCATTAAATGTTATTAGTTATTTTTTATTTGTCTTTGCCTAAAATAAGCCTAATCCAATAAACTAGACATCCTAGGCTGTAATATGAGTCTTGAACTATATATGGCGACATATGGGGATCACTGTTCAAGAAACAGCCTAAAGGGTCTATAGTATAGGGATAAGACTGGGTGCCTTATCCTGGTGACACTATGGATACGACCCACTTTGTATTTGATACAAACGCTAAGATCCAACGCGTTCGTGTAGGAGACATGCGAGTGGGGGTATCCTATGCAATGAGTTTACATAAGACCAGACCGCGAAATAGTAACCACTGGTTATAACACCGTTAATTAGTTGGTTTTCTATTTCACTAGGACGACCTAGAAAACTTAGTCTTAATCCTGAGTTGATTATGGACTCCTGCTCATGAGGGATTGTCCATTGATTTGTATGGGTGAGAGTGGCCAATACGCCGACTCAATAAGACTACCATTTTGGGGACAAGACCGAATGAGGAGCTGGGAACATAATCGTACAAGATGGAATTCACTCCCCGACTTTAGGGAAGCAGATGAGTGTTCCCTCAAGTGGTGACTCCGAGTCTTGAACAAAGGGCCCTACCCTCTCAATGGCACGAGAGGGTTTTCTGTTTGATGGTTGGACCACAAACAGGTTGTTCATTAGAGGAGAACTGGTACTTAAGGAAATAGAAGTCACCCAGGGGTAAAGCGGTAATTTGACCCAGCTAGTGTTACGGACACTCGTGAAGGACTAACTAGTCAATATTGGTCTATATTCGTGGACATAGAAAATATGCCTGCAGTGAGAAGAGTGCAACTGTGAGTCTATAGTGGAATGTACACACAGTTAACGAATATTGAATAAGTTGGTTAATGAGTTTGGCCAATTAATCTCACATCGTTGGAGCTTTTGATCTGCAGGTCCATTAGGTCCCACTAGTAGCTCATAAAGTAATTTGAGGCAACTAAGTAATAAATGTAAATTGAAAATGTTCAATTTACTAAGGGAAACAATATAATATATATTGATATATTATTATAAGAGAAATTGATATTTGAAGAAATTCAAATATTAATATAAATTTGAGTCACATTAAATTTATGGAAGTTTGAAAGAGTTCAAATATGAATTAATTAATTTTAAGGCCTAAAATCTATTTGGGAAAATTAATTAATTCAAGGCCGGAAATTAAATATGTGATATTTAATTGGTGGTTAATTAATTAAAGAATTCATTAACTGGGAATTAATCAATTATGTAAATAATTAATCACTTAAGGAAGTGATTAATCATTTATGGAAATGATCTAAGCACTTATGGAAGTAATTAGTCATTTGTGGAAAAGATTAATCAATTATGGAATTGATTGATCTTGGATTGATTAAATAAGGAATAAAATTGAATCAATTTTGGAAAAGATTGATTTAATTGAATATTTTATTCATGACATATTTTCTATAAATAGAACACTAGACCTAATTGGTTCAGTACTCTCATCTTGCTCTTAGAGAAAGACTCCCACAAGTCTTTTGCCTCCTAGACTTAGAGACATACCGGTGTAACCTCTGTGGTTATTGTGTCTTTGAAGAAGAATTTTCCAGTGAAGAAACTATAAGGAGGCTGATGCGTTTTCGTTCGTGGAAGCGTTGTTGATTGGTTATCAGTATAGTTGGTAGAATAGTCGCAGATTTACATCAATCCAAGTATAAACTGATTAAATCAAGTAGTACCTGATGAGTTCAGGGTCGAATCCACAGGGAATTGGAACAAAAATTATATATTCACTGATTTAATTTCTCCACATGCTAGGTAAGTAAAGAAAATTGAGTGGTGTAGTTTGATTAATGGATATATTGCAGAAAGAAAATGATATAAATTGAGAAAGAGGACTTAAATGCGAAAAATATCAAGGCTATTGCGGTGGCAACCTCATGCGTTCATAAGAGACTTGTAGCGCTAATTTTTGATTAATTGATCCATTAATGCCTAAGTAAGAGAAGAAATCATTAAGTTTTTCTTCCGGTACTCCTTATGTGTTTTAGCAATAAACTAGCAAATGACTCTGTGCCTAGTTTTATGCGTGAAGTTCAGTTCTCGTAATACTTACAAGGGATTGCGTTAGTCACAATGCAATCGAAGCCCAAACATGCAATATCTTTTAGTGGTAATAATTAAATGTTACCAAGACTACATGACATGCGCTAGCTTGTTCTACTTAGAGAGATCCATATGCATTACCTGTCAAGGATTTATCATACTGATACCGCATCCAGCTGGCCAAGCGGGACTTAGCAATGAAAGAATTAACACAACTAAGTAGAAAGCAACAATGTTTCTATTAAACCAAAAATATGCGCTTACAAGTGATGCTTATCGCCGCATGAGGCGCTTGCGCTAAGCCTTGATGAGAAGAGTTAGCTCATGAAAACAAAACAGATAAACATGAAATGATACATTACACACAAGTGTATTCCCATTTACAGATTTCTGCAGCTCCTTTGTAAGGTTCTTCGTCTCTCTTTTCCACCCTTCTGAATAGGTGACTTCTATTTATAGGTGAGGGAAGCAAACTTCTTCAAGTCATCAACGGTCAACTTGCAAGTCCACTTGCGCTAGTTGTGTCAGCGCTTAATCATCATTAGGCCACTTGCGCCCTTTTTTAATCTCCTTTATCGCCTACTTGCTCTGGCTGCGCCGACGCTTGTCTTTTCACCCATCTTTTTCTGTCTTTTGATCATCTTGGAAAGTGTGCCTACGCTAAAAAGATACTTAAAATGTCCAGATTAGTTGCCTTAGCGCTCTGTGTTTATAATTTCTTATCGCATACATGAATATAGCCTGCCGCTTATATCAAAGCACTTTTCCCTTTTCTTTATGTGCTAAGATAACGCATTGGAGGCTCTTTTCGCCTTCTTTTAGCTTAAATTTAGAGGGTAAATAGCTTGCATTTCGCAAACAATCAGTTGCTGGCAAAGAACGGTCAAGTCTACAACGAAGGTTTCTAACGGTTCTTTCCGGTTTCTTTAGAAAAGCATGAAAATAAATTAGATTTAATTTTCAAGCATGTTTATAGAAATTTCCAGCAAGTTTAAAGCATGTTTAAAGTTTATTTTGCCTTTTTGTAACGATATTTTAATGTTAATTAATATACGACGTAAGGTCCAATCGATGCGCTTCCGTTGCGTGAGGGCTTTTATCCCCTTCAATCGGCATCAGAGCCATCGCTGTCCCTATTAATTGATATTAAAATTTGCGATAGGCTCTAATAGGTGGGATTTATGCATAATGTATGTTTGGTTTGCGTTGAACTGTTTAGATTAATTTTATGACCATAGATTTTATTTTTATGTGATTTTGATCATGTAAGGCCCGGTGTTTCGGGTATTTTATGTAAAATCGAGTCCTTTGTAAGTTCGGCTCTAGAATAGGTTTTTATGAGATGAAAATTGGAGAAATCGCCGCTGAAATCGAGGCCAAAACTGAAGAAGTCGATGTTGTTTTTTGCCCAGAAATCGTTCCAGACGTAACAGCGTTGGGACGCTATTCACAAAGCGTCCCGACGCTCTCCCGATTCGTATGTGCTGAAGATTAGAAATTCTCACAGCGTCAGAACGCTGTGTTGATAGCGTCTCGACACTGTCACGATGGCGGCGCGAACTAGGGCTTCAACAGGCGCAGTTCAAGAGGAGGGCGGTCTGGTTCACTCCGATTCGGCTGGGCTGGGACCTATTTGGTCTGGTTCAACCATTTTTTGGCATGGTTCCTGATTTTGGAGGCCGGTTCGAGGTTGTTCGGGGCGGTTCGTGCTGTCTAGACCAATTTTTGGAGCTACAGAAGGATTTTAGGATAGAATTTAGCTAAAATTAATGTAATTTAATGCTTTATTTTATCCTAGGGGCCAAAATTAACCGGTTCAATTGCTATTTATATGCTTTATGGATGTCATATAGAATTTTTAATCCCACCTTAGGTTATAAACATGCTCATGCATTTATTTATAATATTATAAATTGTTATAATGTATGTTTTAATTGCATGAAATTGTTTTCATATTTTTAATATAAGTGTATATTAATTATATGAAAAATTAGAAAGCATGAAACATGTCATTACTTAGATTAAATATAAATAGTTATGTTTAATGTGATGAATGAAGCATGCTCGATTGATTTTCTTGATTGGCTTATAATTGATATATTAATAAGAAAATCAATATTGCATGGAGCATGAAACATCCATAGTTATTAATATAATTGTTATATTATTCATGCGATGCAATTAGTAAGGTTTAATTATTTAATTTGAATGAGATTGTTGAATGAATTAAACCCTAGATTCTTGATTATAGGATTAATCATTAAAATTTGAATTAGTTCTTTAATATTAATGATTAGAAACCGTCAATCTATAATCAAGAATTGCATGCAAACATAAGATCATAGGAAAAATTGAACTAATTTTAAATTTTTTAAAAATTAATTAGACCTAGATCAGTTTCTAATAGGATTAGAATTATTTCTTACTTGGAATTAAAAATAGTTTTAATTGACTAAGTAGGAAAAACATTGTTATGATTATAAGGGAACTCCACTGGTAATGTTCTGTCTAAGGCTGGGGGTATTTAAGTTGACGGTTTACGGAACACCTCCTACCTGGGAACTGACCTGGAATACAGGAGTTGAATTAATCATAGTTAAATGTTAGCATACAATGTCACTAGGTTTGTTAAAAGTGTTTAATGCACCTAGATCTTTAGAGTAAAGACCTTACATTAATGTGGTTATAAGGGAACTCTCTCAGTAAAGTTCTGTCTAAGGTTGGGGGTATTTAAGTTAACGGTTTACGGAACACCTCCTACCTGGAAACTAACCCGAACCTTGAGTTGAATTAACCATAGTAGTGTTGACTTGCAATGTTGGGTTTATTAAAAGAAGTTTAATTCACCTAAAACATTGCGGTTGAATCCTTTCCATAATTGTTATAATAGGATCAGACTTAGATAGATTGACTTAGTCGAATTTTATCTAAGTTAAACAACCCTAAGTTAACCTTAGGACATTTTAAGTGGGAGGAAAATTTCAAAACGAGATTTAAATCAAGTTTTGCTCTCACATCCCTATATTCACAACGTGAGGTTCATGCTTGGCTTCGAGTCCCCTTAGGAGCGGCCTCCCTTCAGAAAGTGTTTGCATGAATCAATAACAAGGTGAATGAGAAAATTTTCTAGAGTAAGTGGGAGCAGGACACGTGTCAACGTATCCCTCGGTCTCCGCCCCTAGTTCACACCGTGAGAGTCATATGATCCTCCTACAGGTTGTCCTGACGCAACCATCCCTTTGGAGGGCCTGATCATAGGATTCGGAACATCGTGAACTCCTGGATAGGATAGGAACTCTTCGGCTAATTACCAACAGTTGTCTTTCCCTTCGGTAGCCTGTTGGTGCGTGCCTCTGAGATCTGAAAGTGGGAGGGTTACACTTACGAGGATGAGTTAAAAGTGTTAACAAATCCTTGACCGAACAACGGTGGCTAATGTCTATAGGAATATGAGTTATTTTGGAATTAGAATTAGCTGAGAAATGTCTCATTTCAGAGGAGGAGTGCCTGATCACCCTTCGGTGGCTGATATTCTAAACCTCTGAAACATCGTTGCAAAACTAAATTAATAGTTTTAGGGTTCTGTGATTGTCTGTTTTGCTAAATTGATTGGATTGTGTGCAATTGTTTTCTTGTATGATGGGTTAAGACAAAGATAACTAATACGGTCATTGTTTGTTTAAATTTCAGCAATGTCTTCCTCAATAGTATCTCTGCTTAAAAATGAGAAATTAACCGACAAAAATTATGCTATGTGGAAGTCGAACCTAAATACGATTCTTGTTGTCGATGATCTGCGGTTCGTCTTAATGGAGGATTGTCCTCCAGCCCCTGCTCGTAATGCATCCCAAGCAGTTAAGGATGCTTATGACCGGCGGACAAAGGCCAATGATAAGGCTCGCGTCTATATCCTAGCCAGCTTATCTGAAGTTTTGGCTAAAAGGCATGAGGGCATGTTAACAGCGAGGGAGAATATGAACTCTCTCCAGGAGATGTTTGGACAACCGTCCTACCAACTCCACCATGACGCTCTTAAATACGTTTATAGCTGCCGCATGAAAGAGGGCATGTCTGTTCGGGAACATGTCCTGGATATGATTGTCCAATTCAACGTGGCAGAAGCAAACGGGGCAGTCATAGATGAGCGTAGTCAGGTTGCATTCATCTTAGAATCTCTTCCGAAGAGTTTTCTACAGTTTCGAAGCAATACAATGATGAATAAAATAGTATTCAACCTAACTAGCCTCCTGAATGAGCTACAACTCTATCAGTCTCTTCTTAAGAACAAGGGACAGGTAGAAAGAGAGGAAAACGTTGTTCACTCTAAAAGAAAGTTCGAGAAGGGTTCATCCTCTGGAACTAAATATATAGCCACTTCTTCAAAGAAGACTCAGAAGAAGAAACGAAACAAGGGAGAAAGCTCCCGCTACTGCTGCTAAAAGCAAGGGAAAAGCCAAAGTTGTGGCAGACAAGGGCAAGTGTTTCCACTGCAATATAGATGGACACTGGAAGAGAAACTGCCCAAAGTACCTTGCTGAGAAAAAGAAGGAAAAGGAAGGTAAATTTAATTTACTAGTTTTAGAAACATGCCTAGTAGAATATGATGAGTTTACTTGGATACTTGATTAAGGAGCAACTAATCATGTTTGCTCTTCGTTTCAGGAAAATAATTCCTTTCGACAGTTGAACGATGGGGAAATGACACTCAGGGTCGGAACTGGAGAAGTCATTTCAGCTAAAGCAGTGGGAGTTTCAAAGTTATTTTTTAGAAATAGATTCTTACTTTTAGAAAGTCTGTTAATTGTTCCCAAGATTAAGAGAAACTTAATTTCTATTTCATGTTTGATTGAACAATCGTATACAGTTACTTTTGATATGAATGAAACGTACATTTATAAGAATGGTGTACTTATTTGTTCAGCCAAATTAAAAAATAACTTGTATGTATTAAGACCAACCGAAAACAAAGCACTTTTAAATCACGAATTATTTAAAACTGCTGAAACTCAAAGAAAAAGGCAAAAGATTTCTCCAACAAGTAACAATACTCATCTTTGGCATCTTAGACTTGGTCATATAAACATCGATAGAATCAGTCGTTTGGTAAAGAATGGACTTCTAAGCAAGTTAGAAGATGATTCACTACCACCTTGTGAATCTTGTCTCGAGGGAAAAATGAACAAAAGACCTTTTACTGGAAAAGGTTACAGAGCCAAAGAACCCTTAGAGTTAATACATTCGGATCTATGTGGTCCAATGAATGTAAAAGCTTGAGGAGGGCACGAATATTTCATCTCATTTATAGATGATTATTCAAGGTATGGTTACTTGTACCTAATGGGACATAAGTCTGAAGCCCTTGAAAAGTTTAAGGAGTTTAAGGCTGAAGTTGAAAACCTATTAGGTAAATCTATTAAAGTACTTCGATCTGATCAAGGAGGGGAGTATATGGATCAAAGATTCCAGGATTATATGATAGAACATGAAATCCAATCCCAACTCTCAACCCATGGTACACCTCAACAAAATGGTGTATCAGAAAGGAGAAATAGAACCTTGTTAGACATGGTTCGATCAATGATGAGCTATGCTCAATTGATGAAGTAGAGACTGCAGTACACATCTTGAACAATGTTCCCTCGAAAAGTGTTTCTGAAACACCTTTCGAATTATGGAAGGGGCGTAAACCTAGTTTGCATCCCTTTCGCATCTGGAGTTGCCAAGCACACGTGCATGTGACAAATCCTAAGAAACTGGAACCTCGTTCAAAACTGTGCCAATTTGTTGGTTACCCTAAAGAAACGAGAGGTGGTTATTTCTACGACCCACAAGAAAATAAGGTGATTGTATCGACAAACGCCACCTTCTTGGAGGAAGACCACATGAGGGATCATAAACCACGTAGAAAAATAATATTAGGAGAAGCTACTGAAGAATCACCAAGAGTTGTTGACGAAGCTGGACCTTCAACAAGGGTTGATGAAGGAACTAGTTCTTCAGATCCATCCCATCCATCTCAAACGTTGAGAATGCCTCGACGTAGTGGGAGGGTTGTATTACAACCTCATCGCTACTTGGGTTTAACTGAAACTCAGGTTGTCATAACTAATGATGGCATTGAGGATTCATTGTCCTATCGACAGGCAATGAATGACGAAGATCAGGATGAATGGGTCAAAGCCATGAACCTGGAAATGGAGTCAATGCACTCCAATTCTGTATGGGAACTCGCAAGTCTACCAGATGGGATAAAACCCATAGGGTGCAAATGGATCTATAAGAGAAAAAGAGATGCAGCTAGGAAGGTACAGACCTTCAAATCTATACTAGTGGCAAAGGGTTATACCCAAAAAGGAGGGGTTGACTATGAGAAAACCTTTTCTCCTGTAGCCATGTTAAAGTCCATAAGAATTCTCTTATCCATAGCTACATATTATGACTATGAAATATGGAAAATGGACGTCAAGACCGCCTTTCTGAATGGTAATCTTGAAGAGAATATCTTCATGTCTCAACCTGAAGGGTTCATAGCCCAAGGTCAGGAACAAAAGGTTTGTAAGCTCAATCGATCCATTTATGGATTAAAACAAGCGTCTAGATCATGGAACATTAGATTTGATACTGCAATCAAATCTTTTGGTTTTGACCAAAACGTTGATGAGCCTTGTGTGTACAAGAAAGTCAACAAAAGGAAAGTAGTTTTTCTAATACTTTATGTAGACGATATCCTACTCATTGGGAATGATGTATGATACCTCACTGACATTAAGAAATGGCTAGCAGCCCAATTTCAAATGAAAGATCTGGGAGAGGCTCAATATGTTCTGGGAATCCAAATCATTAGGGATCGTAAGAACAAAACGCTAGCATTGTCTCAAGCAACGTATATTGACAAAATGTTGTCTCGATATTCAATGAAAAAATCCAAGAAGAGACTATTACCCTTCAAACATGGGGTACACCTGTCTAAGGAACAGTTTCCTTAGACACCTCAAGAAATTGAGAACATGAGACACATTCCCTACGCCTCAACTGTGGGCAGCTTAATGTATGCTATGGTCTGCACTAGGCCTCACATATATTATGCAGTGGGAGTAGTCAGTAGGTATCAATCTAACCCAGGGTTGGACCACACACTGGGGAGCGGTTAAGAATATCCTCAAGTATCTTCGGAGAACGAGGGACTACATGCTTGTGTATGGAGCTAAGGATTTGATTCGTACTGGATACACTACTCTGACTTTCAAGCTGATAAGGATTCTAGGAAATCCACATCAGGGTCAATATTCACCCTTAATGGAGGAGCAGTAGTGTGGAGAAGCATCAAACAAGGATGCATAGCAGACTCAACCATGGAGGCTGAGTATGTAGCAGCTTGTGAAGCAGCTAAGGAGGCAGTATGGCTTAGAAAGTTCTTGACTGATTTGGAAGTGGTTCCAAATATGAACGTCCCCATAACACTATACTGTGACAACAGTGGGGTTGTAGCCAACTCAACAGAACCTCGAAGGCACAAACAGGGTAAACACATCGAGAGGAAGTATCACCTGATACGGGAGATTGTGCAACGAGGAGATGTGATCGTCACTAAGTTCGCTTTAGAGCACAACATCGTTGATCCATTTACGAAGGCTCTCACGGCTAAAGTGTTTGAGGGTCATCTAGAGGGTCTAGGTCTACGAGATATGTATGCCATCTAATCTAGGGCAATTGGGAGAAATGTATAATGGGTATAAGGATGCCCTAGTTCATTGTATTATTATAGTATACATGACATTTCCAGCTTTAGATTATTGCATTTACATCCCACTAACTAGAGTTTTAGTTCAAGTGGGAGTTTGTTGGGTTTTATGCCCTAAAACTCGTAGATAGTGAATGTAACCGTTGACCGGATATTAATGAAATAATATTGATATATTTTTCCATTAAATGTTATTAGTTATTTTATATTTGTCTTTGCCTAAAATAACCCTAATCTAATAAACTAGACATCATAGGCTATAATATGAGTCTTGAACTATATGTGGCGACATATGGGGATCACTGTTCAAGAAACAACCTAAAGGGTCTATAGTATAGGGATAAGACTGGGTGCCTTATCCTGGTGACACTATGGATACGACCCACTTTGTATCTGATACAAACGCTATGATCCAACGCGTTCGTGTAGGAGACAACGAGTGAGGGTATCCTGTGCAATGAGTTTGCATAAGACCAGACCGCGAAATAGTAACCACTGGTTATAACAGCGTTAACTAGTTGATTTTCTATTTCACTAGGACGACCTAGACAACTTATCCTTAATCCTGAGTTGACTATGGACTCCTACTCATGAGGGATTGTCCTTTGATTTGTATGGGTGAGAGTGGCCAATACGTGATGTGCAATTTGCTAACCGCAAGTGTACGGGTCAAGTAATAATATAGTATTTTCGTGATTAAACGAGTGTCGTCCTTTGGATTGGTTTTCTAGCAAATTAAGTATCGTGAATACTTTTGTTCAATTTTATTTAGGGAGCAAAACTCAATGATAAAAGATAAATCTAAAGACAAAAAAATATAAAATAAAGGTGGAGACTCAAATGGAAAGACTCTTAGAGAATTGATTTCATTGTTGAGATTGAGGATAAATTAATGGGATGAATTTAACATGCAATTATCCTACCAAGTCTAGGAACCTTTTATCACAACTATCTCTCCCGAGCATAATTGATTCTCATGCATGCAATCAACTTGATATCCCTATCTAAGTTCATTAACATGCAAGGCTTTGAGTTTAGTTCTTCAAGCAACTTCTAAAGTTATTCCAAATCCCGTCACAAACTTAGAATTTCTCTTTAGTCATGCAATTAAATAAAGTAAGTCTTAGGCCAAATCCCCTCTCCCGAGCAAGATTCAACACTCAAATCATTCAACTAGTGATCAGGTAATTGAAAGCATTTAACCATAATTGCATAGGTAAAATAAATGCATATTCATACCACAAATCAATCCAACAAACTAAAACAACTACATCAATCCCTAAGACAAACAACTAGCAATTCATAGTCTTTAAACTACAAACACAATTTGGAAGAAAAGCCATAAAAACTACAAAAGGTAAGGGAAAGAGAAAGGAAAACTCGAATCCGTCGAAACCAGCACGTCCTCGTCACGATCTCCACGACTTCTCGCTTGATTTCCGCTCCTTGGCCTTGCTTTAGCTCCCACCAAAGGTCTCTAGTCGAAATTAAGGCTAAAATCTAACCAATTGGGCTCGCCTTGGCCGTAGCATGAAAAGAAGATTATATAGAAAATCTGCCGATAGCGTCGAGACGCTACATACAGCGTCGCGACGCTGTCGCGATCCGCAATTTTGGAAAAATTTGTCGATAGCGTCGCGACGCTATGAATTTTTTTTTTTTTTTTTTTTTTTTTTTTTTTTTTTTTTTTTTTTTTTTTAAGATTGGAAGCTCCATTTGACTCCAATTGCTGAATTAAGCTTCAAGCACATACTTCCTACAAATAAAACATAAAAATGCGTAAATTTGGGCAAATAATTGTAAAAGACTAGCTTAATTAATTAGAGAAAAATAGCTAGCTATGCTCGCTATCAATACGCCGACTCAATAAGCCTACCATTTTGGGGACAAGACCGAATGAGGTACTGGGAACATAATCGTACAAGATGGAATTCACTCCTTCCCGACTTTAGGGAAGCGGATGAGTGTTCCCTTAAGTGGTGACTCCGAGTTTTGAACAAAGGTCCCTACCCTCTCAATGGCACAAGAGGGTTTTCTGTTTGATGGTTGGACACATACAAGTTGTTCATTAGAGGAGAACTGGTACTTAAGGAAATAGAAGTAACCCTGGGGTAAAACAGTAATTTGACCCAACTAGTGTTACGGACACTCGTGAAGGACTAACTAGTCGATATTGGTCTATATCCGTGGACACATAAAATATGTCTGTAGTGAGAAGAGTGCAACTGCAAGTCTATAGTGGAATGTACACACAGTTAACGAACATTGAATAATTTGGTTAATGAGTTTGACCAATTAATCTCACATCGTTGGAGTTTCTGATCTGCAGGTCCGTTAGGTCCCACTAGTAGCTCATAAAGTAATTTGAGGCAACTAAGTAATAAATGTAAATTGAAAATGTTCAATTTACTAAGGGAAACAATAGAATATATATTGATATATTATTATGAGAGAAATTAATATTTGAAGAAATTCAAATATTAATATAAATTTGAGTCACATTAAATTTATGGAAGTTTGAAAGAGTTCAAATACGAATTAATTAATTTTAAGGCCTAAAATCTATTTGGGGAAATTAATTAATTCAAGGCCGGAAATTAAATATGTAATATTTAATTGGTGGTTAATTAATTAAAGAATTCATTAACCGGGAATTAATCAATTATGGAACTAATTAATCACTTAAGGAAGTGATTAATCATTTATGGAAATGATCTAATCACTTATGGAAGTAATTAGTCATTTGTGGAAAAGATTAATCAATTATGGAATTGATTGATCTTGGATTGATTAAAAAAGGAATAAGATTGAATCAATTTTGGAAAAGATTGATTTAATTGAATATTTTATTCATGACCTCTCTTTTATAAATAGAATACTAGACCTAATTGGTTCAGTACTCTCCTCTTGCACTTAGACTCACAAGACAAGACCCTAGAATTCTCTCTAGCCTCCCTCTTAGAGAAAGACTCCCACAAGTCTTTTGCCTCCTAGACTTAGAGACATACCGGTGTAACCTCTGTGGTTATTGTGTCTTTGAAGAAGAATTTTCCAGCGAAGAAACTACAAGGAGACTGATGCGTTTTCGTTCGTGGAAGCGTCGTTGGCAAAGAACGGTCAAGTCTACAACGAAGGTTTGGAACGGTTCTTTCCCGTTTCTTTAGAAAAACATGAAAATAAATTAGATTTGATTTTCAAGCATGCTTATAGAAATTTCCAACAACTTTAAAGCATGTTTAAAATTTATTTTGCCTTTTCGTAACGGTATTTTAATGTTAATTAATATACGACGTAAGGTCCAATCGATGTGTTTTCGCTGCGTGGGGGCTTTTATCCCCTTCAGATCATCCACTATTCCTGTCTCTATAGGTGGAAAGGAGTTGGGGAGATCACTTTGTGATTTAGGCGCAAGCATAAACCTTATGCCTCTTTCGGTTTATCGAAAGCTAGGTATTGGTGAAGCTAGACCAACCACAATCACACTCCAATTAGCAGATAGGTCTATCATATATCCTGAAGGTAAAATTGAGGATGTTCTGGTTTATGTAGATAAATTTATTTTTCCTGTCGATTTCATTATTGTAGATTATGAGGCAAATACGAATGTCCCAATTATTCTTGGTCGTCCATTTTTGGCAACTGGTAGATCATTGATAAATTTCCAACAGGGAGAGCTTACAATGAAGGTGCATGACAAAAAGGTGAACCTTAATATGTTTGATGCAATGAAATATCCTAATGATATTGAGGATTGCTTGTGCATTCAGGTGTTGGATGAGTTTATTGAGGACCACTTTGAGAAGGAATTGATGGAGTACCATACCCAAAAATTTGGAGAAATTCAAATTGAGGATTTGGAAATAGGTGGATTGGAGTATGAGCATAAAGATGTAGGCGAGATTTCTAGTTTTAAGAGGAATTTTAATTCCTTAGAGCCAATAGAAAAGAAATTCAAACCTATTGAACCTTATAATTCATTGACATTGCTCCGGCAACTTGAGATTAGGAAATCCTTCATTGATGAGCGGTTATTTACTATAGCTCATATTAAGATAGTGAAAACACCTTGGTATGATGACTTTTCTAATTACCTTTATTTTGGAAATTTACCTCTTGGTTTATCAAAAGAACGGATGAAAGAATTTTTCCATGGGGTGAAGTTTTATTTATCAAATGATGCATCTGTGGCTAGACAATATGTTGATGATGGCTGTGAGTTTGAGACTGAGATAAGGGGAATGAAGTTGAGACTGAGATGGAACTGAGTGAAGAAGTTGAGCTTGATGAAGGATTTCAGTACGAGAGATTTATCCATGAAGAGGCGAGACAAAAATATCTAGAAGTCCTGAAGCGAGATTTTCTGATGAAGAGCAGCTTCGACGGTGGCAAAGAGTTCGCACATTTTCCTTGAGCGGACATCACTAATCATGGTTGGGAACGGTTGTGCGCAAAGTCGGAGCCCACTGTTGCTTAGCTAGTACGGGAGTTCTACGACAACATCGATGAAAATGAAGGATTCTTGGTTATTGTTTGTGGAGTTATTCTAGACTGGAGCCATGTAGAGATTAATTCTCTATTTAATTTGAAAGTCTTCCCCCACGCTGTTTTCAACAAAATATCAGTTGCTTCCTCAAATGAGCAACTAAATGCCCAGTGGAGGTTGTCTACAATGAGGGCAAGAACATTCCAGTCAACATACCTGAAGAGTGAGGCTACTACTTGGATCGACTTTATCAAGCAAAGATTATTACTTACAACGCACGACTCCACTATCTTCCATGATCGAGTGCACTTGAAGGTTTAGAGTCCCAGAGAGTTCTAATGATATAAAGATATTTAGCAAGGGGATTATTGACACTGCTAATCTGGCTAGATATCAAAGAGGTGAGGTGCGCCAGGGTGGTTTGTTGTGCGGTGTCCATAGAGTGTTGGAGCAACTTGTGATGGTTCTCAGTAGGCCAGTATTAACTGAGAGACAACTTCAAGCCTACTAGAGCTATGATCTTAAAAGGGACACCACACTAAAGAGGGCTATGCAAGTGAATTTTTCTAAGCCATATCAAGCCTTCCTGATGATCTTCTGAACCCATGGATTCCACCCCCGCCCATCATTTGAGAGAAAGAAGAAAACCCAGAGCCTGAACATAAAGAAGAATTAAAGGGAAGTTTCAGTTTCTTCGAGCAAATATTTTGATGAATGATTTTTTGTGCTCGCGTTGCATGTGTTGTGTTCTTTCTGTTTATGTTATGTTATGCTTCTTTGTTTTTACCTGCTACTTTAAAATCTATCTCTGTCATGATTATGTTGATCTGTGATCTTGATTTTTAATGAAATCAAACATTGTTTTGTTTGGCACATCTGAGTATCTAACTTAATTTTCTTCTGAATTTTTGAAGCTTGGACTAGTAGCTTAATTAGACCAAAGTGTTATGATCTCCAAAAACCTTTTGCTTGAGCATTCCTTCTAGCCTAGTCATGACTGTAGCAAAAAGTTCTGAGGTAGCTGATAGCGAGCATAGCTAGCTATTTTTCTCTGATTAATTAAGCTAGTCTTTTACAATTATTTGCCCAAATTTATGCATTTTTATGTTTTATTTGTAGGAAATATGTGCTTGAAGCTTAATTCAGCAATTGGAGTCAAATGAAGCTTCCAATCTAAAAAAAAAAAAAAAAAAAAAAATCATAGCGTCGCGACGCTATAGAAAATTTTCCAAATTTGCAGATCGCGACAGCGTCGCGACGCTGTCTTGACAGCGTCTCGACGCTACAACGAAATTTTGCTATTTAAGCATCTTTTCGGCTAGGTTTTTGGGGACTTCGAATTGGGGACTTTTGGAGCCGACATTAGAGCAGAAAGATGACAGAATTGAGCTGAAGCAAAGGGGATTAGTTGGAAATCAACCCATTGTTCGTGGGGATCGTGACGGGGACGTTCGGTCTCGGCCTACAACGAGTTTATTTCTCTTTTTCCTTACTTTAGACACTTTTTATGGCTTATTTAGACTTAGTTTATATTGTAACGAGGATTATGTGTAGCTAAGTTTAATTCTTAGGGATTGATGTAGCCGTTGGGCAAGTTTTGGATTGATTTACGGTATTTATGCTATTGATGTCATTTATGCATATGTTGTATGTTTAATGCTTTCGATTTACTGGCCATAAATTGATTGATGTTTATATTTGAATCTAACTCGGGAGAGAGGATTTAAATTAGTAATCAATATGCATAACTAGAATTTAGCTAAAAATCGGGAGATTATGGTTAATTCTAGAAATTGTCATAAAGGTTAGCCTTATTGTCTTGTATGTTTATTGGATTTAGATAGGGATATCGGGTTCAATTGCATATCGGAGAATCATGTATGCTCGGGAGAGATATGTGTGATTTTAGTTGCCAAGATTTATGAATCATAGCATGTGTGAATCCGTTTATTAATCCATAACTCCAATTGGTGAAATCAATTCCCTAAGACCAATTATTCCCATTTGATTGTCACTTTTTACTTTAGTTTTGTGTTGATTAATTCATATTCTCATTCTATTTGATTCCCTAAATAAAATTGGCCAAGAGTATTTTCGATAATTAAAACTTGGCTAGACACCAATCCAGAGGACGACATTCGATTGCATAATCACTATATTATTACTTGACCCGTACACTTGCGGTAAGGAAAATTCCACATCAAGTTTTTGGCGCCGTTGTCGGGGATTGGCATATTTAGTCAATTTTAATATCGAAGAAAAATTGTCCGGTCTTAGTTTAGGGTGTATTCTATTTTTTTGTGATTTTTGTTATTTTTGTTTTAGGTAAATTGCATTTTTCCTTTAATTGTTTTTCTTTTCCATTCTTAAACTTTTCCATATTTAGATTTTTCCATATTTGTTTGAATTTTCCATTGATAGATTTTTAGTTTTTCCTTTTTAGATTAGTTTTTCCTTATTTGTTAGTTTCCTTATTGGTTTTTTTGTCTTATCTATTTTTGCATTCCATATTAGTTTATTTTCTTTCCTTTTCTAGATTATATTTTCCATATTTAAATTGAGTCTTTGTCATGTGTTCTTGTTAGGTTATTGTTTGATTGAAAGCCTAATTATCATTGTTGCTTTAATTGATTTGAATGACTTTTTATTCAACACCATATTCCAATTTTTCATCTTCAAGTTATACCTCTTTAAATGAAAATTCTTCCTTGGAAAGCATAGTTCAAAATTATATTGAGGAATCTAGAGCGAGGAGTCTAAAAATTGATGAAATCATAAGAGGACTTCAAGCTCCACAGGAAGTTAGTGAGGTGAGATCCACTTCCATAAGTTGTCTAGTGAGTCAAGTAGTCGATGACTCATTGGCACTCATTCATGAGCGTAGTTCTTTCGATCTTGATGAGGATGAGCAGTTGGGGGTGAGTTGCATGAATAATGGGGACGAATTGGAGAGTTGGAGCACCTTTCAAGAACATGGTTGTGAGGAAAAAAAAGAAAATGAGCTTGTAGTGTTAGAGGAAGTTCAGGAAGTAGAGTTTGAGGTTGAAAAACCTTCGTCTGTTTTATCTTCTCCATCCTTTGTAGATTTTGATTGTTCTTTTTTCTATTCTCACGAGTCAGTTTTAGAGTCGGAGTCTCTTTATTTTGATATTTCTCCTTTTATGCTTCTTTTATTCAAAAATACCAAAAATAATTCTGTTTCAGGGGCCCATGAGAAGCTAGTAAGTTTACTAGCGATCGTTGGTTATATTGATTCAAGGAAGAAGGGCCCAAAGAAATACGAGAATTTTTATGTGCCTTGACAGACTGGACAAACACGTCGAGCTAATGACATTAAACAAGCGCTTATGGGAGGCAACCCAAGTGAGTTAGTTATTTCTTTATTTTGAGTTTTATTTATTTTTTGTGTCTGTTTTGTAGGTCTTGTTTTCTTTATCTCCTTTGCTTTCAAGCTATCAAGATTCCAAGCATTCAGTCAAGAAGTCATCATCATTCCAGGGCAGTATTGTTCACTCCTTTCATTCGTTTATTGTTCTCAGGCTTGTTTATGCTTTATTTTCGTTATACATTGAGGACAATGCATACTTTAAGTTTGGGGGTGGATTAGCATGTTTGTGGAGCCCTTGAGCATCTGAGTTCGGGCTATAGTTTTGAGCTTTCTTTGAATTATGCATATGGTTGTTTTCTGGATGCTACTTTTGCATGATTATGATGTCCTAGGATAGGCTTTCTTGTCAATTTTCAAGCTTGTGATGAGTTGTAAGCATGAGTGCCCAAAAAGGGAGACTTTTTAAAATTTTTCTAGGAGATGGCTTGCATGAGTAGAGTATTTGTCTTGACTAGATTTGGATTTGAATGCTTAGGAGCGAATTATTGGGTTCATATGCTTGTTGTCACCTCGATAGGTGTAGGGTAGAGCTAAAGAGTTAATTTTTTTTGCAAATTAGCATGTTTGATCTTGCTTAGGAGAAAAGAAAAGAATATTTGCTTATCATGTTCATAACGAAAAATCATTCTTGTTGTTATTGTTGAAAAAGAAAAAAGTCATGACTTATGCGCGCAATATGCAATGGTTAATAAAGATTAAGGCAAAAATAGCTACCCCTGTTGTGATCAGTTAATGGGTGTGTGAAAGCTAGTGCCACATATAAATGCTTAATTCAATTGTTTATTAAAAGCACCTAAGTATGGAGATAAACAAACTAATTTGTTCCATTAACTCATTAGTGAAACCTTAGTGCCAGTGTAGAGGGAAGATGAGCTGAGAGTTTAATAATCCAATCTCGGGCTAGTAGAGTCTGATCTTGTTGAGTTAGATCTCGCTTGTGCAAGTTAATTTTGGAAAAAAATTAATTTGTCTCCCTCATTGGTCCTTGTGTGCATGTCTCTTGCTTGCTTGACTATTGACTTTTGAGCCTTGAGGATTGAGTCATGTTTGTTGCATTCATTCTTCCACTGTATGTTTGATTTTTAGTTTGCTCGAGGACTAGCAAAAGCTTAAGTTTGGGGGTATTTGATAGCCAGCATAGCTAGCTATTTTTCTCTGATTAATTAAGCTAGTCTTTTACAATTATTTGCCCAAATTTATGCATTTTTATGTTTTATTTGTAGGAAATATGTGCTTGAAGCTTAATTCAGCAATTGGAGTCAAATGAAGCTTCCAATCTAAAAAAAAAAATCATAGCGTCGCGACGCTATAGAAAATTTTCCAAATTTGCGGATCGCGACAGCGTCGCGACGCTGTCTTGACAGCGTCTCGACGCTACAACAAAATTTTGCTATTTAAGCATCTTTTCGGCTAGGTTTTTGGGGACTTCGAATTGGGGACTTTTGGAGCCGACATTAGAGCAGAAAGAGGACAGAATTGAGCTGAAGCAAAGGGGATTAGTTGGAAATCAACCCATTGTTCGTGGGGATCGTGACGGGGACGTTCGGTCTCGGCCTACAACGAGTCTATTTCTCTTTTCCCTTACTTTAGACACTTTTTATGGCTTATTTAGACTTAGTTTATATTGTAACGAGGATTATGTGTAGCTAAGTTTAATTCTTAGGGATTGATGTAGCCATTGGGCAAGTTTTGGATTGATTTACGGTATTTATGCTATTGATGTCATTTATGCATATGTTGTATGTTTAATGCTTTCGATTTACTGGCCATAAATTGATTGATGTTTATATTTGAATCTAACTCGGGAGAGAGGATTTAAATTAGTAATCAATATGCATAACTAGAATTTAGCTAAAAATCGGGAGATTATGGTTAATTCTAGAAATTGTCATAAAGGTTAGCCTTATTGCCTTGTATGTTTATTGGATTTAGATAGGGATATCGGGTTCAATTGCATATGGGAGAATCATGTATGCTCGGGAGAGATATGTGTGATTTTAGTTGCCAAGATTTATGAACCATAGCATGTGTTAATCCGTTTATTAATCCATAACTCCAATTGGTGAAATCAATTCCCTAAGACCAATTATTCCCATTTGATTGTCACTTTTTACTTTAGTTTTGTGTTGATTAATTCATATTCTCATTCTATTTGATTCCCTAAATAAAATTGGCCAAGAGTATTTTCGATAATTAAAACTTGGCTAGACACCAATCCAGAGGACGACATTCGATTGCATAATCACTATATTATTACTTGACCCGTACACTTGCGGTTAGCAATTTGCACATCAGTAGCATTGTCTTATTTGATCCACCATAAGCTTAATCTTAGTCCTACGCTTAGTTTAAAATTTAGATAGAAAAAAAAAAGTTTGGGGGTATACTTATCATGTTAATTCATTGGGGACAATGAATAATTTAAGTTTGGGGGACTTTTAGCTACTCCGCTTGTTTTGCCCGAGCATTCCTCTCCTTCATAATAATTTTTCTAGGTTATTGAGTAACCAGGGACATTTGTGACACCCACAGTTTGTCTTTGCATCAAAAGATGACCTAGGAAATATTGGAAAAATGATAAAAATTATTTGCTGAAAAGAAAAATTTAGGAAAATTTTGCTAAGAAAATTCATAGAGCAAAACTTTTGAAGGATGAATGATAATCTAGCAGTTTTCTGTCTCCCAGGGCTTAGGTGAGCTTCATCATAAAATGTCGCCATTATGAGAAGTAAGAGATAGAATAACTAAGGATTTTTGCGTCTAACAATGAGTATTTAGCCTAATTGGTGATAAGTTTGAGGCAAGGGTATACTGCACCATAAAGTGGGTCATCTCATGCTTAAAAGCTTATGACTGTAAGGTTGCTTTAAGTCTGAAGAACAAAAGAATAAATCCCCTGAAATATGTGTTCAAATATGTCTGATAATAGAGCTCAGCTGTGGTAAGTTCTTAGGATTGAGTTAAAGGTGGTGACTATTTGTTCAAAGCTGAAAGAATTATTTTCCTGCAGCAGTGCTTGGTTTTGCAGGATGCTCAGGTAAAGGTTGAAGGTAATGTTGGAATATCTGTTTTGATTGAGTTGTGTTATGACTAATGTTTTGAATTTTCAAAGGAAGGTGATGGAAGAGATTGTCGAGGTCTCTTATCAAATAAATTTATAATCCACAACCTCTAAAGCTAACTTGTAGCAGTAGTGGCTGGGGTCGAACACATGGAGCACGATTATAACTTGTTTATCTTAGATTTATTGTGATGACAGGACTAATGGGGGGGATTTTATATTTGGGAAAGAAAGTAAACAAGGAAAGAAAACTAATTATGGAAAATATTGCAAAAGGAAAGTAAGAAAATCAAATTACAGAAAGGAATCAATACCTCAAAGATCATGTAACCGGATTAGTCATGGCAAATTCAATTCAATTAAATCATTAATTTCACTAATAAGTCAAAACAAGTTTAAGTCCGACGTATTCTGACAACAAACCGAGAATCATGATCCAACTATCACAAACATGCAAATCCTAAGTTTGATTCTACTTTAAATTAATTAATATGCCTATTAACTAATCTAAACCGCATTGGGATCTAGCCGAATTAATTCACATGCAACGGGCAACAAACCACAATTACAATTAATTAAATCATTTAATTATAGGGACACATGCGTAAAGACATAACGTTAGCCTATATGCTACTAAGATTTAGCAAGTAAATTTAGAGAGGGCGCGGTCAAGGTTGTCAATCTTTCCTACCACAATCTAAACTTATAGAAAAAGAACTAAAATCACATAAACATGCCTTGATAATTCAAACAAGAAATTTCATTAATAGAATATGAACTTACTCTTGACACCCCGGTTACATGAATGAATAATCTAGCCTCTTATGGAGCAAGAACAAACTTGATACATAAAGGAAAGCAAGAAAAACTAAGAAGAATGGTGGAAAAGGGGAGAGAGATGGACTACAATGTTGTAGTGAATTGTGTATTGAGGGATGATTCTAAACCTACACCAAAGACCTCTATTTATAGGGATTCTTAGCCTTCAATTCGTGGTAGAATGATGCTGAATTGGGTCTTCAAACAAGGAAAAATTCCAACCAAAATAGGAAAATTTCAATTCTGGAAACTGCCTAGCGTCGCGACGCTGTTCGGCAAGCGTCTCGACGCTGTCCCTTCAATTTTGGAAAATATTTCTCGGATTGCCCTAGCGTCGCGACGCTGTGCGGCAAGCATCTCGACTCTGTTGACAAGCGTCTTGACGTTATTGAAGCTCCAGGGGTAGAATGGTCATTTTACGCTCCGGTTTTGCTCGTTTAAGCCCCGAATCGTTTCCAAAGCTCCAGTGAGGACCTATAGAAATATTATACTCATTTTAAAGCATTTTTCGCAAGGAATTCAACTAAGATAAGCAAATTGGGAGATTCTTAGTGTATAATAAATTGGTCTTATCAGAAGGTGAGTTAGTATTGCTCGGGATGCGCAATAGTTCAAGTTTGGGGGTATGATAACTCTCCAAAAGGGAGTTATGTAGGCCTTAGTTCTATAGTATTTTGTGTGTCATTTGTGTTAAATAGGGTTGCTTTTAGATGAATATTATATGTTTTAACCCATTTGGAAGAATGGAGGCTTGGGTAGTTATTTTGTGCAAAAAATATTGTTGAGTGACTTGAAGGAGCAAAATCTTTGTTCCAGCAAAGCTGGGAGCAAAACTGCCACGTAACAGCTCGTTATCCATTTTAATAAAGTGGCGTTAGTTGAATTATTTTCAGATCTAAGAAGCTTGGAAAGCCCTCCACGTGTCCAAATTAACCTAATTAGGTTAAACCTCATCTTATAAAAGGAGGAGCCGTCAAAGATAAATGCATTCACGATTGGGAGACCGAATCAATCGGCTGGAGGCCGAATTGACGACAGAATGGTGATCTAAGAAGACCATTTGCGATTCAACTCAAGAGGACGAAGTTCTTCCATGTTCTTGGTGGTTTGGAGCAGCCGTTTCATCCCCATTTGCTGAAAAGGATTAGTATTTCTTGTGTATTTCGTATTATGGATGTGTTTATCGAGATTGTAACGTATTTTATGTTTTCAATCATGAACTAATTGCTTGTAGGCATAGGTTAAGAATAATGTGATTGTTATATTTATAAAATCTGGAAATTCTATTTGATTATGATCATCTTGAGTTATCGTTGTTCTTCAATTTCATTATGTACCCGCCTAGCTAGCCGGTATATATAGCTTCTCCTAGTTTTAGGGATGATTTAGGAGTTGTGTGGCGATAATTCACGCTAGATCATTGTGTATTGGTGAACGCCAGTGACTGAGTTAGGGATAGCCAGTTGCCTAGTGCTTGATCGGTAGAGCTTCATTGGAGTCGAAACATATTCCAAAAAATCCAGAGTTCGGGAGGATCCAGCTGATAATACTGCATGAGATTGACGGGTCAAAAGAATTGTCGGAGCATCTTTATTACAATTACAGAAGTCTTAACCTGTATCTGTTTCTATTCTGTTTTCTCTAGTCGTAATCATTTACTGCTTTCGTATATCTTTTCTTTCAGCATTTTAAAAACCCAATCAATTTAACCAACCTTTTGAAATCACTAAAAAGGCAAATTAAATCAATAGAGGTAGGCAATTCAAGACCCTGTGGATACGAAAAATACTTGTCACTTGCTGCTAGATTGTGTATACTTGCACAGTATTTTGAAGTGAATTCTATCTATATTTTTAACCACTTCAGAATTGTAACAACAACGCTGGAAAATCAAGAAATCAATCGTAAAACCCAGTTTAAACACCGAACAAGAGTTGGTAAACTTAATTTGAGCTTAATAAATCATGGGTAACGTTGAAAGCTTACCAAAAGAGCCCGAATACGCCGGAATGAACCTTAAACCAACTTAATCACGCCCAAAACGTGAGGGAGAGAAAGGATCAGCCTTCTACTCACGGGTTTGATCAAAAAACGCAAAGAAGAGGGATTAAACTCGCTGCTTGCCGAAACTGAAAGGAAATCGAGAGGGAGAGATACTTACGCACAAATCACCAGCGTGGACTTACTCGATGGAGGAGAAACACACACGAATTGCTGCTCGAACCGAACAACACGAGGGAGAGAATGGGAAAGATGACACCGGAGAAAAGACCACGCAGGTCTGCTACTCGAGCCGAACGACAACGAAAGATGATGCTTGGGTCTATTGTGTGCGCGGGAGAAGAGAGAGTTCGGTTAGGCTTGCTTTCCAGCAAGGAGGAGACCACGAGGGAGACAGAACTGAACTGCTGCATGCGAAGGAGAACGAGAGAGAGAGAGAGACGCCGGAGAGAACCCACAGGGAGAGCTGACAGCGAAGAAGAAGCTGAAGGGGGGGGCTAGCAGCCGACTTCACGAAGGAAAGAGAGGGAAAGAGATAGATTTCAAGATTCCTTGATTTATTTTCTTTTCTTTTTCTTTAATCCATTTAATAATCAAAACCCAAGAAAGAAAACCCAATTAAAATAGGAATTAGATCTTATCTAGGATTTTATTTAAAATCCCAAACTTAACTCCTAAAATATTTGGGAGAGAAAATAACCCAATTGATTTGGGATATGGGTCTTTTGATATTTAAAATAAATATCGAATGTTAAACCTCCAAACTTTAGGAAATTAAAGATTTAATTAAAAATCTCTTTTCCCTAAATTGTCGAAATTTAATTTAACGACCCAAGGCTAAACTTAAATTCTAATTTTTCAAATTAGAATAAGAACGCTCAACAAATTCCAAAATGGCTCAATTTCGAAATGCGGGGCGTTACAAATTCCTTTTAATATCAAGACTAAATTATCTCAGAACCCGTTATGAGCTAGCAGGTGGACCTAATGGACCTACAGATCAGAAGCTCCAACAATACAAGATTAACTAGCTAAACTCATTAACCAAGTTAATTAACATTCGTTAACTGTGGGTCACTCCCCTAAAAACCCGCAACTGCACTCTTCTCACTGTAGAATATTTTTGTGTCCACGGATATCGACCAATGCAGTAAGTCAATCTTTCACTTGTGTTCGTAACACCAGCTGGGTCAAATTACCGTTTTACCCCGGATTACCTCTGGATCCTTAAGTACCACTGATCCCTCTAATGAACAACCTGTTTAGGGTCCAACCACTAAACAGAAATTTCTCTCGGGCTAGGAGAGGACAACGCGCTTTTGTTCAAGCCCCGAAATCAGCCCTTAAGGGAACACACATCTACTTACCCCAATAGGGGAAGAAGTAAATTCAATCTTGTACTGTTGTGTTCCCAGCCCCCATTCGGTCTTGTCTCTGAAATGGTAGGATTATTGAGTCGGCGAACTACTGGCCACTCTCACCCATACATATCTAAGGACAATCCCTCCTAAAAAGGAGTTCATAACAGACTCAGGATTGAGATTGAGTTACCTAGGTCATCCAATTGAAATAGAAACCTAAACTAGTCAACGACGTTACATCTAGTGGTTTCTATTTCGCGTTTCGATCTTATGCAAACTCATTGCATAGGATACCCCCACCCGCATGTCTCCTACATGGATGCTTTGGATCATTGCATCTGTATCGAAGAAAATGTGGGTGGTATCACATAGTGTTACCAGGATAAGGTACCCAACCTTATCCCTATACTATAACCATTTAGGTTGTTGCTTGGACACCGATCCCCGTATGTCCCCACATACTAGTCCAAGATTCATTTAAACAACCTTGGATCTTAGTTTATTGGATTTAGGGTTTATTAATGCAAACTCGATCATTCAATAACCAAATTACTGAATCACTCAAATAACGACTTATTGAGATCGATTAATTTGTTTCATTTCCTATCTACGAGTTTTAGGGCATAAAACCCAACAACTCCCACTTGAACTAAAACTCTAGTGAGCAATGTACATCATTAATCATAATTAATTGAACAATCATAGAAGTAGGAATAATGGTTTGTATTAATACTGTATAATACATGAAAAGTACAAATACAGATAAATACAATAAACTAGGCCATTCAGAATACCCATTACACTTCTCCCACTTGCCCTAGATTATTCTATGTACATATCTCGCAGACCTAGACCCTCTAGATGACCCTTGAACACTTTAGACGTGAGAGCCTTCGTAAATGGATCAACAATGTTGTGCTCCGAAGCTATCTTTGTGACGATCACGTCCCCTCATTGCACGATCTCTCTAATGAGATGATATTTGCGCTCAATGTGCTTGCCTCTTTTGTGGTTGTGAGGTTCTTTAGAATTTGCCACTGCACCACTATTATCACAATAAAGGGTGATTGGCAATTTCATATTTGGAACAACTTCCAAATCCATCAAGAACTTCCTAAGCCATACAACCTCCTTAGCTGCTTCACAAGCAGCGACATATTCGGCCTCCATGGTAGAGTCTAAAATTCATCCTTGTTTGATGCTACGCCATACTACAGCACCCCCGTTAAGGGTAAACACTGACCCTGATGTGGATTTCCTAAAATCCTTATAAGTTTGAAAGTCAGAGTCTGTGTATCCTGTAAGGATCAAATCCTTAACGCCATAAGTTTGATAGTCACTCGTTCTTCTAAGATACTTGAGGATATTTTTCACTGTAGTCCAGTGGTCTAACCCTGGATTAGACTGGTATTTACTAACTATCCCAACTGCATAGCATATGTCAGGCCTAGTACACAACATGACATACATAAGACTGCCCACAGCTGAAGCATAAGGGATCCGTCTCATATCCTCAATTTCTTGAGGTGTCTTAGGACACTGTTCCTTAGACAAATGAACTCCATGCCTGAAGGGTAATAAGCCCCTCTTGGAATTCTGCATCTTATATCTAGACAACATCTTGTCTATATATGATGCTTGAGACAGGGCTAACGTTCTGTTCTTACGATTCCTTATTATTTGAATCCCTAGAACATACTGAGCTTCACCCAAATCTTTCATTTGGAACTTAGTCGATAGCTAGGTTTTAATGTCAGCTAGATATTCTACATCATTCCCAATGAGTAGAATATCATCTACATACAACACTAGAAAAGTCACTGAACTGTTGATAATCCTGTTGTAAACACAAGACTCATCAACGTTCTGGTCAAAGCCATAAGATTTGATAACAGTATCAAACCTTATATTCCAAGATCTGGAAACTTGCTTCAACCCATAAATGGATCGTTTAAGCTTGCAAACTTTTTGCTCCTGACCTTGAGCAATGAACCCCTCTGGTTGAGACATAAAGATATTCTCATCAAGATTGCCATTCAGAAAAGCAGTCTTGACATCCATTTGCCAAATTTCATATTCATAAAATGTTTCTTCACAGTCCACCCTTTCCTTTTGGGTATAACCCTTTGCCACAAGTCGAACTTTGAAAGTCTGTACTTTCCCAACTGCGTCTCGTTTTCTCTTGTAGATCCATTTGCACCCTATGGGTTTAACTCCTTCAGATTAGTCTACAAGATCCCAGACTTGATTGAAGTACATAGAGTCCATCTCCAGTTCCATAGCTTTGACCTACTGGTCATGATCCACATCATTCATTGCCTGTCTAAAGGTCAATGGTGTTGGGTTTTATGCCCTAAAACTCGTAGATAGTGAATGTAACCGTTGACCGGATATTAATGAAATAATATTGATATATTTTTCCATTAATTGTTATTAGTTATTTTATATATGTCTTTGCCTAATAATAACCCTAATCCAATAAACTAGACATCCAAGGTTGTAATATGAGTCTTGAACATTATGTAGCGACATATGGGATCATTGTTCAAGAAACAGCCTAAAGGGTCTATAGTATAGGGATAAGACTGGGTGCCTTATCCTGGTGACACTATGGATACGGCCCACTTTGTATTTGATACAAACGCTGCGATCCAACGCGTTCGTGTAGGAGACATGCGAGTGGGGGTATCCTATGCAATGAGTTTGCATAAGACCGGACCGCGAAATATTAACCACTGGTTATAACACCGTTAACTAGTTGGTTTTCTTTTTCACTAGGACGACCTGGACAACTTAGTCTTAATCCTGAGTTGATTATGGACTCCTGCTCATGAGAGATTGTCCTTTGATTTGTATGGGTGAGAGTGGCCAATACGCCGACTCAATAAGCCTACCACTTTGGGGACAAGACCGAATGGGGAGCTGGGAACATAATCGTACAAGATGGAATTCACTCCTTCCCGACTTTAGGGAAGCAGATGAGTGTTCCCTTAAGTGGTTACTCCGAGTCTTGACTAAAGGGCCCTACCCTCTCAATGGCACGAGAGGGTTTTCTGTTTGTTGGTTGGACCACAAACAGGTTGTTCATTAGAGGAGAATTGGTACTTAAGGAAATAGAGGTAACCCAGGGGTAAAACGGTAATTTGACCCAGTTGGTGTTACGGACACTCGTGAAGGACTAACTATTCGATATTGGTCTAGATCCGTGGACACAGAAAATATGTCTGCAGTGAGAAGAGTGCAACTGTGAGTCTATAGTGGAATGTACACACAGTTAACGAATATTGATTAATGTGGTTAATGAGTTTGACCAATTAATCTCACATCGTTGGAGCTTCTGATCTGCAGGTCCATTAGGTCCCACTGGTAGCTCGTAAAGTAATTTGAGGCAACTAAGTAATAAAAGTAAATTGAAAATGTTCAATTTATTAAGGGAAACAAATATAATATATATTGATATATTATTATGAGAGAAATTAATATTTGAAAAGTTCAAATATAAATTTATGGAAGTTTGAAAGAGTTCAAAATAATGAATTAATTAATTTAAGGCCTAAAATGTGTTTGGGCAAATTAATTAATTCTAGGCCGGGAATTAAATATGTGATATTTAATTGGTGGTTAATTAATTAAAGAATTCATTAACCGGGAATTAATCAATTATGGAAATAATTAATTACTTAAGAAAGTGATTAATCATTTATGGAAATGATCTAATCACTTATGGAAGTAATTAGTCATTTGTGGAAAAGATTAATCAATTATGGAATTGATTGATCATGATTGATTAATTAAGGAATAAGATTGAATCAATTATGGAAAAGATTGATTTAATTGAATATTTTATTCATGGCCTCTCTTCTATAAATAGAACACTAGACCTAATTGGTCATGACACTTGACACTCTTGAAAGACAAGACCTAGAATTCTCTCTAGCCTCCCTCTTAGAGAAAGACTCCCACAAGTCTTTTGCCTCCTAGACTCAGAGACATACCGGTGTAACCTCTGTGGTGATTGTGTCAATCAAAGAAGAATTTCCAGCGAAGAAAACCTTAAAGCGGCTGCTGCGTTTTCGTTCGTGGAGCGTCGTTGGCGAAGAACGGTCAAGTCTACAACGGAGGTTTGTAACGGTTCTTCCTCTTTTCTTTAGAAAAGTTTTAAAAATAAATTTAGATTTATTTTAGCATGTTTAAACCGATTTTACAACGACTTTAAAGTTCGTTTAAAGTTTTATTTGAGTTATCGTAACGATATTTTAATGTTAATTAATATACGGCGTAAGGTCCAAACGATGCGCTTCCGCTGCGTGGGGACTTTTATTCCCTTCAAATGGATCCTTAACTCCATCATCAGGTATGACAACTGGAGTTTCTGCTAAACCTAGATAGCGTTCAGGTTGAATAACAACCCTCCCACTACGTCGAGGCATTCTCAACTGTTGAGAAGGATGGGCTTGACTAGATATACTGGACTCATCAACAACTCTTGTTGAAGGTCCAACCTCTGAACTGGGCTCATCAGCAACCCTTGTTGAAGGTCCAACCTCATCAACAACTCTTGTTGATTCATTTGTAGTTTCACCAGAAAGTTCACTTAATACTATTTTACTGTGTGGCTTATGTTCTCGAACGTGGACTTCATCCAAGAAAGTAGCATTTGTCGATACAAACACTTTATTTTCTTGTGGATCAAAGAAGTATCCACCTCTTGTTTCTTTTGGGTAGCCTACAAATAGGCACAATCTTGAACGTGAATCCAATTTCTTTGGGTTTGCCACTAGCACATGTGCAGGGCAACCTCAAATTCTGAAATGACGTAAACTAGCTTTACGCCATTTCCAGAGCTCAAATGGTGTTTCAGAAACACTCTTTGAGGGAACAACATTCAAAATATATACTATAGTCTCTACTACATAACCCCAAAAAGAATTAGGTAACTGAGCATAGCTCATCATAGATCGAACCATGTCTAACAAGGTTCTGTTTCTCCTTTCTGATACACCGTTTTGCTGAGGTGTACCAGGTGCTGAGAGTTGGAACGAAATTTCATGTTCCATCAAATAGTTCTGGAATACTAAGTCCAAATACTCTCCACCTCGATCAGATCGAAGTGTTTTAATGGTCTTACCTAATAAGTTCTCAACTTCAGCCTTATACTCCTTGAACTTTTCAAGGGCTTCAGACTTATGACTCATTAGGTATAGATAACCATACCTTGAATAATCATTTATGAAAGAGATGAAATATTCATAGCCTCCTCGAGCCATAACATTCATTAGACCACAGAGATCCGTATGTACAAGCTCTAAGGGCTCCTTGCCTTTTCCAGTAAAAGGTCGTTTGGTCATTTTACCTTCAAGACATGACTCACATGGAGGTAAAGTACCATCTTCTAACTGGCTTAGAAGTCCATTCTTAACCAATCTCTCAATCCTATTGAGATTTATGTGGCCAAGTCTCAAGTGCCAAAGATAGGTACTTTGAGAAACTTTTTGTCTTTTAGTTTGAGTCTCAGCTGCTTTAAACATCTCATTGTTCAAAATAGCCCTAGACTTTATTGGTCTTAAAACATATAAATTGTTCTCCAATTTTGCAGAACAGATATCAGCACCCCTTTTAGTAATGAAAGCTTCATTTACAGAAAAGGACAATGAATATCCTTGTTCAAGTAAACAAGAAATAGAAATCAAATTTCTTTTTATTTTAGGAACCATATATACATTATCCAATAACATATAGCGTTCCCTGGAGAAGAACATTTTAATAACTCCCACTGCTTTAGCTGAAATGAACTCCCCAGACCCAAGTCTGAGAGTCATTTCCCCAGCATCTAATTGTTGCCAGGAGCTCATTCCCTCAAAGGAAGAGCATACGTGATGAGTGGCACCTGAATCAAGGATCTAGGCTGAATCATCACTTTCCACTATACACGTTTCAATGACCAATAAATCACATTTATTTTCATTGAGTTTTGCTAAGCAGTTTATGGTATATTAATCATGAACAATTTCAGATAAATTAGACATGTGGGCTTGAGGACAGTCCTCAGTTGAGACCAACTCCACGCAATCAGTGTTTAAGTTCATTTTCTTAGTTGTATTAGCAATACCAGTTTTTAAAATGGCGTTATTAGAGGCATACAAAGAACGATTCATGCTGAAACAAACAAATTAAGTAAATTAGTATTGTTGCATTAACCCATTACACAAAATAATATCATTATTTTAATCCAATCAATTTAGCAAAAGTAATGATCGACCCATAGAATAAACATTCATTTTTGCAACGATACTTCAGAGGTTTAGAGCAACAGCTATCGTAGGGCATCAGCTACTCCTCCTCTGAATTGAGACAATCTCAGCCAATCCCTATTACCAGAATAACACATATTCCAATAGTTCTTAGCTACCGTTTTTCGGTCAGAAAATTATTAACACCTTAACAATTTCCTGTAAGTGTGCCCTCCATTTTTCAGATTTCAAAGGTTGGTCCCAACAATGCTACTGTAGGGAAAGTCAAAGTTGGAAATGAACCTAAGAAATCCTATCCATTTCTGGAGTTTGCGTTGTTCCAACTCCCATGATCAAGCCCTCCGTAGGGTGATCTCTCCCAGGGCGACTCGTAGGCAGATCATGAGGATCTCACGATGCAACCTAATGGAGGAGAACGTAGGATACGTTAACACGTGTCCTGCTCCCACTTACTATAAAATACTCCCTCATTCACCTTTATATTGATCCATGCAAACACCATCCGTAGGGGTCACTCCCAGGGTGACTCGAGGCCAAGCATGGACCTTACGTTGGGACTCTTGAGGACGTGAGAGCATAACTTGATTTATGAAAATCTTGTTTTGATATATTTTCTCCCACTAAGTATTTTTATAATTAAAGGGTGTATTACTTAGGTAAATTCCGGCTAAGTGAATCTATCTAAGTCTATGCTTGTATATAACTCTTATATAAAGGTCTTTACTCTAATGTCTATGTGAATTAAACCCATTTTAATTACCTAGTGATATTGCCTGCTAACATTAAACTATGATTAATTCAACTTAGGTTCCGGATCTGTTCCCAGGTAGGAGGTGTTACGTAACCGTGAACTTAAATACCCCCAGCCTAGATAGAACTTCACCGAGAGAGTTCCCTTATAACCATAGTAATATTTTTCCTACTTAGTTCATTAAAACTATTTTAATCCTAAGTAAGAATATAATTCTATTCCTATTAGAAATAAAATGAGCTCAGGTCTAATTAATTTTAAACATTTTAAAATTAATTCATTTTAACCTAAGGTCCTATGTTTGCATGCAACTCTTTGTTATAGGTTGATGGTTTCTAACCATTTTATAACTTTTTCCAAGTTTTAATGATTAGCCTAATAACATGCTCCTATGGTGTTGAAAAAATAACAATCATATTATAATTATTAAACACCATATTATTATGACACCCATAATGATAATATAACGATTATAATAATCTAAGGTGGTGTCATGCTTCATGAAATTTCAATTTCATTTAATTAATATCGATTATATTAATTAAACATCCACGAAATAAAATTACATGAAATTTTACATTAATATAATATAACTCTTATATTAATCTAATTAATGTCATGCTCAATGCTATTCCATTTCCATTTAATTAATATAACATTTTATATTAAATCATACATGAAAACAAACATTGATATTTATTATTCCCATCCATAAAATAACTTAGGAAAAAATACACTTTTAGTCCCCGAGGTTTGGGTTAGGTTTCATTTTGGTCCCTAAGTTTTCAAACTCAACAATTTAGTCCCTGAGGTTTTAATTTCGTTATTTTAGTCCCTCCATCCATTTTTCCGTTAAAAACTCACGGCTGGTTGACATGGCAAAATTTTTTTATTAAAAAAATATTTTTTAATTTTTTAAAATAAAAATATATTAAAAAATAAAATATTTTTATTTTTTCATTTTTATTTATTTCTCTCTCCTTCTCCTCTTCTTTCTTCTTCCTCATCAACCTACCACTTCTTCTTCTTCAACCCACCAACCAGCACATCTGTCGGCGGCGACCAGCTGCCGACTGCCGATGGACGGTCGTCGTCGGTGACTTTTTTTTTTCTTCTCTTCTCTTCTCTTCTTCTCCTATTTCCTTCTCCACGCCAAATCAAGATCCACACCACACAAACCCTCAGCCAATGCTCGAGGAGACCGACTCTAAAATAGAGACCCAAACAGAGACCCACCACCGTGCTTAACTCGTAAAACCCATCCCCTCGTTTGTTGTTTTCTTCTTGTCACAACCCCCTACTTCGTTCCTTTCGCCGTCGTCGACCTCGCTCCACCGTCCACTCCTGCCGACAGCAAACTCTCAAGGAACCCATGTCGCTACCACATCTCCATCTGTCTCCCTCGATTATCCTTGCTGGGCCGCGAAACCCATGTCGAAAAGGGGAGGAAAGCGTCGTGAACTTTGACGGGTTGATGGACAAGGCCGCCGCTCTCGCACCAGTCTCGCATCGTCGGCCACTGCTCGAAGATCCATGCTGTTGCTCGTCCTCGCGTCGTTCATCCCGCACAGATCTGGGTTTCGTTCCTAGATTTGTCCTCGCCGCTTTTCTCTTTGCCTTGAAGCAATATCTGGGTTTCGTTCCAAGGAGGTGGCTTTTCTCTTCGCCTTGCTGCAAGATCTGAACACGATTTCCGATTGTTTTAAAAAAATGTTGTCGTTGCATTGCCTTCAAAAAATCGTTGGAGAATCGCGATTCCAACCGTTTCAGGCGATGGTGGCGGCCCCTGGGCTGGTGGCCGACGATGGTGGCGGCGCTTGAGCTAGTGGCTGACGATAGTGGCAACAGCTGGACTGGTGTTCGGCGAACGTGGTGGCGGCCGACAGAGTTGATGGGATAGATTGGGAAGAGGGAGAAGATGGGGAAAAGGAAGAAGATGGGGGAAGAGGGAGAAGATGGGGAAAAGGAAAAAAATAAAAAACAAAAAACAAAAAATGAAATAATAAATAATATATATTCTTTAAATAAAAATAGTGAAAAATCTATTTTTTTAATAAATGAACAAAAGCCACATCAGCAAGTCGTGAGTTTTTAACGGAAAAATGGATGGAGGGACTAAAATGAAACGAAATCCAAACCTCAGGGACTAAATTATTGAGTTTGAAAACTCAGGGACCAAAATGAAACTTAACCCAAACCTCAAGGACTAAAAGTGTATTTTTCCCTATAACTTATTATATTATCCCATGAAAATAATCCTAAGCATGCATGTTACATTAATTAAATTAACAATTATATTTAACTAAATTAATGTCATGCATCACGCTTCACCAATTTCATATATTTAATATAACGATTATACTAAATAACTCATGAAATTAAATTCATGCATAATTACCTTACATTATAACAATTATAACATAAATATGCATGAAAACATGCTTAACCTATGGTGGGATCTAGCCAAATGACATTCATAAAGCAATAAATAGCTGAAAAACCAGTATATTGGCCCCTAGGATAATTAGAATAAACAAAATTACAATAATTTGCATTTAATTATCCTTCTGAGTCTTGAATCACTCCAGAACCGGCTCGAACCAGCTTGAACTGCTTCAAACCAGACCCAAATAACTCGAACCGGACAAAATGCTCCATGAACCAGACCAATCTGTTTTGAATCGGACCAAACCCCAACAAACCGAACTGAAACAACCTCCAAATCGTCCCACTATCCACACTCCGTCTGTTTCGTTCAACGAATGCTAGAATTCTGAAACTACCGCCATCGTCTCGACGTTGGCCCGATTTTTGCGACGCTGCGCCTCTAGACAACCTCTGTTTTCCAGTTTCCAGCACCGATTCCAATCAATTTTTCGCCTGAATTCATCACGATCTTCATCAAAAAAACAACCTATAATCTAGACACAGACTTTACAAGACTCGATTTACTGATTTAGATGTCCAAAAACGTAGGGGCCTTTACATATTGATCAAATCAAACGCACTAAAATTATGGCCAAATATAACCTAAACAAATTTTTAGCAAACCACATTCACAATGCATAAAATCCCACAAAAAACCAACGCAATTTTCATAAATTGAAATCAAATTAACGAGATGGCTCTGATACCATTTAAAGGGTTGAAATCCCTTTGGCAGCTGAAACAATCAAGAACAATCTCGAATTGAATTTCAAAATGAAAAACTAATACGTTGGCAAATATAAAATACAGAAACGATTTCTTTTAATTTTGGTTAAGCATGCTAATATTAAAAGATCTAAAACTATTTTAGAACAGAAAACTTACATGTTTTGACGATAAAAAACTGTACTATGCTCCTACGTTCAAGACACGACCACAAGCGAACACCGACTATCCTCTTGGGCTATGAGAATAGGATTGTGGGATCCTCGTTGTCTTGAAGGGAATTTTCCAGCAAGAAGGTTGCTGGATTTTTTAGAGAGATTTTAGAGAAAATGAGAGAATTTCTTCTCTACCTTTTTTTGTTAGAATGAGAGAATGAGTTCTACGTTAGGGAAACCCCATCACGCCACTACGTAGGATTAGGTTAGGGAGTTATCATTATCTCCCTAACTCCCTAACCAATCCTGTCCTTTGATCTAAACCAATTAGATCTAGATCATTTAATTATTATCAAATAATAATTAATAATTTAAATAATTAATTATAATTATTAAATAATAATAATTAATTATCTAATTAATTATAATTAATTTAATTAAACCAATTTTAATTAAATCAATCATAACATATAGTTTTAATTCAATTAAATCATATTCAATTGAATTAAATAGGCCATTCAATTAATTTAAATTAATTGATCCCACATTAATTAAATATCAAATATTTAATTAATATTACAATTGAATCATATTCAATTTTATATCTCTCTCATTTAACCTATAGTTTTAATGTGCATCTAAATGTACATAAATATAAACTATAGTATTAATTTGATCAAACCATATTTAACCAAATTAAATTAATTAATTCTCCAATTAATTAATTCATGAATTAATCAAATATCAGATATTTAATTAAATTCACAATTCTCTCATTAATTAATTTTGAATCATATCCAAAATTAATTATAAAGTTTAATTCACTAATTAAACTTATATTATAATGTATCTTCATACATTATATTAATTGTATCAAAATACAATTAACTTAAATTCCCTTTAATATCAAGACTAAATTATCTCAAAACCCGTTATAAGCTAGCAGGTGGACCTAATGGACCTACAGATCAGAACCTCCAACGATACGAGATTAACTAGCTAAACTCATCAACCAAGTTAATCAACATTCGTTAACTGTGGGTCACTCCACTAAAGACCCACAACTGCACTCTTCTCACTGTAGAATATTTCTGTGTCGACGGATATCGACCAATGTAGTAAGTCAATCCTTCACGTGTGTTCGTAACACTAGCTAGGTCAAATTACCTTTTTACCCCTGGGTTACCTGTGGATCCTTAAGTACCACTGATCCCTCTAATGAACAACCTGTTTAGGGTCCAACCACTAAACAGAAATTCCTCTCGGGCCAGGAGAGGACAACACGCTTTTGTTCAAGCCCCGGAATCAGCCTTTAAGGGAACACACATCTACTTACCCCAATAGCGGAATGAATGAATTCCATCTTGTACTATTATATTCCCAGCCCCCATTCGGTCTTGTCCCTGAAATGGTAGGATTATTGAGTCGGCGAACTACTGGTCATTCTCACCCATACAAATCTAAGGACAATCCCTCCTGAAAAGTAGTTCATAATTGACTCAGGATTGAGACTGAGTTACCTAGGGCATCTAATTGAAATAGAAACCTAAACTAGTCAATGACGTTACATCTAGTGGTTACTATTTCGCGTTTCGATCTTATGCAAACTCATTGCATAGGATACCCCCACTCGCATGTCTCCTACATGGATGCTTTGGATCATTGTATCTGTATCGAAGAAAAGGTGGGTCGTATCACATAGTGTTACCAGGATAAGGTACCCAACCTTATCCCTATACTATAGACCATTTAGGTTGTTGTTTGGACACCGATCCCCGTATGTCCCCACTGAAGGATTAAAATTCCTTTTGGCAGCGGAAGCAATCAAGAACAACCTCGTTTTTAATTTCAATTTTAGAAAAACCTCTACGTTGGCAAATCAAATATAGAAACAATTTCTAGATTAATCAAAGATTAAGCATGCTAAAAAATAATAAAATCTAAAACCATTTTAGATCTAAGAAGAACTTACATGGAATTGAAGAATACTGCACAATGCTCCAAGGATCTCGTTCTTGGGACTTCCAACGGACACCACCACTCGAATCACCCGCTATTCTCTTGGGTCGCTGAGATATGGCTTGTGGGAACCCAAATTCAGTCTTGGAAGGGAATTTTCAGCAGGGTTCTTGCTGTGTTTTTAGAGAAAATTAGAGAGAAAAATCCCAAAGCTTTTCTGTGTTCTCACGTAAAAAATGAGAGAGTGAACCTTCGTTGGGGAACTCCCTCTCCCCTCAACGATAAGTGGGGAGGGAGTTATCTCCCTACTAGATCTAGACCGTTAGATCTTAATCAAAACGATCTCGGCCATTAACTAATTAAATAATAAATATTTAATTAATTAATTAATTATAATTAATTTAATCAAATTAAATGAATTATAATATATAGTTTTTAATTCAATTTGAATCAAATTCAATTAAATTAAATTGGCCATTCAATTAATTCTAAATTAATCGATCCCACATTAATTAAATATCAAAATATTTAATTAATTTTATAATTGAATCATATTCAATTTAATTTCTCTCATTTAACCTATAGTTTTAATGTGCATCAAAATGTACATCAATATAAACTATAGTTTTAATTTGATTAAATCACATTTAACCAAATTAAAATTAAATTAATTAATTCCCCAATTAATTAATTCATGAATTAATTAAATATCACATATTTAATTAAATTCATAATTCTCTCATTAATTAATTTTGAATCATATCCAAAATTAATTTTATTATAAAGTTTAATTCATTAATTAAACTTATACTATAATGTATCTCCATACATTATATTAATTGTATCAAAATACAATTAACTTATATTCCCTTTAATAATCAAGACTATATTATCTCAGAACCCGTTATGAGCTAGCAGGTGGACCTAATGGACCTACAGATCAGAAGCTCCAACGATACGAGATTGATCAGCTAAACTCATTAACCGAGTCAATCAACATTCGTTAACTGTGGGTCACTCCACTAAAGACCCACAGCTGCACTCTTCTCACTGTAGAATATTTCTGTGTCCACGGATATCGACCAATGCAGTAAGTCAATCCTTCACGTGTGTTCGTAACACCAGCTGGGTCAAATTACCGTTTTACCCCTGGGTTACCTCTGGATCCTTAAGTACCACTGATCCCTCTAATGAACAATTTGTTTAGGGTCCAACCTCTAAACAAGAGTTCCTCTCGGGCCAAGAGAGGACGGCGCGCCTTTGTTCAAGCCCCGAAATCAGCCCTTAAGGGAACACACATCTACTTGCCCCAATAGGGGAAGGAGTGAATTCCATCTTGTATTGTCATGTCCCCAGCCCCCCACTCGGTCTTGTCCCCAAGAAGGTAAGCTTATTGAGTCGGCGTACTGGCCACTCTCACCCGTACTAATCAAAGGACAATCCCTCGTGAGAAGGAGTTCATGACACACTCAGGATTAAGATCGAGTTACCTAGGTCATCCTATTGAAACAGTAACCTAACTAGTTAACGGTGTTACATCTAGTGGTTTACTATTTCGTGGTCCGGTCTTATGCAAACTCATTGCATAGGATACCCCCGCTCGCATGTCTCCTACATGGACGCCTTGGATCAATACGTCTGTATCGAATACAAAGCGGGCCGTATCACATAGTGTTACCAGGATAAGATACCCAGCCTTATCCCTGTACTATAGACCTTTTAGGTTGTTACTTGAACACTGATCCCCGTATGTCCCCACATACTAGTCCAAGTCTCATGTAAACAACCTTGGATCTTAGTTTATTGGATTTGGGTCATATTGTGCAATTCTAGACTTAATATGACAATAACACTTTATTGCATAAACCTCAATAACACTTTATTGTTACAAGTGTATAATTCGTTAATCATTCACTATCACGAGTTTTAAGACATGAAACCCAACAAACTCCCACTTGGACTAAAAATCTAGTTTAGTGGGAATGTACAATAATCTATCCCCAGTGGGTGTATAAACACATGTATAATACATAAAACGTATTTACAATGTACAAATACAATAAACTAGGGCATCAATATACTCATGGCATCAATATACCCATTACATAATGGTATCACTATACCCATTACAACTTCTCCCACTTGCCCTAGATTACATCTTTGTACATAACTCGTAGACCTAGACCATCTAGATGACCCTCATACACTATAGCCGAGAGAGCCTTCGTGAATGAATCAGCAATATATCATTTAGATTCAATGTGCTTTCTTGTCTTGCAATAGGATAGTCCATATTTGGAACACCTTCCAAATTAGGCTTGAACTTCCTAAGTCATACAGTCTCTATCTGTGCTTCATAAGCAACTACTTATTGGCCTATATGGTCGAGACTGCAGATAAGTCGTACTATAGCTCCTCCATTAAGAGTGAAGACAGACACTGATGTAGATTTCATCAAATCCTTATCAATTAAAATATTTGTATCAGTGTATCCTGTAAGGATCAAATCCTTAGAGCCATACACGAGCATATAAAACCTCGTTCTCCTAAGATACTGGAGGATGTACGTAACGACACTCCAAAGATCAAATCCTGGAATTGATTGATACTTACTGACAACCCTACTGCATAGGGCATATGTCTCATGTCCTCAACTTCTTGAGGTGTCTGAGGACACAGTTCCTTAGACAAAAGAATTCCATTCCTAAAAAGGTAGTAAACCCTTATTGGAATTCTGCATCTTATATCTAACTAACATCTTGTAGACATAAGAAACTTGAGACAAGACTAGCTCAGTTTCTCCCAGATTTTCATTTGGAAATGAGCTGCTAGCCTCTTTTAATGTCAGTAAGATAACCTGCATCAGTCCCAATGATTAGGATATCAATCACATACAACATGAATAAAGCTACTGAACTATGGATGATTACTTGTAAACACAAGACTCATCAATGTTCTGATTAAAGCCAAAAAATTTGATCACCGTATCAAATCTTCCATGCCAAGACCGAAATGCTTAGGTCAATCCATGAATGGACCACTTAAGCTTGCAAACCCTTTTGCTTTTGATCTTGTTCAATGGACCCTTCTTGTTGAGACCTTAAACGTCTCGTTTTCTCTTGTAAATCCACTTGTAACCTATAGGTGTTACCCCATCAAGCAAATTTACAAGATCCCAGATGGAATTGAAATGCAAAGACTTCATTTCCAAGTCCATGGCTTTTAACTATTTGTCCTTGTCAACATCATTCATTTTCTTTCGAAAAGATAATGAATCATCTATGTCATCACCAAGAAGGACGACTTGAGTTTCAAATAAGCCCATGTGACGGTCAGGTTATAAAACAACCCTCCCACTACATCAAGGCATTCTCAACTCTTGAGATGGATGTGGCTGACCAAAAGAAACTCTGGTCTTATCAACAACTTTTGTTGAATAACCAGACTTATCAACAACTTTTGTTGATTCATTAACAACTTTTGTTAATGTTTCCGTAGCTTTATTAGTTAATTCACTTAAACCGACCTTACTTTATGGCTTATGATTTCTAATATATTCTTCTTCTGAAAATGAAGGATTTGTCTATACAAATTCTTTATTATCTAATGGATTGAAGAAGTGTATTCTCCTCGTTTCCTTTGGGATTGCCTACAATTATTTTGAATGATATTCCAATTTATTTTGGGTTAGTCACAAGCACAAGTTCTGGACACCCCAAAATTTAAAGGAACGTAAAGAATCTTTACGTCCTATCCACAACATAAAAGGTGTTTCAGAAACACGTTTGATGGAACGTTATTCAAAATACACACTGCAGTCACACTGCATGACCCCAAAACGAGTCAGGCAATTGAGCATAGCTCAACATGGATTGAACCATATCCAATAGGGTTCTGTTACTCCTAACTGAGATTTAGGATGTGATTCCATGAACTATCAAATAGCCCTAGAATCTCAAGTCCCTATACTCAACACATTGATCAGATCAAAGTGGTTTTATTATCTCACCTAACAAGTTTTCAACTTCAGTCTTAAGTCTTAAGCCCCTTCGAATATCTCAAGAGATTCAGACTTAAGTTGCATTAAGTTGAGATGTTCATACCTATGAATAATTATCGTTAACAAAGATTAATTATTCATACCCTCCCACTGTTTTAACATACTAGACCACAAGGATCCAAATGTATAAGCTTCAAGGGTTCTTTGGCTCTTTTAGCTCTTTTCCAGTAAAAGATCTATCAGTCATATCGCCCCATAAGGCATGACTTAATTGGTATTAAAGAGTTTTCTTCTAACTAGCTTAGAAGTATACTCATAGACTAAGCTCCCAATCATATTGAGATCAAAATTAGCCTAACCTTAAGAACCAAAGAAAGGTATTTCCTTTAGGAGATATCCTTTGCCTTTATTTCTTCGAGTATAAGTAATCTTAAACAACTCAGTGCTCATGACTTGCTTTACTCTCGATTAGTCTTGAACACATAAGTTATTTTCAGTAATGCTGAACAAATGTCAACTCCCTTTCTTAAAATAAAACTGCGTTAGCAGAGAAAGGTATAGACTAACATTGTTCCAACATATACGATACAAAAATCAAATTTATGTTAATCTTCAGAAAATTCATACACATTATCTAATAATGTGTATTATCTTCCACTGGATAAAATAACTTAATGTTCCCTCTGCCAAAGCCGAGACATACTCTCCAGATCAAAATCTGAGAGTCATCTTACCTATTTGCAACAGTTGCCATGAGCTTATTCCTTAAAAGGAAAAACAAACGTGATAAATGGCACCTGAATTAAAAATTCAGGCTGTATCCTCATTTTCCACTATGCACGTTTCAATGACCAATAAATCATATTAATTGTCATTGATATTGGCTAGGCAGTTAATGTAATTGTCATCATGAACTATTCAAGATGAACTAGACATTTGAACCTGAGGACATTCCTCACTAAAGACTAATCTTAAATCATTTACCACAAGTTTCGTTTAAGCTAGTTGTATCTTAAACCGTTATTAATAAAATGGTGTAAGACAATGCACATAAAGTTTTATATTATTGCTGAAGTAACAAATTACTTGTATTATTAATCGCACTAACCCATTACAAATAATCCAATCAAATTCTGCAAAAACAAACAAGCAATCAAAGAAACCCTATAAAACTATTGATTTAGTTTTTGCAACGATACTTCAGAGGTTTAGAACAACAGCCACCGAAGGGTGGTCAACTACTCCTCCTCTGAATTGAGACAATCTCAACAAAATTCTAACACCAGAATAACTCATATTCCGTTAGCCTTTAGTTACCGTTGTTCGGTCAAGGATTAGTTAACACATTTAACTCATCCCCGTAAGTGTGACCCTCCCACTTTCAGATCTCAGAGGCACGTACCAACAGGCTACCATTAGGAAAGACAACTGTTGGTAATTAGCCTAAGCGATCCTATCCTATTCAGGAGTTCACGGTGTTCCGAATCCTATGATCAGGCCCTCCGAAGGGATGGTCGCTCCAGGACGACACGTAGGTGGATCATAGGAATCTCATGTTGTGACCTAGGGGTGGAGACCGAAGGATACGTTGACACGTGTCCCGCTCCCACTTACTATAGTCACTTTCCCCATTCACCTTGGTATTGACCCATGCAAACACTTTCCGAAGGGAGGCCGCTCTACGACGACACGAAGCCGAGCATGGATCTCACGGTGTGAACTATACAGGGACGTAGGAGCAAAACTCGATTTAAATCAAGTTTTGTAATTTTCCTCCCACTAAAGTAACCTACTGTATTTTTGGGTTATTAAACTTAGATAAACCCGACTAAGTCAATCTATCTAAGTCTATGCCTATTATAACTCTTATAAATAGGACTTTACTCTGATGTCTAGGTGAATTAAACCCATTAATTACCTAGTGACATTGCATGCTAACATTAAACTATGATTAATTCAACTCAGGTTCCGGGTCAGTTCCCAGGTAGGAGGTGTTCCGTAACCGTCAACTTAAGTACCCCCAGCCTAGACAGAACTTCACCGGGAGAGTTCCCTTATAACCATAGTAATGTTTTTCCTACTTAGTGCATTAAAACTATTTTAATCCTAAGTAAGAAAATTAATTCTAATCCTATTAGAATTATAATGAACTTAGGTCTAATTAATTTTAAACAATTTAAAATTAATTCATTTAACCTAAGGTCTTATGTTTGCATGCAACTCTTTGTTATAGGTTGACGGTTTCTAATCAATTTTATAACTATTATAAAATTTTAATAATTAGCCCTATAACATGCTTCTATGGTGTTTCCAAATAACAATCTAATTCAAATTATTAAACACCATAACGCTCATGACACCGATAATATAACGATTATATTAATCTAAAGTGGTGTCATGCTTCATGCAATTTCAATTTCATTTAATTAATATCGATTATATTAATTAATCATCAACGAAATTAAATCACATGAAATTAGACATTAATATAATATAACTCTTATATTAATCTAATTAATGTCATGCTCAATGCTATTCCATTTTCATTAAATTAATATAACACTTTATATTAAAATTATACATGAAAATCAAGCATTGAAATTTATTTCCATTCATAATATAACTATTATATTAATATTCATGAAAATAAATCTAAGCATGCATGCTACATTAATAAAATATAACAATTTATATTTATCTAATTAATGTCATGCATCATGCTTTTCAAATTTCATATATTTAATATAACAATTATACTAAATCACTCATGAAATTTAAATTCATGCATAATTATCATATATTATAACGTTTATAACATAAAAATGCATGAAACATGCTTAACCTATGGTGGGATTATGTTCCCAATGTTGGGTTTTATGCCCTAAAACTCGTAGATAGTAAATGTATATTTGACCAAACATTAATAAAGTGATGTATTATTCAATGTTTGTATTGTATCTCGTCTTATTAACCCTAATCCAATAAACTAAACATCCAAGGCTAATAGAATGAGGCTTGAACTAGTATGTAGGGACATACGGGGATCAATGTTCAAGTTTTAGCCTAAAGGGTCTGTAGTATAGAGATAAGGATGGGTACCCTATCCTGGTGACACTATGGATACGACCCGCTTTGTATATTGATACAAACGTAGTGATCAAACGCGTTCATGTGGTTGACATGCGAGTGGGGGTAGCTTGGTTTCTATTTCACGAGGATGACCTAGGCAACTTGGCCTTAATCCTGAGTGGATTATGGACTCCTGTCCATGAGGGATTGTCCTTTGATTTGTACGGGTGAGAGTGGCCTGTTCGCCGACTCAATAAGCCTACCATTTTGGGGACAAGACCGAGTGAGGAGCTGGGAACGTAGTCTTACAAGATGGAATTCACTCCTTCCCGATATTAGGGTAAGTAGAGGTGTGTTCCCTTAAGTGGTGTCTCCGGGTCTTGAACAATGGGCCTTACCCTCTTCATGGCACGAGAGGGATTTCTGTTTGCTGGTTGGACCACAAACAGGTTGTTCATTAGAGGAGCACTGGTACTTAAGGACCAAGAGGTAGCCAAGGGGTAAAACGGTAATTTAACCTAGCTGGGGTATGAACACACGTGAAGGGCTAACTTGCTGTTGACGGTCGATATCCGTGGACACAGAAATATATCTGCAGTGAGAAGAGTGCAGCTATGGTTCTATAGTGGAGTGAACCACAATTAACGAACATTGATTAATTTGGTTAATGAGTTTAGCCAATTAATCTCACATCGTTGGAGCTTCTGATCTGTAGGTCCATAAGGTCCCACCGGTAGCTCCATAAGGGCGTTGAGGTAAATTTCTAAGGGAGAATTGAATATTCGAAGTGGTTTGAATAGTAAAATAAAATATGAATTTGATTCATATTATAAAACTATAGGTTATAATTAATGCACATTAGATGTACATTAATACTATAGTTTATTTATGAGAGGAATATAATTAAATATGAGATATTTAATTATGATATTAATTAATTAGAGAATTAATTAATTATTGTTTTAATTCAATTCAATTAAATTTGATTTAATTGAATTAGATTAAAACTTTTGGTTATGTGGGAATGTTATGTAAATATATGATTTACATTAATTATAATAATTAGTTAATTTAATTGTTAAATTAATTATATTATTATAAATTGGTTAATAATTTAGAATTATTAATTATTTTAATTATCAGTTAGTTGAACTGATAAGTGTGTACGTGTGAAAGGGAGTTAAATTAGGGAGTGGGAAGTTTCATCGGTAAAATAACCACTCCCCAATTTAATCCCATTTGTTGAGTTGGTTACGGAGCTCTCTCATTCACACGCCATTCTCTCCCTCTCACTCTCCAGATCTCTTTGCAATTTCTCTCAAGGATACAGAGAAGAAAAATTCTCCCAACCCTTTAGAAAATTTCGCTCCCACAAGCACTTTTCGCACATCCTTCAAGAGAATACCGGTGCAACCATTTTGGTGGTGTTCGTGAATATTTTCCAGCGGAGAACCAAGGAATTTTGGCGAAGCAATTCAAGAAATCTTCAAGGGTAAGTCATTCTTGAATTCTAGGATCATTAGGATCCACTTCTAGATTGGGATCTAGAGTTTTTTTTTAATATATGCATGTTTTATAATTAAAATTCAGTAGTTATTATTTAATTATACTGCTGTATTTTGTTTGCCAAACGTATTGGTATTTTAATCCGAATTAAAACCTGAGTTAAGGTTTCTGTAAGTTTCCGCTGCAAAAAGGGCTTTTATCCCTTCAATTGGTATCAGAGCCTTCTCTGTATTTTAATTTGTGAATTAAAATTTTCGTTGGTTTTAGGTGGGATTTAATTGCATTATGAATGTTAATTTGCTATGAACTGAAGATTAATTGGCCTTAGATTTACAATTATTTTGATGCGATCAAATGTAAAGGCCCTTGTGTTTTTTGGGCAATTAAATTGTAATTCGAGTCTCTGTAAGTCCAAGTCTAGATTAGGCTGAAGAACGATGAAGATCGGGACCAAAATTGGCCAAAAGCGGCGGAAAATGGCGAAGAATTGCGGCTGGAACAGTGCAGGTTTTTTCCAGAAATTTAAAAAAAAAAAATCGAAAAATCAGACGAGGGCTGACGTCAGCATGGAGGACGCTGACGTCATGAGGCGCGGTCCAGGGAGCGGTCCAATTCGCGTCAAGCCGGTTCTTCGGAAAGGCGCGGTTCGCCGTTTGGTTCGTCGGTTTGTTGACTTTCCTGTCCGGTTCGTTGACTGGTCCGCCTGGTTCGTTGACTGGGCGGTTTTTTACGCTGGTTTCGTGTTTTTCCGGTCCGGTTCGAGCGGTTTTGAGCTGGTTCGAGCGGTTTTGGCAATTTTAAAGCGGTTTTGGTCCGGTTCGGGGCTGCAGAAGGCTGTAATAGGATAGAATTTTGTTTTATTATTGTAATTTAGCTTTAATTTTGTCCTAGAGGCCAATTAATCGGTTCATATGCTATTTTATATGCTTTATGGATGTCATATAAAATTAGAAATCCCACCTTAGGTTATAAAGCATGCTCATGCATTTATGTATGTTATAATTAGATTATAATATATGATTGAAATGCATGGTTTGATTTTCATGAGTTATTAATATATAGTTGAGTTATATTAAATTCATGAAATTTGAAAAGTATGATGCATGCAATTAAATAGTTTTGATGTAAGAGTTATATTAAAAATAATTTGTTTGCAGCATGCTAAGTTGATTTTCCAATTGTTGGCCATAATAAAATTGTTTATTATTTAAATGGAAATCAAATTGCATTGAGCATGATACATCCATAGATTAATATAAGGGTTATATTAATTATCATGCAATGCAAAATACTATAGTTTGAATTTCATTAACTTGAATATGATTGTTAATTGTTTTAAAACTATAGTATGCATGATTATAGGGCTAATCATTAAAATTTTGAAATAGTTTAAAATTTTACGATTAGAAACCGTCAATCTATAATCAAGATATGCATGTTCACATAGGATCTTAGGTTAAAATTGAATTAATTTTAATGGGTTAAAATTAATTAGACCTAAGATCACTTTCTAATAGGATTAGAATATCTTACTTAGTTTTAAAATAGTTTTAATGAACTAAGTAGGACGAACATTCCTGAGATTATAAGGGAACTCTACCAGTGAAGTTCTGTCTAAGGATTGGAGGTATTTAAGTTGACGGTAAACGGAACACCTCCTACCTGGGAACTAATCTGGAACACCGGAGTTGAATTAATCTCAGGTTAATGTTAGAATAATGTCGCTAGGTTAATTAAATTGGTTTAATACACCTAGACATTAGGTCTTGTTATAATAGTTATAATAGGACTAGACTTAGATAAATGACTTAGCCGGATTTATCTAGGTTAAATGAAACCCTAAAATTTATAATAAGTTACTTTAGTGGGAGGAAAATTACAAAACTTAATTTAAATTGAGTTTTGCTCCTACATCCCCGTGACGTTCACACCGTGAGATCCATGCTCGACTTCGTGTCGTCGTAGAGCGGCCTCCCTTCGGAGAGTGTTTGCATGGGTCAATACCAAGGTGAATGGGGAAAGTGACTATAGTAAGTGGGAGCGGGACGCGTGTCAACGTATCCTTCGGTCTCCACCCCTAGGTCACAACGTGAGATTCCTATGATCCGCCTGCGTGTTGCCCTCGAGCAACCACCCCTTCGGAGGGCCTGATCATAGGATTCGGAACACCGTGAACTCCTGAAAAGGATAGGGTCGCTTAGGCTAATTACAACCAGTTGTCTTTCCTAACGGTAGCCTGTTGGTGCGTGCCTCTGAGATCTGAAAGAGGGAGGGTTACACTTACGGGGAGGAGTTAATTTGTTAACAAATCCTTGACCGAACAACGGTGGTTAATATCTAATGGAATATGAGTTATTCTGGCATTAGAAATTGACTGAGAAGAGTCTCATTTTAGAGGAGGAACAACTGATCACCCTTCGGTGGCTGTTCTTCTAAACCTCCAAAGCATCGTTGCGAAACACAATCATTGTTTTATTAGGGTTCTTTGATTGTTTGTTTGCAAAATTGATTGGATATATGCAATTGTTTGTATTGCTTGTGTGATGGGTTAAGGCAAAGATAACTAATACGGTCACTTGTTTGTTTTTTCAGCAATGTCTTCCTCTATAATTTCCCTGCTTAAAAATGAACAACTTACCGGCGAAAATTCTCCACAATGGAAGTCTAACCTCAATACAATACTCGTGGTTGAGGACTTAAGGTTCGTCTTAACGGAGGAATGTCCTCCCGTTCCCCCTCGCACTGCCTCTCAGGCAGTTAAGGACGCCTACGAACGCTGGACCAAGGCCAATGAAAAGGTCAAAGTCTATATTTTGGTCAGCTTGTCTGAAGTGTTGGCCAAGCGTTACGAGAACGTGGGAACTGCTAGGGAGATTATGAATTCCCTGCAGGAGATGTTTGGACTTCCGTCCTACCAGCTCCACCACGACGCCTTGAAGAACGTCTTCAATGCCAAGATGCCTGAAGGTCAATCTATTCGGGAACACGTCCTAGACATGATTAACCAATTCAACATAGCTGAGGCAAACGGCGGGGTTGTCTGCGAGCGCAGTCAGGTTGCGTTCATCCTTCACTCGCTCCCAGCGAGCTATCTGTCTTTCAGGACGAACGCGAGCATGAATAAGATTCAGTTCAACCTGACTACCCTCCTCTCGGAGTTACAGATTTATGAGTCCTTGCAAAAGAGCAAGGGCAAAAACGTGGTTAAGGGAGAGGCCAATGTGGCCCATTCCAAGAAGAAGTTTCTGAAGGGTTCATCCTCAGGGACTAAATCTGTACCCCAGGCTTCTTCATCGAAGCAGATCCAAAAGAGGAAGGGAGACAAGGGGAAGGCTCCTGCACAGGCTGTGCAAGGAAAGGGGAAGGCCAAGGTCGTGGCCGACAAAGGCAGATGCTTCCACTGTAATGCAGATGGTCACTGGAAGCGCAACTGTCCCCGCTACCTTGCTGAGAAGAGAAGAGAAAAAGAAGGTAAATTCGATTTACTTGTGTTAGAGACCTGTCTCGTTGAACATGATGAGTTTGCCTGGATACTGGATTCGGGAGCCACTAATCATGTTTGTTCTTCTTTTCAGGGAAATAATTTCCAGCAGCTGGCAGAGGGTGAAATGACGCTCAAGGTCGGAACGGGAGACGTCGTTTCAGCTCGTGCAGTGGGAGCTGCAAAATTATTCTTTAGAAATAGGTTTTTAATTTTAGAGGACTTGTACTTGGTTCCTAGAATTAAAAGGAACCTTATTTCTGTTTCAGCTTTGTTAGAACAATGTTATTCAATTTCCTTCTTGCTTAATGAAGCTTTAATTTCAAAGAATGGAGTTTACATTTGTTCAGCTAAGCGTGAGAATAATTTATTTGTGTTAAGACCAAATGATGCTAAGGCTATTTTAAGTCATGAAATGTTTAAAACGGCCGAAACGCAAAACAAAAGGCAAAAAGTTTCTCTTTTAAGTAACAACACGTATCTTTGCATCTTCGTCTTGGTCATATTAACATCGATCGGATCGATCGTTTGGTTAAAAATGGACTTCTAAGTGACATAGAAGATACATCTTTACCACCCTGTGAATCGTGTCTCGAGGGTAAAATGACCAAGAGGCCTTTTACTGGAAAAGGTTATAGGGCCAAAGAACCACTTGAACTGATACATTCGGATCTTTGTGGTCCAATAAATGTAAAGGCTCGAGGTGGTTATGAATATTTCATCTCTTTCATAGATGATTATTCTCGATACGGTTACTTGTACCTGATGGGCCATAAGTCTGAAGCTCTTGAAAGGTTCAAAGAGTTTAAGGCTGAGGTAGAAAACCTGTTAGGTAAAACAATTAAAACACTTCGATCAGATCGAGGTGGAGAGTATTTAGATCAGCGATTCCAGGATTATATGATAGAACATGGAATCCAATCACAACTCTCAGCACCTGGTACACCTCAGCAGAATGGTGTATCAGAAAGGAGAAACATAACCTTGTTAGACATGGTTCGATCTATGATGAGCTATGCTCAATTGCCTAGCTCGTTTTGGGGGTATGCAGTAGCGACTGCAGTACATATTCTTAACAACGTTCCCTCAAAAAGTGTTTCTGTGAAACTCCTTTTGAGCTATGGAAGGGACGTAAACCTAGTTTGTGTTACTTCCGTATCTGGGGTTGTCCTGCACATGTGTTAGTGACAAATCCTAAGAAATTGGAACCACATACGAGATTATGCCAATTTGTTGGGTACCCGAAAGAAACGAGAGGTGATCTTTTCTATGACCCTCAAGATAATAAAGTATTTGTATCGACAAATGCAACTTTCTTGGAGGAAGACCACATACGAGATCATCGACCACGAAGTAAGTTAGTATTAGGAGAAGCTACAGAAGGATCAACAAGGGTTGTTGATGAACCTGGTCCTTCAACAAGAGTTGTTGGAGAATGCAGTTCTTCTCGTCAATCTAGTCCTCCTCACGTAGTGGGAGAGCTTCGACGCAGTGGGAGGGTTGTGACACAACCTAACCGCTACTTGGGTTTAACAGAAGCACAAGTAGTCATACCTGATGACGGCGTAGAAGATCCATTGTCTTATCGTCAGGCAATGAATGATGTAGATAAAGACGAGTGGGCCAAAGCCATGGATCTTGAGATGGAGTCAATGTACTTCAATCAGGTTTGGGAACTTGTAGATTTACCTGAGGGGGTCAAACCCATTGGGTGTAAATGGATCTATAAGAGAAAAAGAGATGTTGCTGGGAAAGTACAGACTTTCAAAGCAAGACTTGTAGCAAAGGGTTATACCCAACGAGAAGGAGTGGACTATGAAGAAACTTTTTCTCCAGTTGCTATGCTAAAGTCCATAAGAATCCTCTTATCCATTGCCACATTTTATGATTATGAAATTTGGCAAATGGATGTCAAGACAACTTTTCTGAATGGCAATCTTGACGAGAGTATTTTTATGTCTCAACCCGAAGGGTTCATATCCCAAGGTCATGAGCAAAAGGTTTGCAAACTGAATCGATCCATTTATGGGTTGAAACAGGCTTCTCGATCTTGGAATATTAGATTTGATACTGCGATCAAATCTTTTGGTTTTGACCAGAATGTTGATGAACCTTGTGTATACAAGAAGATCAACAAGAATAAAGTAGCTTTCCTCGTCCTCTATGTAGACGACATCCTACTCATTGGGAATGATGTAGGGTATCTGTCTGACGTAAAAGAATGGCTAGCAGCTCAATTCCAAATGAAAGATTTGGGTGAGGCACAATATGTTCTTGGCATCCAGATTATTCGGGATAGAAAGAACAAATCGCTAGCTCTGTCTCAGGCAACGTATATCGACAAGATGTTGGCTCGATATTCGATGCAGAACTCCAAGAAGGGCTTGGTTCCTTTCAGGCATGGGGTTCACTTGTCTAAGGAACAGTCACCTAAGACACCTCAAGAGGTTGAGGATATGAGACGGATTCCCTACGCCTCTGCCGTGGGTAGCTTAATGTATGACATGCTATGCACGAGGCCTGACATTTGTTATGCTGTAGGGATTGTCAACAGATATCAGTGGAATCCAGGGTTAGACCATTGGACCGCCGTTAAAGGAATCCTCAAGTATCTTAGGAGAACGAGAGATTACATGTTGGTGTTTGGGGCTAAGGAGTTAGTTCTCACGGGTTACACCGACTCTGACTTCCAAACTGACAAGGATTCTAGGAAATCTACGTCAGGGTCAGTTTTCACCCTTAACGGGGGAGCTGTAGTTTGGAGGAGTATAAAGCAAGGATGCATAGCAGACTCCACAATGGAGGCTGAGTATGTAGCTGCTTGTGAAGCAGCTAAGGAAGCTGTTTGGCTAAGGAAGTTCTTGACAGATTTGGAAGTTGTTCCAAATATGAACTTGCCCATTACGTTATACTGTGACAACAGTGGGGCTGTAGCCAATTCAAAGGAACCTCGTAGCCACAAAAGAGGTAAACACATAGAAAGGAAGTATCATCTGATTCGTGAAATTGTGCAAAGAGGAGATGTGGTCGTGACCAAGATCGCTTCCGAGCACAACATTGCTGATCCGTTTACGAAGGCCCTCTCGGCTAAAGTGTTCGAGGGTCATCTAGAAAGTCTAGGTCTGCGAGACATGTATATAGCGTAATCTAGGGCAAGTGGGAGATGTGTAATGGGTGTAAGGATGCCCTAGTTTATTGTATTTTGTATATTTACTTTTTATGTAATGTACAAACATACATGTACCGTTTCCAGCTTTGGATTATATTGTATATACTTTCCCTGTAACTTGAGTTTTAGTTCAAGTGGGAGTTTGTTGGGTTTTATGCCCTAAAACTCGTAGATAGTAAATGTATATTTGACCGAACATTAATAAAGTGATGTATTATTCAATGTTTGTATTGTATCTCGTCTTATTAACCCTAATCCAATAAACTAAACATCCAAGGCTAATAGAATGAGGCTTGAACTAGTATGTAGGGACATACGGGGATCAATGTTCAAGTTTTAGCCTAAAGGGTCTGTAGTATAGGGATAAGGATGGGTACCCTATCCTGGTGACACTATGGATACGGCCCGCTTTGTATATTGATACAAACGTAGTGATCAAACGCGTTCATGTGGTTGACATGCGAGTGGGGGTATCCTGTGCAATGAGTTTGCACAAAGACCGGACCGCGAAATAGTTAACCACTAACTGTAACACCGTTAGTTAGCTTGGTTTCTATTTCACGAGGATGACCTAGGCAACTTGGCCTTAATCCTGAGTGGATTATGGACTCCTGTCCATGAGGGATTGTCCTTTGATTTGTACGGGTGAGAGTGGCCTGTTCGCCGACTCAATAAGCCTACCATTTTGGGGACAAGACCGAGTGGGGAGCTGGGAACGTAGTCTTACAAGATGGAATTCACTCCTTCCCGATATTAGGGTAAGTAGAGGTGTGTTCCCTTAAGTGGTGTCTCCGGGTCTTGAACAATGGGCCCTACCCTCTTCATGGCACGAGAGGGATTTCTGTTTGCTGGTTGGACCACAAACAGGTTGTTCATTAGAGGAGCACTGGTACTTAAGGACCAAGAGGTAGCCCAGGGGTAAAACGGTAATTTGACCTAGCTGGGGTATGAACACACGTGAAGGGCTAACTTGCTGTTGACGGTCGATATCCGTGGACACAGAAATATATCTGCAGTGAGAAGAGTGCAGCTATGGTTCTATAGTGGAGTGAACCACAGTTAACGAACATTCATTAATTTGGTTAATGAGTTTAGCCAATTAATCTCACATCGTTGGAGCTTCTGATCTGTAGGTCCATAAGGTCCCACCGGTAGCTCTATAAGGGCGTTGAGGTAAATTTCTAAGGGAGAATTGAATATTCGAAGTGGTTTGAATAGTAAAATAAAATATGAATTTGATTCATATTATAAAACTATAGGTTATAATTAATGCACATTAGATGTACATTAATACTATAGTTTATTTATGAGAGGAATATAATTAAATATGAGATATTTAATTATGATATTAATTAATTAGAGAATTAATTAATTATTGTTTTAATTCAATTCAATTAAATTTGATTTAATTGAATTAGATTAAAACTTTAGGTTATGTGGGAATGTTATGTAAATATATGATTTACATTAATTATAATAATTAGTTAATTTAATTGTTAAATTAATTATATTATTATAAATTGGTTAATAATTTAGAATTATTAATTATTTTAATTATCAGTTAGTTGAACTGATAAGTGTGTACGTGTGAAGGGGAGTTAAATTAGGGAGTGGGAAGTTTCATCGGTAAAATAACCACTCCCCAATTTAATCCCATTTGTTGAGTTGGTTACGGAGCTCTCTCATTCACACGCCATTCTCTCCCTCTCAATCTCCAGATCTCTCTGCAATTTCTCTCAAGGATACAGAGAAGAAAAATTCTCCCAACCCTTTAGAAAATTTCGCTCCCACAAGCACTTTTCGCACATCCTTCAAGAGAATACCGGTGCAACCATTTTGGTGGTGTTCGTGAATATTTTCCAGCGGAGAAGAACCAAGGAATTTTGGCGAAGCAATTCAAGAAATCTTCAAGGGTAAGTCATTCTTGAATTCTAGGATCATTAGGATCCACTTCTAGATTGGGATCTAGAGTTTTTTTTAATATATGCATGTTTTATAATTAAAATTCAGTAGTTATTATTTAATTATACTGTTGTATTTTGTTTGCCAAATGTATTGGTATTTTAATCCGAATTAAAACCTGAGTTAAGGTTTCTGTAAGTTTCCGCTGCAAAAAGGGCTTTTATCCCTTCACCCAACTCTCCACTCGATATTGTCCCCAAAATGGTAGGCTTATTGAGTTGGCGTGCAGACCACTCTCACCCACAAAAATCAAAGGACAACCCCTCGTGAACAGGAGTTCATAATCCACTCAGGATTGAGATTGAGTTGCCTAGGTCATCCTAGTGAGATAGAAACCTAACTGGCTAACGGTGTTAGAGCTAGTGGTTAACTATCTCGCGGTCTGATCTTGTGCAAACTCATTGCACAGGATACCCCCACTCGCATGTCCACTACACGAACGCGTTGGATCATTGCGTTTGTATCATAGTACAAAGCAGACCGTATCCATAGTGCCACCAGGATAAGGTACCCAGCCTTATCCCTATACTATCGACCCTTTAGGCTGTAACTTGAACATTGATCCCTGTATGTCCCTACATACTAGTTCAAGCCTCATACTAACTGCCTAGGATGTTTAGTTTATTGGATTATGGTTAATAAGACAAGATCTACTCAATACAAACAAAATAAATCATTTTATTAATGTTCGGTTAAATGTTACATTTACTATCTACGAGTTTTAGGGCATAAAACCCAATACCTTTGAAACCATTGCTTGGCTGATCCTTTTAAAGTGAAAGAGAAAGCACGACACATGATTGCATCTGAAACGTCGTGGAAGTCCATCCATGTCCTGTAGGCGTCTAGGTTCTATACAAGGTCCTTCTTGCCATCATACCGCTTGAATGTGAGTCCTTGAACTTTTGGGGCACCTCAGCTTTCATGACCTCATCAGTGAAGGGTGGATCAACCTGGTCGATCAGATCTTCCAAGTCTTGTTCTCTAGAGTCTTTTGATTTCGACAGGTCCCCCTGGGGATTTTCGAGCTCCTTTAGTGTGTTCAGAAGCTAAGTCTTCCAAGGGAGATTGTCTTTCTTGGCCTCGACCTCAGCCACTCTAGTCTCGACCTCGACTGCCCTAACCTCAGCTTCGGTAGCTCTGACCTTGGTCTCAGCAGCCTTGGTAGCTTTGGCCATTCCGCATTTTTCCTCAATCAGATTCCTCAAGTTTATTCTACGGCTGATACTTAGTTCTGGGCTCCTCAAAATCGTGCGTTCTATAGGCCTTAGCCCCTCGACCTTGTTTGTCACACTGTTGGTCTTCTTTTTCTTTGATCCTATCTCTGAATCTTCTTTTTCTCGGATCTCTAATCAAGCCCGCTCATGGAGTTTGGTGCTAGGACCAGGTTTATCCAAGATATGAAGTATCCTAGACAAACTTCGATCCATTCCCCTCACCTTATCCTCAAGGGCGACAATTTTGACATCAAACTCTTCTCATCTGCTTCGGTTCTCTGGCCTGTTCGTCTTGGTGACCTCTGCGGGTCATTCTCTTCTCATGATTTCTGCGGATGATATTTATTTTCTAAAGTTTCTGTGTTTGGATTTTGGGTTCTCTTCTCCATCCTCTTACCCATTAGGTAAATGATTATGCCCAGATTTCACTAGCAAGCTTTCTTCCCCACAGATGACGCCAACTGTTGATGTCCAAATTTGGACATGGAGAACTCACCTGACCTTCATGTTGAAGGGGATAAAAGCCCCTACGCAGCGGAAGCGCATCGATTGGACCTTACGCCGTATATTAATTAACATTAAAATACTGTCACGAAAAGTTAAAATATAAACTTTAAACATGCTTTAAAGTTGGTTTAAATAGCTATAAACATGCTTGAAAATTAAATCTAATTTATTTTCATGTTTTTCTTAAAGAAATGGGAAAGAGTCGTTACAAACCTTCGTTGTAGACTTGACCGTTCTTCGCCAACGACACTCCAACGGACAAAAACGCAGCAGCCCTCTTGTCTTTTAATCGCTGAAAATTTCTTCTTGAATGACACAATAACGACAGAGGTTACACCGGTATGACTCTAAGTCTAGGAGGAAAAAGACTTGTGGGAGTATTTCTCTAAGAGGGAGGCTAGAGAGAATTTTAGGTCTTGTCTTGTGAGTCTAAGAGAAAGAGGAGAGTGTACTGAACCAATTAGGTCTAGTGTTCTATTTATAGAAGAGATGCCATGAATAAAATATTCAATTAAATCAATCTTTTCCAAAATTGAATCAATCTTATTCCTTATTTAATCAATCCATGATCAATCAATTCCATAATTGATTAATCTTTTCCACAAATGACTAATTACTTCCATAAGTCATTAGATCATTTCCATAAATGATTAACCACTTCCTTAAGTGATTAATTATTTCCATAATTGATTAATTCCCGGTTAATGAATTCTTTAATTAATTAACCACCAATTAAATATCACATATTTTATTTCCGACCTTGAATTAATTAATTTGCCCAAATAGATTTTAGGCCTTAAAATTAATTCATTATTTGAACTCTTTCAAACTTCCATAAATTTATTGTGACTCAAATTAATATTTGAATTTCTTCAAATATTAATTTCTCTCATAATAATATATCAATATATATTATATTGTTTCCCTTAGTAAATTGAACATTTTCAATTTACGTTTATTACTTAGTTGCCTCAAATTACTTTATGAGCTACCAGTGGGACCTAATGGACCTGCAGATCAGAAGCTCCAACGATGTGAGATTAATTAGTCAAACTCATTAACCACATTAATCAATATTCGTTAACTGTGTGTACATTCCACTATAGACTCACAGTTGCACTCTTCTCACTGCAGACATATTTTCTGTGTCCACGGATCTTGACCAATATCGACTAGTTAGTCCTTCACGAGTGTCTGTAACACCAGCTGGGTCAAATTATCGCTTTACCCCTGGGTTACTTCTATTTCCTTAAGTACCAGTTCTCCTCTAATGAACAACTTGTTTGTGGTCTAACCATCAAACAGAAAACCCTCTCGTGCCATTGAGAGGGTAGGGCCCTTTGTTCAAGACTCGGAGTAACCACTTAAGGGAACAGTCATCTGCTTCCCTAAAGTCGGGAAGGAGTGAATTCCATCTTGTACGATTATGTTCCCAGCTCCCCATTCGGTCTTGTCCCCAAAATGGTAGGCTTATTGAGTCGGCGTATTGGCCACTCTCACCCATGCAAATCAAAGGACAATCTCTCATGAGCAGGAGTCCGTAATCAACTCAGGATTTGATGGGTTAATATGAATAAAGCGGAAGCAATTTTGGATCTTGAGCTCTCAATTTCTTTAATTTTAGCCAAGAAGAAGACATGCTCATGAACTATAAAAACTGGGAAGAATTACCAACCTTCTTTGTAACTCAAATTGATGTAATCCGTGGCTTGTTTCTCCTCACCAATGGATCAAGAACAACCACCAAGGTCTTCCCTACTAATCTTAGGCTTTAGAATTGATTGTGGGATCAATTTGAGATGGTAATTGAAAGGAAAAGTATGTGGGTTTTCTGTTTTGAGAATTCAAGAACAACCTCACTTCTTCTATGAAATTGACAGCCTTAAAGATAATTATTTTCCACCAAATTTAAGTGATTAATCCATCACTTATATAGCCATCTTTGCATGCCAAAATTCCTAAAAAATTGACATCACAAGCTAGTCAATTAGAGGCAAGAAGGAGGTGTAAGTCCATGGGTTCCTTAGTCACAAGCTAGGATACTAGCTTTTAATATTAGGCATTTGAATTAATTTCTTAATTTAATTAATTTAATTTTAAATAATATTAATATAAATAATTAATTTTAAATAAAATTAATTTTAAAATAATTAATTAAACAATTTAATTAATTATATTAATTAAATATTAATTTAATATTTGAATATTAAATTAATATTTTAATGCCTAATCCCGTTTTTTTTCGTGACCGATTTCTTGAATTTTTAAATCATATTTAAAATATTCTCAACTCTCAATTTTCGATTTAATTCATAATTAAAACGATACGTCGATTATATCTCATATAACCTACGTTTATTCCCTAAACGTATTTGAACAATTCAAATCCTTCCATCTCACTATTCTAAAGTTTATTCCTTATAAGCTAGTAAGGGGACCTAGTGGACCTACAGATCATGGGCTTCAACGATCCGAGATTAGCAGGTTAAACTCTTTAACCTAGTTAACCAACATTCGTTAGCTACCGGGTCACTCCACTATAGCCCAATAGCTGCACTCCCCTCACTGTAGATATATTTAAGTCCACTTGATATAACCATGATTAGTAAGTCGATCCTTCACAGGTTGTTCGTAACTATAGCTGGGTCAAATGTCCGTTTTACCCCTATAGCACTTATTGTTCCTTAAGTCCCACTGATCCTCTAATAAACAATTGTTTTTGTGATCCAATCACGAAAACCATTTCCCTCTCGGGCCAATGAGAGGGGGGGCCCCTTGTCTAAGACTCGGAGTCAGTACTTAAGGGAACAACCTCTCTACTATCCTTGATTCGGGTAGGAGTGTATTCCTTCTTGCAAAACTATGTCCCCAGCTATCTACCCGGTCTTATCCCCAAAATGGTAGGCTTGTTGAGTCAGCGTAGTCAGGCCACTCTCACCTTTGCAGATCAAAGGATAATCCCGAGAAAATAGGAGTTCATAGATAACTCAGGATTAAGATCGAGTTACCTAGGTCATCTAGCGAAATAGTCATTCTTTATCAGAAAACGGCGTTTATAAAGTAAGAGCGACTTATTTCTATGGTCTAGTTTTATGCAAACTCTTTGCATAGGATGCCCCCACTCACATGTCTCCACATGAACGATTTAGAATCACATCATTTGTAACAAATACAAAGCGAGCCGCATCCATAGTGTCCCCAGGATAAGGTACCCAACCCTATCCATATACTATAGACTACTTTTGGCTATATATTCGAACTTGATCCACTCTTATGTTTCTACATATAGCTCGAGTATTCATTTTATAGCCATGGATGTTTGTTTATTGGATTCGGGTTAAATAACCAGCAGTTCATGAATAACATCTTTATTACTAATAGAAAATGTTCAACGTTTTTTACAAACTACGAGTTTTAGGACATAAAACCCAACAAACTCCCACTTGGACTGAAAATCTAGTGGGAAGTAAAAAGTTGAGTATGAGAGAAATAAAGTAGTCTGAATACAATAAACTAGGGCATCAAATCATGCCACATCTCCCACTTGCCCTAGTCTTTAAAAATCTCGAAGTCCTAAACTCTTCAGGTGTCCCTCAAACACTTTAGCTGTGAGGGATTTTGTAAATGGGTCAGCAATGTTGTGTTCCGAAGCTATCTGTGTGACGATCACGTCTCCTCGGTGCACAATCTCTCGTATGAGATGATATTTACGCTCAATATGCTTTCCACGCTTATGGCTTCGAGGTTCTTTAGAGTTCGCAACTGCTCCACTATTGTCACAATGGAGAGTGACCGGCAGATGCATATTTGGAACGACTTCCAACTCTATAAGAAATTTCCTAAGCCATACAGCCTCCTTAGCTGCTTCACAAGCAGCTACGTACTCAGCTTCCATAGTGGAGTCAGCAATACAACTTTGCTTAATACTTCGCCATACTACCGCTCCTCCGTTAAGAGTGAATATAGATCCCGATGTCGATTTCCTTGAATCTATATCGGTCTGAAAATCTGAGTCTGTGTATCCTGTAAGGATCAGATCCTTAGCCCCATACACAAGTGTATAATTCCTTGTTCTCCGAAGATACTTGAGGATATTCTTAACGGCAGCCCAATGAGGATGACCTGGATTGGACTGAAACCTACTGACAATTCCTACTGCATAGCATATGTCGGGTCGTGTACATAACATCGCATACATTAGACTACCGACTGCTGATGCATAGGGGATGTGTCTCATTTCCTCAACCTCTTGAGGTGTTTTAGGACATTGTTCCTGTGACAAATGAATCCCGTGTCTAAAAGGTAACAAACCTTTCTTGGAATTCTGCATTGAATATCGAATCAGAACTTTGTCGATATAAGATGCTTGAGACAATGCTAGCGTTTTGTTCTTTCGATCCCTTACGATCTGAATTCCCAGAACAAACTGAGCCTCACCCAAATCTTTCATTTGGAACTGGGTCGCTAGCCAACGTTTTATGTCAGTTAGAAATCTCACATCATTTCCAATGAGTAAGATATCATCGACATATAACACTAAGAATGCTACAGCAATGTTGACAATCTTCTTGTAAACACAAGGTTCGTCAACATTCTGCTCAAAACCATACGATTTGATTGCAGTATCAAAACGTATATTCCAGGATCTCGACGCTTGTTTCAACCCATAAATGGATCGGTTAAGCTTGCAAACCTTTTGCTCTTCACCAGGAATAATGAACCCTTCTGGTTGAGCCATATAGATACTCTCATCAAGATCACCGTTCAGAAACGCTGTCTTGACATCCATTTGCCAAATCTCATAATCATAAAATGTGGCAATGGATAAGAGTATTCTAATCGACTTAAGCATGGCAACAGGGGAGAAGGTTTCTTCATAGTCTACCCCTTCCCGTTGGGTATAACCCTTTGCCACAAGTCGAGCTTTAAAGGTTTGTACCTTACCAGCCTGGTCTCGCTTTCGTTTGTAGATCCATTTACAACCAATAGGTTTATCCCCATCTGGTTGTTCTACAAGTTCCCAGACAGAATTGAAATACATTGACTCCATTTCAAGGTCCATGGCTTTAATCCACTGGTCTTTATCAACATCGTTCATTGCCCTTCACAATATTATAAACCCAGTTTTATGAGCATCATCTAGACATCATAGGTTTAAATACCTAGACTTAGGTTATATTCAATTAGCTGGAATATGCCTAAGTAACAGTATGCCCAAACCATTTAAAATGCTTAGTGGGAGAGAAAAATGTAGTTTTATCTTCCGTTCTCCACAATATTTCACACCGTGAGATATATGCTTGGCCTCGTGTTGTCTTAGTGCAACTATTCCATTCGGAAGGTGTTTGCATAAATCAATAACATGGTGAATGGAGAAAGTATTCATAGTAAGTGAGTGAAGGATTTGTGTCAATTCATCCTACGGTCTCTACCATTAGGTTGCACTGTGAGATTCCCATGTTCCACCTGCTTGTTTGCCATGGTGCTTACTTACCATTCGGAAGGTTGTAACATGGGATTCGGAACAACGCGAACTCCAGAAATGGATAGGGTCTCTTAGGTCCATTTCCAACTTTGACTTTTCCATTCGGTAGCATTGTTGGGACCGATCTCTGGGATCTGAAAATGGTGGGTCACACTTACGAGAATTACTAAGTGTTAGTATATTCTTGACCAAAGTAACGATAACTAAACGCTATAGGAATATGAGTTATTCTAGTATTAGCCTTTAGTCAAGAATGTCTTGGTTCAGTGAAGGAGTGATTGACTGCCCCTCGGTAGCAGTTACTCTACCTCACCAAAGTATTGTTGCAAAATAGTAAAGATCTTGGGCACATTATTACTTTTGCTAAAATCTGATTGGATATCTATGGTTAAAAATGCAGTTCACTAATAGTAATTGTCTTATTTACAGCATGTCTAGCTCATTTGTTCAGTTACTAGCTTCCGAGAAACTTAACGGAGATAATTATAGCACATGGAAATCAAATCTAAATACTATACTAGTAATCGAGGATTTGAGATTCGTCTTAACAGAAGACTGTCCACCTATCCCTAGCTCTGCAGCAATTCGAAATGTTCGAGATGCTTATGACAGATGGATCAGGGCTAATGATAAAGCCAGGGTCTATATATCTGCAAGTATATCTGAAATACTTTCCAAGAAACACGAGAGTATGATCACTGCTTCAGAGATCATGAACTCATTACAAGCGATGTTTGGACAACCGTCCTCATCAATTCGTCATGAGGCTCTCAAATCCGTTTACAACTCTAGAATGAAAGAGGGTACTTCGGTACGAGAACATGTTTTAAACATGATGGTCCACTTCAACGTGGCAGAAGTAAACGGAGCTGTCATTGATGAGAAGAGTCAAGTAAGTTTCATAATGGAGTCTCTTCCGAAGAGCTTCATCCAATTTCGTACCAATGCTGTTATGAACAAAATTGAGTACAACTTGACAACTCTCCTTCATGAGCTTCAGACTTATCAATCTCTTACTAAAAATAAGGGAAATGATGGAGAAGCAAATGTTGCTACTTCCAAAGGGTTTCAGAAAGGAATGTCATCTGGAACTAAGTCTGGTCCTTCATCTTATAGAAGTATTCAAATGAAAAAGAAGAAGGGAAAGGGAAAGGGGAAGGCTCCAATCGCACGCAAGGGCAAAGCTCAAATTGCAGATAAAGGAAAATGTTTCCACTGCAACGGAGAAGGACATTGGAAGCGCAATTGTCCAAAATATCTTGCTGAGAAGAAAGTTGGAAAAGAAAAACAAGGTAAATATGATTTGCTAGTTGTTGAAACATGTTTAGTTGAGCATGATAGCTCTACCTGGATACTGGATTCAGGAGCCACTAATCATATATATTCTTCTTTACAGGAAACTAGTTCCTGGAGAACTCTTGCAGATGGTGAAATAACTCTCAGGGTTGGAACAGGAGAGGTTATCACAGCAAAGGCAGTGGGAGCAATGAAGTTGTTGTTTAGAGATAGATTCATTTTGTTAGAAAATGTTTTGTATGTTCCTAATATGACCAGGAACTTAATATCTATCTCTTGTTTGATAGAACATATATATGAAGTTTCTTTTGAACTTAATAAAGTATTAATTAGCAAAAGAGGTGTTCAAATTTGTTCTGCTAAACTAGAAAACAACTTGTATATGTTAAGACCAACTCAAACAAAAGCTATTTTGAATACGGAGATGTTTAAAACAGCTGAAACTCAGAGTAAAAGGCTGAAAGTTTCTCCTAATACCTATCTTTGGCACCTCAGACTAGGGCACATAAATCGCAATAGGATTGCTAGATTGGTTAAGAGTGGACTTCTAAATCAGTTAGAAGATGACTCATTACCACCGTGTGAGTCTTGTTTTGAAGGAAAAATGACTAAACGACCTTTTTCTGAAAAAGGTTATAGAACCAAAGAACCCTTAGAACTCATTCACACAGATCTTTGTGGTCCTATGAATGTGAAGGCACGAGGAGGGTATGAATATTTCGTCAGTTTCATTGATGATTATTCAAGGTATGGGTATCTTTACCTAATACATCACAAGTCTCAAACCCTTGAAAAGTTCAAAGAGTACAAGGCTGAGGTTGAGAACCTCTTAGGTAAAACAATAAAAACACTTCGATCAGATCGAGGTGGAGAATATATGGACTATCGATTCCAGGACTATTTGATAGAACATGGAATTACGTCTCAACTTTCAGCCCCTGGTACACCTCAACAAAACGGTGTATCAGAAAGGAGAAATAGAACCCTGTTGGACATGGTTCGGTCTATGATGAGTTATGCACGATTACCTGATTCATTTTGGGGATATGCAGTAGAAACTGCTGTATATATTTTGAACATGGTCCCCTCTAAGAGTGTTTCAGAAACACCCTATGAGCTCTGGAGAGGGCGTAAAGGTAGTTTACGTCACTTCAGAATTTGGGGCTGTCCAGCACATGTGTTGGTGCAAAATCCTAAAAAGTTAGGACATCGTTCAAAGTTATGCCTATTTGTAGGTTACCCAAAAGAAACAAAAGGTGGTCTCTTTTATGATCCTCAAGAGAATAAAGTACTTGTATCGACAAGTGCTACATTCCTAGAGGAAGACCACATCAGGGATCATCAGCCTCGAAGTAAACTAGTATTAGATGAGGTTTCTAAAGAAGTTACAGCACAAGCTGGTTCTTCAACAAAAGTTGTTGATGAAGGCAGTTCCAGCCAGTCACATCCATCTCAAGAGTTGAGAGTACCTCGACGTAGTGGGAGGATTATTTCTCAACCCAACCGCTACATGGGTTTAACTGAAACTCATTTTGTCATACCAGATGATGGAGTCGAGGACCCATTAACCTTTAAACAGGCAATGAACGATGTTGATAAAGACCAGTGGATTAAAGCCATGGACCTTGAAATGGAGTCAATGTATTTCAATTCTGTCTGGGAACTTGTAGAACAACCAGATGGGGATAAACCTATTGGTTGTAAATGGATCTACAAACGAAAGCGAGACCAGGCTGGTAAGGTACAAACCTTTAAAGCTCGACTTGTGGCAAAGGGTTATACCCAACGGGAAGGGGTAGACTAGCACTTAAATTTGGTGGAAAATAATTATCTTTAAGGCTGTCAATTTCATAGAAGAAGTGAGGTTGTTCTTGAATTCTCAAAACAGAAAACCCACATACTTTTCCTTTCAATTACCATCTCAAATTGATCCCACAATCAATTCTAAAGCCTAAGATTAGTAGGGAAGACCTTGGTGGTTGTTCTTGATCCATTGGTGAGGAGAAACAAGCCACGGATTACATCAATTTGAGTTACAAAGAAGGTTGGTAATTCTTCCCAGTTTTTATAGTTCATGAGCATGTCTTCTTCTTGGCTAAAATTAAAGAAATTGAGAGCTCAAGATCCAAAATTGCTTCCGCTTTATTCATATTAACCCATCAATTATATAGCCATCTTTGCATGCCAAAATGCCCAAAAAATTGACATCACAAGCTAGTCAATTAGAGGCAAGAAGGAGGTGTAAGTCCATGGGTTCCTTAGTCACAAGCTAGGATACTAGCTTTTAATATTAGGCATTTGAATTAATTTCTTAATTTAATTAATTTAATTTTAAATAATATTAATATAAATAATTAATTTTAAATAAAATTAATTTTAAAATAATTAATTAAACAATTTAATTAATTATATTAATTAAATATTAATTTAATATTTGAATATTAAATTAATATTTTAATGCCTAATCCCGTTTTTTTCGTGACCGATTTCTTGAATTTTTAAATCATATTTAAAATATTCTCAACTCTCAATTTTCGATTTAATTCATAATTAAAACGATACGTCGATTATATCTCATATAACCTACGTTTATTCCCTAAACGTATTTGAACAATTCAAATCCTTCCATCTCACTATTCTAAAGTTTATTCCTTATAAGCTAGTAAGGGGACCTAGTGGACCTACAGATCATGGGCTTCAACGATCCGAGATTAGCAGGTTAAACTCTTTAACCTAGTTAACCAACATTCGTTAGCTACCGGGTCACTCCACTATAGCCCAATAGCTGCACTCCCCTCACTGTAGATATATTTAAGTCCACTTGATATAACCATGATTAGTAAGTCGATCCTTCACAGGTTGTTCGTAACTATAGCTGGGTCAAATGTCCGTTTTACCCCTATAGCACTTATTGTTCCTTAAGTCCCACTGATCCTCTAATAAACAATTGTTTTTGTGATCCAATCACGAAAACCATTTCCCTCTCGGGCCAATGAGAGGGGGGGCCCCTTGTCTAAGACTCGGAGTCAGTACTTAAGGGAACAACCTCTCTACTATCCTTGATTCGGGTAGGAGTGTATTCCTTCTTGCAAAACTATGTCCCCAGCTATCTACCCGGTCTTATCCCCAAAATGGTAGGCTTGTTGAGTCAGCGTAGTCAGGCCACTCTCACCTTTGCAGATCAAAGGATAATCCCGAGAAAATAGGAGTTCATAGATAACTCAGGATTAAGATCGAGTTACCTAGGTCATCTAGCGAAATAGTCATTCTTTATCAGAAAACGGCGTTTATAAAGTAAGAGCGACTTATTTCTATGGTCTAGTTTTATGCAAACTCTTTGCATAGGATGCCCCCATTCACATGTCTCCACATGAACGATTTAGAATCACATCATTTGTAACAAATACAAAGCGAGCCGCATCCATAGTGTCCCCAGGATAAGGTACCCAACCCTATCCATATACTATAGACTACTTTTGGCTATATATTCGAACTTGATCCACTCTTATGTTTCAAAATATAGCTCGAGTATTCATTTTATAGCCATGGATGTTTGTTTATTGGATTCGGGTTAAATAACCAGCAGTTCATGAATAACATCTTTATTACTAATAGAAAATGTTCGACGTTTTTTACAAACTACGAGTTTTAGGACATAAAACCCAACAGGATTAAGACTAAGTTGTCTAGGTCGTCCTAGTGAAATAGAAAACCAACCAGTTAACGGTGTTATAACCAGTGGTTACTATTTCGCGGTCCGGTCTTATGCAAACTCATTGCATAGGATACCCCCACTCGCATGTCTCCTACATGAACGCATTGGATCATAACGTTTGTATCAAATACAAAGTAGGTTGTATCCATAGTGTCGCCAGGATAAGGCACCCAGTCTTATCCCTATACTATAGACCCTTTAGGCTGTTTCTTGAACAATGATCCCATATGTCGCTACATATAGTTCAAGACTCATATTACAGCCTAGGATGTCTAGTTTATTGGATTAGGGTTATTTTTAGGCAAAGACAAATATAAAATAACTAATAACATTTAATGGAAAAATATATCAATATTATTTCATTAATATCCGGTCAACGGTTACATCCACTATCTACGAGTTTTAGGGCATAAAACCCAACACACGTGACACCAACAATAATTTTATTTGTGAGGGGGAAGACGTGATCTGCAAGACAGAAGAAACCTGCACACCGGTGTGGTGCTTGCCACACCGCCTCCGATGCTTAAATCAACAAGGAGATATTATGGGAAGCAATTAGAGAGTAAGAGTGAGAAGAGAGAGTTTAGAGTCCCCCCCTTCAATGGCGAAGAAGGGTTTATATACATTTTCCTACCTTATGGTTTCCAGGCATTCAGAGACGATGCAGAGTTGTACCAGGCTCTACCGGGGCGACCCATGGGCACCAGGGACCAAACGGAGGGGAGAAGACTCGACCCATGCAAGCGTGTCGAGCATGGGATTGGGCCAAGGCCCAAGGCCGAGGTCGAACATGGGGTTGGGTGCCAAGTCCCAATCCCCTCGACCTTGGCCCGACCCTCTGGCCTATTTCTCCTCCAAGGTCTGTCTTTTGGTCGTGTCTTTGGGTCCGTGTCGTGTTGCCTTCGTCTGCTCCTTATATTTTGAAATGGTCCAGAATTACCCATAACAAAAGGAATAATTTATGTATCTTATCAGTGGCGGATCCAGAGCTTAATGTGAAGGGATACTATATAGAAATACAGGAAAATATCAATTTTAACCTTGAAATTATAATGTGTTTCAATTTTTACCCTGAACTTTATTAGTTTATATACTTTGATATTAAATTGGTTATATTATAAGTTTATTCTTAAAATTTCATGATTATGTTTAATAAGTCTTTTACTTTAAAAAGTTTCTTGTAAGTCCCATAACCATTAGTTTTTGGTCTTTTTTTTTTTGAAAATTAAGCTTATAAACACTACTCTCACTCATAAGTTTCTTGTTTTTTCATATACCTCCTTGCCATGTTTTCAAAAACCAAGTCAGGTTTTGAAAACTAAAAAAAGTATTTTCAAAAACTTGTTTTTGTTTTTAGAATTTGGCTAAGAATTCAAATATTTCCTTAACCAAGATGAAGATCAATAAGGAAATTAGGAGAAAATAAACATAATTTTCAAAAACCAAAAAACCAAAAACCAAATGGTTATCAAATGAGAACTAAACTTTTAATTTTGTGTCTAATAGGTCCTTAAATTGTGAATTTTGTATCCAACATATTCTTTTATATATATATATATATATATATATATATATATATATATATATATATATATATATATATATATATATATATATATATATATATATATATAACAGGTTAAGGAAATATTAGGCAACACATTGAAAAGTTGAAAATCTATTATATACAAATTGAAATTTTCAAAACCAATTGTTCATACGTAAATTCGAAGATGGAGACACGTGGAATAAATATGTAGTTGTATTTATGTTGTATGCGTGTGGGTGTACAATCTCTAACTTTAATCCTCCAATTTTCTCTCTTATGTGTGTGAGTGTGTTTCACTCGAGGGCTTGAGTGCTTGTTATTGAGTCCAAAGCTTCAATTGATTCTTGGAGTTTTTGAAGTCCTCGGGTCTTGAAGTCTTCAAGGATTGTTGAAGTCGTCCGATCTTGAAGGGTCTTCAGTCTTCAAGAAGTCTTGGGATCTTGAAGAGTCTTTGGTCTTCAAGGATTGTTGAAGTCTTCTGGTCTTGAAGGGTCTTCAGTCTTTAAGAAATATTTAGATCTTGAAGAGTTTTTAGTCTTCAAAGAGTGTTTGCTCTTCAAGAACTTATGGATTTCAGAGAGTCTTCAGTCTTCAGCCTTGGTGGAGTCTTTCTGAATTTTCTGGTTCTGCTTGAGAGCTTTAAAATTCTAAACTCTTGTCCTGGTGAGAGTGTAGAATTTCTGAATCCTTGAAATGGAGAAGAACCTCTCTATTTATAGAGTTCTCCATGGATGGACCCTCGTGACTTTTGGGTCTAACAACTTGGACTTGGGCTTCATTGGTCATGGGTTCAACTATTTGGTCTTGGGTTTGGTTTATATTTGACCCAAAAACCATATGACCCATATGTTAAAAGACCAAATTTGATCCAACTAACTATTATTTTTTATTAATTGGTCAAATTGAATAATTTGATCAAAATAATTTATTTATTTTGAATTAATTGATCAAATGGACATTTGGCTCTAAATATTTTATAATTGGCCAACTTTGTCTTCAAATTAAATTTGGGACACATATCAATTTATAATTGGTCTCAAATTTAATTATTTATAATTTCGTCATTACTCTAAATAATGGCGTGACAATTTGTGATTGGCCAAAATTTCTCCTTCAACAAATGCCCCTTTTCGAGATTTAGGCACAAACTATGTATGAATGAATCTCGAAAAGAAATAATTTGGAATCAAAACTTAAGTTTTTTTTTTTTTTTTTTTTTAATTTTGACTCCGCTTGATGTGTCAATCAAAATATGAAATTTGGTCAAAATTTTGATTGATTTTTTTTTACACATAACTTCACAGATGAAATTGATTTTATCTAATTTTGAATTTCATGATAAATTTGAATTTGAGCAACATTTTATATGAAATTTGGCCACTCATAGATGGCAATTTGAATTGATTTTAAAGATAGCAACTTTATGCCTTAAGTGTGAACATGATGTCGCCAATGAAATTTGAATTTGAGTAATGTCAAATTCTATCTAATTTTGATATGAACTTGAAGCATTCACTCAACTTTAACTTGGGATTGAATTATGATTGTACCCAAATTATCTCAAAATAAGCTTAACTTTAAATATCTTGAATTTGGGATAAGGCTTGAAATATACGTAAATCTTAGTTGAGGTAAATATTATATTATTCTATCCCAAATTTAGTCTGAGGAATAGAATTCTAAAATATCCCCTTTGAATTTGATTTAGATAAGAGTTCAACTATGCCCAATTTGAACTTCATCCAATTTTAATTTGTTTTAAAATTGGATTCTTAGTAATTTGATGCCGATAGAATTTTAGTTCTCAATTCAATCTAGCTCAAAATATCTTAGAATTTGATTTGAACTTAATTTAAATTCAAATCAAATTAGGATATTTATCTTCATTTGAATCTAGATGCTCCTTCTATAAATAAAGATAACTTTTTTTTTCTTCTTTAGCTCACAGTACGTTTCCCCTTTTTTTTTTTTTTTTTTTTTTTTGCTTCTTCGTTGATTTTTTTTCCATTGATGAGTTTTTTTTATTTGATCTCAGCACCACAATTCTTTCTTTCATCGCACTCACGGTAAATTCCCTAGATTTTTTTTTTTTTATCTTTTCTTCTTCTTCTACTGTTTTTTTTAACTCTTTCTTTTCTCTTTTTTTTTTTTTTTCTTTCTTCCTCACTGTATTCCCTATTGCTTGCTGTCCTTTTTTTTCAAGAGAGAGCAAGAGAGAAAGAAGAATGGGGAAGAAGAAGAAATTGTGGGAGTGAAAGAGGAAAAAAAGAGAGAGAAAGAAAAGGAATGAGAGAAAAGTGGGAAAGTGAGAAAAGCAGGGCATATAGTACGGTGAGAATAATGGGAAGAGAGAGAAAATAAAAGGAAAGAAATGAGTGGGGAAAGAGAGAGAAGGTGTGGGTACCTTGCCCCGACGTGTACCCCTTTTCTTCCAATTTGCCTTCAATTTTTTTTCTTTTTTTTCTTGAACTTTTTTTTTTTAATATTTTCACACATTCAACACTTTTTTTTTTACATTTTTTTTAGGAACAATCTTCATGATCCTTGCTTATAGTCCATAAAGGTAAACTTTAAAACTAAACTGATATTGACTAATTCCAATTTTCCATAAACTTCTAACATCTTGTTTTTTTTTTTTTTTTTTGCCTTTTTTTTTTTTTTTTTTTAGGAAAGAAGCTTGACTTTGGAGACTTGGAAAATATATACACTTTGAACATCCTTTGCCCCTCAATTTAAGAGACAAATTTCGAAGTAATTCTCCTCCCGTTTTTTTTATCATTCTTGTAACATTCATTTTTCTGAACTAACACCACATTGTCAATGTTCCCATTGCAAGAACAAAATTTCCACTCACCAAAAGGTAAATTAGGTAAATGTTTTTTTTAGTGTTTTTTTTTTAAATCTACAGGTACAACGTTTTTTAGCACCAGTACAAAGACACATGATGTCTTTGGACTTTTGTTGTTGTGACGTTTCCCGGCCCAAGGATGAAGGATTGGAATTCCCCAATTTCGTAAAACGTAAGCGTAATTGGACCGTTTTGTAGTTAATTTTATTTTCACCAAAATACCAATACATTGGAAAAAATTTAGAAAACTATTCTAAATCTATTATTAAGGCAAAACATACAACCTTAGAACTAATTCTAAAGGGGAGAAACAAACATACCGTCGTTGCCGTCTCTGAAATATCAAGAACGCCTTTCTTGATTTGGACTGAGCATCAACAATTGGGACACCACCAATTGATCATCCCCACTATAACTCTGAGATTAGGAACGTAGTTGTGGGGCTACCTAATCTTGAATGGAAAAAACTCTTAGAGAGAAAAAATCTCTCTAAAGTTCTTGAGTTGAGAGAATATGGGAGGGAGGCTAGAGAGGATGCAAGAGTGCATTCTTGTGGCCTTGTGTTGTAGTAGCTAAACCCTCGGTTTAGTGTTCTATTTATAGGAGAAAGACCATGAATAAAATATTCATTTAAAATCAATTATCTCCAAAATTGATTTAACCTTTTCCATAATTAACCAATTCCATAATCAATCAATTCTATAATTGATTAATCTTTTTCCATAAATGATTGATCACTTCCATAAGTGATTAAATCATTTCCATAAATGATTAATTACTTCCATAAGTGATTAATTTCCAATTAATTAATTCTTTAATTAATTAATCACCAATTAAATATCATATATTTAATTTCAAACCTTCTATTAGTTAATTAATTAATTGCCCAATTAAATATCATTTATTTAATTTCATACCTTCAATTAATTAATTCTATAATAGGAATCAAATTCATATTAAAATTTGAACTCCTTCAAATTCTCTTATATCCTATAAATTTAATATGAATCAAATTCATATTAATATTTGAGCTTCTTCAAATATTTATTTCTCTCACAATAATAAAGTTTAATTTCAAATTAGACTTTACATTTTAATGTATCACTATACATTATATTAATTTGTATCTCATACAATTAACTTAATTCCCAATATGAATTTGAACTATTCAAATTCTCTCAAGATATAATTGTTCCTAATTACTCTTTACGAGCTAATGAACCTACAGATCAGAAGCTCCAATGATATGTGGTTAAGTGGTTAAACTCATTAATCACGTTAACCAATATTCATTAACTGTGGGTCATTCCACTAAAGACCCACAGCTGAACTCTTCACATTGTAGAACATTTCTGTGTCCACGGATATAGACCTATACCGGTAAGTCAATCCTTCACGAGTGTCCGTAATCACAGTTGGATCAAATTACCGTTTTACCCCTATGTTACATTTGTCTCCTTAAGTACCATCGCTCCTCTAATGAACAACCTGTTTATGGTCCAACCATTAAACAGAAAGTCCCTCTCGGGCCAGTGAGAGGGTGGGATCCCTTTGTTCAAGTCCCATAGTCACCACTTAAGGGAACACTCATCTACTTCTCCTAGAAGTGTGAAGGAGTGAATTCCTTCTTGTGTTGTCATGTCTCCAGCCTCCGACTCGGTCTTGTCCCCAAAAAGGAAAGCATATTGAGTCGGCGTATTGGTCAGTCTCATCCATGCTAATCAAAGGACAATCCCTCATGAGAAGGAGTTCATGACACACTCAGGATTAAGACTGAGTTGCCTAGGTCATCCTATTGAAACAATAACCTAACTAGTTAACGGTGTTATATCTAGTGGTTTACTATTTCATGGTCCAGTCTTATGCAAACTCATTACATAGGATACCATCGCTTGCATGTCTACTACATGAACACTTATGATCAATACGTCTGTATCAAATACAAAACGGGTGATATCACATAGTGTTACCAGGATAAAGTACCCAACGTTATCCTTGTAGTATAGACCATTCAAGCAAAAGTCTTAAACCAGAAATAATCTTAAAACATCGCATAACATGTACGAAAGAAGAAATTCGAAATCATAAAGTGCGGAAGTCTATCCTAAGGAATTCCATGGCTCGTTTAGCAGCACTCCGTCACGCGTTCTACACACCCTTGTCTTTACCTGCAATTACATGTTAGAGAAAAGAATGAGTATTTAAGAAAAATACTCAGTAAGTAACAACGTTGCTGGTCAAGCAACGACCAAGGTTTCAACATATTATTCGAGTTAAGGGCCTAAGGGTTAGGTCATCTCATTCTCATACATTTCATTTCATTTATCTGTAGTTCGGGTCTCGTGATCAATCAACTCACCTATATATAAGTTTGCCAACTCACTGGTAGTGCACAGATGGGTATTTTGGGAGATCTCTACTCCTACTGATGGTAGAAGGCACCCAGTCAGTGGCGCTGAGTCTCATCCCTCAAGGCACTAATGTGCGTGTAGCGCTCTAAACTACCATTTCACTGGTGGGGCGTTCATGGATTTAAGTCAAAAATTAACTTCCACAGTTAGTAAATGACACCTAGTCTACGAAGCCAAGTCCCGCTCATTAAGCCCCTCATTTCAGTCTAATACATCACAGTCCTAGGTGTTTAATTTACTCGACCCTCTACCAAGGCAACTAGCCTATTCCTTTCCCTTTCTTAATCTTTTTCCCTTTAGGACATCTTAGCACTTGCTAATTTTAGCTGCAACCTAACCAGTGAAACTTTTCTCTCAACATTCTCTAACTGATTAGACCAGTATACACCATCCCAACTCAATCAAATACAAGAAACGTAACAGCCATTCCACACTTTAGAACAAAGAAACCATCACTCCTCACTGCCCACATACATTGCCAGTCAACCATAAAATATATATCAGTCATGCACTCGCTTCTATCACACAACACAAATATGCAGTAGCCATATTCTTGAAACAAAAGCATCATATCATCTCAGTCTCAACCCAAACAACATATACACAGTCTCATGCCAGGAACACATCAATCATTTCAATGCTTAATAGAGTTTAATTCAGCAAGTTACTTACTTGAGGTAACTAAGCTTGATGAAAAATACCGAACAATTTGGTATATCGCCAACCACGTTATACGAAAAAGTGATCTAATACACACATAAAAGGGGTCTCACATCAAAGGCATACCAATCTCAATAAATTTTCTAAAACACAATACTTGAGAGGGTCGAAACTCACCCAACTGACACCACTGCTCGCTGTCCAATTTCCAATTTAGCTCCGCCTTTACGAATTCAACCACCACTCACTACGAACACCTTGGATCAAGCCTCAACATTATTGGGTATTCCATTAAAGGATAAAAGACTAATTAGATCTGAAACTTACACCCTCCTTACCAACTGTTTGATTAATCTAATCATCGAACGCTCAAGATCTAAAGCGACTCGAGGCGGCGTACAACTATTTGGCTGAAGACGGTAGCGACGTGTGAGGTAAGCAACGACGGTCGCGTGCAGATCTGCAACAGAGGGCAGCAACGCGTGGACGCTGTGAGCAATGTGTGAATCGGACAGCGGCGACAGTCTGATACGGAGGTGACTCACGGCGATGGCAGCGACGACGTGCGCGAGACAACAGAAGCGGCGACGGAGCTATGGAGGCGAAGGCGCGGCATCGGCGTGCGGCAGAGAGCGGCGGACTGAGTTGCAGACGGAGAGAGAGAGCTGAGTTACAGAGAGAAAGAAACGAGAGAGTGAGAGAGAAAGCGTGAGACAAAACTCACCGGCGGCGACTTGTGCGTGGAGGACGACGACAAGAGGGAGAGAGGGCCGAGAGGGAGAGAGAGTGTCTAAAATTTCTTCTTTTTTTTAAAACAGGCCCAATGACCGAAAATCTGTGGGGAAAAATTCCCCCCACTTTCTCCTTGACCGGGTAAGTGGGGAAAACCCCAAAATATCTTTTTTTTTATTGACTGCTACAGTTTTACCCATGGGTCACCTCTGGATCCTTAAGTACCACTGATCCCTATAATGAACAACCAATTTAGGGTCCAACCACTAAACATAAATTCCTCTCGGGCCAGGAGAGGATAACACGCTTTTGTTCAAGCCCCGAAATCAGCCCTTAAGGGAACACACGTCTACTTACCCCAATAGGGGAATGAGTGAATTCCATCTTATATTGTTATGTTCCCAACCCTCATTCGGTCTTGCCCCTGAAATGGTAGGATTATTGAGTCGGTGAACTGGCCACTCTTACCCATACAAATCTAAGGACAATCCCTCCTAAAAGGGGTTCATAACAGACTTAGGATTGAGATTGAGTTACCGAGGTCATCCTATTGAAATACAAACCTAAACTAGTTAACGACATTACATCTAGTGGTTACTATTTCGCGGTCCGGTCTTATGCAAACTCATGGCATAGGATACCCCCACTCGCATGTCTCCTACATGGATGCTTTGGATCATTGCATCTGTATCGAATACAAGGTGGACCGTATCACATAGTGTCACCAGGATAAGGTACCCAACTATCCCTATACTATAGACCTTTTAGGTTGTTACTTGGACACTAATCCCCGCATGTCCCCACATACTAGTCTAAGTTGAATTTAAACAACCTTGGATCTTAGTTTATTGGATTTAGGGTTTATTATTGCAAACTCGATTATTCAATAACCAAATTACTGAATCACTCAAATAATACTTTATTGAGATCGATTAATTTTTTTCATTTACTATCTACGAGTTTTATGGCATAAAACCCAACAGAACGTATAACGTAAGAACCTTCGAACTTGAGGAAGAGGGAAAAACGAACTTAGGGTGAGTGGAACACCGAACTTGAGACGAGCGAGACGACGAGTTTGGTGGAATGAAGTCTTCTTTTATTCATCCAACTCGTAGTTTCACATTCATAACGGTACACAACTTCTATTTGTTGTGTTGCCCCCAGTAGTGAAGAATTTTTCTTCAATTTGTATAGTCATGCATCAATATTTGTTGCACCTTCTTTTTTTGTTTTCAAAGATTGTACTTAAAGTTTTCTTTAAGTTGCCTACGTACCCTTGAAGAATAGGGATCAAGTCATAACGTAGTTCAAGATTTTTTTTGCACTCACCTTTTAAGCTCATGTGGGCTAGGAGCATCATGCAATTTAGGCTCTTGCGATAAGGAGCTTTTACATTTTAGAAGCCCTTATATTCATTATGGTCTTGATCAGATCCCCTTCACTTGTAGGATTAGTCAGGATAATGAGATTTGGCTTCACCTTTAGGGAACCTTCTGTGTATTTATGAGAAAAGAAAACTTCCTTTTCATACGTGATGGGACAATACTTTGAAGCTTCTTGTCAATATTTACTTCATCGAACATTTTCACCTCTAAGTTATCTATCTTTCTTTGAGGTTGATCATCTGTTACTTTAAGGCGAACAAAGACAGATATTGAAGATCGACTTTTCTTCGATGTGGAGACACTTAGCCTTTGGAAAGCTGAAAGTTGAGTGGATGTGGACATCGAATATTAATTTTCTTCTTTTGTCGCGACCATACTCATTCTTTGGAATACCGAAGGACGAGTAGTTGAATGCTTGATGCGATCAAAGACAGAAGTCCTTTGTTCACCTTCTCAAAATTATCAATTTCTTCTACGCCGATGCAGTAGAACATTGCAAGGTTTTCTTTTTTCTTTTTGTGGAAAGTTCTGGAGAAGGATTTATTCAACATCACTAGTTGTTGAGGTTGAGAAAACTTTTTACTTTTCTTCCTCTTGGGTTGAAGTTTCTTAGGATCTTTCTTTCTTTGATGTTTATTCTTTCCTTTGATTGTAGCAAGATTTGATTGAGCTACTTCATCAAGGTCGAGCTCAAATTTTCCTTCCTTAACTAGCTTTAGAATTAAGTCCTTTAGGACGAAACACCTTTCTACTGAATGACCAAGAACTCGATGATACTTGCAATACTTCGGATCATCGACTTTTTTCATCTCTTCCGGTCGTTTACACTTAGGAAGCCCTATCAATTGTGCTTCCAGCAGTTGTTCCAATATGTCAGGGATGTCAGAATCAAGGAAAGAATAAATTTTCTTCTTTCTTTCCTTTAAAGTTAAGCGACATGTTCCATTTTCTTGTCGCTTTTCTTTTGAAGATGACTTGAGAAAAATTGTGTTTACAACCATAGATTCTTTTGTAATCGCTTCGACGTTATTTCCTTCTGTCTTCAAGGTAGTGAGTAGAAGGTTTTTGTTTTCTCGAATAGCAATACTTGGCTCCATGTCGTGGGCACGAGTTGCTAGTTCTTCAAAGGTGCGAGGCTTTATACTTGGAAGGATGTAGAGGAGTTCCCAATGCATGCCTTGAATGCACATCTCAACAGCAGAGAGTTCAGTGAGGCGATCTTTACAATCTAGACTCATGGCTTTCCAACGATTTATATAGTTAACAACGAGTTCACCTTTTCATTGTTTAGTGTTGGTGAGTTCGAACATGCTAACGGTTCGTCTAGTGCTATAGAAACGATTCAAAAACTCTTTTTTGAATTCCTCCCAACTGTCTATTGACTCAAGTTCTAGATCAGTGTACCAGTCAAAAGCATTTCCTTTAAGTGTCCGAACGAACTACTTGACTAGTAGGTCCCCTCGAGTACCAGGGTTTTTGCATGTTTCAACGAAGTGGGCAATATGTTGTTTAGGATTGTTCTTTCCATCAAACTACTGAAACTTTGGTGGCTGATACCCGATTGGCATTCTCAAGTTATCAATCCTCTTAGTATAAGGTTTGGTATACAAGAGGGAATCTTGAGTAGGTCCATCGTACTGAGCTTTGATACAGTTTGTGATCATATCTTGGAACTGTTGGACGGATAGTGAAGCAACCGAAGCATAACACTATGGTTGATCATCTTGCACTATAGTCTTTCCTTCGTCGTGATATTTTATGACCTGGGTTTGACTTGATTCAGATCTAACTCTTTAGGTGCTCAATTTGAGAATCTCTTTCTTCAATCGCCTTCATCAAGGTGTTGATGTGCTCCTGCATCTCAGCCATTCTTTCTTCCATAGTTCTTGTCTCAGTCATCATGGCATTCACTATGTCAGAATCAGATTCAAACAAAGTGTTATACTTAAGAAGCAACTTGTCATTGGTATATGCCCCCTACAATGTTGTTTCTTGGCCTACAATGATAGAAGCTTTATCTTCTTGCAACCTCAGTTCATTGAGGCAACAATGGGTAGTTGCCATGTAAGACTTTTTCATGACTGCGACCATCGAAGAAGTCTTGAACGACATGTTTACACTTGTGTTTTGAGATAAGAGAGAGAGAGATGAGAGTTGGAGATCGTCCCACTGGACGTGCCAATTTGTTCACACGTAACTTCGAAGATGGAGACACGTGGAATAAATATGTAGTTGTATTTATGTTGTATGTGTGTGGGTGTACAATCTATAACTTTAATCCTCTGATTCTCTCTCTCATGAGTGTGAGTGTGTTTCACTCGAGGGCTTGAACGCTTGTTCTTGAGTCCAAAGCTTCAATTGATTCTTGGATTTTTTGAAATCTTCAGGTCTTGAAGTCTTAGAGTCTTGAAGTATTCAAGGATTGTAGAAGTCTTCCAATCTTGAAGGGTCTTCAGTCTTTAAGAAATATTTAGATCTTGAAGAGTGTTTGGTCTTCAAAGAGTGTTGAAGTCTTGAAGAGTGTTTGGTCTACACGAACTTATGGATTTCAGAGAGTCTTTAGTCTTCAGCCTTGGTGTAGTCCCTCTGAGAGTTTTAAAATTTTGAACTCTTGTCTTGGTGAGAGTGTAGAATTTCTGAACCCTTGAAATAGAGAAGAACCTTTCTATTTATAGAGTTCTCCATGGATGGGCCCTCGTGACTTTTGGACCTAACAACTTGGACTTGGGCTTCATTGGTCCTGGGTTCAACTATTTGGTCTTGGGTTTGGTTTATATTTGACACAAAAACCATATGACCCAAATGTTAAAGGACCAAATTTGATCTAATTAACTATTGTTTTTAATTAATTGGTCAAATTGATTAATTTGATCAAAATAATGTATTTACTTTGAATTAATTGATCAAATGGACATTTGGCTCTAAATCTGATAGTTTTAAATGGAAAAAGTTTTACTTGAAAACATGATTAGACATTTTGTCTAATGTCTTATTCATTGCCTACAACTTCTCAAACATATCAAAGATGAACCAATTATTCCACATGTTATGTAAACACTCCACCAAAGACTCAAAACGAAAAGCAAGAATTTTCACAAGATCAAGCCTCAAATCTTATTTTCGGATACGAAGCTTCAAGCCTCAAATCTTATTTTGTAATGGGATACGAAACTTCATAGCTTCTATTCAAACTACCCACCTTTCATGTGGCCATTTAACATAATAGTACATAACTGGCACCCTGAAGTATATTGCACCAATCCACCAAAAATTCATATGCATTGGAGCTCAAAAATATAATAGGTAAGGGACATAACATAGATGACCAAACTGGAAGAAAGAAGTAACAAATTAGCAAGGATTAAAAAATATCATAGGCAATGGCGAGGAGAACGAGGAAGACCACTGGTCATACCCTATTAACAACCTAGATTTCCTAGGTCAGTCTACAGGAACAACTCCGCTCTGATACTAACTGTAACGCCCCAGGATTTTCAAAACTAATCCTAGCGACATTACTAACTCCTAAACCAAACTAACCTTGTGCACAGAAAATTTTGGCAGCATAACGGCTTACATAGGACTAACCCAAAATTTTTCTTTAACCTGCTAAGCATAAAACACTTCTAAATAATATTATTCCACGACTCCACCATACTACAAAACAGTAGAACACCACAGAACAAACAGCCAGCCAGGCCTTGCATAAGCAACTACTAATGAACCAAAAACACAACTTTAACAAAGCTTGTAACATCAATTCATTCAAAACAAACTTAATTATTAAAAACTAAATGAATAGATTGAGTTCTTCCAAACAAACACAACTAGACCTAGAGTCTCACAAGAATGAATACGAAACTAAAACAATTAGGACAAACAACTGTCCAACCAATGAAAACATTACTATCCTATCCAAGTTAAACAACATTCTATCCGACATGAAAGTAAAAAGGAAAAACAGCGCAGACTAGCTAAGGTCCTTCCTTATATGTCTCCTCTGCAACACCATGGTCCACGCAGTCCTCATAACCTGCAAAATCTGGTAGTTGGGGGGAGAGAGAGGGGAGGGGGTCAGTACACTGAGGTACTGGTAAGCAGCTCACACCCGGTGAGCCATCAAGCATCAAACAACAAAATCAACATGCTAGGCACACGCATCCAACATACTTTTAAGCAATAAAAAACATAATCATGCTTCTTAAAACGGGAACTCAACAACAAGACTCATCCTAACTCAACAGAATGACTCATGCATACACACGACATGCTATGCAACCCCACATGGATTTCGCGCCATACTCACTTTCTTAGCACATGATTTACGCGTCATGCCACGCACCAAAACACATGAATTCCGCGCCATGCAACGCAACTTAACACGTTATTTTCGCGTCACGCTCAGCACCAAAACATGATTTCCGCGTCATGTAACGCACTCACACATAGAACATGAATTACGCGCCATGCGTAGTGCACACTCACACGTGATTTACATGTCATGCTCCGCACCAATAACATGATTTCCGCGTCATGTAGCGCAATCTTAATACGTGATTTTCGCCTCACGCTCCGCTCACACAACCCAACTCACCTCTCCATGAGCACACAAGACCATGCGGTCATGACTCACATGCAACATAGCCCAAAACAATAAAGCAACATGCTTAAAACAACCAACAGTTCGTCATGCTTTAATATCAATCAAACAACACTTCTAACACATAACGCAAGTTATATAACAACCAACAACGTATGTTAGAAAAGCGAGTAACAATCATCATGCTCATGCAATCAAACAGACTCAATCGAGCAAGAACTACTTACCTATTGCTTACGAGCACTTCTAATGAACTCCTTTAACGACCCTAAAGATCTAGATAAAATCCTAAACAACAAAGATAACTTCTATTGAATTAGAACTAACCTATAGATTCATTAAACATGCTTGAAAGGGTTTAAAGAGACTTATTACTTACTAACTCCACCAAAAAAATCTATCCCTTGCTGGAAGTTACTTAAAACAAGCTCTAATCGAGCCAATGATCCAAGTATATGACTTCCAGATTTAGGAAATCGATTTGAAGAGCCTAGCAAGAGATCTAATTAGATTAAAAACTCTAAAACTTACCAAACACCACTAAAGAAGGTGTGATGCTCATTGGAATTCGTCAAACAGCACTAGAACTCCTTGAATACGTGTTGTCCGAGGTTCGAATTGGTTTAAAACTGAAACTAACGGGACACGCAAGGGTTAAAAGCTATTCTAAAGCCAACCTAATAAAATTATAAAGGTTTAAGAGCATGGAAACTTACTGAGGGGCTCTCAAAACTGAGGGGCTCTCAAAACTGGCTTCTCTTGATTAGGCTCGCCTTTGGTGGGACACCACTTCGCATAGTGACCTACCTTTCCACACTTGAAACAGACTTTTTCACCCGTGTCACATTGACCCACGTGGTGTTTGTTGCACACGTTGCACAGGGGTATAATAGGAGCCTGCCTCTCAGGTTGATGTCGTTGAACTTTCTGCGGTTGATTCTCCATTACTGGGGGAGGTTTCCTCTTAACTCTTGACGAAGAAGGTTCTCCCCCACGGGGCTGCACCTTCCTTGCCACCTTTTTATCCATGATCAACGCATCTGGTAGTGCCTCACGCGAAGGTTGTGGGTCTGCTCAGGGCCACAGAACCACGAATCTCCTCATGGAGGCCCTTAATGAACCTCTTGATCTTCCGCTCTGGCGGGTTGACCAGGTCAGGAGCAAAACGTGATAGCACAGTAAACTTCCTCTCGTACTACACTACAGTCATACTTCCCTAGGTCACATAAAGGAATTCAGCCTCCTTGTCATCTTTGACTATCTCCGAGAAGTAGTAATCATACAACAGGTCTTTGAACTTTTCCCACGAAATTGGATGGTTAGCATGATCCTCAGCACCAGCCACAGAATTCCACCACGTGCGAGCATCATCCTTTAGCATGAAGACCGCTCCTCTGATCTTCAAGGGATCATTGCAGTTCATGAGGTCAAACAGTGCCTCTAAATCAGCAATCCACCTCTCTGCTGCTAACGGATTCTCAAATTGTCCATCAAAGGTGGGAGGCCTATAGCGCCTGAAGTCCCTGATGAACTGGGATTCAATCGAGTCCTCAGGTACCCCATTAGGGTTCCGTGGTGGTCTAGCATTTCTCTGAGCCATGTTATCGAACATGGTCTGGAGGGCTTCTGGAGTGATCAACATAGGAGCTGCAGGAGGGGCTGGAGGAGGCGGAGGGGGTGGAAAGTTTACTCCGTGATTAACAGGAGGAATCGGGGGATTAACTTCCTGCAAAGGGGGAATCAGAGGATTGGCCCCTTGTTGAGCATTGATATCACCCGCCTAATTCTCTTGTATATTATTTAGGATTCTAAGTCCACGACCACTGATGTGGAATTTTCCTTAACGCAAGCGCACGGGTCAAGTAATAATAAAGTGTTCGTATAAACGAGTATCGTCCTCTGGATTGGATTTTTAAGCTAAATCAAGTATTGCGAATTTTCTTGCTCAATTTTATTTAGGGAACACAAAGTGATGATTGATTGAAAGAAAACTAGATCAAAACAAGCAAACAGTGGATATGCAATTGAGAAAACACTTAGGGAATTGATTTCGCCAATTTAGTCTAGGATTGATTTTAAGGAATAAGTTATTATGCACAATGGAATTATGAGCCTAAGAACTTTTAATCACAACTACCTCTCCCGAGTATAATTGATTCTCATGCAAATTAACCAACTTGATATCCCTATCTAAGTTTATTAACATGCAAGGCAATGAGTTCTTTTGACCGATTCTAAAGTTAATCTAAAATCCGTCACGAGCTTAGAAAATAAACTTTAGTTATGCAATCTTGAACAAGTCTATGCTAAATCCCCTCTCTCGAGCAAGAATCAACACTTAGATCATCCAATCAATGGCCAATTAATTGAAAGCATTAAATCAATATTACAAACATAATAACCATTGCACAACTTAAACCATAAATCAATCCATAAACTAAATCAACTACATCAATCCCTAAGCTACAAGTTTAGCTACTCATACATGGCATTACAAGCTCAACTAAACATAAAAAAGCCATAAAATCTAGCTAAAGAGAAGTAAAAAGAAAGGAAACACTTAATGTCGTCGATCCCGACATGTCCCCGTCTCGATATCTGCGCCACCAAGTGAGATTCCTGGTCCTTGTCCTTGTTTCAGCTCCCATAGTAGGTCTTTAGTCGAAATTAGGGTTCAATTCTCTCAATTTGGCCTCCCCCAATCCGTAGCAAGAAAAGAAAGTTAAATAGGAAAATCTGCCGATAGCGTCGAGACGATGCTGCCTCTTAAACGCGCGTTCTGATTATGGAAAAATTGAGAGCGTCAAGACTCTCTTATCACAGCGTCTCGACGTTGTGATGTTGCTGCCTATTGTAATTAAGGAAAACCAGCGTCGAGAAGCTCCAAGAGTGGCGTCTCGACGCTGATAGGTAGATTGCCCTCTCTTGGCTCCTTGTTGCTTGAATCTTTCTGGTTCTTTGGCATCTTTTCACGTCCCGAACACCCGATTAACTCCAATTCCACGTTTTAGCTCTAATCGACGCTTTCCTACAAAATAAATAATTAAGTGCAATAAAATGGCCAATAATTCATGAAAGACTAGCTGAATTAAATAGGGAAAAATAGCTAGCTATGCTCGCTATCAACCACGACCACGAGTCATCGACTGGGAAGACGGTACTAAGGTCTACGAACAGATAGCAAACCAAGATACAAGCTCTAACCTAAGTCTAGGTAGCTGATAGCGAGCAGAAATGTCGCTATTTTAGTCTCAATTTATTAAGCTTTTCGGTGCTTTAATCGTGTTTTTTATGAAAATATTTAATGAATTTTGTTATTTGGTCCTTAGGAGACAAGTTGGTGATTTTGGGAGAAAAAGTGCCAAAATTGAAGCAATTGAAGCCCAAATCCACGCTTGGATCAATTGGGGGCCCAAAGAAGACAACCATGACAAAAATGCCAAAAGAAATGAAGAAGAAGTCCCAAAAATCAGCCCAAAAAGAAGCTGAAAAATCTGGAATTTTGAGCGACGCTACCCTTTCGTGTTGCCCAAGCCGCGTGCGCAGCAGCGTCGCGACGCTGAGCAAGGTAGCGTCGCGATGCTACCCCTATTCCAGGCCTATAAAAGGTGCCCCAAGGTGCCTCATTTACCATCAATCATCATTCCAACAATTCCTTTTGGAATTCTTCCTTTCCTCTCCTCTTTAGGCTCCTTTGGAGCCCCTCTCAAGGCTTTCTAGCATTTTTGAGAGGATTCTTTTAGTGGGAAAAATTTTGGGAGTTTTGGGGAGCATCTTAGGAGGCTCAAGGAGTAGTCGGCGGAGCTCTGAGCGTCAGCAAGGGGTTTTTCGACGGTCAATTCCTTTCCTTTTATGCTCTTGATTATGCTTTCTATTGTAATTATTGTGGATATTTTAGCCATGTGTAGCTAAACCCCAATTTGGGGTCTTGAAATGAAATTATAGTTCAAATATTGTTATAATTTCTTGTCTCTTGCCCATGTCCTAATTATTTGTATGGATGTGCTTAATGCTTTACTCAATCTGGCCAATTGTGTAATGATTCGATTCTTAATGGAAACTCGACGAAGAGAAATTAGGATAGATCATAATCCATACAACTAGTTTAATTGCCCGTTGTGACACCGGGATTAGTTGATTAAACTTAGATTCCTAAAATGAATCAGAGAGTAATAATTAATGATTTTTAATAGCGCTAAGGACACTTAGGTTGTTAAAATGAATTAATTTTAATTAGGGGAAACCGACAGGAGAACCTATGCGATTAACGGAGATTCTAGGATTATAATTAGTTGGGTAATGAGATAAGATAATTATAACAACTATTTAGCTAATAATTGATTTTCAAGACCCTCCTCCCATTAAAAGAAAACTCTTTCTCCATATTTTATTTCTCGATTGATCAATTTATTTTCTTTAATTGTTTGAATTTGAATCCTTTTTATTACATGAGCTATTCCCTAAATATTATTTCGCCCAAGTATTTTTGGTGCTCAAGAGATTTTTGCTTTGCTTAACTTTCGCTTCGCTTCCCTGAGGATTCGATACTCGGAATACTTTCCGTTTTATATTACTTGTGACGACCCGTGCGCTTGCGGGATCAAAAAATCGTGCAACAAGTTTTTGGCGTCGTTGCCGGGGAAGCTTGATTTTTAAGCAAAATTAATTTTTCTTGACATCGAAAAGAAAGGGATAAATAGTAATTTAGGTGTAAATATTTTTCTTTCATTATTTTGTGAATATTATTTTAGTTCTGTTTTTGTTTGGTTCTTTTGATTGTTTGGGAGCATTGTATGCGAAGGAACAAGGTGGTTAATTTGTTTCTGCTAGATCTTAAAATTGATAGGACTCTTAGATCCATTCAAAGAGAAAAAAGATTAGCAGAAGCGATGGCCCATCAAGAGGAAGCTCCCAAGGCAATTAGAGATTTCTTACAGCCAGTTCTTCCCACCGAGAATTCTGGAATTGTCTACGCCTCAATCCAAGCTACAAATTTTGAGTGAAAGACAGGATTGATTCAGATGGCGTGTGATAACTCGTTTAAGGGACATCCTTCCGAGGACCCCCATTCACATCTGCGATCATTCCTAGAAATTTGTGGGACAGTGAAGATGAACGGAGTTCCGGCAGACGCAATAAGGTTGAGGCTGTTTCCATTTTCTCTACAGGATAAAGCAAAGGATTGGCTCGAATCAGTCGAGACGGGCAGCATTAGTACTTGGGACGAGCTTGCCCACGCTTTTCTGACGAAATTTTTTCCACCTGCCAAGACTACCAAGCTCCGGACTGAAATCGGAACGTTTAGGCAGCTTGACGAGGAGCAGTTGTACGTGTTGGGTTTTATGCCCTAAAACTCGTAGATAGTAAATGTACTTTTGACCGAACATTAATAAAGTGATGTATTATTCAATGTTTGTATTATATCTTGTCTTGTTAACCCTAATCCAATAAACTAAACATCCATGGCTAATAGAATGAGGCTTGAACTAGTATGTAGGGACATACGGGGATCAATGTTCAAGTTTTAGCCTAAAGGGTCTGTAGTATAGGGATAAGGCTGGGTACCTTATCCTGGTGACACTATGGATACGGCCCGCTTTGTATACTGATACAAACGTAATGATCCAACGCGTTCATGTGGTTGACATGTGAGTGGGGGTATCCTGTGTAATGAGTTTGCACAAAGACCGGACCGCGAAATAGTTAACCACTAACTGTAACACCGTTAGTTAGCTTGGTTTCTATTTCACGAGGATGACCTAGGCAACTTGGCCTTAATCCTGAGTGGATTATGGACTCCTGTCCATGAGGGATTGTCCTTTGATTTGTACGGGTGAGAGTGGCCTGTTCGCCGACTCAATAAGCCTACCATTTTGGGGACAAGACCGAGTGGGGAGCTGGGAACGTAGTCTTACAAGATGGAATTCACTCCTTCCCGATATTAGGGTAAGTAGAGGTGTGTTCCCTTAAGTGGTGTCTCCGGGTCTTGAACAATGGGCCCTACCCTCTTCATGGCACGAGAGGGATTTCTGTTTGCTGGTTGGACCACAAACAGGTTGTTCATTAGAGGAGCACTGGTACTTAAGGACCAAGAGGTAGCCCAGGGGTAAAACGGTAATTTGACCTAGCTGGGGTACGAACACACGTGAAGGGCTAACTTGCTGTTGACGGTCGATATCCGTGGACACAGAAATATATCTGCAGTGAGAAGAGTGCAGCTATGGTTCTATAGTGGAGTGAACCACAGTTAACGAACATTGATTAATTTGGTTAATGAGTTTAGCCAATTAATCTCACATCGTTGGAGCTTCTGATCTGTAGGTCCATAAGGTCCCACCGGTAGCTCTATAAGGGCGTTGAGGTAAATTTCTAAGGGAGAATTGAATATTCGAAGTGGTTTGAATAGTAAAATAAAATATGAATTTGATTCATATTATAAAACTATAGGTTATAATTAATGCACATTAGATGTACATTAATACTATAGTTTATTTTTGAGAGGAATATAATTAAATATGAGATATTTAATTATGATATTAATTAATTAGAGAATTAATTAATTATTGTTTTAATTCAATTCAATTAAATTTGATTTAATTGAATTAGATTAAAACTTTAGGTCATGTGGGAATGTTATGTAAATATATGATTTACATTAATTATAATAATTAATTAATTTAATTGTTAAATTAATTATATTATTATAAATTGGTTAATGATTTAGAATTATTAATTATTTAAATTATCAGTTAGTTGAACTGATAAAGGAGAACGTGTGAAGGGGAGTTAAATTAGGGAGTGGGAAGTTTTCATCGGTAAAAATAACCACTCCCCAATTTAATCCCATTTTTGGTTGAGTTGGTTACAGAACTCAGTCTCACGCCATTCTCTCCCTCTGACTCTCCAGATCTCTCTGCATTTTCTCTCTAGGATACAGAGAAGAAAAAATTCTCCCAAGCCTTTTAGAAAATTTTGCTCCCACAAGCACTCTTCACACATCCCTTTGAGTATACTGGTGAAACCTCGTGGTGGTGTTCGTGACAATCTTTTCCAGCGAAGAACCAGGGAATTTTGGTGAAGCAATTCAAGAAATCTTCAAGGGTAAGTTATTCTTGAATTCTAGGATCATTAGGATCCAATTTAGATTAGATCTAAATAAGGTCAAGCATGTTTTATTATTAAAATTCAGTAGTTTTAATTTGATTTTACTGCTGTATTTTTTTTATGTTGCCAAACGTATTGGTATTTTATTCCAAATTAAATACTGAGAAAAGGTTCTGTAAATTTTCGCTGCGCAAGGGCTTTTATCCCTGCAATTGGTATCAGAGCCTTCTCTGTATTTTAATTTGTGAGTTAAAATTTGCGTTGGTTATAGGTGGGATTTAATTGCATTATGAATGTTAATTTGCTGTGAACTGGAGATTAATTGGCCTTAGATTTACAATTTTTTTGATGTGATCAAATGTAAAGGCCCCTGCGTTTTTGGGCAATTAAATTGTAAATCGAGTCTCTGTAAGTCCAAGTCTAGTTTAGGCTGAAGAACGATGAAGATCGGGACCAAAATTGGCCAAAAACGGCGGAAAACGGCGAGGAATTGCGGCTGGAACAGTGCAGGATTTTCCAGAAATTTCGAAAAAAAAAAAAAAAAAAAAAAAAATTCGAAATTCAGACGAGGGCTGACGTCAGCATGGAGGACGCTGACGTCATGAGGCGCGGTCCAGGGAGCGGTCCAGTTTGCGTCGCCCGGTTCTTCGGATTCGTGCGGTTCGCGCTTGGTTCGTTGACTGGCGTCCGGTTCGTTGACTGGTCCGCGTGGTTCGTTGACTGGTTCGCCTGGTTCGTTGACTGGGCGGTTTTTGACACTGGTTTCATGTTTTTCCGGTCCGGTTCGAGCGGTTTTGAGCTGGTTCGAGCGGTTTTGGCATTTTTAAAGCGGTTTTGGTCCGGTTCGGGGCTGCAGCAGGCTGTAATAGGATAGAATTTTGCTTTATTATTGTAATTTAGCTTTAATTTTGTCCTAGAGGCCAATTAATCGGTTCATATGCTATTTTATATGCTTTATGGATGTCATATAAAAATTAGAAATCCCACCTTAGGTTATAAAGCATGCTCATGCATTTATGTATGTTATAATTAGATTATAATATATGATTGAAATGCATGGTTTAATTTTCATGAGTTATTAATATATAGTTGAGTTATATTAGATTCATGAAAATGGAAAAGTATGATGCATGCAATTAAATAGTTTTAATGTAAGAGTTATATTAAAAATAATTTGTTTGCAGCATGCTAAGTTGATTTTCCATTTTTTGGCAATAATAAATTGTTTATTATTTAAAATGGAAATCAAGTTGCATTGAGCATGATACATCCATAGGTTAATATAAAGGTTATATTAATTTTCATGCAATGCGAAGTACTATAGTTTAAATTTCATTAACTTGAATATGATTGTTAATTGTTTTAAAACTATAGAATGCATGATTATAGGGCTAATCATTAAAATTTTGAAATAGTTTAAAATTTTATGATTAGAAACCGTCAATCTATAATCAAGATATGCATGTTCACATAGGATCTTAGGTTAAAATTGAATTAATTTTAATGGGTTAAAATTAATTAGACCTAAGATCACTTTCTAATAGGATTAGAATATCTTACTTAGTTTTAAAATAGTTTTAATGAACTAAGTAGGACAAACATTCCTGAGATTATAAGGGAACTCTACCAGTGAAGTTCTGTCTAAGGATTGGAGGTATTTAAGTTGACGGTAAACGGAACACCTCCTACCTGGGAACTAATCTGGAACACCGGAGTTGAATTAATCTCAGGTTAATGTTAGAATAATGTCGCTAGGTTAATTAAATTGGTTTAATACACCTAGACATTAGGTCTTATTATAATAGTTATAATAGGACTAGACTTAGATAAATGACTTAGCCGGATTTATCTAGGTTTAATCAAACCCTAAAATTAATAATAGGTTACTTTAGTGGGAGGAAAAATTACAAAACTTGATTTAAATCGAGTTTTGCTCCTGCGTCCCTGTGATGTTCACACCGTGAGATCCATGCTCGGCTTTGTGTCGTTTTAGCGCGGCCTCCCTTCGGAGAGTGTTTGCATGGGTCAATACCAAGGTGAATGGGGAAAGTGACTATAGTAAGTGGGAGCAGGACACGTGTCAACGTATCCTTCGGTCTCCGCCCCTAGGTCACAACATGAGATTCCTATGATCCGCCTGCGTGTTGTCTCGGCGCAACCATCCCTTCGGAGGGCCTGATCATAGGATTCGGAACACCGTGAACTCCTGAATAGGATAGGGTCACTTAGGCTAATTACCAACAGTTGTCTTTCCTAACGGTAGCCTGTTGGTGCGTGCCTCTGGGATCTAAAAGTGGGAGGGTTACACTTACGGGGAGGAGTTAATTTGTTAACAAATCCTTGACCGAACAACGGTGGTTAATATCTAATGGAATATGAGTTATTCTGGTATTAGAAATTGACTGAGAAGAGTCTCATTTTAGAGGAGGAACAACTGATCATCCTTCGGTGGCTGTTCTTCTAAACCTCTAAAGCATCGTTGCGACACACAATCATAGTTTTATTAGGGTTCTTTGATTGTTGGTTTGCAAAATTGATTGGATGTATGCAATTGTTTGTATTGCTTGTGTGATGGGTTAAGGCATAGATAACTAATACGGTCACTTGTTTGTTTTTCAGCAATGTCTTCCTCTATAATATCCCTGCTTAAAAATGAACAACTTACCGGCGAGAATTTTCCTCAATGGAAATCAAACCTCAATACAATACTCGTGGTTGAGGACTTAAGATTCGTCTTAACGGAGGAATGTCCTCCCGTTCCCCCTCGCACTGCCTCTCAGGCAGTTAAGGACGCCTACGAACGCTGGACCAAGGCCAATGAAAAGGTCAAAGTCTATATTCTGGTCAGCTTGTCTGAAGTGTTGGCCAAGCGTTACGAGAACGTGGGAACTGCTAGGGAGATTATGAATTCCCTGCAGGAGATGTTTGGACTCCCGTCCTACCAGCTCCACCACGACGCCTTGAAGAACGTCTTCAATGCCAAGATGCCTGAAGGTCAATCTGTTCGGGAACACGTCCTGGACATGATTAACCAATTCAACATAGCTGAGGCAAATGGCGGGGTTGTCTGCGAGCGCAGTCAGGTTGCGTTCATCCTTCACTCGCTCCCAGCGAGCTATCTGTCTTTCAGGACAAACGCGAGCATGAATAAGATTCAGTTCAACCTGACTACCCTCCTCTCGGAGTTACAGATTTATGAGTCCTTGCAAAAGAGCAAGGGCAAAAATGTGGTTAAAGGAGAGGCCAATGTGGCCCATTCCAAGAAGAAGTTTCTGAAGGGTTCATCCTCAGGGACTAAATCTGTACCTCAGGCTTCTTCATCGAAGCAGATCCAAAAGAGGAAGGGAGACAAGGGGAAGGCTCCTGCACAGGCTGTGCAAGGGAAGGGGAAGGCCAAGGTCGTGGCCGACAAAGGTAGATGCTTCCACTGCAATGCAGATGGTCACTGGAAGCGCAACTGTCCCCGCTACCTTGCTGAGAAGAGAAGAGAAAAAGAAGGTAAATTTGATTTACTTGTGTTAGAGACTTGTCTCGTTGAACATGATGAGTTTGCCTGGATACTAGATTCGGGAGCCACTAATCATGTTTGTTCTTCTTTTCAGGGAAATAATTTCCAGCAGCTGGCAGAGGGTGAAATGACGCTCAAGGTCGGAACGGGAGACGTCGTTTCAGCTCGTGCAGTGGGAGCTGCAAAATTATTCTTTAGAAATAGGTTTTTAATTTTAGAGGACTTGTACTTGGTTCCTAGAATTAAAAGGAACCTTATTTCTGTTTCAGCTTTGTTAGAACAATGTTATTCAATTTCCTTCTTGCTTAATGAAGCTTTAATTTCAAAGAATGGAGTTTACATTTGTTCAGCTAAGCGTGAGAATAATTTATTTGTGTTAAGACCAAATGATGTTAAGGCTATTTTAAGTCATGAAATGTTTAAAACAGCCGAAACGCAAAACAAAAGGCAAAAAGTTTCTCTTTTAAGTAACAACACGTATCTTTGGCATCTTCGTCTTGGTCATATTAACATCGATCGGATCGATCGTTTGGTTAAAAATGGACTTCTAAGTGACATAGAAGATACATCTTTACCACCCTGTGAATCGTGTCTCGAGGGTAAAATGACCAAGAGGCCTTTTACCGGAAAAGGTTATAGGGCCAAAGAACCACTTGAACTGATACATTCGGATCTTTGTGGTCCAATGAATGTAAAGGCTCGAGGTGGTTTTGAATACTTCATCTCTTTTATAGATGATTATTCACGATACGGTTACTTGTACCTAATGGGCCATAAGTCTGAGGCTCTTGAAAGGTTCAAAGAGTTTAAGGCTGAGGTAGAAAACCTGTTAGGTAAAACGATTAAAACACTTCGATCAGATCGAGGTGGAGAGTATTTAGATCAGCGATTCCAGGACTATATGATAGAACATGGAATTCAATCACAACTCTCAGCACCTGGTACACCTCAGCAGAATGGTGTATCAGAAAGGAGAAACAGAACCTTGTTAGACATGGTTCGATCTATGATGAGCTATGCTCAGTTGCCTAGCTCGTTTTGGGGGTATGCAGTAGAGACTGCAGTACATATTCTTAACAGTGTTCCCTCAAAAAGTGTTTCTGAAACTCCTTTTGAGTTATGGAGGGGGCGTAAACCTAGTTTACGTTACTTTCGAATCTGGGGTTGTCCTGCACATGTGTTAGTGACAAATCCTAAGAAACTGGAACCACGTACGAGAATATGCCAATTTGTTGGTTACCCGAAAGAAACGAGAGGTGGTCTTTTCTACGACCCTCAAGATAATAAAGTATTTGTATCGACAAATGCAACTTTCTTGGAGGAAGACCACATTCGAGATCATCGACCACGAAGTAAGTTAGTATTAGGAGAAGCTACAGAAGGGTCAACAAGGGTTGTTGATGAACCTGGTCCTTCAACAAGAGTTGTTGGAGAATGCAGTTCTTCTCGTCAATCTAGTCCTCCTCACGTAGTGGGAGAGCTTCGACGCAGTGGGAGGGTTGTGACACAACCTAACCGCTACTTGGGTTTAACAGAAACACAAGTAATCATACCTGATGACGGCGTAGAAGATCCATTGTCTTATCGTCAGGCAATGAATGATGTAGATAAGGACGAGTGGGCCAAAGCCATGGACCTTGAGATGGAGTCAATGTACTTCAATCAAGTTTGGGAACTTGTAGATCTACCTGAGGGGGTCAAACCCATTGGGTGTAAATGGATCTATAAGAGGAAAAGAGATGCTGCTGGGAAAGTACAGACTTTCAAAGCAAGACTTGTAGCAAAGGGTTATACCCAACGAGAAGGAGTGGACTATGAAGAAACTTTTTCTCCAGTTGCTATGCTTAAGTCCATAAGAATCCTCTTATCCATTGCCACATTTTATGATTATGAAATTTGGCAAATGGATGTCAAGACAGCTTTTCTGAATGGCAATCTTGACGAGAGTATTTTTATGTCTCAACCTGAAGGGTTCATATCCCAAGGTCATGAGCAAAAAGTTTGCAAACTGAATCGATCCATTTATGGGTTGAAACAGGCTTCTCGATCTTGGAATATTAGATTTGATACTGCGATCAAATCTTTTGGTTTTGACCAGAATGTTGATGAGCCTTGTGTATACAAGAAGATCGACAAGAATAAAGTAGCTTTCCTCATACTTTATGTAGACGACATCCTGCTCATTGGGAATGATGTAGGGTATCTGTCTGACGTAAAAGAATGGCTAGCAGCTCAATTCCAAATGAAAGATTTGGGTGAGGCCCAGTATGTTCTTGGCATCCAGATTATTCGGGATAGAAAGAACAAATCGCTAGCTTTGTCTCAGGCAACGTATATCGACAAGATGTTGGCTCGATATTCGATGCAGAATTCCAAGAAGGGCTTGTTGCCTTTCAGGCATGGGGTTCACTTGTCTAAGGAACAGTCTCCTAAGACACCTCAAGACGTTGAGGATATGAGACGGATTCCCTACGCATCTGCAGTGGGTAGCTTAATGTATGCCATGCTATGCACCAGGCCTGACATTTGTTACGCTGTAGGGATTGTCAGCAGATATCAGTCGAATCCAGGGTTAGACCATTGGACCGCCGTTAAAGGAATCCTCAAGTATCTTAGGAGAACGAGAGATTACATGTTGGTGTTTGGGGCTAAGGAGTTAGTTCTCACGGGTTACACCGACTCTGACTTCCAAACTGACAAGGATTCTAGGAAATCTACGTCAGGGTCAGTTTTCACCCTTAATGGGGGAGCTGTAGTTTGGAGGAGTATAAAGCAAGGATGCATAGCAGACTCCACAATGGAGGCTGAGTATGTAGCTGCTTGTGAAGCAGCTAAGGAAGCTGTTTGGCTAAGGAAGTTCTTGACAGATTTGGACGTTGTTCCAAATATGAACTTGCCCATTACGTTATACTGTGACAACAGTGGGGCAGTAGCCAATTCAAAGGAACCTCGGAGCCACAAAAGAGGTAAACACATAGAGAGGAAGTACCATCTAATTCGAGAAATTGTGCAAAGAGGAGATGTGGTCGTGACCAAGATCGCTTCCGAGCACAACATTGCTGATCCGTTTACGAAGGCCCTCTCGGCTAAAGTGTTCGAGGGTCATCTAGAAAGTCTAGGTCTGCGAGACATGTATATAGCCTAATCTAGGGCAAGTGGGAGATGTGTAATGGGTGTGAGGATGCCCTAGTTTATTGTATTTTGTATATTTACCTTTTATGTAATGTACAATATACATGTACCATTTCCAGCTTTGGATTATATTGTATATATATTTTCCCTGTAACTTGAGTTTTAGTTCAAGTGGGAGTTTGTTGGGTTTTATGCCCTAAAACTCGTAGATAGTAAATGTACTTTTGACCGAACATTAATAAAGTGATGTATTATTCAATGTTTGTATTATATCTTGTCTTGTTAACCCTAATCCAATAAACTAAACATCCATGGCTAATAGAATGAGGCTTGAACTAGTATGTAGGGACATACGGGGATCAATGTTCAAGTTTTAGCCTAAAGGGTCTGTAGTATAGGGATAAGGCTGGGTACCTTATCCTGGTGACACTATGGATACGGCCCGCTTTGTATACTGATACAAACGTAATGATCCAACGCGTTCATGTGGTTGACATGTGAGTGGGGGTATCCTGTGTAATGAGTTTGCACAAAGACCGGACCGCGAAATAGTTAACCACTAACTGTAACACCGTTAGTTAGCTTGGTTTCTATTTCACGAGGATGACCTAGGCAACTTGGCCTTAATCCTGAGTGGATTATGGACTCCTGTCCATGAGGGATTGTCCTTTGATTTGTACGGGTGAGAGTGGCCTGTTCGCCGACTCAATAAGCCTACCATTTTGGGGACAAGACCGAGTGGGGAGCTGGGAACGTAGTCTTACAAGATGGAATTCACTCCTTCCCGATATTAGGGTAAGTAGAGGTGTGTTCCCTTAAGTGGTGTCTCCGGGTCTTGAACAATGGGCCCTACCCTCTTCATGGCACGAGAGGGATTTCTGTTTGCTGGTTGGACCACAAACAGGTTGTTCATTAGAGGAGCACTGGTACTTAAGGACCAAGAGGTAGCCCAGGGGTAAAACGGTAATTTGACCTAGCTGGGGTACGAACACACGTGAAGGGCTAACTTGCTGTTGACGGTCGATATCCGTGGACACAGAAATATATCTGCAGTGAGAAGAGTGCAGCTATGGTTCTATAGTGGAGTGAACCACAGTTAACGAACATTGATTAATTTGGTTAATGAGTTTAGCCAATTAATCTCACATCGTTGGAGCTTCTGATCTGTAGGTCCATAAGGTCCCACCGGTAGCTCTATAAGGGCGTTGAGGTAAATTTCTAAGGGAGAATTGAATATTCGAAGTGGTTTGAATAGTAAAATAAAATATGAATTTGATTCATATTATAAAACTATAGGTTATAATTAATGCACATTAGATGTACATTAATACTATAGTTTATTTTTGAGAGGAATATAATTAAATATGAGATATTTAATTATGATATTAATTAATTAGAGAATTAATTAATTATTGTTTTAATTCAATTCAATTAAATTTGATTTAATTGAATTAGATTAAAACTTTAGGTCATGTGGGAATGTTATGTAAATATATGATTTACATTAATTATAATAATTAATTAATTTAATTGTTAAATTAATTATATTATTATAAATTGGTTAATGATTTAGAATTATTAATTATTTAAATTATCAGTTAGTTGAACTGATAAAGGAGAACGTGTGAAGGGGAGTTAAATTAGGGAGTGGGAAGTTTTCATCGGTAAAAATAACCACTCCCCAATTTAATCCCATTTTTGGTTGAGTTGGTTACAGAACTCAGTCTCACGCCATTCTCTCCCTCTGACTCTCCAGATCTCTCTGCATTTTCTCTCTAGGATACAGAGAAGAAAAAATTCTCCCAAGCCTTTTAGAAAATTTTGCTCCCACAAGCACTCTTCACACATCCCTTTGAGTATACTGGTGAAACCTCGTGGTGGTGTTCGTGACAATCTTTTCCAGCGAAGAACCAGGGAATTTTGGTGAAGCAATTCAAGAAATCTTCAAGGGTAAGTTATTCTTGAATTCTAGGATCATTAGGATCCAATTTAGATTAGATCTAAATAAGGTCAAGCATGTTTTATTATTAAAATTCAGTAGTTTTAATTTGATTTTACTGCTGTATTTTTTTTATGTTGCCAAACGTATTGGTATTTTATTCCAAATTAAATACTGAGAAAAGGTTCTGTAAATTTTCGCTGCGCAAGGGCTTTTATCCCTGCAGTACGAAGCGTGAGAAAGATACAAAGAAATGCTTAGGCGGTGCCCCCAACACGGATATCCTGATTGGCTTCAAGTACAGTTATTTTACAATGGATTGAATCCCTCCACAAAGACAGTCCTAGACACATCAGCAGGAGGAAGTTTTCTTTAAAAAACAGTGACAGAAGCCAAAGACCTGCTTAAGGAAATGGCGGCAACCAGTTATCAATGGCCGACCGAGAGGGGAGCAATTACAAAGAAGGCTAGATTATATGAATTGGATGAGTCAAGTTCACTGAAGGCACAACTGGCATCTTTGACCAATGCACTGAACGAGCTGACTTCATCTGAGGTGGTCAAGTCCATTTCCACCTTAGCTGAAGGTCATTCAAAGAAGGAAGGTCAAGATATGGAAGAAGTTCAGTACGTAGGAAATAGACCATATGCTCAAGGAGTACCGAACTTCTACCACCCCAGTCTACGCAATCACGAGAACTTCTCATACTCAAATACAAAGAATGTTTTGCAGCCGCCGCCAGGTTTTGCAGCATCAAGTGTGCCCGAAAATAAAAATAACCTGGAGGAGATGGTGGCTTTATTCATCAAAGAACAAAGAATATTGAATGTGAGTCTCCAGACATCAATAAATAACCACGACGCAGCTCTAAAGAACATGGAAGTGCAAATAGGATAGATCGCTTCAGTAGTGAATGCCCTTCAGAAGGGAAAATTTCCAAGTGATACTAAGCCTAACCCGAGAGAGCAGTGCAAGATGGTGGCTCTGAGAAGTGGCAGAAGACTGGAGAACAGTTCAAAGAAGAAAAAGGAAGAAGAAAAGAGAAGGGATGAAGATGAAAGGACTGAGGCACAAAAAGCCTCCTCTGAAAGGTTCCAACATCCTCCCAACTCTATTGATTTGAATTGTGATTTTTCTAACAATTTTGCAGGTGAAAAGAAAGATGAAAGGTAGGATGACAGAAAGAAACTGACTGAGGAAGAAGTGGTTCCATGCAACCACCATGACAGAGGTTCGCATATTAGCCCACCCAAGCGGGGGGGTGAATGTCCAACCTTTGATTACAGGAAGTTACCTTTTCCTCAACGCTTTAAAAATGTCAAATTAGATGAACAGTTTCAAAAGTTTCTAGAAATGTTTAGGAAGTTGTCTGTGAATATTCCATTGGTAGAAGCCTTGTATAATATGCCGAATTATGGGAAATTCATGAAGGAAATGCTTTCTAGAAAGAAAAGTCTGAAAAAAGAAATTTTTAATTTGTCTGAAAGTAGCAGTACCATTATTTCTGGTAGGATACCTTCTAAACAGAAAGACCCAGGGAGTTTTACTAATGTTCCCTGCACCATAGGAGAAGTATCCTTCGATAGGGCCTTATGTGATTTAGGAGCAAGTATAAATTTAATGCCCTACTCTGTTTACAGGAAGATTGGTTTAACAGGTATGATGGACACCGACGTCACTCTCCAGCTTGCTGACAGATTGATTACCCACCCGATGGGTGTTGTGGAGGACGTGTTGGTGAAAGTCAACAAATTCATCTTCCTCGTAGATTTCGTGGTACTGGACATGAAGGAGGACAAAGAGGTGCCAATTATTTTAGGCAGACCTTTCCTAGCCACTGGTAAGGCTGAGATTAGCGTGCACACAGGTAAACTTACCTTGAATATTGATGATGAAAAAGTCGTGTTTAGTATTTTTGGCCAAGATGAATCTGTTTGTAGTTTGCATACATGTTTTTCTGTTGATCCTAAATACTTGACTGATGATGATGAAGAGGTAGACTATAATCTCGGCCTAGGCTTAGGAGAAATGCTTATGGATAATGGGGATTTTGATCATGATGCATATTTAGATAATCCTCTGTTTGAGAATGATTTAGAACTGCCAGAATTTGAAAATGAATTAGACTTGCCTGCTTGTGAAAATGAAAGATCTGTAGTTGATGATTTACCTTCCTTTGAAAATGAATTAGATCTGTCTGAAATGGATAATTTTGATGATGATATTGAATTGCTTGACTTTGAGGATGAGCATGAAATGCATAAGAAAGATTGCTTGATAGATAATTTTGAGTCTGATCATGATTACAGTGAATCTATTGAGTCTGATCTTGACATTCCTAAGTGCATGAATCCTGACAATGTGAATACCTTTTATTCGTGTCCTGATGATGTATATAGTATAGAATCTGACCCAGAGGAACTCGAATCTGTGCATAGTATAGAATCTGATCCTGAAATTCTTGAATTCTGTAATTCTTCTGATGATGAGTCATATGATAGCTTAGTCGAATCATATTTTAATACTAAGTCTGAGGAATCTTCTGAGCATGTAGATATTTTTTCTGATGAATGGACTGGCATGATTGATAGGCCACCTCTAGATCCTAGACCAGTAGATATCATAACGCTTGATGACTCTGTTAACAATTGTTTTGAGAATAGAGATTTAGAAAAGAGATTTGATGCAGATGATTATTTTCTGAAATGTTATTATGATAATCGCTTTAGTGAAGATGGGCCAGGGGAAAGTTTTTTTTCTCCCCTGTTTGTAGTATGCAATTCGGTGCGTGCTTTCTTGCAGGGCCTGGAGGATGATGAAAATTTTTATTTTGAGCCTCCGTAAGCGTGCCGAGCCTAGTCTAGCTAAAGACGTTAAAGAAAGCGCTGCTTGGGAGGCAACCCAAGGATTAAAGTTTAGTTAGTTGTTGCGGTAAATAATTTTCTTTGCTCCGTGATCCAATTTTGTTTTGCAGGATCACCTTAGCAAATCCCAAAATTCCAAATTTCCCATTTTTCATGGATCCAAAGGAAGAGGATGAAGCGCTCCTAGCTCAGAGAAGTCTCAGTATCCCTCTTTATGCTTTACTGTTTTAAAACATTGGGGACAATGTTTAGTTTAAGTTTGGGGGGGAGGCTTTCGCTATGTTGAGCATATTTAAATTTTGTTTGATGCATGAATGGATAGCCATGATAGCCAAGGATGTGATTTTTGAAATTTTGGGAGAAAATGATTTATATGTTGTGGAATCTGGGAGCACGGCAGAAATTGTGAAATTTTAAAATTTTTTTATACTTAGTTTTGATGTCTAAAGCATGCAATAGTCTTATCTAATGACGTCTTTGAAAATCTAGATTCTTATTATGGTTTTTAAAGTTGTTGTCACCCCGATAGGCTTAGTTTCTAATACTAGGAAGTTCATGCTTGATTGCTCTAAGAGGAAAAAAATGCTATGTCTGCTGAGAGAAAAGCAAAAGCAACAAAAAAAAAATGAGAAAAAAGAAAATATGTTGAAAAAGAAATTTTTTTTTGCTTGCACAAAAGAAAAAGCCTAGGGGTAAAAAGAGCTACCTACGATGTGATCAGTTAGGCCAACCAGAGAATAAAATCCGGGTTAAGGGTCCCTACACCGTAGTGTGAAAGCTAGTACCATTAGATATCAAAATGCTAGTTTGGGGGAGTAGCAAAAGAAAAAGAAAAGAAAAAGAAAAAAATGATGACAGGCACCCTAGTTTCTTTTTTTTTGCATGATAGAAGGACTCCGACCTATTAGGGGCTCTTAACCAGTGTAGGGGGAAAACAAATGGAGAAAGCCATAAGACTAATCTAAGTTAGTAAAAGAATCAATAGATAAGTCTTGAGCATGCTATTCATTAATCTTAAGTTCAAACTAGTTTAGGATTTCTTCAAAAGTATGCGGTGCTTGCTTATTCCACTTGCATGTTTTCCATTCGATCCTAAGAATTCCAAAATCATTGAGGGTTGAGCGATTCTATTTCATGCATCTTTAGAATTTATTTTGCTCGGGACTAGCAAAAACTTAAGTTTGGGGGTGTGATAGCGAGCAAAAATGTCACTATTTTAGTCTCAATTTATTAAGCTTTTTGGTGCTTTAATCGTGTTTTTTATGAAAATATTTAATGAATTTTGTTATTTGGTCCTTAGAAGCAAAGTTGGTGATTTTGGGAGAAAAAGTGCCAAAATTGAAGCAATTGAAGCCCAAATCCAAGCTTGGATCAATTGGGGGCCCAAACAAGACAACCATGACAAAAATGCCAAAAGAAATGAAGAAGAAGGCCCAAAAATCAGCCCAAAAAGAAGCTGAAAAATCTGGAATTTTGAGGCAGCGTCGCGACGCTACCCTTTCGTGTTGCCCAAGCCGCGTGCGCAGCAGCGTCGCGACGCTGAGCAAGGTAGCGTCGCGACGCTACCCCTATTCCAGGCCTATAAAAGGCGCCCCAAGGTGCCTCATTTACCATCAATCATCATTCCAACAATTCCTTTTGGAATTCTTCCTTTCCTCTCCTCTTTAGGCTCCTTTGGAGCCCCTCTCAAGGCTTTCTAGCATTTTTGAGGGGATTCTTTTAGTGGGAAAAATTTTGGGAGTTTTGGGGAGCATCTTAGGAGGCTCAAGGAGTAGTCAGCGGAGCTCTGAGCGTCAGCAGGGGGTTTTTCGATGGTCAATTCCTTTCCTTTTATGCTCTTGATTATGCTTTCTATTGTAATTATTGTGGATATTTTAGCCATGTGTAGCTAAACCCCAATTTGGGGTCTTGAAATGAAATTATAGTTCAAATATTGTTATAATTTCTTGTCTCTTGCCCATGTCCTAATTATTTGTATGGATGTGCTTAATGTTTTACTCAATCTGGCCAATTGTGTAATGATTCGATTCTTAATGGAAACTCGACGGAGAGAAATTAGGATAGATCATAATCCATACAACTAGTTTAATTGCCCGTTGTGACACCGAGATTAGTTGATTAAACTTATATTCCTAAAATGAATCAGAGAGTAATAATTAATGATTTTTAATAGCGCTAAGGACACTTAGGTTGTTAAAATGAATTAATTTTAATTAGGGGAAACCGACAGGAGAACCTATGCGATTAACGGAGATTCTAGGATTATAATTAGTTGGGTAATGAGATAAGATAATTATAACAACTATTTAGCTAATAATTGATTTTCAAGACCCTCCTCCCATTAAAAGAAAACTCTTTCTCCATATTTTATTTCTCGATTGATCAATTTATTTTCTTTAATTGTTTGAATTTGAATCATTTTTATTACATGAGCTATTCCCTAAATATTATTTCGCCCAAGTATTTTTAGTGCTCAAGAGATTTTTGCTTTGCTTAACTTTCACTTCGCTTCCCTGAGGATTCGATACTCGGAATACTTTCCGTTTTATATTACTTGTGACGACCCGTGCGCTTGCAGGATCAAAAAATCGTGCAACAGTAGCATCCTAATCCTACTATCATGCAATAATCATGCAGTCAGAGCAAGCTATCTAACCACCTAAAGGGAGCGTCCTAAACCTAGCTACTATAAGATAAAGATACATTGGAAACAAGACATGCTCAAACAAGGCAAACAAGACAATCAATGAGAATACAAGTAAGCCAACATTAATCATGCAAGGAAATCAAGACAAACAAAAGAATACAAGCAAGTAATATAATCAAAATATATCAACAGGTAACATATTATAACGAATATAATTTCACATACCTGGTGATGGCGAGGAGAACGAGGAAGACCACTGGTCATACCCTATTAATACCCTAGATTTCCTAGGTCAGTCTACAGGAACAACTCCGCTCTGATACCAACTGTAACGCCCCAGATTTTTAAAACTAATCCTAGCGACATTACTAACTCCTAAACCAAACTAACCGTGTGCACATAAAATTTCGGCAGCATAACGGCATACATAGGACTAACCCAAAATTTTTCTTTAACCTGCTAAGCATAAAACACTTCTAAATAATATTATTCAACGACTCCACCATACTACAACACAACAGAACACCACAGAACCAATAGCCAGCCAGGCCTTGCATAAGCAACTACTAACTAACCAAAAACACAACTTTAACAAAGCTTGTAACATCAATTCATTCGAAACAAACTTAATTATTAAAAACTAAATGAATAGATTGAGTTCTTCCAAACAAACACAACTAGACCTAAAGTCTCACAAGAATGAATATGAAACTAAAACAATTAGGACAAACAACTGTCCAACCAATGAAAACATTACTATCATATCCAAGTTAAACAACAAGCTATCCGACATGAAAGTAAAAAGGAAAAACAGCGCAGACTAGCTAAGGTCCTTCCTCATATTTCTCCTCTGGTAGTTGGAAGGAGAGAGAGGGGAGGGGGTCAGTACACTAAGGTACTGGTAAGCAGTTCACACCCGGTGAGGCATCAGGCATCAAACAACAAAATCAACATGCTAGGCGCATGCATCCAACATACTCTTAAGCAATAAACACATAATCATGCTTCTTAAAACGGGAACTCAACAACAAGACTCATGCTAACTCAACAGAATGACTCATGCATACACACTACATGCTATGCAACCCCACATGGATTCCGTGTCATGCTCGCTTTCTTAGCACATGATTTACTCGTCATGTTACACACCAAAACACATGAATTATGCGCCATGCAACGCAACTTAACACGTGAATCGTCACGCTCCGCACCAAAACATCATTTCTGTGTCATGTAACGCACTCACACCCAGCACATGAATTACGCACTATGCGCAGCACACACTCACACATGATTTACGCGTCACGCTCCGCACTCACAACTCACACGCGATTTACGCGTCACGCTCCACACCAATAACATGATTTCCGCATCATGTAGTGCAATCCTAATACGTGAATTTCACGTCACTTTTTAAAATGATGCCCTAAAATATTTTATCAACATAAAAGTTAGTTTAGGCCCTTCCCAAATGAGATGAGCCATGTGATACTTTTTAAAATGATGCCCTAAAATATTTTATAACAAAGAAAAAATTGTAAAATATCAAAATTATATATATATATATATATATATATATCAAAATTATATATGTTTGTATGTATGTATGTATAGATGCATGTAGATGCATGTTAATGTATGTTTGTATAGATGTATGTATATGTATGTACATATATACATATATACATATATACATATATATGTATATATACACATATATATCAATGAAACTAAGAAAATGTCACCAAGCAACTATATAACAATGATATTTTATTTTAAAAGTGTTATTCTTCGAACTAGTTCAGTCTATAATATAATTGAAGAAATATTGAAACTAGAATGAGGATAAATTAGCTTTTTTTTTTTTTTGCCCATTAAACCCCATAAATTTGGTGGTTTTTTTTAGGGATAATTGATTACAATTGAATTTTTAAGATGATAAGGGAGAATATTAAAAGGTTTTATGTTTAATTTAGTATGCGAGTCAACAAAATGAGGAATTGGTAGAGATTTTCTTGGTTGAAGAGGGGAGAGAAATGAAGAGGTGAGAAATTGAAATTTTTTGTCTAACTTTTATTTTTCCTCAACATGTACAGAAGATTTTTTTTCGTTAAACTTTTTCAATTTGGGGCCCTAAATTTTAGGGTCTTGTGATGAGTCACGACTCACACATGCTAAAGGACAGGTCTGTGTAGAGATTGATTTCCTCCCTTTTTATGTACACTTTTCTAAGTTTTAATTTGAATTTCAATTTTCTATCAAATTGGATTTCAATTGGTAATGCTCAAATGAATTTCAAATTGGATTTCAATTTTTTTTTCAATTGGATTTTAATTGGATTTTCCAAATGAATGTCAAAATAGTTATACTTTAGTATTTCCAAATGAATTTCTAATTGAACTTGATTTTAAAAAAAATACTTTTTTTTTATTTGAATTGTGTCAAATGTTCAATCCTCCACCCCTACATGTTGTATAAATAAAAACTATATCGATATCCTTTAATGTTTAATGTTACTTGTTATAGGTGATTTTGGACCACCCCGATGCACAAGGAGTTGACAAGGACAATCGAGCAGAAATCAGACCGGAAGATGGACCCAAGAGGCGAAACCGACAAGTGGGACGGGCCAAGACTGAAGGGGTCGGGCCACGGCCTGGGCCGAGGCCGAGCTTGTCCGGCTCTGCTTGGTCTCCACCGCCTCTGGTCGTCCCGGTTCAGCCCGATTTGTCCCGAAGCGCCTCCGAATCCCTAAAAACCCTAGGAGCACAAGCAGGTATTTATACCCCTCTTCGCCACTGAAGAAGGGGACCCGAACTCAATTCTCGACTCTCTCCTCTTATTCTCAAGCTCTCCCTTCCATTTTCTGACTTAGGCACGAAGGCGGTGTGGCTAGCACCACACCGATGTGCAGGTTTACTCTTTTGCAGGCCACGTCTTCCCCCGCTCTCAAACAAATTCACTGTCGATTATCACGTGGAGCGAAGGTAATTTACCTAGTGAAATTTGATCATCAACATTACTTTTTCAATTAGACTGTTGTTGCCCTTTACAATATTAAGCGACCAAATCAAAAATTAGTCCAAGAATCACCTCAACAATTGATCGACCATTTGATTAACTTTGAGCCTCAGCCAAATGACCTTAAAGTAAATACTGAGGGATGTTATTTTTCGAAGATTACTATAGGTTTTGAATAGGTGATAATGACCAAGGGTTTAGCTAGAGGGAAGGATTACCCATTTGTAGGAAAAAGATCACGAGATTGTAAAGTTTACAAGGTAAAAGAATTTACTTTATAAATTATTTTGTTGATTTTTGTATCTAATATTCAAATTACTTTATTCAACTTTATTTTAATTTTAATGGTAGTTTTTTAAATTCCTTAATTATTGCAGTCTTTGTCTGTAATGAAGATTAAATGATATGAGAGAATAACTAATGGAGATATTTCAAAATTAAAATTGAAGATTCAAGATCAACCTATTGGTGCTGCTATAAAAGTAATCCCTAAACTAGAGAATTTAAAAAATGTGAGTGAATATGAGATTAATAATTTCTTTAATATATATCTTATTTTCGATGAGAGATCTCATCGGTTTTCTTTTCTTTTTTTAGGAGATATATCATGGTCCTGCTGTTATGAATAAATGGTTAACATATCACTGGCATGCAGTCCTCATCATTGGTTTTGGAGACAAGGATGGTCATAAATATTGAATCATCCAGAATTCATGGGGTGAGAGTTGAGGCGAAAATGGCTATGACAAAATAAGGAGAAGGTACAATAAATTTTCTAGGAAGATTTTCTTATCCAAACATATAGATTACATTTGAATTTTTGAATCAATAGAATCAGTAGTGCAATTCAATTCAGATGTAAAGAAAAGCAAAGCAAAGCAAATGTAGAGATTGAGATTTCCTTCTTCTTTTATACGTTTTTTTTTTTCAAATGGTTAACATATCAGCCGCATGTAGTCCTCATCATTGGTTTTGGGGGAATGATAGTCATAAATATTGAATCATCCAAAATTCATGGGATGAGAGCTAGGCGAAAATGGCTATGGCAAAATAAGCTAGAGCATTATTAATACTCTAGAAGGTGCAACATATTTGCTAGGAAGATTTTATTATCCAAACATATAGATTGCATTTGAATTTTTGAATCAATAAAACCAGTGCGCAATTCAATTTAGATGTAAAGAAATGCAAAGCAAATATATATGTATATATATATATATATACACACACATATGTACATATGTATATATGTATGTACAATATGTACATATGCACATATGTATGTATATATATACTAGATTTTTCATACGTGCGTTGCACATGGTTTTTCATATTTTTCATAGTGACTTAAATATGTAATTTGAATACATAACGGAGAAAAATGGTGAGTGTTATTTGGTTTCAATCTATAACTATCCATATGTAATACATAAAGTAAGGAAATAAAAAAGGTTAACACATGGTATTTCTGTTCGTCAAGCTTGTAATAATAACTATGCAACCTATAACTATCCATATGTAATAATAACACATTGTATTTCTAGTCATAAATAAATTGACAAAGCTTGTAACTGTTTAAATCAATTCTTATGTATTTAATGAGATATTTTTATGTATTTTTTTATTTAATACTTACAAAAACACATGTACCATATGGTAAAAAAATAAATAAAGATAACAAAATCATTTTTTTTTATTATTGTGGTTTTATGAAGAAAATCAATTGATATAATCATATAAGTACTACAAATTAAGTTTAAAAAATCATAGGATATAAAACAAATCATAACAATTATTATTATTATTTAAAAGGAGCTCAATACACACTACAAGAAATATGACTTGTTATAGCTTTCCAATATAGCCTTTTAGAAAATAGGCTATGAAACTTTTAAAGAAAAAAGGCGCTGAAATGTTAAAAAAAGAAATTGGGATACCCGCTCAAAATTTGGGAAGAATCCTCGTGAAGCCCCATCAGCGTCACTCCTCCATCAACACGCAAAACCCTTTTTTTTCTTTTTCCCTGTTTCTCTTCTATCATTTCTCTCTAAATCTAACTTCATTGCTTGCAACACTCTGCCTTCTCTCAAAATCTTTTCCATGTAGTTCACAAAAGATGAGGGACCGAGCAAAGTGGTGAAGTTGAAGCGTGGCATTGGAGATTGGGTTCAAAATTCAAATCTTCGACAAACTCGTCCCCATCTTCTTTGATTTTTCTAAAAAATAGAAGTGGTGAAGTTGAGGAGGGGACTGAGTATAGGGTGTGTTTTAGGTCTCCTTTCTAAAAAAGAAGAATGTTTTTCTTAAAATCACTTTTTCTTTTAAGAACGTTTAGAAAATAAAAACAAGCTCTCAAGCCACCAAGTCCCTGTACTCCTTATATTGTATCTTTTTGTATTCGTAGTCACAAAACACTTAGTGATAAATTGATATTCCTCTTTTCTTAATTAGTGTCTGTCATCCAACTCATTGACGATTCAACTTTTGATCAACTCATTGAAGGATGAAATCAATGATGTCATTATTTATAAAGAAACAGGAAAGTTTTTTTTTTATTAAGTTATCTCAAGTTCATATATATATATATATATTTTTCTTTTTTGAGTGTACTCCAAATTATGTTTTATCTCAAATTATTATAGGTTGAATCAAGTGAAGAACTTTCAAATGCTACTGCAAGTATGTTATCTTCTAGGCTTATTTATTTACATTTATTAAACAATCTATTTATTTACATACGTCACTATTATTGGTGTTAATACATAATCATATATTTATATATTTTTTTTATATATTTATGTAGGTGAATGAAATGATACATTACTCATGCAAAAGGATCAAAGATGACAACTCAACTACATGATACTATAATTTTGAACCTTTGCTGAATTTTGTATTTTGTGAACTGATATATATTGTTGGAAATTACATTCAATAAATTTTCAACTTGTATCGTTTGGATAACTTGTTTATTCTAGAAAATTATTAAATACCTTATTTTGTAATGCAAATAGATTATGAAATTTCAATTATGAATTACATGTCAAGGTATTTAATGTGCTCTTAAGTATTTCTTGTGTGTGGGTTTAACTAAAAATGAGCAGTTTAAGTAAAATTTTAAAATTTTAGTCAATTAAATGATATTTAAATTATAAAAATGAATTAAATTTTAGAACCAAAAAAATTATTGTTGAAAACAAAGATTCTACCTTTTATAGCCATGAGTAAAAGCTATAACAAAATTTACATAGCAAAAAATGAATGCTATCAAAAGTTTATTACCATAATTATAATAAGGGAAAAATACACTTTTGGTAAGTGACACTTAGGTCCCTGAGTTTTCAAACTCAACAAAAATACCCCTGAGTTTTGAGATAAGTAGCACTTTGGTCCCTGCCGTTAATTTTTATGTTAAATTTTAACGGCTGCTGACGTGGCACTATTATTTTAATAAAAAAAAATATTTTTTAATTTTTTTAAATACTAAAATATTAAAATAATAAAATATTATTATTTTATCTTTTTTTAATACTTTTCTCCTCTTTCTCTTTCTTCCTCTTCCCCACTCCCTTCTCCTAACTTCTTCTTCCCTACTTCATCTTCTTCAACTCCGGCGGCCGGCCGCCGCCGCCGGCGAGTTTTTTTTTAAAATTTCTTTCTTTCCCTGACTTTGATTAACATAATCGAATAATCATCATCAAGATCCGAAGGCAAAAAGAAGAGAAAACCTAACCGTCGACTGTTTCGTACGTGCTGAATTTCGAGCATCTTCTTCCTAATAATGCAACAGATGCCTCCCCTTTCATCTTCTCGATTCGCTTTTCTTCGTCATCGTCCTGTTTTTCTACAATCGATTACTTAAATAAATAATCAGATCTTATCCTTTTGAACAAAACCAGGATGATTTAGTTCAACTTCCCCGTCGCCTCCTTCAATGGAGGATGAATTTCAGGCTCCACATGGAAATTTGTTACTGAATTAATGGCATCATGAAGCGTTATGAATGAAGCGAGGGTCGAGCTGTATTGTGTGAGCGACATTGAAGCAAATATGTGGTGCAATTTTGTAGCCCACGTACGCTTCCAAATGTTGATAAATTAGGTTTAACTCTTCTTTATTCATGTACACAGTACCAAAAATCTTCAAATTCCCTGTCCATTTCATTTATTACCCTCCAATTTTTTTACACAATTTTTCTCTGTTTTCAATTTTGGGTTCGGATTGAACTTTTTTTTTTGTTTAAGGGATCGGTTTCTGAATACAAATCATAGAGCCCTCTCTTTATTAATACCCCCATTCCTTCGTTTCTTCAGATCACATCCCCATTTCTTCAATCTCTCATTTCTCCAGCTGTTTAAATCTCTGTTGATTGAAAATTTAATCCCCCATTTGAACAATCACTATGCAGAGCGAGAAGGTTTCCCCTGGTCCTAGAGATTTCGACATTATTAACGATTACATTGGAATGGAGAGTTGTGTCGATTCGAAGGACGAACAGACAGCGGCCGACATGTCGTCGCCGACGAGTTTCACCGATGGAAATAGTAAGAGGGATTACAGAATGTGGGGAAAAGATCAGAGAGAGTATCCTCCGCCGATTCCTTTGCTGGTTCGCACCGAGAATTTGGCTGCCCACATGCCATGGTGGGTGTTGAAACGACACTACACCGGCGACGGGCGGCTGATTCTGAGGGAGGAGAAAGTGAGGCGCCATGAGTTCTTCCGTGCCCACAGATCCGATGGGCGGCTAATGTTGCAGCTGGTGGCCGATTCCTTTGACTTTGATTAACATAATCGATCACGGGATGAAGCTGTGAGGGAGGAGGGCCCTCCCTCCTCCCGTCGCCGACGCTGGAAATGGAGGGAGGAGCCTCTTCCCTCTTCCTCTTCTATATTTAAAAAAAAAAGAAAAGAAAATGTGAAGAAAGGGAAGAGAAGAGAGAAGAAAAGAGAGGGAAAGAAAGAAATTAAAAAAAAAAAAAAAACTCGCCGGCAGCCGGCCGGCGAACGGCCGGCCGCCGGAGTTGAAGAAGATGAAGTTGGGAAGAAAAAGTTAGGAGAAGGAAGTGGGGAAGAGGAAGAAAGAGAAAGAGGGAAAAAGTATAAAAAAAAAGATAAAATAATAATATTTTAGTATTTAAAAAAATTAAAAAATAATTTTTTTTATTAAAATAATAGTGCCACGTCAGCCGCCGTTAAGATTTAACAGAAAAATTGACTGTAGGGACCAAAGTGCTACTTATCTCAAAACTCAGGGGTATTTTTGTTGAGTTTGAAAACTCAAGGACCTAAGTGTCACTTAACCCAAACCTCAGGGATCAAAAGTGTATTTTTCCCTTATAATAATTAGGGAACACTAAATAATTTTATTATAGCATAATATTAAAGCTATAAATACTTTATTATAGCATTAAAAAATTTTATTATATATTAAAGATAACAAAATATTTTAGCTATGTAAACATATTGTATCTTTAATATAAAATGCTATAAAAAGTTTTCATAACAATGTGTATAAGCTATACCTTCATACTCTATTATAGCATCCACCATAGCTATACAAAAACGCTATAAAAAGTCCCAGACTTTTAATAACATGGGCGGTCAGGACGTTCGAAAAAGGCTATAATAGGTCTTTTATAGCTTATTCCGTAAGCTATTGTATCTGTTATTTCTTGTAGTGACATTTATAATAGAGAGAATACTTGTGCAATTAATTTAAAAACATTATTGTTGTAAAAAAAATATAAATTATTAGGTTTCAATTAAAATTATATCATTTTCAAGCTTTACCTAGTTACATATATATATCTTCAAGTATTCTCTTAAATTACTAAAAAGAAATATTAGCATTGCAACACAAAGTAAAGCTAAAGAAAAAGCTTAGATATTAAGCAATCTAATAAAAGTTATAAGACAAAACAAGATAATGAATAAAAGAAGAAAAACAAACCTGGAATAGAAGAGAATGCTCAAATGTTTGTAAGAAAAAAGTTGAAGAGTGTTCTTTATATAGTTGTAGGAGATAAAAGTTACACAACTTTTGAAATCTCATCATTAAATATACTTAAATATAAAATCATAAATTTTAGAAATTCAATTATAGAAATAAAGAGATAGAACTTTTCATATTTTAGCATCTTCTTCTCTTAAATACTTATAGATTATGTATGGAGTGAAAATGTGAAAGGAAACTTAAATAGTTAATGTGAATATTAATTTTAAATTTTAATTAAATAATAAATATATTAAAATACATAAAAAAAAAATTGATTTTTTTTTATTTTAATATGTTATGTCTGTATTAATCTCATCATTTTTTATCATAATCTTTTTAGTTAATGTCAATATTGTTTTTAATTTTATTTGTTGTTTTTTTAATACTTAATGTCAAGATTAAAGATGGTGAAAGAGAGAGAAAAGTATTAAGAGAGGAATACTAAGAAACGTAGAAATGGGGTGAGAGAGATGTAGAGTTTGAGAGGAATCGATGGGAGAGAGAAAAATGTATAATTAAGAGAGATAAATACTTAAATAAAATTCAAGGACAACTTAGTCATTTTTTAAAGAACCAAGGTTAATATTGTCCAGAAAATGTTTCTTACTCATTCGTACTTTTATATATTAGATAGATATATGTGTATAGATGCATGTATATGTATGTTTGTATAGATGTATGTATATGTACATACATATATACATATATACATATGTATGTATACACATGTATATATCAATGCTAAGAAAATGTCACCAAGCAACTATATAACAATGATATTTTATTTTAAAAGTGTTATCTATCGAACTAATTAAGTCTATAATACAATTGAAGAAATATTGAAACTAGCATGAGGATAAATTAGCTTTTTTTGTCCATTAAACCCCATAAATTTGGTGGTTTTTTTAGGGATAATTGATTACAATTGAATTTTTAAGATGATAAGGGAGAATATTAAAAGGTTTATGTTTAATTTATTATGCGAGTCAACAAAATGAGGAATTGATAGGGACCTTGAGGTCAACGTTCGAGCGTTGAGTGAGAAACGGAGCGACTTCAAGATCTTTGAGAATATTCTTCCACTTTCCAGGACCGTGCAACTTTACGCCGACAAAAAGTGCATCTTCTTCCTCCTGCGTCCACTTTCGCTTCTGGTTTCACATTCTCACGTGTTGTTTCTGTTTCTCTAAAAATCACTTCACTAGGACGACTTACCCATCGTCCACTTCAGCCCAGTGGCGAGCACGAACAGGAAGAAATGGGTTGATGTGAAAACTGAGAAGGGAATGGCACCGGCGGCAAGCACAAGTGCGAGAAAGGGATTTTAAAAATGAAAAGAAAGACAGTTTTGAAAAAATAATGTTTGGAACAAAAACTTCTACATTTATAAATCAAATATTTTGAAGAGAATAATTGGAAATTAAGAAGAGTTTAGGCAATAATTTTAAAAATTTAAATAATATTTTTCCAATGGTATGCCAGAGTTTAAAGATTTTGCTAGAAAAATTAGAGAATAATATAAACATTTTGGAGAAAAATAATTTGAAAAAAGAGAAGGTACACAATTTTTTCAATGCAAAAACTAGAAAAAGAGCCAAATCTAATAGTTTATAATTTATTTATTTTGAATTAATTGATCAAATGGACATTTGGCTCTAAATATTTTATAATTGGTCAACTTTGTCTTGAAATTAAATTTGGGACACATGTCAATTTATAATTGGTCTCAAATTTAATTATTTATAATTTATTCATTACTCTCAAATAATGACGTGACAATTTGTGATTGACCAAAATTTCTCCTTTGACACCAATTAACATGAAGAATTATACCAAAGAGCAACTTTCAAAGTTCATATATCAAACTTATACTTTAATCCATTAATCTTTTTCAATATGAAGTATACATATATTTATATATAAATATAAAAGAAAAATAATGAAATTGAAACAACAAGTTAGATTTGTTTCTCTTTCACAAGAACTATACTCATTTCATGCTATTCAATTTTATAAAAATAATTTTATACATTCCTACATATATTTGACCCAAGAAAATAAACTTATTTAATTAAGGTTTTATAGAAGTAATGGAAAAAAAACAAAAGACCAAAAAGAAAAATGGTTCAAAATGCATGTTAAAAAAATCAAAAGGAAAAACAAAGACAAAATGGAAAAGATAAAAAAGATAAAAAGTAAAACACGGTGTGTAAAAGAAGAAAAAAAGACTGGAAAAAAATGAAAAAAAAAAGACGGAAAGAAAAACGCGTTGGGTAAAAAAATGGAAAAGGAAAAAAACACGCTCTAAAAGGGTCAAACAGGTGCAAGGATGATTGGCAAGAAGGTCTATTGCCACTGGACTAAATAGATATCTTAATAAATTTTTGCGGCGATCAATATAAAAAATAAAACATTTTTAAGTTGAGGGGGGCTTGAACCCTATGTAAATCTTCCACTGTATCTTATAAAAAATATGAGGTCTCCTCTTTTCAACGTGAGATCTTCAATAGCAGGTACTCCCATCGATTTTTCAAATATGTGTATTTTGCTCAAACCTCTTGTGACGTCTCGCGTTATTAGGTACGTTAGATTTCGTCACTCGAATTATATTGGTTGATTTTTTTTTAATCGTTGTTAAGGCTTTAATGTCGTATTTCAAACCATAGTCGTGGAAATATTTACTTATCCAAGACCCCCTAAGTTGAGAAAAAGAATTAAGGCTTGATTGGATTATTTTAAGGTAAAAATTAGAGTAATTATCCTTAATAAAAAAATGAGAAAAGAACCCTAGGATTTCTCCTTCTCCTTTTTCGTTTCACTCTCAGCCGCCAAATCCTTCTTGTTCACGCAGTCACCCCCTCTCTCTCTCGTTTGTGTCGTCGTCTCTCCCATTCTCCTTCGTTTGTGCCACCACAGCCACCAGCCTCTCTCGATTCCTTCTCTTCCTCGCGCAGCAAAAGCCCTTAACGTGCTGCCAGCCGTGCGACGGCGCCCCAATCCCAGTTGTGCGCCGCAGCAAGCATCCCAGTTGTGCGTCGCCACCAGCCTGCCGTTCCTTTCCTTCGTGCGCACCAAGGCTACCTTGACGAGTCGCTTCAGCCGTGCGACGCTACCTCGTGAACGAGCTAAACCGCGAGCCTTCTGTGCGTTTCTGGTGAGCTTTGGTCCCTTCGCAACGTCTATCCTTGATTTAAATACTTACCTGTCCCATTGCACAGCTTGTAGCTTGACCCACGCGATTTCGGCAAGGATCCGAAACTGTTTGGTGAGTTCTTGGTAAGTACCAACAAGCTATAAATGTTTTCGTACTTGATCTCATGTTGAAAAGAAGTTCTTAACCTTGCGTATCAATTGTTTTAGGTTCAGGACGATACCAAGGGATTCGAATAGAGTCAAAGGTGATTTTGGCCAGTGTTGGGTAAGGGACAGCAAGTATTATGCCTTTTTGAGCTTGCCTATACATTGTAAAGAAGTATCTAGCCTTGGGCATTCTTTGTCGTAGGTTTTGTTCGATCCTTGTGTACCCAAATAAGATTCGAACCAACTTGTGGGTAAGAGAAACTTCTTTAAGTGATATTCATTTCACTGGTTATCTTTTGAATCGAATGTGGGCCTCTAAAACTTGACTAAATGTTCATAGGACCGTCCCTTGAGTTGTTAGGAGCGCATTAGGACTTTAGGTAAGTGGAATTCTACCTTTTGAGTTTGTTTGTTGTGTGCTAGCAAGTTGTGTGTTTTTATTTGTTTGGTTTTGAGATATGTTTGGATATATGTTTATGTTATGCAAATGGTGAGTTTTGAGTATGTTGGGTTGTTGTGGCATCTGACATGTTGAATTGTTGTGCTGAAGTATGTGAAGTATTGTAGTGCGACGTTGTTGTAACAAGCATGTGGCTATCATGTTGTGTTGGTTGTAAAACATGATTTTTTTTGTGAGAATCGGCTAAAATTTTGGTTGTTGTATTGATTAAACGCATGACATGAGTTAGAAAGCATGTTTGGGATGTGCATTTTGAGTTGTGAGCATGTCATTGGCATAAAGCATGGTTTGGAAGCATGATGAGTAGGATTCATGAATTCACGTGAATTTGTGAGGTCGGAGGACCTTGTCTGTTAAAAGAAAAGTTTGGTGAATACTAGGTGCCTCGGGTAAAAATGGTCGAGGGGTGGTATGTCACCATTGGGCTAAGAGGAGCATCGGGTGCCTTGGGTAATATGGCCAAGGGGCGATGCAGTGGGTCTATACATTATGAAAATCATCGGGTGTCTTGGGTAATATGGCCAAAGGGCGATATAGAGTTTGAACGTGAAGTTATCAGGTGCCTTGGGTAACATGGCCAAGGGGCAATGCACAGTTTGAGGCCTTGGGTAATATGGTCAAGGGTCGAACGCTGAGCGCTGTTGGGTTCCTAGAGTGAGTAAAAATATGATATGAAATACTCTAGAATTCCTGTGCAAGTATACACAATCTGCAGCAAGTAATATTATCAATCCGAGCCCTGAATTAGTTTCCACTCTACCTATTTTTGTGTAACTTTCCAATAGTTTCAAGAATAGTAAAATGATTTGGTTTTATCGGAATTATGCTGAAGCAAAATAAATGACAGAACAATAAGTAAACAAATAGATAGACAGGTTAAAGACAGGCGCTGGTTAGGTTTTAGTGATTGTTCTAAGATATGCTCTAGCAATATTATTTATCATGCATTTCTCGTAGTATTATTAGCGGATTCCTCCCGGAACTCCGGATCTTTTGTGATATGTTTCAAACCCAATGAAGTACGACCGATCAAGCACTAGGCAACTGGCTATCCCTAGCTCAGTCACTGGCGTTCACCAATACACAATGATCGTAGTGTGGATAATTGCCACACACTCTCTAAATCATCCCTGAAACTAGAGAGAGCTATTCACACCGGTTGGCCAGGCGGGCATAAAATGGAAATAAGCACAACAATTACCCAAAATGCAATAGTCAATTTATTACTAGAGATGAAGCACAGTAATCACATTATTCCTAACCAACACCTTAAGCTACTTAGTTCATAATAGGCATAGAAATACGAATTACAATCTGAGTATGCATGTTCATAGCCACAAGTTAATAAAGAAAATAAACTCCCTAATCAGCTTGCGGAAGATGGTGTTCTTGGTGATCTTCAATCTCTATACTATTCGGCTTCCAAGGGAAAACATGGAATGAGTTTGACTTTGACGGCTACTTCCTTTTATAGAAGGATGGGAGGCTTTGAATTAGGTCAACTAGGACACGTGTAAGGCTCTCCTTGATCCATTATCACGAAATTAACTCAACAGAAGTCGGTTTATGAAGTTGGCTAACGAGCTGTGATGTGGCAGTCTTGTTGCCAGTTTTGCTGCAGCATAGAATTTGCTCCCTCCAGTCGCCCAGTAGCATAATCTGCACAAAATAATTTCCAATGCTTCCATTCTTCCAAATGGGTTAAAACATGTAATATCTATCCAAAACCAACCCTAATAAGCATAAAGGACACACAAATCCCTATATAATTGAGGCCTAAATAACTACCTTTTGGGCAGTTATCATACCCCCAAACTTGAACTATTGTGCGTCCCGAGCAATACTAATCAACCTTCCTTCAAGAATTCAAAACATTAGACAAAGAATAGCTTAATCAAACTAGACAGTCCAACACTACCTTTAACCTTTACCTGAGCACTCTGCAAAACCAAGCTCTGCTGCAGCAAAATGATTCCTCCGGCACGGACAAATAATCACCACTTTTCAACTTAATTCTAAGAACTCACCACAACCTAGCTCTATTATCAGACATTTCAAAACATATTTTTAAAGGGGTTTATATCATTATTTATCAGACTTAAAGCAGCCTTACAGTCATAAGCTCTTAAGCACAGGATGACCAACTTTATGGTGCAGCCCTTGCCTCAAGCTTATCACTAACTAGGCTCAATACTCATTATAAAGCTCAGAAATCCTTTGTTATTCCATCTCTTGCCCCTCAGAATGGCGACATTTTATGATGAAGCTCACCTAAGTTCTGGGAGACAGAAAAACTGTTGGATCATCATTCATCCCTCAAAACTTTTGCTCCGTCAATTTTTTCAGCAAAATCTTCAACAAATAATCTTTTTTCCGCAAATAATAATTTTTTCTCATATTTCTCATTTTTTCACATTTCCTAGGTCATCTTTTGACGCGAAGACAAACTGTGGGTATCACAAATGCCCCCGGTTACTCAATAACCTAACAAAATTTTACTTGAAGGAGAGGAATGCTCGAGCAAAACAATTGGAGTAGCAAAAAGTCACCCAAACTTGAATTATTCATTGTCCCCAATGAATCATACATAAAGCAATTATACCCCCAAACTTAAATTTTCCTATCTGAATTTTTAAACTAAACATGGGAAGTGGATCATATAAGTCAATACTACCTTCAAAATCTTCTTTGCCGCAGCAATAGTCCAGGCTAGAAGAAATGCTCAAGCAAAAGGTTTCTGGAGATCAGAATACCTTGATCAAATTAAGCGTAATCAGTCCGAGCTTCACAAATTCAGAAGAAAATTAGTTAAGTTAGAGTTACTCAGTGCTCATGGAACGGAAACATCCAGAAATTTCATTAAGAACAGAGAAAAATATACATCAGCAGATATTTTTGTCGCCTAGAAACAGAAAATAAAAATTGGGGTTCTCTTCTTTTTAGCTTTCTTTTTCGGAGCATCAGGTGTATTAGGTTCAACTTTCTCTACATCCCTTTCCTTGCGGCTTCTCGCTATCTCTATTATAGACTTGAAGAAATTTTTTCACTCAAAGAATGGAAAGAAACATAAGGAAAAAGAATGGAAAAAGAAACAAACCTGAGTGGTGTTTAAATGAGGCTTTAGAAAATAATCAGTGACAAATCTCCCCCCCCCCCCCCATTAATATCTTTTACCGTTTAAACCTGCAAGTAATTAATAAAATTAAATTTTCAAAACGGTAAGATTCTACCATAATGATGTGTTGTCCAACGGCTGTATAATTCGATTTCCCTATGCAACACATGGAAGCACCTGATCTTCATGCAATATTACCTGCTCATCGAAAATTTAAATCCCAACGGTAAAAATATTCTTAACCACATCCGTAATATTCTGATGATATATTCATTCTAACTAGAAGATTGCAAAAACAAACTAGGTAACAAGATTTTCTTCTAGAAGAATCTTTTCACACGGAAAATTCAAATTCAAACCGCCAAAATCAAATCCTATTTTATTATTAACTTCAGTCGAATATGTAATTCTTATCTTATCTTATCTTTTCACACTGAAATATTATTAAATCTAAACCTAAACAGAAATTCAAATAACCGAAAATAAAAACTAAATAAAATCTAACTAAATCTAATTAATGAAAAGATAATCCAAAGATAATTTAAATAAATAACTTGAAAATAAAATCAAATCAAATTCAAAACGAAATAGATAAAATCTAAATTACCAAAAATAAAATACTGAAGGATAAAATCTACTAAACCATGCAAAATCAAATCTAACCTAACCGCAATTAAAATCAAATCAGCGAAAAATAAAATTAATACAAACTCTGGGAGCTTAAAATTTTGCTCGGTGAAATGCTCCTGCAAAAGTCCTGCTCTCTCAATCATCAACCAACCTTAGGGAAGGATATTTCAACCGAAACTCCTCACCCCAATAATGCTTCACACGCTGTCCATTCACCTTGAACACTCTCCCATCTTTTTCATCCTGCAAAGTAAGTGCTCCATTGGGGAAAACCTCAACCACAATAAATGGTCCTGACCATTTAGATTTTAATTTTCCAGGAAATAATTTTAATCTAGAATTATAAAGCAAAACTTTTTGACCCTTGATAAACTCCTTAGATTTAATTTTCTTGTCATGCCACAGCTTAGTCTTTTCCTTATACATTTTTGCATTTTTGTAAGAAAATTGGCGAAATTCTTCTAACTCATTAAGCTGCAGCATTCTTATTGCTCCTGCACGATTCAGATCAAAGTTTAACTTTTTCAAAGCCCAATATGTTTTATGCTCAAGCTCTAATGGTAAATGGCAAGCTTTCCCATATACTAACCTATAGGGAGACATACCTAGAGGAGTCTTATAAGCTGTCCTATACGCCCAAAGAGCCTCATCCAACCTAAAAGACCAATCCTTTCTAGATGGATGGACTACTTTCTCTAAAATCGATTTAATTTCCCTATTACTGATTTTAGCTTGACCATTTGCTTGTGGGTGATAAGGGGTAGCTATCCTATGATTAATCTCATACTTCGCTAAAAGCTTAGTTAAGATATTATTAACAAAATGTGTACCCTCATCACTCACTAGAGCCCTAGGTGTCCCAAACCGCGCAAAGATGTGCGATTGAAGAAACCTTGCTACTGTCTTGGCATCACTCTGATGGCATGCAATGGCCTCCACCCATTTGGACACATAATCAACTTCCAATAAGATAAAAACATTGCCATTAGAAAGGGGAAATGGCCCCATAAAGTCAATACCCCATACATCAAATAATTCAACTTCTAAAATGTAAGTCAGAGGCATTTCATCTCTAGGCCCCAAATTTCCTCTCCTTTGGCAAGCATCACATTGCTTGTAGAACCAATGGGCATCCTTGAATAACGTAGGCCAGAAAAATCCGCAATGCAAAATCCTCATAGCTGTCCTCTGACCGCTGAAATGACCTCCATACGGCGAAGAGTGACATTGCTCCAGGATTTCCTTTGCTTCAGCACCTGAAACACACCTACGAATAATACCGTCAGAGCATTGCTTATACATAAACGGCTCATCCCAAAAGAAAAATTTTGCATCATGCTTAAACTTTTTCTTCTGCCTCCAATCCATGTCAATAGGAGTGACTCCCTTTACCAAAAAGTTTGCAATATCAGCATACCAAGAGACATCCCTAACTACCTTTACCTCAACAGCAAAAAGTTGTTCATCTGGAAAAGAATCGGAAATGGCAGATTGCTCCAGCAAAGATGATGATGGATCAAGACGGGATAAATGATCTGCAATGACATTTTCTGATCCCTTCTTATCCTTTATCTCTAAGTCGAACTCCTGCAATAATAAAATCCAACGAATTAGTCTAGGCTTTTCATCCTTCTTAGTCATTAAATACCTTATTGCTGCATGATCCGTGAAAACTGTGACTTTGGATCCAACCAAATACGACCGGAACTTCTCAAAAGCAAACACCACAGCTAACAACTCCTTTTCAGTAGTTGTATAGTTGACTTGTGCCTCATTTAAAACCTTTCTTGCATAATATATAGGATGGATAAATTTGCCCTGCTTTTGCCCCAGCATCGCACCTACCGCAGCATCACTCGCATCACACATTACCTCAAATGGTAAATTCCAATTAGGTGCGCAAAGAATGGGTGCTGAGATTAAAGCAGCCTTTAAAGTCTCAAAAGCCTTCCTACAATCTGCATTAAAGTCAAAAACATGATCAGTACACAATAAGTTACAAAGAGGTTTACTGATTTTGGAAAAATCCTTTATGAACCTCCTATAAAATCCAGCATGTCCTAAAAAACTCTGAATTCCCTTCACTGAATTCGGTGGCTCTAGTCTTTCAATAACCTCAACTTTTGCTCTATCAACTTCTAGACCATTTTTAGAAATTTTATGACCTAACACTATGCCCTCCTTCACCGTGAAGTGACATTTTTCCCAATTAAGAACTAGATGGGTATTCTCACATCTCTTTAATACCTTACCTAAATTATCCAAACAACTCTGAAAAGACCCTCCAAACACTGAAAAATCTTCCATAAATACCTCAACAGTGGACTCAATCATATCAGAAAAAATTGCTAACATACACCGCTGAAATGTTGCTGGAGCATTGCAAAGGTCGAAAGGCATTCTCCTAAAAGCGAATGTCCCATAAGGACATGTGAAAGTGGTTTTCTCCTTATCCTCAGGAGCAATAGTAATCTGGTTATATCCAGAATAACCGTCCAAGAAACAGTAGTAGGCCTGACCAGCTAATCGATCCAACATCTGGTCGATAAATGGTAGAGGGAAATGATCCTTTCGGGTAGCTTTATTAAGCCTTCTGTAATCCATGCAAACCCTCCAGCCAGTTACTGTCCTGGTTGGAATCAACTCATTATCTTTATTGCTCACCACAGTAACACCTCCTTTCTTAGGAACACATTGGACAGGGCTTACCCAATTGCTATCGGCAATTGGATAGATGATCCCAGCATCCAACCATTTAATTACCTCATTTTTAACAACCTCTTTCATTGCAGGGTTAAGTCTTCTTTGTTGCTCAATACTCCTAAAGGATCCCTCCTCTAGAGTGATTTTGTGCATACAAAAAGATGGGCTAATTCCTTGAATATCAGCCAATGTCCAACCTATAGCCTTGCGGTATTGCTGCAACAATTTTATTAAGGCATCCTCATGCTCCGGCATTAAATCTGATGCAACAATAATGGGCAACGTCTCACTTTCCCCAAGATACACATACTTTAGATGCTCCGGCAAGGGCTTCAAATCTAAAGTAGGTGCCTCAATCAGGGATGGCTTAATTGGGGGAGTCTTTCTTTGATCTAAATCTAAAGACTCAAAAACATCCTCACACCTAAACAATTCTTTTTCTTTTTTTCTATCTAAAGAACAAAATTCATAATCTTCTACACTAACCTCTCCATGCTTTTCTGAATGCTTATCAGTCGAATCCTGTATTGCTGTCTCAATAACTGTGCTCTCCAGAATCCTGATGAAGGAGCAATCCTCCATTTCGTCTGGATATTTCATGGTTTTAAAGACATTAAATTTCATTTCCTCATTACAGACTCTCATTGTTAATTCTCCTTTTTGAACATCTATTAACGCCCTACCAGTAGCCAAAAATGGACGACCTAGAATAATTGGGACATCCTTATCAGCCTCGTAGTCTAAAATAATCAAATTAACAGGAAATATGAATTTATCCACTTTTACTAAGACATCCTCAATTTTACCCTCTGGATATGTGATAGACCTATCAGCTAGTTGGAGTGTGACTGTGGTAGGCCTAGCTTCACCAATACCAAGCTTCCGATAGACCGAAAGAGGCATAAGGTTAATGCTTCCACATAAATCACAGAGTGCTCTACCTAATTCCTTTCCACCTATAGACACAGGTATAGTAAATGACCCTGGATCCTTAGCCTTGGGGGGTAGCCCATTCTTAAGAATAGCACTACACTCCTCAGTAAGAGATACAGTTTCAAACTCACCTAATCTTTTCTTTTTAGTTAAAATATCCTTAAGAAATTTAGCATAATTAGGCATTTGCTCAATAGCTTCTACTAAAGGGATATTTATATGCAATTGCTTAAGAATCTCTAAAAACTTTTTAAATTGACCATCCTGATTCTTAGGCTTTTTCCTTTGTGGAAAAGGTAGAGGTGGTACATAAGGTGGGGGCGGCACATATGGTGGTTCTACATCTGGCACAGAACCAGATGCTCCAGCATTTTTATTGCTGCCTCCAGCACCCTGACCAGACTCCAACTCTTTCTCAACAACAATATTATTATTTCTATTATTATTTAAATCCTGTGTCTTTCTAGACTCTTCTAGTGGCTTACCACTCCTAAGAGTTACTGCCTTTACCTGCTTCTTACCTTCCCTTCGAGGGTGTTCAGTATCCGAGGGAAGTTTCCCTTGAGGCCTTGCCTTCAGCTCATTAGCTAGCTGACCCACTTGCAAATCCAGGGCCCTCATCGAAGCTTGATTACTTTGAATTGCGGCATCTGTGCGAGCCATGAATTCTTTCATCATCACTTCGAGAGAGTTTCCCGAATTTTGCTGGGGCAAAGCCTGCTTGTTTTGCTGGGGCATTACCTGCGCTTTAGCAAATCCCGGCTGGTTCATCTTCTGTTGCGCTTGTACATTATTTCCTTGACCTCCCCACGAGAAGTTCGGGTGGTTGCGCCAACCTGGATTATAGAAGTTAGAATAAGGGTTGTTCCTCTGATTACCTACAAAAAACACAGAAGCTGGATTGCTGGGGCAAAACTCGTAGTTGTGGTCTTCACCACAATAAACACATGCTTCGTCCGTGACTTGGTTCACCACTGCAGTAGGCTCCATAGCTGGTGGTTGCTGATGACTAATTACTGTCACATTCTTAAGAGCGTTAGCAATCATAGCAAGATCAGCCCTAATGGTGGACACACCATCAACCTCTAACACACTCTTAACCTTTTTATTAGTGCCTCTAACATCCGACCACTGACAACTATTAATAGATATTCTCTCTAAAATTTCATAAGCCTCATCAAAAGTTTTTGCCAAAAGGGCCCCTCCAGCCGAAGCATCATCCATACCTTGGGTTACTCCATTTAAACCATTGTAGAATGTTTCCATTTGAATACAATGAGGTAAACCATGGTGGGGACACTTTCGCAAAAGCTCCTTAAACCTTTCCCAAGCCTCACTAAAAGTCTCATCTTCAAATTGCCTAAACCCTACTATTTCACTCCTTAATTTAGCATTTCTATTAGGTGGGAAATATTTACTCAAAAAATTTTCAGCTAACTCATCCAACGTCCTAATTGATCCTCGAGCAAAAGAGTTTAACCATGACTTTGCTCCATCTCTAAGAGAATACGGGAACAAAGTTAATCTAAGAGCATCTCTAGGAACTCCTTGAATTACAAAAGAATCACTAACTCCTAGAAAAGACTTAAGATGTAAATGAGGGTCTTCAGATGTCAAACCATGGAATTGCCCCACGGTTTGCAACATCTGAAACATTACCGGTTTCATTTCAAAATTTGCCGCTTGGATTTGGGGACGTGCAATCCCTGGATTCAACTCATTAAACATCGGGACAGCATATGCTCGAATGGCTCTGGTCCTATCGTTCGCTATCAAGATAGGATTCTCAGCCTGATTATTTTGCTGCTCATTTTGCTCAAACAGCGGGTTTTGCTGCAGCAACAGATTCTGCTGGGGGTTCGCTGCTGCTGGACCTTCAGGATCCACCGGAAGATGCGGCACGTTCTCCATCTGGTTTCTACGCTGCTCCCTCCTTCTGTCCTAAATGTCCTTTCAATTTCTGGATCAAGCTCAAACCGTACCCCAAGAGTATCACTCATGCACCAAAATCACACCTGCAAAAACAAAAGAAACAATCAAAAAGTTCTAGCACCAAACCACTAAAACACATACACAAAACAGATCAGATAAAAACTTATTCAAGTTCCCCGGCAACGGCGCCAAAAACTTGTTGGGTTCCTAGAGTGAGTAAAAATATGATATGAAATACTCTAGAATTCCTGTGCAAGTATACACAGTCTGCAGCAAGTAATATTATCAATCCGAGCCCTGAATTAGTTTCCACTTTACCTATTTTTGTGTAACTTTCCAATGGTTTCAAGAATAGTAAAATGATTTGGTTTTATCGGAATTATGCTGAAGCAAAATAAATGACAGAACAATAAGTAAACAAATAGATAGACAGGTTAAAGACAAGCGCTAGTTAGGTTTTAGTGATTGTTCTAAGATATGCTCTAGCAATATTATTGATCATGCATTTCTCGCAGTATTATTAGCGGATTCCTCCCAGAACTCCGGATCTTTTGTGATATGTTTCAAACCCAATGAAGTACGACCGATCAAGCACTAGGCAACTGGCTATCCCTAGCTCAGTCACTGGCGTTCACCAATACACAATGATCGTAGTGTGGATAATTGCCACACACTCTCTAAATCATCCCTGAAACTAGAGAGAGCTATTCACACCGGTTGGCCAGGCGGGCATAAAATGGAAATAAGCACAACAATTAACCAAAATGCGATAGTCAATTTATTACTAGAGATGAAGCACAGTAATCACATTATTCCTAACCAACACCTTAAGCTACTTAGTTCATAATAGGCATAGAAATACGAATTACAATCTGAGTATGCATGTCCATAGCCACAAGTTAATAAAGAAAATAAACTCCCTAATCAGCTTGCGAAAGATGGTGTTCTTGGTGATCTTCAATCTCTATACTATTCTGCTTCCAAGGGAAAACATGGAATGAGTTTGACTTTGACGGCTACTTCCTTTTATAGAAGGATGGGAGGCTTTGAATTAGGTCAACTAGGACACGTGTAAGGCTCTCCTTGATCCTTTATCACGAAATTAACTCAATAGAAGTCGGTTTATGAAGTTGGCTAACGAGCTGTGATGTGGCAGTCCTGTTGCCAGTTTTGCTGCAGCAAAGAATTTGCTCCCTCCAGTCGCCCAGCAGCATAATCTGCACAAAATAATTTCCAATGCTTCCATTCTTCCAAATGGGTTAAAACATGTAATATCTATCCAAAACCAACCGTAATAAGCATAAAGGACACACAAATCCCTATATAATTGAGGCCTAAATAACTACCTTTTGGGCAGTTATCATTCGTCGTAGAGGAATGTCGAGGCTCTGGGTAATATGGTCAGGGGTCGGCGTGACTCGAAGGATTCAGTCTTAGAGAGCTTGTGAGGACTACGAGCAATGAGTGAGCATGGAATGGTGCGGAATTCATGTGTTAGGTGCATGGTTAGTTGCACCTTTATATAATTGAGCATGTTGAGATATGTATGATTTTATCTCGTGTATAAGGCATCATAGTGTGTTTGTAACACATGCTTTTTCTATGTATGATGCATGATGTTTGATGGCTCTTTAGGTGTGAGCCACTTACTCAGTACCATGGTTATGTACTGACCCACCACCAGATTTTGCAGGTGATGAAGAATACTACAAGCCTGGTGATGCTGAGGAGTAGGCTTGAGAAAACATAGTTTGAGAATCTATTTCCTTATTATTATGTTTTAGTGATTTTAAACAATGTCAGGAGAGTTAAAATTTTGTGTTAGTCAGGAGGCGCTGTTTAGCATTTTTGTTGTCGATTTACTTCGTTTATTATTTCGAACTAGGCCTAATTTGAATTGTGTTGGCTGAATGGGAATGTTTACGAGATCTGACTCGTAATCATTTTGGAATCTGATTTATTGTTGCGTGATGTTTCTATCAGGTTGAAAAATTTTGGGTTAATCAAATTTACGTCGTTATGCTACTGAATTTTCTGTAGCACCTTAATGAGTAACGTAACTAAGTTTAATGGTAACCTTAGATAGTCTTTTAAAAATTTGGGGGCGTTACAGTTGGTATAAGAGTAGAGTTGTTCCTGTAGACTAATCTAGGTCAAACTAGATTGTAAGTTGAAACTGGTGTAGGATTAGGTGGAATATCTTTCTCAGCCTCATCTCCATCACCAGGTACGTAGATGCGTAATTGCTTTTATAAATGAGTGATTGATTGCCTTGTGTGGATGTTGCTTGGTTTGCTTGATTTCGTTGCATTTTAGCCCTTGCTTGCATGATTCCGAATTGGTTGTATGTATGCTTGTTATGTGATAGTGTTATTAATCCTTGGGTTAATGCGCCTTAATCACGCTTGGTCAATTAAATCAATTAGTGACTCTAGTGTTTCATCTTTAGACAATGCCTCCTCGTGGAAGACCTAGAGGCCAGGGCAATAGGTAGGGGAATGTAGGAGATGCAGCAGGAGCTCAGCAAGGAGAAAACCCTCCTCCACCCCCTGTCATTCCTCAGTTGGTCCTCACACCAGAGACTCTACAAACCTTGCTGGACAACATGAATCAGCGGAACGATAGGCGGCCAAGAAATCAATATTCGGGTCTTGTCACACTAGATGACTCTCAGTTCATCAGAGATTTTAAGCGCTATGGACCTCCAACGTTTGATGGTCGATCAGAGGATGGCACTGCGGCAAAGCAGTGGATCGCAGACCTTGAGGCCATGTACGACTTGCTGGATTGTGAAGATCGTTTGAAGGTAAGAGGAGCAGTCTTCATGCTCCGAGATAAAGCTCGGATGTGGTGGAAATCTATGGAAGCCTCCAAGGGATTCGAAGATGAGCCAGTGACTTGGTCAAAGTTCAAGGATCTTCTGTACGATTATTACTTTCCAGATACTGTCAAGGATGACAAGGAAACCGAATTTTTGCACTTGGTACAAGGCAACATGTCAGTGGTTCAATATGAAAGGAAGTTTACTGAACTTTCGCGATTCGCTCAGGACCTGGTTAGCACTCCTGAGCGGAAGATTAAAAGGTTTGTCAAAGGCTTGAGAGAGGAGATTCGAGGCTCAGTGGCTCTGAAAGAACCTACCACATTTGCTGCAGCGCTCAAGGGCGCTTTGATTATGGATAAGAATGTTTTGAAAAAGGCTCAACAACCTCGCTGGGAGGTCAGTTCTACATCAGGGGTCAAGAGACAACCTACATCGACGAATTACCCTAGCAAAAATCCACGGCATCAGACTCAAGGGCAAGCTCCTCCACCTGTGTGCAACATTTGCAATAAGCGTCACAATGGCCAATGCTGGTCTAGGCAAAAGATTTGTTTTAAATGCGAAAAGGAGGGCCATTATGCTAGACTCTGTCCTAACAAAGGTGAACCAGGAACTGAGAATCCAGCTCAAAAGGGTCTTCGAGCACCTACTCATGGGAACAATCCGAAGGCGCGTGTCTTTGCGCTCACTAAGGAAGAAGTTGAAGAAGCCAATGCGGTAGTGACAGGTATGCTCTCGTTATTTTCAAATTTATCATGCTTGCATAGATTCATCTTATGTTGTGGAAACTCTTTGGTGACAGGGACTATATTGGTTTTTAAAAGTCCTGCTTTTGTGCTATTTGACTCGGGGTCGAGTCACTCTTTTGTTTCATCAGAATTCACTTGGCAAGCAAGTTTAGAATTAGAGCCTTTAGGTTATCTACTTTTGGTGTCCACACCGTCAGGCTCAGTAATGCTTGCCTAGCAAGTAGTGAAGATGGGAGAAGTCTCTGTTGCAGGACATATCCTTGAAGCAAGGTTAATTAAGTTGGATATGAAGGACTTTGATGTGATATTAGGCATAGATTGGTTAGCCAAGAATCAGGCGACAATTGATTGTGCTAAGAAAGAAGTTTGCTTTCGGTTACCCGCTGGTGGTAATTTCAAGTTTAAAGGCGCCAAGCGAGAAAGTCTAAAAGTGGTATCTGCCTTAAAAGCTAAACATCTCTTGCAGCATGGTGCTTGGGCATATGTGGCAAGTGTTGTAGACGTGAGCAAAGAATCACCTAGGATCGACTTCGTGCCTGTAGTGAGGAATTTCGCTGATGTATTTCCGGAGGACCTCCCTGGGTTGCCTCCTGCTCGCGAGATAGACTTTTGTATAGATCTGCTACCAGGGACGACTCCATTATCAAAGGCACCATACCGAATGGCACCGGCAGAGTTGAAGGAGCTCAAGGTCCAATTGGAGGAACTCTTAGACAAGGGTTTCATTTGCCCTAGTGTCTCACCTTGGGGGGCTCCAGTCTTATTTGTGAAAAAGAAAGATGGTTCGATAAGGCTTTGCATCGACTATCGAGAATTGAATAAAGTGACAGTGAAGAACAAGTACCCTCTCCCTCGTATTGATGACCTATTTGATCAGCTTCGGGGGGCGAAGGTGTTCTCAAAGATCAATTTGTGTTCTGGGTACCATCAGTTAAGGATCAAAGAAGCTGACATCCCAAAGACAACTTTTAGGACTCGGTATGGACATTATGAGTTCACGGTTATGTCGTTTGGGCTTACGAATGCTCTTGCAGCTTTCATGGACCTCATGAATCGAGTCTAGTAATTTTTTAGATTCGTTCGTGATAGTATTCATAGATGATATATTGGTCTATTCTAAGACTAAGGAGCAACATGAGGGTCATCTCAAGTAGGTGTTGACAGCGTTGAAGAGTAATGAGTTGTATGCCAAGTTCTCAAAGTGCGAGATTTGGTTAGACAAAGTTGCCTTCCTCAGACACGTGGTTACGCAGGATGGTATAGAGGTAGATCCTGCTAAAGTGGAGGCGGTTCGTGACTGGCCTAGACCTAATACTGTTATCGAGATACGTAGCTTTCTTGGATTGGCGGGCTGCTACAGGAAATTTGTTCAGGATTTTGCCAGCTTGGCGGCACCGTTAACGCAGTTAACTCGCACGCATGCTCATTTCAATTGGATCGAGGATTGTGAGAAGAGTTTCCAGGAATTGAAGACTCGTTTGATTACCGCCCCGGTGCTAACTATTCCTAGTGATGCAAGAGGTCTAGTGGTTTACAGTGATGCTTCGAGAAAAGGGCTAGGTTATGCAGTGTGGAAAAGTTGTTGCATATGCCTCGCGCCAATTAAAAGTCCATGAACTGAACTATGCTACTCACGATTTAGAACTGGCAGCGGAAGTGTTTGCCTGAAAGATTTGGAGGCACTATCTATATGGAGAAAGGATCCAGATATTCACCGATCATCAGAGTTTAAAGTACTTCTTCCCGCAAAAAGAGCTTAACCTTAGGCAAAGAAGATGGTTGGAGTTAGTAAAGGACTATGACTGTGAGATCAATTACCATCTCGGTAAGGCAAACGTGGTAGCAGATGCTCTTAGTAGGAGGGCAGCGAGCGTAGCGTCCTTGGCATCCTCTCAGAGTCCAGTGTTGTCAGAATTGAGTCATTTCGAAATCGAATTGACAGTGGAAGTTGTTAGTGCATTGTTGGCTCAACTCTCAATGGTGCCTAGTATGAGGCAGCGAGTTACAGATGCTCAGCAGGAAGACCCAGAATTGATTAAGTGCCTAAGCAAGGTTGGACAAGGGGACTTTTCTCTCGTTAGTGACTCAGCGTTGTTGTATCAAGGGAGACTGTGTGTGCCAAAGAATTTCCCTTTGAGGCGAGAACTGTTAGAAGAAGCTCATAATACACCTTTTTCAGTGCACCCTGTTAGTACCAAGATGTACGAAGATCTCAAAAGGCACTATTGGTGGCATGACATGAAGAGAGAGATTGCTCAGTTTGTTAGCCAGTGCTTAATCTGTCAGCAAGTGAAGGCGACAAGACAAAGGCCTGCTGGATTGCTACAGCCTTTAAGTATTCCTATTTGGAAATGGGAGAACATTGCCATGGACTTCATCACTGGCCTGCCTAGGACAATGAAGGGGTACACTGTGATTTGGGTGGTAGTGGATCGTCTGACGAAGTCTGCTCACTTCATTCCGGGTAAGGCCACCTATTCAGTGGAAAAGTGGGCAGAACTATACTTGAAGGAGATAGTGAGGCTCCATGGGGTACCAGTTTCCATAGTGTCAGACCGAGACTCTCGTTTCACATCGACCTTTTGGAAGAGTTTGCAAAAAGCATTGGATACTCAGTTGGACTTTAGTATTGCGTTCCATCCTCAAACCGATGGCCAGACCGAATGTTTGAATCAAATGTTAGAGGATATGCTCAGAGCCTGCATGTTAGACTTTGGTGGTAGTTGGGATAGTCATCTGTACCTGATAGAGTTTGCCTATAACAATAGCTACCAAGCGACTATTGGAATGGCTCCATATGAGGCGTTATTGTTGGGTTTTATGCCCTAAAACTCGTAGATAGTAAATGTACATTTGACCGAACATTAATAAAATGATGTATTATTCAATGTTTGTATTGTATCTTGTCTTGTTAACCCTAATCCAATAAACTAAACATCCATGGCTAATAGAATGAGGCTTGAACTAGTATGTAGGGACATACGGGGATCAATGTTCAAGTTTTAGCCTAAAGGGTCTGTAGTATAGGGATAAGGCTGGGTACCTTATCCTGGTGACACTATGGATACGGCCCGCTTTGTATATTGATACAAACGTATTGATCCAACGCGTTCATGTGGATGACATGCGAGTGGGGGTATCCTGTGCAATGAGTTTGCACAAAGGCCGGATCGCGAAATAGTTAACCACTAACTGTAACACCGTTAGTTAGCTCGGTTTCTATTTCACTAGGATGATCTAGGCAACTTGGCCTTAATCCTGAGTGGATTATGGACTCCTGTCCATGAGGGATTGTCCTTTGATTTGTACGGGTGAGAGTGGCCTGTTCGCCGACTCAATAAGCCTACCATTTTGGGGACAAGACCGAGTGGGGAGCTGGGAACGTAGTCTTACAAGATGGAATTCACTCCTTCCCGATACTAGGGTAAGTAGAGGTGTGTTCCCTTAAGTGGTGTCTCTGGGTCTTGAACAATGGGCCCTACCCTCTTTATGGCACGAGAGAGATTTTTGTTTGTTGGTTGGACCACAAACAGGTTGTTCATTAGAAGAGCACTGGTACTTAAGGACCAAGAGGTAGCCCAGGGGTAAAACGGTAATTTGACCTAGCTGGGGTACGAACACACGTGAAGGGCTAACTTGCTGTTGACGGTCGATATCCGTGGACACAGAAATATATCTGAAGTGAGAAGAGTGCATCTGTGGTTCTTTAGTGGAGTGAACCACAGTTAACGAATATTGATTATCTTGGTTAATGAGTTTAGCCAACTAATCTCATATCGTTGGAGCTTCTGATCTGTAGGTCCATTAGGTCCCACTGGTAGCTCATTTAGGGCGTTGGGGTGAAATTCTAAGGAAGGATTGAATATTCAAAGTGTTCGAATATTAAACTAAAATATGAATTTGATTCATATTAAAACTATAGGTTATAATTAATGTGCATTGGATGTATATTAATACTATAGTTTTGAGAGGGAAAATAATAATTGAATATGTGATGTTCAATTTTATTATTTTTATATTAATTAATTTTGAATTAATTAATTGATTAAGTTTAATTAAAATTGATTTAATTAAACTATAGGTTAAAGAGGGATTAATTTAAATAAGATTTAAATTAATGATATTTCAATTAATATTGATTAATTGAATTTTAATTAAATATAATTTAAATATTTTTTTTAAATTGATAATTAATTATCTGGTAACTGAACTTCAGTTACCAGAAATTAGGCATGTAGTTATCCTCCTGATCGATAGGTAAGGGGTGGAATTCAGTTTTTAGAGAGAATCACTCTCAGTCTCACGCCTCTCTCCCTCTCTCTCGTTCTGCTCTTTCTCTGAGAATACAGAGTGTTTTTCCCAGAAGAAATCTTTAGAGTTTTCGGTTCCCACAAGCTCTCAACGTGTACCCCTTTGAGAATACCGGTGAATCCTCGTGTTGGTGTTCGTGGCATTTTTTTCCAGTGAAAACAAGGATTGCTAGTTGCTGTTTTTGGGAGCAGTTCAGAGAAAATTTGGTGAAACGATCAAGAGTTTCTACAAAGGTAATTGTCTCTCGGCCTCGGATCAATAGGATCTTTTTATATAGATTAGATCTATATTTTAGGGTTGTATTAGCATGTTTTATAAGCAATTTCCAGCATGTTTAAACTTGGTTAAATTGCTATAATTTACCCAACGTATTGGTATTTTGTTCTTAAATTAATTCGGGGTTAAAGGTTCTGTTTGTTTTTTCGATGCGCAAGGGCTATTATCCCTTCAATTGGTATCAGAGCCAACTCTGTTTTTAATTTAGGAATTAAAATTTGCGTTGGTTTTAGGTGGGAGTTGCATTATGAATGTTTAATTTTGCGATAAACTGTTTAGGTTTAATTGGCCTTAGAATTTATGATTTTTTGATGCGATCAATTGTAAAGGCCCCTGTGTTTTTGGGCATTAAATCATAAATATCGATTCTGTACAGTCCGGGTCTAGTTTAGGCTTGAAAATTGATGAAGATCGTAGAAGAAATTGATGAATTTCGTGAAGAACAGCCACGATTCTGCCCAGGAAACAGCTCCAGACGCAACAGCGTCGGGACGCTAGGCGTTGTGCATCTCGACGCTGTCGCGATTCCACGCTCCAGACGGTTGAAATCGCGCCAGCGTCGGGACGCTATCTGTTAAGCGTCTCAACGCAGTCACGATTTCGTGCGGCGCCAGTTTTTTCGCCAAAACGTGGGTGGTGCCCTAATTTGTTGGTCCGGTTTGTGAAGTTTGGGTTAGCTGGGACCGGTTTGGTCCGGTTCAACCCGGTTTGGGCGTGATTCGAGTTTTTCAAGCCCGGTTCGAAGTGGTTCGGGTCGGTTCAAGACTTGTAGACCGGATTTGGAGCTGCAGATTTATGTAATAGGATAGATTTATTGCTATATTAGTGTAATTTTGCATTAATCTATCCTAGGGGCCAATTAAATCGGTTTATTCGCTATTTAAATGCTTTATGGATGTCATTTAAATTTTAATCCCACCTTAGGATATAAAGCATGCCCATGCATTATGGATGTTATAATATGATTATAATTTTTGGATGATAATGCATGGTTTTTCATGAGATATTTAATATATAGTTGAGTTATATTAAATTCATGAACATGGAAGAGTATGATGCATGCAATTACATAGTTTTAATATAAGAGTTATATTAAAAATTATTTGTTTGCAGCATGCTAAGTTGATTTTCCATTTTTTGGCTATAATAAAGTTGTTTATTATTTAAATGGAAATCAAATTGCATTGAGCATGATACATCCATAGGTTAATATAAGGGTTATATTAATTATCATGCATTGCAAAGTACTATAGTTTTATTAACTTGAATATGATTGTTAATTATTTTAAAACTATAGTATGCATGATTATAGGGCTAATCATTAAAATTTTGAAATAGTTTAAAATTTCATGATTAGAAACCGTCAATCTATAATCAAGATATGCATGTTCACATAGGATCTTAGGTTAAATTGAATTAATTTTAATGGGTTAAAATTAATTAGACCTAAGATCATTTTCTAATAGGATTAGAATATCTTACTTAGTTTTAAAATAGTTTTAATGAACTAAGTAGGACGAACATTCCTAAGATTATAAGGGAACTCTACCAGTGAAGTTCTGTCTAAGGATTGGAGGTATTTAAGTTGACGGTAAACGGAACACCTCCTACCTGGGAACTGATCAGGAATACCGGAGTTGAATTAATCTCAGGTTAATGTTAGAATAATGTCGCTAGGTTAATTAAATTGGTTTAATACACCTAGAAATTAGGTCTTATTATAATAGTTATAATAGGACTAGACTTAGATAAATAACTTAGCCGGATTTATCTAGGTTTAATCAAACCCTAAAATTTTAATAGGTTACTTAGTGGGAGGAAAATTACAAAACTTAATTTAAATTGAGTTTTGCTCCTACGTCCCCGTGACGTTCACACCGTGAGATCCATGCTCGGCTTCGTGTCGTCGTAGAGCGGCCTCCCTTCGGAGAGTGTTTGCATGGGTCAATACCAAGGTGAATGGGGAAAGTGACTATAGTAAGTGGGAGCGGGACACGTGTCAACGTATCCTTCGGTCTCCACCCCTAGGTCACAACGTGAGATTCCTATGATCCGCCTGCGTGTTGCCCTGGAGCAACCACCCCTTCGGAGGGCCTGATCATAGGATTCGGAACACCGTGAACTCCTGAATAGGATAGGGTCGCTTAGGCTAATTACCAACAGTTGTCTTTCCTAACGGTAGCCTGTTGGTGCGTGCCTCTGAGATCTGAAAGTGGGAGGGTTACACTTATGGGGAGGAGTTAATTTGTTAACAAATCCTTGACCAAACAACGGTGGTTAATATCTAATGGAATATGAGTTATTCTAGTATTAGAAATTGACTGAGAAGAGTCTCATTTTAGAGGAGGAACAACTGATCACCCTTCGGTGGCTGTTCTTCTAAACCTCTAAAGCATCGTTGTGAAACACAATCATAGTTTTATTAGGGTTCTTTGATTGTTTGTTTGCAAAATTGATTGGATGTATGCAATTGTTTGTATTGCTTGTGTGATGGGTTAAGGCAAAGATAACTAATACGGTCACTTGTTTGTTTTTCAGCAATGTCTTCCTCTATAATTTCCCTGCTTAAAAATGAACAACTTACCGGCGAGAATTTTCCACAATGGAAATCTAACCTCAATACAATACTCGTGGTTGAGGACTTAAGATTCGTCTTAACGGAGGAATGTCCTCCCGTTCCCCCTCGCACTGCCGCTCAGGCAGTTAAGGACGCCTACGAACGCTGGACCAAGGCCAATGAAAAGGTCAAAGTCTATATTCTGGTCAGCTTGTCTGAAGTATTGGCCAAGCGTTACGAGAACGTGGAAACTGCCAGGGAGATTATGAATTCCCTGCAGGAGATGTTTGGACTTCCGTCCTACCAGCTCCACCACGACGCCTTGAAGAACGTCTTCAATGCCAAGATGCTGGAAGGTCAATCTGTTCGGGAACATGTCCTGGACATGATTAACCAATTCAACATAGTTGAGGCAAATGGCGGGGTTGTCTGCGAGCGCAGTCAGGTTGCGTTCATCCTTCACTCGCTCCCGGCGAGCTATCTGTCTTTCAGGACGAACGCGAGCATGAATAAGATTCAGTTCAACCTGACTACCCTCCTCTCGGAGTTACAATTTATGAGTCCCTGCAAAAGAGCAAGGGAAAAAGGGTGGTTAAAGGAGAGGCCAACGTGGCCCATTCCAAGAAGAAGTTCCTGAAGGGTTCATCCTCAGGGACTAAATCTGTACCCCAGGCTTCTTCATCGAAGCGGATTCAAAAGAGGAAGGGAGACAAGGGGAAGGCTCCTGCACAGGCTGTGCAAGGGAAGGGGAAGGCCAAGGTCGTGGCCGACAAAGGCAGATGCTTCCACTGTAATGCAGATGGAGATGGTCACTGGAAGCACAACTGTCCCCGCTACCTTGCTGAGAAGAGAAGAGAAAAAGAAGGTAAATTCGATTTACTTGTGTTAGAGACTTGTCTCGTTGAACATGATGAGTTTTCCTGGATACTGGATTCGGGAGCCACTAATCATGTTTGTTCTTCTTTTCAGGGAAATAATTTCCAGCAGCTGGCAGAGGGTGAAATGACGCTCAAGGTCGGAACGGGAGACGTCGTTTCAGCTCGTGCAGTGGGAGCTGCAAAATTATTCTTTAGAAATAGGTTTTTAATTTTAGAGAACTTGTACTTGGTTCCTAGAATTAAAAGGAACCTTATTTCTGTTTCAGCTTTGTTAGAACAATGTTATTCTGTTTCCTTCTTGCTTAATGAAGCTTTAATTTCAAAGAATGGAGTTTACATTTGTTCAGCTAAGCGTGAGAATAATTTGTTTGTGTTAAGACCTAATGACGCTAAGGCTATTTTAAGTCATGAAATGTTTAAAACGGCTGAAACGCAAAACAAAAGGCAAAAAGTTTCTCCTTTAAGTAACAACACGTATCTTTGGCATCTTCGTCTTGGTCATATTAACATCGATTGGATCGATCGTTTGGTTAAAAATGGACTTCTAAGTGACATAGAAGATACATCTTTACCACCCTGTGAATCGTGTCTCGAGGGTAAAATGACCAAGAGGCCTTTTACTGGAAAAGGTTATAGGGCCAAAGAACCACTTGAACTAATACATTCGGATCTTTGTGGTCCAATGAATGTAAAGGCTCGAGGTGGTTATGAATATTTCATCTCTTTCATAGATGATTATTCTCGATACGGTTACTTGTACCTGATGGGCCATAAGTCTGAAGCTCTTGAAAGGTTCAAAGAGTTTAAGGCTGAGGTAGAAAACCTGTTAGGTAAAATGATTAAAACACTTCGATCAGATCGAGGTGGAGAGTATTTAGATCAGAGATTCCAGGACTATATGATAGAACATGGAATCCAATCACAACTCTCAGCACCTGGTACACCTCAGCAGTGAAGGATTGGAATTCCCAATTCCGTTACAGCGGAAGCAATTGGACCGATTCGCAATTTAATTTTGTTCTACTAAATACCGGTACATTGGCAATTACGAATTCATAATTCTACAAAATTAAGGTTTAGCAAACTCACCGTCGTCTGACGACTCTGAATTCTTTAAGAACGCCTTCTTGAATGCAAGGGACCAAAAATGAAATCTTGGGACACCACCACAAGATTGCCCTGCTATCCTCTGAGTTTGGAACGAGATTGTGGGATCTCATCTTTCTTGATTTTGGGAAGTAGTAAAGAGAAAATCTTCTCCTCTGTTTCTTGTTGAGAGAATGAGAGAGTGAGAGAGATTAGGGAGTGAGAACCATCTGCATAATGAACCTCCCATGCGTGTGTTATTCATGTGAGGGATGAGATCTAATCTCAACCGTCCACCTCATCATAATGTTATTAAATAATTAATTAAAATTAATTAACTATATGCTAACCAATTAATCATATTAATTAATTAAGCATATTTATATTTAAATCATATTTAAATACAATGCTCTCACATAATATATAGTTTTAATTAAACTTAATTAAATCACATTTAATTAAATTAATTAAACCACACAATTAATAAAGGGTCTGTAGTATAGGGATAAGGCTGGGTACCTTATCCTGGTGACACTATGGATACGGCCCACTTTGTATATTGATACAAACGTATTGATCCAACGCGTTCATGTGGATGACATGCGAGTGGGGGTATCCTGTGCAATGAGTTTGCACAAAGGCCGAACCGCGAAATAGTTAACCACTAACTGTAACACCGTTAGTTAGCTCGGTTTCTATTTCACTAGGATGACCTAGGCAACTTGGCCTTAATCCTGAGTGGATTATGGACTCCTGTCCATGAGGGATTGTCCTTTGATTTGTACGGGTGAGAGTGGCCTGTTCGCCGACTCAATAAGCCTACCATTTTGGGGACAAGATCGAGTGGGGAGCTGGGAACGTAGTCTTACAAGATGGAATTCACTCCTTCCCGATACTAGGGTAAGTAGAGGTGTGTTCCCTTAAGTGGTGTCTCCGGGTCTTGAACAATGGGCCCTACCCTCTTTATGGCACGAGAGGGATTTCTGTTTGTTGGTTGGACCACAAACAGGTTGTTCATTAGAGGAGCACTGGTACTTAAGGACCAAGAGGTAGCCTAGGGGTAAAACGGTAATTTGACCTAGCTGGGGTACGAACACACGTGAAGGGCTAACTTGCTGTTGACGGTCGATATCCGTGGACATAGAAATATATCTGCAGTGAGAAGAGTGCAGCTGTGGTTCTTTAGTGGAGTGAACCACAGTTAACGAATATTGATTATCTTGGTTAATGAGTTTAGCCAACTAATCTCATATCGTTGGAGCTTCTGATTTGTAGGTCCATTAGGTCCCACTGGTAGCTCATTTAGGGCGTTGGGGTGAAATTCTAAGGAAGGATTGAATATTCGAAAGTGTTCGAATATTGAACTAAAATATGAATTTGATTCATATTAAAACTATAGGTTATAATTAATGTGCATTGGATGTATATTAATACTATAGTTTTGAGAGGGAAAATAATAATTGAATATGTGATGTTCAATTTTATTATTTTTATATTAATTAATTTTGAATTAATTAATTGATTAAGTTTAATTAAAATTGATTTAATTAAACTATAGGTTAAAGAGGGATTAATTTAAATAAGATTTAAATTAATGATATTTCAATTAATATTGATTAATTGAATTTTAATTAATTATAATTAAAAAAAATTTAATTGATAATTAATTATCTGGTAACTGAACTTCAGTTACCAGAAATTAGGCGTGCAGTTATCCTCCTGATCGATAGGTAAGGGGTGGAATTCAGTTTTTAGAGAGAATCACTCTCAGTCTCACGCCTCTCTCCCTTTCTCTCGCTCTCTCTCTCGTTCTGCTCTTTCTCTGAGAATACAGAGTGTTTTTCCCAGAAGAAATCTTTAGAGTTTTCGGTTCCCACAAGCTCTCAACGTGTACCCCTTTGAGAATACCGGTGAATCCTCGTGGTGGTGTTCGTGGTATTTTTTTCCAGCGAAAACAAGGATTGCTAGTTGCTGTTTTTGGGAGCAGTTCAGAGAAAATTTGGTGAAACGATCAAGAGTTTCGACAAAGGTAATTGTCTCTCGGCCTCGGATCAATAGGATCTTTTTATATAGATTAGATCTATATTTTAGGGCTGTATTAGCATGTTTTATAAGCAATTTCCAGCATGTTTAAACTTGGTTAAATTGCTGTAATTTACCCAACGTATTGGTATTTTGTTCTTAAATTAATTCGGGGTTAAAGGTTCTATTTGTTTTTCCGCTGCGCAAGGGCTATTATCCCTTCAGTTATATGGGAAGAAGTGCAGATCCCCCGTTCATTGGGACGAGGTCGGTGAAAGGGCCTTGTTAGGGCCTGAATTAGTTCAGATGACTAATGATGCCATTCAGAAGATCAGGGCAAGAATGCAAACGGCTCAAAGTAGACAGAAGAGTTATGCAGACACCAGGCATAGGGAGTTAGAGTTTAGTGCTGGCGAACATGTTTTTCTTCAAGTGGCGACGATGAAAGGAGTTTTACATTTTGATAAAAAGGGAAAGCTTAGTCCTAGGTATATTGGCCCCTTTGAAATTTTGGAGCGCATTGGGCCAGTAGCATATAGACTAGCATTGCCTCCAGCGTTGTCTGCAGTGCACAACGTGTTCCATGTATCGTTGTTAAGAAAGTATGTGAGCGACCCTTCGCATGTGCTGAACCCTGAGCCACTACAGCTAAGTGGGAGCTTTTCGTACGAGGAAAAACCTCTGAAGATCTTGGCCAGAGAGGCCAAAGTGTTGAGGAATCGAGCTATCGACTTGGTGAAGGTGTTATGGCGAAACCAGAAGACAGAGGAAGCCACTTGGGAAAGAGAAGATGAGATGAGAGCCAAATATCCAGAACTCTTTAACAAGGAAACTTTCGAGGGAGAAAGTTCTTAAGGTGGGGAGATTGTGACGCCCCGCGTTATCAGGTACGTTAGATTTCGTCACTCGAATTATATTGGTTGATTTTTTTTTTAATCGGGGGTTAAGGCTTTATTGTCGTATTTCAAACCATAGTCGTGGAATATATTTACTTACCCAAGACCCCTTAAGTTGAGAAAAAGAATTAAGGCTTGATTGGATTATTTTAAGGTAAAAATTAGAGTAATTATCCTTAATAAAAAGAATGAGAAAAGAACCCAAGGATTTCCCTTTCTCTTTTTTCGTTTTACTCTCAGCCGCCAAACCCTTCTTGTTCACGTAGTCACCCCCCTCTCTCTCTCGTTTGTGTCGTCGTCTCTCCCATTCTCCTTCGTTTGGGTCGCCACAGCCACAGCCCCTCTCGATTCCTTCTCTTCCTCGCGCAGCAGAAGCCCCTGACGTGCTGCCAGCCGTGCGACGCAGCCCCAATCCCCAGTCGTGCGTCGCAGCAAGCATCCCAGCCGTGCGTCGCCACCAGCCTGTCGTTCCTTTCCTCCGCGCGCAGCCACGGCCACCTCGACGAGTCGCTTTAGCCATGCGACGCCGCCTCGTGAACGAGCTCCCCGACGCAGACTCGGCCAAGCACGAGCGAAACCGCGAGCCTTCTGTGCGTTTCTGGTGAGCTTTGGTCCCTTCACAATGTCTATCCTTGATTTAAATACTTACCCGTCCCATTGCACAACCTGTAGCTTGACCCACACGATTTCGGCAAGGATCCGAAACTGTTTGGTGAGTTCTCGGTAAGTACCAGCAAGCTATAAATGTTTTCGTACTTGATCTCATGCTGTAAAAGAAGTTCTTAACCTTGTGTATCAATTGTTTTAGGTTCAGGACGATACCAAGGGATTCAAATAGAGTCAAGGGTGATTTTGGCTAGTGTTGGGTAAGGGACAGCAAGTATTATGCCTTTTTGAGCTTGCTTATACATTGTAAAGAAGTATCTAAGCCTTGGGCACTCTTTGTCGTAGGTTCTGTTCCATTCTTGTGTACCCAAATAAGATTTGAACCAACTTATGGGTAAGAGAAACTTCTTTAAGTGATATTCATTTCCCTGGTTATCTTTCGAATCGAATCTGGGCCTCTAAAACTTGACTAAATGTTCATAGGACCGTCCCATGAGTTGTTAGGAGCGCATTAGGACCTTAGGTAAGTGGAATTCTACCTTTTGAGTTTGTTTGTTGTGTGCTAGCATGTTGTGTGTTTTTATTTGTTTGGTTTTGAGATATGTTTGGATATATGTTTATGTTATGCAAATGGTGAGCTTTGAGCATGTTGGGTTGTTGTGGCGTCTGACATGTTGAATTGTTGTGTTGAAGTATGTGAAGTATTGTAGTGCTACATTGTTGTAACAAGCATGTGGCTATCATGTTGTGTTGGTTGTAAAACATGATTTTTCTGTAAGCATCGGCTAAAATTTTGGTTGTTGTATTGATTAAACGCATGACATGAGTTAGAAAGCATGTTTGGGATGTGCATTATGAGTTGTGAGCATGTCATTGGCATAAAGCATGGTTTGGAAGCATGATGAGTAGGATTCATGCATTCACGTGAATTTGTGAGGTTGGAGGACCTTGACTGTTAAAAGAAAAGTTGGGTGAATACTAGATGCCTCGGGTAAAAATGGTCAAGGGGTGGTATGTCACCATTGGGCTAAGAGGAGCATCGGGTGCCTTGGATAATATGGCTAAGGGGCGATGCGATGGGTCTATACATTATGAAAATCATCGGGTGCCTTGGGTAATATGGCCAAGGGGCGATGTAGGGTTTGAACGTGAAGTCATCGGGTGCCTTGGGTAACATGGCCATGAAGGATTTGGAATTCCCCAATTCCGTTACAGCGGAAGCGTAATTGGGACCGATTCGTAGTTAATTTTGTTTATCCAAAAATACTATTACATTGGCAAAAAAACATAGAACAAATACTATACAAACTTAAGACTAAGCATACAAAAATTATTGGATCTAATTCTAAATGGGAGAAGCAAACATACCGTCATTGACGACTCTAAATACTTCAACGGACTCCTTTCTTGATTTTGGACCAAGCATCAACAATTGGGACACCACTAATTGATCTTCTCCGCTATGACTCTGAGATTAGGAACGTAGTTGTGGGATTACCTAATCTTGAATGGGAAAAACTCTAGAGAGAAAATTCTCCCTAGAGTTCTTGGGTTGAGAGAATATGAGAGGGAGGCTAGAGAGAATGCAAGAGTGCATTATTGTGGCCTTATGTTGTCGTACCTAAATCCTAGGTTTAGTGTTCTATTTATAGGAGAAAGGCCATGAATAAAATATTCATTTAAAATCAATTATTTCCATAACTGATTTAATCTTTTTCATAATTAATCAATTTCATAACCAATCAATTCCATGACCAATCAATTTCATAATTGATTAATCTTTTCCATAAATGATTGATCACTTCCATAAATGATTAAATCATTTCCATAAATGATTAATTACTTCCATAAGTGATTAATCATTTATGATTAATTTCCAATTAATTAATCACCAATTAAATATCATATATTTAATTTCAGATCTTCTATTAGTTAATTAATTAATTACCCAATTAAATATCATATATTTAATTTCAGACCTTCAATTAATTAATTCTATAATATAAATCAAATTTATATTAATATTTGAACTCCTTCAAATTCTCTTATATCCTATAAATTTAATATGAATCAAATTCATATTAATATTTGAACTTCTTCAAATATTTATTTCTCTCATAGACTATAGTTTAATTAAATCTCATTTAATTTAAACTAAATTGAATAATTAGTTAATCCATAATTAATTAATTCATCTTCTAATTAAATACCATATATTTAATTAGACATATATTTGAACTCTTTCAAATATATAATCTCTCAATATAATAAAGTTTAATCTCAAATTAGACTTTATATTTTAATGTATCACTATACATTATATTAATTTGTATCTCATACAATTAACTTAATTCCCAATATGAATTTGAACTATTCAAAATCTCTCAAGATATATTTGTTCCTAATTACTCTTTACGAGCTAGCAGGGGGACCTAATGGACCTACAGATCAGAAGCTCCAATGATATGAGGTTAATAGATTAAACTCATTAATCAGGTTAACCAATATTCATTAACTGTGGGTCATTCCACTAAAGACCCACAGCTGAACTCTTCTCACTGTAGAACATTGTTGTGTCCATGGATATAGATCTATACCGGTAAATCAATCCTTCACGAGTGTTCGTAACTACAATTGGGTCAAATTACCGTTTTACCCATGTGTTACCTCTGGCTCCTTAAGTACCAGCGCTCCTCTAATGAACAACCTGTTTATGGTCCAACCAGTAAACAGAAAGTCCCTCTCGGGCCAGTGAGAGGGTGGGATCCCTTTGTTCAAGACCCGGAGTCACCACTTAAGGGAACACTCATCTACTTCTCCTAGAAGCGGGAAGGAGTGAATTCCATCTTATGTTGTCATGTCCCCAGCCCCCCACTTGGTTTTGTCCCCAAGAAGGTAGGCTTATTGAGTCGGCGTGTAGGCCACTCTCACCCATACTAATCAAAGGACAATCCCTCGTGAGAAGGAGTTCATGACACACTCAGGATTAAGACTGAGTTACCTAGTCATCCTATTGAAACAGTAACCTAACTAGTTAACGGTGTTACATCTAGTGGTTTACTATTTCGTGGTCCGGTCTTATGCAAACTCATTGCATAGGATACCCTCGCTTGCATGTCTCCTACATGGACGCCTTGGATCAATACGCCTGTATCGAATACAAAGTGGGTCGTATCACATAGTGTTACCAGGATAAGGTACCCAGCCTTATCCCTGTACTATAGACCTTTTAGGTTGTTACTTGAACACCGATCCCCGTATGTCCCCACATACTAGTTCAAGTCACATGTAAACAACCTTGGATCTTAGTTTATTGGATTTGGGTCAAATTGTGCAATATTTAACAATAATACTTTATTGTAGAAACTCAATAACACTTTATTGAAACAAGTATACAATTTGTTTACATTCACTATCTACGAGTTTTAGGGCATAAAACCCAACAGGCCGAGGGGCGATGCACAGTTTGAGGTCTTGGGTAATATGGTCAAGGATCTAACGTTGAGTGCCGTAGAGGAATGTCGAGGCCCTGGGTAATATGGTCAGGGGTCGGCGTGACTCGAAGGATTCAGTCTCAGAGAGCTTGTGAGGGCTACGAGCAATGAGTGAGCATGGAATGGTGTGGAATTCATGTGTTAGGTGCATGGTTAGTTGCACCTTTAGATAATTGAGCATGTTGAGATATGTATGATGTTATCTCTTGTATAAGGCATGATAGTGTGTTTGTAATGCATGATTTTTCTATGTATGATGCATGATGTTTGATGGCTCTTTAGGTGTGAGCCACTTATTCAGTACCGTGGTTATGTACTGACCCACCACCAGATTTTGCAGGTGATGAGGAATACTACGAGCCTGGTGATGCTGAGGAGCAGGCTTGAGAAAGCATAGTTTGAGAATCTATTTCCTTATTATTATGTTTTAGTGGTTTTACACAATGTCAGGAGAGTTAAAATTTTGTGTTAGTCAGAAGGCGCTGTTTAGCATTTTGGTTGTCGATTTACTTCGTTTATTATTTCGAACTAGGCCTAATTTGAATTGTGTTGGCTGAATGAGAATGATTACGAGATCTGACTCGTAATCATGTTGGAATCTGATTTATTGTTGCGTGATCTTTCTATTAGGTTGAAAAATTTTGGGTTAATCAAATTTACGTCGTTATGCTGCCGAATTTTCGGTAGCACCTTAATGAGTAACGTGACTAAGTTTAATGGTAACCTTAGATAGTCTTTTAAAAATTTGGGGGTGTTACACCTCTGACCTGTTGGTCGAGGACACATGTCAATTACCACTAAGCTATGCTCGCTTTGGCATTTTTTGGTGTCTAGGCTATGTTCATACTAATGTTGGAAAATTAAAAATTGTAATTTAAAAGTGTTAGGACTAAATCGACACAAATCTTAAACTTCATGAGAAAAAAGTACTACCAGGCCCATTTTTGTTTATATAACACGGGTATATATTGAATTCTAAAATTTTATTCAAATTGTTTGTTTCTTGTTTTCTATTTAAAATTGTTCAAAAAATTAAAGAAAAAATATGTGTTTTATTATTTTGACTTATAAAATGTAGAATAAAGATTTAAAAAAAAAATGATTGTTGAATGAGCAATTTAGGTCAATCACAAATTGTCACGTCATTATTTAAATTAAGTGACGAAATTACAAATAATTAAATTTGGGACCAATTATTAATTGACATGTGTCTCAAATTTAATTTGAAGACACAGTTGACCAATTATAAAATTTTAAGCTCAAATGCCCAGTTGATCAATTATTTAAAAGAATTAACTGGATCAAATTTATTAATTTGATCAATGAATTAAAAAATTAATTTGATCAATTTTGGGTCTTTTAATATTTGAGTCATATGGTTTTTGGGTCAAATATAAATCAAACTCAAGACCAAATAGTTGAACCCAAAACCAATAAAGCCCAAAGTCCAACTTGTTAGGCTCAAAAGTCACCAGAGCCCATCCATGAAGAACTTTATAAATAGAGGGGTTCTTCTCCATTTGTACAAAAATTTGAAGCTCTCAACCAGAACCAGAGAATTAGATTCCACCAAGACTGAAGACTCCCTGAAATCCCCATAAGTTTCTAACTGTTGAACACTCCTTGAAGACTAAACACTCTTCAAGACTTCAAAACTCCTCGAAGACTAAAGACTCTTCAAGAATTCAACACTCCTTGAAGACTAAAGGCTTTTCAAGAATTCAACACTCCTTAAAGACTAAACATTCTTCAAGACTTCAACACTCCTTGAAGACCAAAAACTCTTCAAGACCTGAACAATCATTGAAGATCAAACACTCTTCAAGACTCTAAGACCTGCAAACTTCAATACTCTAAGGAATCGATTGAAGCTTCAGATTCGAGATCAAGCGTTTCAACCCTTGAGTGAAACACACTCACACACAAGAGATTGTACACTCACACGCATATTACATCAATACAAATCAAACTTTATTCCACGTGTCTCATCTTTGAAGTTACGTGTGAACATAAATGACAATATTTATAATATTGAAAATTTTGTTTTTAAAATTGTATTTTTCAATAAGACTTTCATTTTTCTAGAACTTAAAATCTTTCTTTGATAAGAAATAAAAATTTCCATTTGATATTTATCTTTAAGATCTTAGAGAAAACTTGAAATAGTTACCAAAAATACATTATAGAGATTATTGTAGCTTTTAAAATAATTGTTGTGAACTTTGCTTTTAGATAAATCAACTTTGAAAGGAAGTAAAATAGTGTTTGGTAGGATTCATAAAAATAAAAAAAAAGTGTTTGGTAAATTTCAATTTTAAATTAAAAATAACTAATTACGGTGTTTGATAAATTAATAATAAATTGTTGTAACTAATATTATATTATAACTACTAAAGTGGGCTTATTATTTCAATTATTTTCATGTTAACATTTAATTTATAATTTATTATAAGATAATTATTTAAAAATTTATATGATATAAATTGTATTTAATTATGTTTAATTATTCCAAATTGTTTGATAAAAATTTAAGAAAAATAATTATTCTAAAAATTAAATTAATCAAAATTTTACTAACAAAGAGAGAAGAGAGGTTAAAAATATATTTATTTAGAAAGATAAATTTTTTAAACCGTTAGCAGATTTTTAGAAAAGCTAAATCTAAAAGCTAGTATCAGTTAGCTTTTGTCGTGACAATAAATTAAAAAGTGACTGTCGATAGATTAATAAATAGTTTGTTTAACCAAACACCCTTGGCAGTTAAGATTCACCCACAATCGTTTTTTACAGTTCCAAACACAATCCCAAACGGAGCCTTACGGTTATTCTCTCAATTTTCCCATAATTTATTTCTTCATTAATCTATATTTAATTAATAATGGTAGAATATATATATATAATTTTATAATTTTAAGATAAGGAAAGTATATTTTAGATGATAGTTAAAATATCATTTTGATTCCTATATTTTTCGGTTTTCTCTTCTTTTAGTCCCTATACTTTCAAATGTCCAATTCTAGTCTTTGTACTCTCAATAAAGCTTAAAATTTGTCCCTATAATGAGTTTATTGTTAATTTTTCTTTAAAAAAAAATAGTCTTTATTAGTATTCCTTACATTCTATAAATTGTAGACAAATGTTCACATTGTGTCTTTTCTTGAATAAAAATTATTATTATTATTATTATTTAATCAATTCCAATAAAATTTAACTTTAAACTTATGGTAAAATAAAATAAGACAAGTTTTAAAGCATAGATACTAAAATGTTATTTATTATTGTTGTTGTTGTTGTAATTGTTATTATTGTTATTGTTATTATTGTTATTGTTATTGTTTTATTATGCTTTCAGTCTAATTTTGAAATAGAAAAGAATAATATTAATAATCAGTGGCAATACACAGTCAAATTCTTATAAGATTTTCTATTTCAAATTTTGAATGTTGGTGATTGTTGAAGGAGAAATTTTGGCCAATTGACAAATTACCACGTCATTATTTAAAATTAATGACAAAATTATAATTAATTAAATTTGGGACCAATTATAAATCGACATGTGTCCCAAATTTAATTTGAAGACAAAGTTGGCCAATTATAAATTTTTAGGGCCAAATGTTCATTTGATCAATTAATTAAAAATAAATTATTTTGATCAGATTAATTGATTTGACCAATTAATTAAAGAAAATAATTAATTGGATCAAATTTGGGTCTTTTAAATATTTGGGTCATATGGTTTTGGGTCAAATATAAACCAGACCCAAGCCCAATAAAAACCCAAGCCCAATAAAAGCCCAAGCCCAAGTTGTTAGGCCCAAAAGTCACCAGGGCCCATCCAGCAAGAACTCTATAAATAGAGGGGTTCTCCTCCATTTCAGGGGTTCAGAAATTCTACACTCTCACAAAGACAAGAGTTCAAAGTTTCAAAGCTCTCAAGCAGAACCAGAGAATTCAGAGAGACTCCAAAGTCTGAAGACCGAAGACTCTCTGCAATCCACAAGTCCAAATGTTGAACACTTCTTGAAGACCAAACACTCTTCAAGACTTCAACACTCCTTGAAGACCAAACACCCTTCAAGACTTCAACACTCCTTGAAGACCAAACACCCTTCAAGACTTCAACACTCCTTGAAGATCAAATACTCTTCAGGACATCAACACTTCTTGAAGACCAAACGCTCTTCAAGACCTCAACACTCCTTGAAGATCAAAAAAACTCTTCAGGACATCAACACTTCTTGAAGACTGAAGACTCCTTCAAGACTAGAAGACTTCAAGCTCCAAGAATCCATTGAAGCTTCAGACTCGGGATCAAGCGTTCCAGTCATCGAGTGAAACACATTCACACACAAGAGAGAGAATCAGAGGATTAAAGTTAGAGATTGTACACCCACACACATATTACATCAATACAATATATTATTTATTCCACGTGTCTCCATCCCTGAAGTTACGTGTGAACAGTGATAAGTGTCACATTGATGATGGAAAGCGAGAAATAAATAAATAGATAATATTGAACTAATTTTTTTTTATTTCTTTTGTAAGAAAAATTTTTATTAGCATAAAAAAATTAATAATGAGATATAATATGGGGATCCATTAAGGGCCCATGGGTGCAGTTGTACGATTGTCAGTCCTAGAAGTCTTTTTGTATGGGGTTGGAGTGTTATTTTGTCTTATTGTGTATTTTGTATGTGAAAGGACCTTCGGGTAGGAGAGATCCAGCCTCTCGAATGCTGGTTGTGCATGTCTGTTCGTTTGTTATCTTGTTGTGTAAGGTACTGTTACATTGTGTTTGAATATATAACTCCCCCTTGGTTCCTTGGAGAATTCCCATTGAACAAGGTTGGGATTCAGTTTGAGCTTGCAAGACTTGTGTGCGTGTGTGTGTGAAGACTCTTTTGCAGCGAAATATCAGTTAGGAAGAAGAAGTGTCCTAACAATTGGTATCAGAGCACGCCAACCTGGGGAGAATACATAGAATGGCGCAGCAACAAGTTGAATAGCGAGTAGAGTTGATGGAAAAGGAATCAGCCAACTGAAGGTGTTCAAGGAGAAATTTTGACCAATCACAAATTGTTACGTCGCTATTTAAAATTAATGACGAAATTACAAATAATTAAATTTGGGACTAATTATAAATTGACATGTGTCCCAAATTTAACTTGAAGACAAAGTTGGTCAATTATAAATTTTTAGGGCCAAATGTCCATTTGTTCAATTAATTAAAAATAAATTATTTGATCAAATTAATTAATTTGACCAATTAATTAAAGAAAATAATTAATTTGATCAAATTTTGGTCTTTTAAATATTTGGGTCATATGGTTTTGGGTCAAATATAAACCAGACCCAAGACATATTTGACCCAAAACCAAATAGTTGAACCCAAGACCAATAAAGCCCAAATCCAAGTTGTTAGGGCCCAAAAGTCACCAGGGCCCATCCATGGAGAACTCTATAAATAGAGGGGTTCTCCTTCATTTCAGGGGTTCAGAAATTCGACACTCTCACAAAGACAAGAGTTTAGAGTTTCAAAGCTCTCAAGCAGAACCAGAAAATTCAAAGAGACTCCACCAAGGCTGAAGACTGAAGACTCTCTGAAATCCATAAGTTCTTGAAGACCAAATACTCTTCAAGATTTCCACATTCTTTGAAGACCGAACACTCTTCAAGATCTAAACACTTCTTGAAGACTAAAGACTCTTCAAGATTGGAAGACTTCAACAACCCTTGAAGACCAAAGACTCTTCAAGACTCCAAGCAATTGATTGAAGCTTCAAACTCAAGATCAAGCGTTCCAGCCCTCGAGTGAAACACACTCACACACATAAGAGAGAGAATCGGATGATTAAAGTTAGAGATTATACACCCACACGCATATTACATCAATACAATATATATTTTATTCCACGTGTCTCCATCTTCGAAGTTACGTGTGAACAGAAGGAAGCGGGACAGAGACTTGAGAAAAGTATGGAACGCATAATCATGATGATGGCTGAAATGATGATGGGAAAAGGGAAACGAGCGACCACAGACATGGGGGATACCAGCCCTCTGGAGCAATAGACGGAAAACCTGAATGAGATAACAGAGAAAGAAGGAAAAGTCAAGCCATCAGAGGTAGGAGTGTTGGGTTTTATGCCTTAAAACTCGTAGATAGTGAATGTAAACAAATTGTATACTTGTTTCAATAAAGTGTAATTGAGTTTCTACAATAAAGTGTTATTGTTAAATATTGCACAATTTGACCCAAATCCAATAAACTGAGATCCAAGGTTGTTTACATGTGACTTGAACTAGTATGTGGGGACATACGGGGATTGGTGTTCAAGTAACAACCTAAAAGGTCTATAGTACAAGGATAAGGCTGGGTACCTTACCCTGGTAACACTATGTGATACGGCCCGCTTTTGTATTCGATACAGACGTATTAATCTAAGGCGTCCATGTAGGAGACATGCAAGCGGGGGTATCCTATGCAATGAGTTTGCATAAGACCGGACCACGAAATAGTAAACCACTAGATGTAACACCTTTAACTAGTTAGGTTACTATTTCAATACGATGACCTAGGTAACTCAATCTTAATCCTGAGTGTGTCATGAACTCCTTCTCATGAGGGATTGTCCTTTGATTAGCATGGGTGAGAGTGGCCAATACGCCGACTCAATATGCCTTCCTTTTTGGAGACAAGACCGAGTGAGAGGCTGGGGACATGACAACACAAGAAGGAATTCACTCCTTCCCACTTCTAGGAGAAGTAGATGAGTGTTCCCTTAAGAGGTGACTTCGAGACTTGAACAAAGGGATCCCGTCCTCTCACTGGCTCGAGAGGAACTTTCTGTTTAATGGTTGGACCATAAACAGGTTGTTCATTAGAGGAGCGTTGGTACTTAAGGAGACAGATGTAACACAGGGGTAAAACGATAATTTGACCCAGCCGTGATTACGAACACTCGTGAAGGATTGACTTATCGGTATAGGTCTACATCCATGGACACAGAAATGTTCTACAGTGAGAAGAGTTCAGCTGTGGGTCTTTAGTGGAATGACCCACAGTTAATGAATATTGGTTAACCTGATTAATGAGTTTAATCTATTAACCTCATATCATTGGAGCTTCTGATTTGTAGGTCCATTAGGTCCCCCTGCTAGCTCGTAAAGAGTAATTAGGAACAAATATATCTTGAGAGAATTTGAATAGTTCAAATTCATATTGGGAATTAAGTTAATTGTATGAGATACAAATTAATATAATGTATAATGATGCATTAAAATATAAAGTCTAATTTGAAATTAAACTTTATTAAATTGAGAGATTGATATATTTGAAAGAGTTCAAATATATGTCTAATTAAATATAGGGTATTTAATTAGAAGATGAATTAATTAATTATGAATTAATTGATTATTCAATTTAGTTTAAATTAAATGAGATTTAATTAAACTATAGTCTATGAGAGAAATAAATATTTGAAGAAGTTCAAATATTAATATGAATTTGATTCATATTAAATTTATAGGATATAAGAGAATTTGAAGGAGTTCAAATTTTAATATGAATTTGATTCATATTATAGAATTAATTAATTGAAGGCCTGAAATTAAATATATGATATTTAATTGTGTAATTAATTAATTAACTAATAGAAGGTCTGAAATTAAATATATGATATTTAATTGGTGATTAATTAATTAAAGAATTAATTAATTGGAAATTAATCAATTATGGAAATGATTAATCACTTATGGAAGTGATCAATCATTTATGGAAAAGATTAATCAATTGTGGAATTGATTGGTCATGGAGTTGATTAATTATAGAAAAGATTAAATCAGTTATGGAAATAATTGATTTTAAATGAATATTTTATTCTTGGCCTTTCTCCTATAAATAGAACACTAACCCTACGGTTTAGGTACCACAACTTATGGCCACCATAAGGCCCTCTCATATTCTCTCAACTTAAGAACCCTAGGGAGAATTTTCTCTCTAGAGTTTTTTCATTCAAGATTAGGTAGTCCCACAACTACGTTCCTAATCTCAGAGTTATAGCGGGGAAGATCAAATGGTGGTGTTCTTCGTTGTTGCAGAGCAATCAAGAATCATCTGTTGAAGTATTCAGAGTCGTCAACGGAGGTATGTTTCTCAACGCTTAACCTTTTGCCAATGCATTGGTATTTTAGTATAAACAAAATTAACTACGAACGGTCCAATTGCTTCCGCTGTAACGGAATTGGGAATTCCAAATCCTTTCAAGGAGGAGACTGAAGCAAGTTCAAAAGGTTAGAAATGCTAGTCTTCTCAGGGACAAACTCAAACTCCTGTCTGTTCCGTGTAGAGAGGTACTTTGAAATCCATGGACTCTCAGAGTGGGAAAAAAATCACAGCGGCCATAGTTAGCTTCGACGAGTACATAGTAGATTGGTATAGGTGGTCTCACAACAGGAAAAAGATTAAGTCCTGGGTGGATTTGGAAGCGCGTTTATTTAAACGTTTCAAACCTTCACAAGAAGAAAGTTTGTGTGCACGATTTTTGGCTATTCAACAGGAAGATTCAGTGGCACAGTATATCAAAAGGTTCGAGGTATATGTGTCGTCGTTGTCGAAGCTACCGGAGACAGTTTTAGAGAACACGTTCCTTAACAGCTTGAAACCAGCCGTAAAGGCTGAAGTGGTTAGTCGACAACCTATTGGGCTAGAAGAGATCATGATCGAGGCCCATCTTGTTGAAGATAGAGATCTAGCGATACAATTGGCTATGGAAGGAATGGGCCCAGGATCTGCAAGTGAGTACTTGAAAATTAGCCTTATCCAATCGGGAAAAAGTGGGAATAAACAAGGTACACAAGCCACTGCTAAGTTGCCAGACGTCGTTCCCCTACGCGCTATAACCCTACTAGACAAAGGCGCAACGGTTAGGAGGGATGTGACAGCATGACGAATGACAAACGCGAAATTCCAAAATAAGCGCGAAAAAGGACTCTATTTTCGCTGTGATGAAAAGTACACGCCAAGCCACTGTTGCAAAAAGAAGGAAGTGCGAGAACTCAGGGTACTCTTGGTCAATGATACTAAGGAAATAGAAATCCTGCAAGCCACACCCACCGAGGAAGAAGAAGAAGAAACTCCGGTAGCTGAGATAGGAGACCTGGTCGAGCTCGATTTGAAGTCAGTCATCGGTTTCTCCACACCTGGAACAATGAAGGTAAAGGGATTTCTCAAGGGCAAGGTTGTAGTAGTATTAGTGGATTGTGGAGCCACCCACAATTTCATTTCGCAAAAATTGGTAGACGAGTTTAAGCTACCAGTGGTCGAGAGGGCAACTAAGGCATTCCCTCATTCCTTTCGAGGTAAGTGAGTTGTTGAAAGAATATGATGATGTGTTTAATCTTCCCACAGGACTACCCCCACGTCGAGAAGATGATCATCAGATTGTCCTCAAAGAAGGACAAGAACCCATAAATGTCAGACCATATAAATACGCTCACCCACAGAAGGCAAAGATTGAGAAGCTGATTAGGGTGATGTTGCTATCTGGAATTATTCGACCATGTTCTAGCCCCTTCTCCAGTCCAGTGTTGTTAGTCAAAAAGAAGGATGGAGGATGGAGATTTTGTGTGGATTACAGAGCTCTGAATCAAGTGACCATCCCTGACAAATTTCCTATCCCAGTGATTGAAGAGCTACTCGATGAACTTCACGGATCAAAGGTTTATTCGAAGCTGGACTTGAAGTCTGGCTATCATCAGATTAGAATGAAAGAGGAAGATGTCTCGAAAACAGCTTTTAGGACGCACGAAGGACATTATGAGTTCCTTGTCATGTCGTTCGGACTCACAAATGGACCAGCCACATTCCAATCACTTATGAACAAAGTGTTTAAACCGTTTCTACGTTGTTGTCTATTGGTATTTTTTGACGATATTCTCATATACAGCCCTGATATGCAGACACACTTGACTCATCTTGGTATGGTTTTCAATGTCTTGAGGGATAATGCTCTCTTTGCCAACCAAAAGAAATGTGTGTTCGCCCAAGAGAGGATAGCCTATTTGGGTCATTGGATCTCCGCAGAGGGAGTTGAAGTCGATGGAGAAAAGACCCAAGCCATGGTAAGTTGGCCACAACCGAAAAACATCAAGGAACTGAGGGGATTTTTGGGGCTAACCGGATACTATCGACGGTTTGTGATGAACTACGGCAAAATAGCCACTCCTCTCACGCTGTTGCTGATGAAGGTTGTCTTTTAATGGAATGAAGGTGCGATTGAAGCTTTTAACCAATTGAAGAAGGCAATGGTTACATTACCTGTGTTAGCTCTACCCGACATCAATCAACCCTTCACCATTGAGACGGATGCTTTAGGCACGGGGCTAGGTGCAGTACTCACACAAAAACAAAGACTCGTGGCTTTCTTTAGCCAAACCTTGTCCAATTGTGGAAGGAAAGAGAATTGATGGCCATAGTGTTGGCAGTGCAAAAATAGTGACATTGCCTTCTTGGAAAGAAATTCATAGTGCTGACAGACCAACGAGCCCTTAAACACCTTTTGGAGTAGCGGGAGGTGCAGCCTGAATACCAAAAATGGTTGACAAAATTGTTAGAGTATGACTTTGAAATCAGGTATAATCCAGGGCTCCTCAATAAGGCGGCTGACACCCTTTCCAGAATTCCTCACGAGGCCGAATTATCCCTGATTTCTGCCCCCACCATCATAGACGTTGAATTGATCCAAAAAGAGGTTGGTCAAGACCCCGAGTTAGTGAAAATCAGAGCAGAGTTGGAGTTAGATCCAAATTCCCATCCCAAGTTTAGTATCGCCCAAGGGAAGTTGCTGTATAAGGATCGCATGGTCCTCTCAAGTAAGTCTTCATTGATCCCTACTATCCTACACATTTATCACGATTCTGTCATGGGGGTCATTTTGGGTTCTTGAGGACTTATAAGCGGTTGACTGGCGAGTTGTTTTGGAAGAATATGAAGGCAGATGTCAAGAGGTGTGTGGAGAAGTGTATTGTATGCCAACGCAATAAAAATAGCTCCTTGTCACATGTTGGCCTTCTACAGCCTCTGCCTATACCAAACCAGATTTGGGAAGATATATCCATGGATTTCGTGGAAGGACTACCTAAGTCGAAAGGATTTGATTCCATACTAGTGGTGGTGGACCGACTCAGTAAGTATGGCCATTTCCTTCCCTTGAAACACCCTTTTACATCTAAAGATGTAGTGATCGTATTCATCAAAGAAGTGGTTCGATTGCATAGATTTCCTCAGTCTATTGTGTCTGACAGGGATAAAATCTTTGTGAGTCACTTTTGGAATGAATTGTTCAAGCTACAAGGGACACAGTTGAAGCATAGCATTGCATTCCACCCTCAAACCGACGGGCAGACCGAGATTGTGAACAAATGTGTGGAGAACTATTTGAGGTGTTTCTGCAGTGAGCATCCCAAACAGTGGGAACAATGGCTATCATGGGCTGAGTATTGGTATAGCACCATCTTCCACATCTCCATCAATACGACTCCCTTCTATGTGGTGTATGGACGTCAACCCCCCCCCCCTCTTTTGTCTTATGGTGATCGCAAGTCCCCCAACAACACCGTAGATCAACACTTGATGGACAGGGGCAGGATATTATTGGCCTTGAAAGACCAGTTGACTCGGGCACAAGATCGTATGAAACAATATGCTGACAAAAAGAGAAGAGAAGTACATTATGAAGTAGGTGATCGGGTCTTTTTGAAACTTCGATCGTACAAACAACGCTCATTGGCATGCAAATGAAGTGAAAAGCTATCCCCCAAAATTTTTTGGCCCCTACACTATACTGGAAAAGATTGGGGAAATTGCAAACAAACTAGACCTCCCACCTGAATCATCTATCCACAATGTTTTTCATGTGTCGCAGGTTAAGAAGGCCCTAGGGGAATGGGAATACTCCCAGTCTGTTGCTCCCCTCCTCACAGATGATTTTGAATGGCCTTGGAAACCTGAAGAAGTATTGGGAATGAAATGGAATGAAGAGCTCCAGGCAGAAGAATGGCTAGTAAAATGGCACAATCGACCGTATTGTGATGCCACTTGGGAAGAGGCTACTGTGATCCAACGTCAATTTCCAGCATTTCACCTTGAGGACAAGGTGCTTCATCAGCCCGGGGGTATTGTTAGGCCTCCCATAGTCCACATGTATAAAAGGAAAGGGAAGAAAGGGAAAGGTACAAATGAGAGTGAGGAAATGGGCCCAAGTGAGATCCATTAAGGGCCCATGGGTGCAGTTGTACGATGGTCAATCCTAGAAGTCTTTTTGTATGGGGTTGGAGTGTTAGTTTGTCTTATCGTGTATTTTGTATGTGAAAGGACCTTCGGGTAGGAGAGATCCAACCTCTCGAATGCTGGTAGTGCTTGTCTGTTCGTTTGTTATCTTGTTGTGTAAGGTACTGTTTCATTGTGTTTGAATATATAACTCCCCCTTGGTTCCTTGGAGAACTCCCATTGAACAAGGTTGTGATTCAGTTTGAGCTTGCAAGACTTGTGTGTGTATGTGTGAAGACTCTTTTGCAAGGAAATATCAGTTAGGAAGAAGTGTCCTAACAAGTATTTCTCACATCATTCCAATTTTATCGAAGTTGTGGTTTGTGTGCCATTACATAACAAGCATCTCATCAAATGAATATTAAAAACAAAAAAACAAAAAAAAAACAAAAAACAAAACAAAACTCATAAAAACTATTATTTAGTTGTCTTGTGTCCTTTTTATGTCAACAATCAAAACTATGCTTGAATTATGTGTTTACAACGTGCTTCTTATTTTGAACTAATCGTTTCTATATTTTAAGTTTTCCAATTCTAATATTATTTATACAATTGCTCAAAATAAAATGTATGTTAGACATTGTTAATGTTATGTGAACAAGCCTAATGAACTGAGTTAAAAAATATTAAGGATTAAGAGAGAAAAAAAACCGACACAACACAAGCTTCAACAACTTCAGGGTTTCAGATTACAGACAATGAATCTAATCATAATCTGATTCCTAGGGTTTCTAATTCTGAACCAGAGCACCAAACACCTCCTAAATGTCACCATCATTAAAAATGCCAAACTCAAATGGTACGTTAAACATAAATTAAAAAAAAAAAAAAAAAAAAAAAAAAAAAAAAAAAAAAAAAAAAACCAATTCTTAAAAAACCAAAACAAAATATACAACCATTTTAAGCCTTGACTCTTTCCAAGTCCATTTCTTCCTCTCTTTTCCTGCTTCCATTTTTTATTCAAGCAAAGGCAACATTTAAAAAATAATCAGCTTGAAATGGTCAGAGGAATCCAATCTCAAATCTGTTAATGCTGGGCCGTCAACATCATTTTTACCCAAAATAGATTCTAAATCAAGTGGACGTAATTAATACTCAAGGAAACAAATACATTTAGGCAATACAAATTCTCCCATCAAACAACTATCCTTAAGCATATCCATGGCTTATACAGCCTAACAAATTGTACAGAAAAATATAAACAACAATTCAATTGCTATGCAAAAATATCACACATTAAAACCCAAAACCAACATTTTAGGTGTAGTCTGGACATTTTGCTGTCGACGGGCAAGCTTTTTGACAGCGATCTCGCTGTAGATGATCCCTTTGACGATCTACATGTTAGAAGAGTTTGGCTTGTTGGGTTCCACTTCTCATCATTGTACAGAACTCATCATAGTTGATTCTTCCATCCTATGAAACCCAAACATAAATTAGTTGCATTTTACCAGAGAGGATTAGCTAGAACTTCAAATTGTAAAAATGAACAAACTTACATTGTCTGCATCGACTTCAGAAATGATTTCTCTAATAGTCTCGTCATCGCCCATCCCGTACTCTTTCATTGCAGCTTTTAGTTCATCTCTTGTGATATGACTGAAAGAACAAGAAGCAAATACTCAATCAAACTAGAATAAGTTGTTTCAAAAGGCAGATAAATGCTTATATATTCTAGGATGAGAGACTGACCCACTGTTATCCTTGTCAAAATGCTGAAAGGCTTTGTAGAGATGCTCTTCTTTTTCTAGCTTGTATCTATGCATCGTAGCAGTGATGAATTCGATGTAATCAATTGTACCATTTCCATCCACATCGGCCTGAGACGGCAAACCAAGTTCTCTCAGTTCATGTGAGGAAAAAGAAAATAAGAAACTTTGGATGATCAATAATGTTAAATCATATAGTACCGCTTCCATAAGTTGTTTAACCTCAGCCTCACTTAGCGTTGAGCCAAGCCGAGCCAGTCCAGACTTCAGTTCTGCATAAGTGATGGTTCCGCTCTTGTCGGTGTCCATGTTCATGAACATTGCTTTCAGGCCTTGGATCTCTTCCTCCGAAAGATTTTCAGCTATAACCTGCAAATGTTTTATAAACTAGTTGTTAATATCTTGAACTTCTTCAGTCCCTCCCCCCCCCCCCCCCCCCCCCCCCCCCCCCCCAAACAACTGCCATTACCGAGAACTCTTAATCCCCGGCCCCCTTGATTAAATATTACTTCTCCTATCTAGAAAACCAAGCCTGAGTGTAAGGAAGATGACCTTCAAGGCAAGTTTCTTCAGTTTGTTCATTGCTCTAAATTGCTTGAGTCTTGTAAATACGGCACTGTCTATTGGCTTATCCGAGGCCTCTCCACCTTCTCTCAGCCATGGATGCTCTAAATAAGATAGACAATATCCAATCCCCAGTTAGATGCTACAGTTTCATATACCACTTGGCAGATTTCATTCAGGTATCAAGAAAGCATTCACAGAGAAGAAAAAGACATACCGAGAACCTCCGCCGACGTAATCCTTCTTGCTGGGTCCTGAGTTAACATTTTCTTCACTAGGTCCTTGGCACTGGCAGAAATTTTTGGCCATGGATCAGATTCAAAGTCGATATGTCCTTGCAATATTGAATCAAATATGCCCTTCTCAGTTTCTGCAATAAAGATCATGTTATTCACAGCACTGGCCAGGCATTTTCAGAAAATGAAGATGTGACAGATTTTCGATATAAGGAGGCATATGTCATGACTCATGACAATGGGAAAAGGAAAGTAATTCTCTCTTTTACCTGCCCAAAATGGAGGCACACCACTGAGTAATATGTACAACATGACTCCAGCACTCCAAATATCAATTTCTTTCCCATATTTACGACGTAATACTTCAGGGGCAACATAATAAGCACTCCCTACTATGTCTCTGTACACCTTTCCTGAAAGAAGACCATAAAGAAAGAAAGTTAAATGCCGATTTTTCAGAGGAAGCGCGTATAATTCCCTCAAAATCTCCTGCACTCTTCAGCAAAGCATGATTCTTTGTTAGCACACTTGCACTTTGCTACTCGGGTTTAGTGATTGTGGAGCAGTTGCTTTTACCCAAGTTATCAACTCAGTTGGGAAAACTCGCACTATGCAAATCTTGAGTCATGGGTCCAGCCTCCACCCACACTTTGCAGGAAATTAGTTCTACAACTATCTATTATAACCTATAATCATAATAGGATATATCTTAGAAATTAACAAAATTTTATCAAGAGTCTGCTTGGCACAGATTTCACATCTTATTAAATTCACTTTTTATTCTGAATTGTCTTACTAAAGTGATTGTTAACTTCAAATTGTTATATATTTGAATTATCAGGCAGATTAATATTAAGTATATGATCCCATTAGTATTCCCTTTGCACCATAAGGAATTCATAGAAAAACTACATATAGAGATCAAAGCAAGACTTATTGAGAAAAGCAGAGAACCTATCCATTCTCAAATAGTACTGCATCCTACAAAACATCAAAGCTTAAAATATTCCATTTCATCCTCATAATATTAAGAAAACAAAATAAAAAATAGCGAAACAAAAGTTAATCATTGTTTGAGGCCATCCACTTCTTCAAATATACTCATACAAAAATCTATTACAAGAAAAGAAATTGAAGAGAAATTGAAGAGACTGAGACAATTCAACATCAGTTGCCAATTCCATCAGGATGAAGGCAATAACAACTGTTGAAATGAATAAAACGAAAAGACAATAGGCCTCCTACAATAGTTATGTAAATGTCAAATCCAGGTAGGTTTTATTTGATGGAGAAAATACCTAGGAAAGTTCAACTCTTCAAGGTTGAGGTTATCAATCCATTATGATGAGCCTTGACCAAGAAGAATAGGTCCTATACCTATGTGAATGGGTCTCTAACAATATTTTTTTTTATATTAAGGATGACTAACTCTTATCTGTCATTGTTGGATAAGTACATGAATACCACTAACTGCCGAATCATCAGACTTGTAACTTTTCAAAAATCAAGTAGCTAGATGATATTATTCAAGATAAAATAAAATTCATTTCCACCCTTTATACTTAATTCAGTGAGTTAATTTTAACCTTGAAATTTCAATTTCACCTAAACTTGAATATGCAGTGAAATGAATGCCTTCTCAAAAGTAAATTAGAAAAGCACCAATAAACCAATCAATAACTCGTACAAAATTCAACCAACAAAAGATATCAAAATCAAGCCAAAAATTGTCCAAACACAACTATGGAAATACCCTGAACTACAAAATCAAACAGGTTAAAAAGATGCCCAAACTTAGCAATAAAATTCCAAACCTAGCTAAAATGTATCCAACACAAGCAAAATGAGGGTATTAATTTCACCACTTGTTTTAAGTTTGGGTTAACTTTGATGAAACTGAATATTCAAAATTAAAATAAAATCATTGAGCCAAATACAGGATGGAAAAAGAATTTCTCCCAAAAATAAAAGCCCCAAGACTTTGAACGTTAGCCTACACTACAACAGATGATCACCAACAGTAATTGTAGAAATGAAATATAGAAAAAAAGAAACATATATCTAGTTCTACCATCTAAAACTTGTAAGCCACACACAAATTCTCACACATTTGACCTTCTAAAACCATTAACAAGAACAGCAAAGTCAACTAAAACAAGCACAGAAAGACACTCAATCAAAAAGGCATGAAGAACAAATCCAATAAGCAGAGCAAGAACCTCACCATCTTCAATAAAAACAGACAATCCAAAATCTGTTGCTTTGAGCATAGCATCTTCGTCTTTGCTAGCAAGCAGAAAGTTCTCAGGCTTGAGGTCCCTGTGCATCACCCCCATGAAATGGCAGATATGAACCACATTAACAATTGACCTGCAGATTGAGGCAGCTGCTTTCTCACTGTAATGACCCTTTGCAATAATTCTATCAAACAGCTCGCCTCCAGCGCAAAGCTCCATGATCAAATGAACCGATTGCTTGTCTTCATAAGCTCCCTTGAACTCAACTATGTTGGGCTGCCCACTCAAATGCTGCATGATGTGAATCTCCCTCCTGATATCCTCCTTATCAGTTCTGGTCACAAGCTTCCTCTTCGAAATGGACTTGCAAGCATATTGCTTGCCTGAGGAATTCTCAGTGCACAGATAAGTAACCCCAAATTGCCCTCTCCCCAATTCTTTCCCAATCGTGTAATGCAGCTTAACATCCTCTAATGGCTTCCCAAGAATCGTATCAGACCTGAGAATGTTGTGTCTGGGGCTTTTGGGAGCACCCGTTGACTTCGCCGCCGCCGAATGGTGATTTTCCGGCGACCGGTGGTCGTGTTGAGCTGGGACTTTTGCTTGCTGTTCATAACGATCATACTGAGGTGAGTATTTTCCCTTGCTTGTGCAGATGCCCATTTTCCGGATCAAATCGACGACCGTTTCAATGAAATTGAAGATCAGAAACTCGCAAAGAAGAAAACCCCAGATGAAAATCTGTAAATAAGAAGTCGATTTGGCTGAATCTTGAAACAGGAACAATGGGTAGGACCTGAAATTCAAAAAAGAGCTTCAGAGAGGGTCGGTGAGCGAGAAAGAGGAAGATTGGAGAGGGTTTTTGGGAAGAAGGATGTGGATTGAGAGTTAAAGTGGATTTATCATATATGGGAAGTGGGGATCGAAGCTTAAGGTGGAGAAAAATGGAGGCTGCGAGCTGAGTCTACAAATCGGAAGGAGTTGAAATTGGTCAATTATTGTCCAATGTCCATTGTTGAAGGGGAAGAACTTTCAAAGCGAGAAAAATACAAGGAAAGAAATATCTTGCAAATGGGCAGCTTAGCTGAGTATATAAATAATAGTCCCCAGTCTTGAAAGCCACCACCAATTTTTCTCACTCCAATAAATAAAAATGAAAAGCCATCACCAAATTTCTCAAAAATACAAAAAACAAAAAACAAAAAAAAAAGAAATTAAAGGTTAAAATATCACTTTAGATCTTGTATTTTGAGACTTATTTCATTTTAGTTCTTATACTTTCAAATGTTATATTTTGGTTTATTTTAAAAACAAGATGTTATATTTTGGTTTACGTACTTCTAATAAATCTAAAATTTAGTCTCTATGGCAAATTTATGGTCAACTTTTCCAAAAACAAATTAGTTTATATTAGTCTACCTCCAATAAATTTTGAAAACATATTTACATTGTGTTTTTTTAATGAAAGTTATTGTTATTATCATATCAATTACGAAAAAGAAAAACGTTAAACTAACAATGAGGATTAATTGCCAACAATAGTTTAGCTCAACTGGCATCGATAACCACAAAGTTTGTGGTTTGAATCCCCCTCCCCACACGTATTGTCAAAAAAAAAAAAACAATGAGGATTAATTTTAAGATATATTGAAAATATAAGGACCGATTGGACATTTAAGTTAAATAAAAAGTTCCTTGGTTAAAATACCAAATTTAAATCTTTTTTTTTTTTTTTTTGAAGATAATTTAAATCATTCCTTTGATTTGTAGTGAGTTATTTAACTAATGGATAATGTGACTTTGACAATGGGTACATAAATAGGACCAAGTGGACAAATACAATTGTTATGGGATAGAATTATATAGTAAAGATCAAAATGATTTTTTTTAAATTAAGAGTTAAGAGACATCAATAAATATTTTGAAAGTATAAAAATTAAAAGGTAAATTATCAAAATAGACATCTTATACATTCAAAAATTAAAATGAAATAAGTTTAATAACTAAAATAGAATTTAAACATCTTTATTTGTTAAGTGGGGAATTTTATTAATTTTTTTAAGGAGATTTTCTTAAACTACTATTTATAAAGTTCTATATTTACAAAGAAAATTTATATAGTTTGGGATATTATTATTTTAGACTAAAATGTTTTCTTTCCCTTTAGTCCACGTTTCCTTTCGTTTTAATATTTTTCAATTAAAAAGTTTTATTTTATGAAAATTAAAATTAGTTGATGATAACTCATTTAAGAAAAAAAAGTTTAAAATTTATGAAATTATTTAAAAAGTTGAGAGAGAAATTGAAAAATTTTAAGTGATATAAAATTTTCCTATAAATTTATGTTAATTCACTAAATATCGAATAATGTAAGTTTATTATTATTATTTTTTTTTTTTGAAAAATGTAAGTTTATTATTAATCCATTTTAATATTGATCACTAAATATCACATAATGTAAGTTTATTATTAATCCATTTTAATATTGATCAACAAAATATGTGTATTATTAAAAAAGTGTGAAAAGACTAAATCAAATCTTTTTTATACACCAAAAGACTATTATTTATCATATGTTTTTTCTTTAAAACTATATGTATTTAAAAAAAAAATCAAAATCCGTGATCTAAATTAACCCAAAAAATATTATAAGGGAAAAAACTTATCTTGAAAATTGGGAACAATTATTTAATGTGGTTTTTCAAAAGTCAAAAAACACAGAGATGAACTGTGGACGAGAAAGGGATTGATCTTAACCCTCTTTGTTTGTTTTTTTTTTTTTTAATGAAAAACATAGAATCTACCTTCCACCTAATATGGGAATGCAAAATGTATAGGAAAGTGTGGGAAGCTATTATTCATAATTCTCTAAATCCCTTCAACATCTGTAGGAAAAACTGGGATACTAAAGACTATTGGAGCTAGATCACCGGAAATCTCAACACAAAAGATATCGCAAAAAGCTCCATCCTAATGTGAAACATATGGAATTTCAGAAACAGAACACATTTCTCCAATAAATCCACAACAACAGAGATACTACTAAAGGTTATCGAGGGAAGTATCAAAGACAGGGAAGCTTCTTACCTTAAGAGCACTGGACCAAGAAGGTTGAGGAACCACGCGAGTCAAGCCCTGTGGCAGAAACCGAAGTGGAATTTCTGGAAGTTAAACTCAGATGTTGCTTGGTTCGATAACTTGGGCATTGGAGGTATTGGTTGGGTCGTGCATGACTCGAATGGGTCCCTAATCTGCTTCCGAATTCAGAAGATCACACGTAAATGGCAAGGTTATGGAGGCAAAAGCAATTCTAGAGGGAATCAAAGCAATTAGCCAAACTTGTATTCAAAAGAAAATTCCCCTTGAAGTCGAAATAGACCCGCTGGTTGTCGTCAATGTCCTAAATGGAGAAGAACTATCTAACGAAGCTGAAGCTATTTGCTGGATCCATCCTCCGCATCTCAACGAGCTTGGAATCTATCTTTTTTTGCACGATAATCGCCTTGCCAACCCAGTACCCCACTGGTTAGCAAGGAAAGCTTCTTCAATTGATTTCGGTTTTGGTTATAAGTATCCCCATTTCAGGGATTGTGGGCATATTTTTTGGGCTCCTAACTTACCTCTCTGGTTTTCCCCTCCAATTTAGCAGGGTAATTGTATTGGTGGTTAGCTTTTTAATGAAATTTCTTTATTTAAAAAAAAAACTATGGACGAGAAAGATCATGGTTAGGTTTGGAATCTTTATTTAAACAAATTACTAATTTAGTCCCTACTTTTTTTAGGTGCAAATTTAGTCCCTAACCATTTTAAAGTTTCAAATTGGCGAACGTTTTCACCATAATTTTATTCAATCATTTTTTTAGTACAATAAATGTGGGGTATGAAGTTGTAAACATCTAACTATAAAGAGAATGATGACATATCAATTACCGCTAGTCATGTTGGCTCTCACAAATCATTCTAATCCATGGTTTATACCCACCTAAACATCCATCCACTTTCCCTATTTTTACTTAATCTCAAATCCTAATACAATTTGTTAAGATAGCCAACCAAACAAGGAATACCAACTCATTGTCACATAAGTAGAAAAAGTGTCAAATATTCAAAATGGTAATGAGAAAGACGATTATTTAGATTTGACCAAACTAAAGGGACTAGATTGAAATTTTAAAACTGTGAGTATACCAAATTTAAGCTAAGTTCAAATTATTAACAAATCATACAAACCAAATTTATAATTTAACTAAATTGAAAAAATGAGTACAATATCATGTTAGGAAGAAAAATACTTGGCTGCATACCGCTCTCCACATACCATCATTAAAATGTTGATAATTAGGAGAGATAAAAAAGTTTTCTCATTTTCTACTTTTCTTTTTCTTAGTTATCAAGATTTTGACGGAGTATGCAGAGAAATACTTACATAACGGTATGCAACCAAATATTGTTCCCTTATAAATAAGGGATGAGGTCCAAACCTACCCATCCAACCACCCAAGGAGATGTGCTCAAATTGTCTTTTACTTTTTAAGAGCAAAGGGGTGCTCATGTCGTTTAGAATATTTTAATTAAATTATTTAAATACATCTATACAAATAACAAATGAATTCAATAACTGTCTATTAACAAATAAATAAATAAATAAACCAATCAATCAATTACATGTTCGTGTGAGATTCGACGTTTTTTTTTCATTAATGTATCATCAGTTTGTTAAGTATAATATACTTTTTAATTAACAGAGTTAAGAGAAATAAGTTTTTTTTTTTTTTTTTTTTTTTTTTTGAGAATATGAGAGTGGTAAGATTTGAACCACAAACCTTGTACAACTTTATGCCAGTTGAGCTATGCTCTTGTTGACCATTAAAAGAAATAGGTTATGAGCTAAAAAAAGAGAAATAAATTAGAGGTATTCACATAGACATACTTAAGTAATTTTAAGTATAGTAAGCATCTGTGAATTTTTTAAAAATAACATAATCACAATACTATTCAAATTCAACTATAATATAAAATAAATTATTAAAGAAAAGTTCAAATTTATGGTATATTTGTAAAAAAAATTAATAATAAAAGTTGACATTTCTAAAATACATATTAAATGTATGTTGTACACTTAAAAGGATGACAATAGGCCAACAAGAGCATAGCTCAACTGGCATAAAGATGTATTGATAACCACGAGGTCAGTGGTCTCATTCCCCCACCTCACATTGTAAAAAAAAAAAAAAAAAAAAAGATAACAATAGGAACAGTGATGAAGATGGATTCTTTTATCTCATTATTGTGGGAGAATTTCTCCAATAAAAGCCCACATTTCATGTAAGTTAAATTACAGATTAATTCCTAAAGTTTCAAGTTATTTATTAGGTTCCCAAACTTTAAAAAGTATCTTACTGGTCCTCAACTTTCAATTATAGTTAAATAGGTTCTATAACTTTAAAAAGTGTCAAATAATTGATTAACATTTCTAAAAAATCACAAATTTACTTGACACAATATTGTAGGGTACATGTCTATTACTGTTGAACTATATCCACTTTGACTATTTTTGAAAAAAAAAAATATTAATCAAATATATATATATATATATTTTGTTGGCATAGAAATTTTCCAACCAATTAGAAATTCGTTATTTAATTTTGAGGTGTCACGAATTAATACATATCTCAAAATTAATTATGGCAAAATAAGAAAGGCCACGTGTCCTTTTGTGGTCGTCTAATTGTGTTAATGGTCTTGATCGAATCCAACGATGATTAAACTCAAGATCAAATGATCATTTATTCAATTTAGCCTAAAGTTCATAAAATTAAATTAAAGTAAGATTAAGTTTAGGTTAAATTTGGTTCAATTTAAACCCAATGTTATTAAGATAATTGGGCCTGAAATCCAAAAATTCATCCAGGCCCATAAATGGGCCCAAAGCCCAATTTAAGCCCAAGCCCATTAAAGTCGTTGAGAACTCTATAAATAGGAGTTCTTGGCTCATTTGAAAGGGGCAGCAGAAAGATTGAAGCTTTCAAAAGACTCTGAAGACTGAAACTTCATCCCTTCTACAAGACTTGAAGATTGAAGCTCCATTCCTCCTGCAAGAATCTTGAAGATTGAAGTCTAGATCCTGTTGCAAGACTCTGAAGATCGAAGCTTCTGCAAAGTTCAAAAGCTTGAAGCTTCCTCCAAGACTCTGAAGACTGAAGCCTCTGCAAGATTCAGAAGATCAAAGCTCTCTGCAAGACCCTAAGGATTTAGAAGATTGACGTTGTCTGCAAGATCCTGAAGATTGAAGCTCCAATCTTCCCACAAGACTTTGAATACCAAAATCTAGATTTTCCTGCAAGCTTGAAGATTGAAGTGAAGTCATCTAAAAACTAGATTTTCCTGCAAGCTTGAAGATTGAAGTGAAGTCATCTAAAAACTGAAGACTTGAAGTCTGAAGTCTACTTCAATCATCCAGGAGAATCCTTCAAAGGTGAACAAACCTTCAAGACTCCGAAGATTAAAGTTTCTTGAAGACTTTGTAGATCAAAGCTACCTTGAGAGAAAGCATCAAAGGATTGTAACTAGAGATTGTATTCCACAATTACTTATATAGAAATCAATATATACAAGAAGTCGTTTCACGAATTAAATTTTCTCTTCGAAAATCTCGTGTGAACATATATATATATATATGTATGTATGTATGCATGCATGCATGCATGCATGCATGTATTTGAAGTATACTATTTGTCAACTGAAATAATTAGTTTTAAAAATATTGAATAATTTAATTTAAAATTAGATAAACATTTATAAAAAATAGGTATTAGAAAGCGGATTGGCTGGGGACAGGGTTATCTCCATATAGCCATGATCTCCAAAACTAAAATAGGGAATTTTCCTCTCCTTTCCAACACTATCACCATTTGTAATAGGGATGTCTCCACGCCGTTGGGTGCAGAGACTTATTACATCTCTACCAGATCCATGTCTCAACTTTTTAAAAATATCAACAAAATATATGGATATCTTTTGAAAAAATATTTAAAATGAAAAGTTTAAAATATTTAAATTAATAATCATTATAAATATTATTTGTGCACTAGTTACATTTAGATCCATCCCAATTAAGATGGGCCTGTGATACTTTTCGAGATGATGCCTTAAAATATTTTATAGCAAAGATAAAATTTTAAAATATCAAAATTCATTGTATTATACGATTGTTTGTTTTTAAAAAAAAAAAAAAACAAAACAAAATATATGAAACTGAAAAAATGTCCCTAAGCAACTATATAATAGTGCTATTTTATTTAAAAAGTGTCTATCTTTCGAACTAGTTGAGTCTGTATAATTGAAAAAAGATTGAAACTAGCTAGAATGATGATAAATAAGTTTTTTTTTTTTTTCATTAAACCCATAAATTGTTTTTTTAGAGATAATTGGTTACAATTGAATTTCTGAGATGATAAGAGAGGAGATTAAAAAATTTTATGTTTAATTTAGCATGAGATAAGGGAAGAGTTTTTCTTGAAAATGAGAGAGAAATGAAAAGGTGAGAAATTGAAATATTTTTGTAACTTCTGTCAAAAGTTTTTTTTTTAAGCAACTTTTTCAATTTGGAGCCTCTGAATATTGAGATTGTGTGATAGTCACAACCCACACATGCTAAACGACCCTGGTTACATTTTCTTGTTATTTTGTTCGTATTTTATTGATTTCTTTACAATACAATAGAAATGTTGATTCATCTTTTATGTCGATGAACTTACAAACATGAAGAATCTGGATGGAAATGTCCACATGGAAATTTAATATTGTTCGCTATATATACAAAATTTCTGAATAAAAATTATTTAAAAAAAATACCATCGTCCCACTTGGCCATCTTGTATTTCATCATTTATGCCAATTGCCAAAGTAAGAAACCGTGTGATTGATTGGCCGTTTCTCTCTCTCTTAAATAAATACTTTTTTGCCTATTTTCAAAAAAAAAAATAAATACTTTTTTAGTAAGCGGTTTCTTTTTCCTTGTAATTTTCGGAAAACAAAAAATCGCCATATTTTTTTTTTTCTTAAACGCGTTTTTAAAAGACGGACTGCGTCAAAGAAGGGAAGTACGACCATTTCCAAAAAAGACATGAACTGACAACAAGAAGGCGGAAGCCACGCATATGTACTTTTAAACGGATGAACAAAACATGAACATAATTTAGTCCACATTTTTAATTTGGTTCTTTTTTTTTTTTAAAAAAAATCATCTCTTGTCCTTGTGTGTTGAATTTTACTACGTATTAAGTTTTTTTTTTTTTTAAAGATTACCACGTGTTTTTTTTTAAAGCTACACGTGTTAAGTTGTATGGAGTTAATAAAATTTTGATTAAATTATACAAATAACTCTTAAACTTTGGAATATACATCAATTATTTCTAAAAGTATCTTCAAATTTCAAATTTTGTTCCAAACACTATTCTTGAAGTTTTTTTTTTTTCCATTAAAAAAGTTTCATTTTTATCTTCAACTTTGAAATTTTGTTCCAAAAACTATTCTTGGAGGTTTTTTTCCCATTAAGATGGAAATTGACAATTAATTTGAAAATAAAAAGGCATACGTTACACCATTTATGACATCATTCATGTAAGTTGACTTGACAATTAATGTGTAAAAATAAATTATGTAAATGAATTTAACAATATCTTTTAAAATAAAACAAATGGTAAGAACAACAGTGGCGGATCCAAAACTTAATGTGAGGTAGAAATACGAGAAAATATCAATTTTAACCTTGAAATTATAAGGTGTTTTAATTTTTACCCTAAACTTTATTAGTTTATACTTTGATATTAAATTGGTTGAATTACAAGTTTAGTTCTTAAAATTTTAAGATTATGTTTGATAAATCTTTTACTTTAAAAAGTTTCTTGTAAGTCATAAGGAGTCGTTTGATAACCATTGGTTTTTTTTTTTTTTTTGAAAATTAAGTTTATAAACACTACTCTCACCCACAAAATTATTTGTTTTTTCATATACCTCCTTACCGTGTTTTCAAAAACCAAGTCAAGTTTTGAAAACTAAAAAAATGTAGTTTTCAAAAACGTGTTTTTGTTTTTAGCATTTGACTAAGAATTCAAATATCTTCTTAACAAAATGAAGAATCATTATAAGGAAATTAGGGAAAAACAATCATGCTTTTCAAAAACCAAAAAACAAACAACTAAATGGTTATCAAACGAGACCTAAACTTTCAATTTTGTGTCTGATAGGTCTCTAAATTGTTAATTTTGTATCCAACATATTCTTTTTAAAAATATATATAATAGGTTAAGGATCTATTAAACAACAAATTGAAAAGTAAAAAATCTATTAACGAAGCATTATACCAAAAAGCAACTTTCAAAGTTCATATATCAAACTTATAATTTAATCAATTAATTTTTTTCAATATGAAGTAGACATAAATTTCTAAATAAATATAAAAGAAAAATAATGAAATTGAAACAATAAGTTAGATTTGTTTCTCTTTCATGAGAATTATACTCATTTTATGCTATTTAATTTTAAAAATAATTTTATATAATCCTACATATATTTGTTCAAGAAAAATAAAATTATTTAATTAAGTTTTTACCTAAGTACATGAAAAAAAAAATTAAAAATGCGTGTTAAAAAAATTAAAAAGAAAAACAAAGAAAAAAAACGGAAAAGAAAAAAAAAGATAAGAAGTAAAACGCTGGGTAAAAAAAGACGAAAAAAATGCGCTGATCAAGCTTCAAACTGGCATATGAGTGAAAGTCAGGAGGGGCTTTTGCCACTGGAACATGTAGTAATATTGATAGCATTGTGCGGCGGTCAATATAAATAAGAAAATATTTTTAAGTTGAGGGGGGCTCGAGCACCCCCTGGGCCCTATGTAAATCCGCCGCTGAAGAACAATTTTTTTTTAGAAGAAGAAATATTCATTAAAAGCGAGCAATCGCTCCCGAAGAGTGAATACTCGTGGGACAGGAACCCCCACGAGTATGAGATACAAAACCGGTATCCTCCTCATTAAGAGAAATGGCCCACGAGGGAAATTTTCCAGACCAATTAATAGAACCCCTACATTCAGTAGCCTTCCTAGCCAGATTGTGGGCCATAACATTGTTAATTCTAGGCACATGAACTAGGGATTCAATATGTTTATCCGAAATTAGGGCTTTAGCTTCCAGTACAAAGTGCATCAGCTCAATCTCGTCTTCTTCCTTGCCGTTAATGAGGCGTGCCACCTGAAGGGAGTCAATTTCCACCCTAACCGGTGGCGAGGCAGTGGGAATAACTTGCAATCCTTCCGACAAGGCAGTGGGAATAACTTGTAATCCTTCCGACAGAGCGATGGTTTCCGGCCAGTTGATGTGCCATGGTCGTTTGATGAAGCGATACCCTGCCGATAAAAGAGCTCCATCCCACCGTCGAAGAACCCAGCCGAGACCATCGCAGCCCTCCTTCTCGAGCCAAGATGCGTCCGTATTCAGCTTCCACATTCCATCTGCGATCGACAACCACTGATTTCTCGGTCTTGCCTCTGCATTTGTGTTCTCGATTGTTTGGCGTTGGCCTTGCAGGTTCGTCTCTCCATCTATGTTCATCTCCAATAAGTAGTTTGTGATATGCTACTCTATTTTCTCCAAGTCTGTTTGTTTGTTGTTGTGAAGTAGTTTGTTCCCGACCATCCAGATTTGCCAACATAGGATTAGACAAGTAATTAGACTCTACTCTTCTATGATGTCGCCCTTGTCATCCAGCCACCATCTTTCACAGTAATCTTGAGTCTCCCAAGCGTTCCTGTTATCATCATACCATGAGTTAGAATAGGGAAGAAATTTTTGCCAAAGGCCCTTAGCTATCTTGCACTCCCAAAAGAGATGGTTAGTTGTTTCTCGATGTCTCCTACACAACAAACAAATAGGGTTAATGTCAAGGTCTTTAGAAATCAGATTAGCCCTTGTGGGGAGAATATTATGATATAACTTCCAGCCGCAAATTTTGATCTTTGGAGGGATCCCAATTTTCCAGAAGCTTTTCCAAAGGGCCTCTTTATGACTTGAATTCGATCTAAAGGCCTCGTAAACATTTTGGAGCTTGATTCCCAACCTGTAAGCACTTTTAACAGTGAAAATTCCTTTTTTTATCAAGGTCCCAGATTATAATGTCCTCCATTTGGCTCAAGGAAAGAGGAATATTTAAAATAGGCTCTACATCCACCACCCCATATGACTGACGGATTACGTCCTCATTCCAGGAGCCATTCGGCTTTATGAGTTGGGCTACAGAAAAGTGAGCAATATTAGGGGAAGGGCAAAGTGGTTGGCAATTACCCTCCTTAGGAATCCAAGGATCCATGAAGGCATCCACACTAAAACCTTTCCCTATTCGCCACCTGTAGCCCTTACATAATAAATCTCGACCCCAAATGATACTACGCCACACATATGATGGATTGTGCCCCAAGTCAGCCTGTAGAAGATGCCCTTGTTGGGTTTTATGCCCTAAAACTCATAGATAGTGAATGTAACTGTTGACTGGATATTAATGAAATAATATTGATATATTTTTTCATTAAATGCTATTAGTTATTTTATATTTGTCTTTGCCTAAAAATAACCCTAATCCAATAAACTAGACACCCCAGGCTGTAATATGAGTCTTGAACTATATGTAGCGACATATGGGATCATTGTTCAAGAAACAGCCTAAAGGGTCTATAGTATAATGATAAGACTGGGTGCCTTATCCTGGCGACACTATGGATACAACCCGCTTTGTATTTGATACAAACGCTATGATCTAACGCGTTCGTGTAGGAGACATGCGAGTGGGGGTATCCTATGCAATGAGCTTGCATAAGACCGGACCACGAAATAGTAACCACTGGTTATAACACCGTAACTAGTTGGTTTTCTATTTCACTAGGACGACCTAGACAACTTAGTCTTAATCCTGAGTTGATTATGGACTCCTACTCAGGAGAGATTGCCCTTTGATTTGCATGGGTGAGAGTGGCCAATATGCCGACTCAATAAGCCTACCATTTTGGGGACAAGACCGAATGGGGAGCTGGGAACATAATCATACAAGATGGAATTCACTCCTTCCCAACTTTAGGGAAGCAGATGAGTGTTCCCTTAAGTGGTTACTCCGAGTCTTGAACAAAGGGCCCTACCCTCTCAATGGCACGAGAGGGTTTTCTGTTTGATGGTTGGACCACAAACAGGTTGTTCATTAGAGGAAAACTGGTACTTAAGGAAATAGAAGTAACCTAGGAGTAAAACGGTAATTTGACCCAACTGGTGTTACGGACACTCGTGAAGGACTAACTAGTCGATATTGGTCTATATCCGTGGACACAGAAAATATGTCTGCAGTGAGAAGAGTGCAACTGTGAGTCTATAGTGGAATGAACACACAGTTAACGAATATTGATTAATGTGGTTAATGAGTTTGACCAATTAATCTCACATCGTTGGAGCTTCTGATCTGCAGGTCCATTAGGTCCCACTGGTAGCTCATGAAGTAATTTGAAGCAACTAAGTAATAAATGTAAATTGAAAATGTTCAATTTACTAAGGGAAATAAATATAATATATATTGATATATTATTATGAGAGAAATTAATATTTGAAGAAATTCAAATATTAATATAAATTTATGGAAGTTTGAAAGAGTTCAAATAATGAATTAATTAATTTACGACCTAAAATCTATTTGGGAAAATTAATTAATTCAAGGCCGGAAATTAAATATGTGATATTTAATTGGTGGTTAATTAATTAAAGAATTCATTAACTAGAAATTAATCAATTATGGAAATAATTAATCACTTAAGGAAGTGATTATTCATTTCTGGAAATGATCTAATCACTTATGGAAGTAATTAGTCATTTGTGGAAAAGTTTAATCAATTATGGAATTGATTGATCATGGATTGATTAAATAAAGAATAAGATTGAATCAATTTTGGAAAAGATTGATTTAATTGAATATTTTATTCATGGCCTCTCTTCTATAAATAGAACACTAGACCTAATTGGGATGGTGACTACGAATTAGGTGTCGTAGTGCACGTAATGTCCTAGGGTTCCCCATCTCCTGGACATTCCAACTTAGAATTTTCATTGTGCCCGGCGGGGCTGTCTAGCAGCCTCCACCGATCTTGCATTTGAAAAATCACCTGAATCCATAACCCTTTTTTTATGAGCTGATCTTTCATCACTGCCACCATCAGCTTTGTGCTTAGTCCCCAAAACTCTCTATTTCCCCTGTAAGTCTGGCTTGTACTGTACTTGTCTCGCACGGATCAAACATCCTTTGAACTCTCTTCCATGTTTTCCCCTTTTCAGCTCATTTCTTCTTCTTGTAATTTGTTTCTACAAGTCTTACTGAAATTTCAGTTGTATCCCTTACTTGCTCACCGCCTTCCTTAGAAAGATTAATGGGCTTCATATTCGGATCAACTCCAGGGTGGTCCAGATCCATTATCTCACTGTCAGTAATCTTGGCCGGTAAATCATTCCCATTTGGGCCTGAAGAAAGTGAGATAATCGTTTCTAATTTCCCTGATTTCTCGCCACATACCTTATTCAGATCCCCCGAATCTTCCACTGATTCCACTTTAGCTGATTCAACTGATACCCTAGCCAGAGCTTGCGTTGTCCCTTCATTGGAAACTACTACTCCCTTGTCGGACTTCGCTGGAATTTCAGTCTTCTCCTCGTTTGTTGGCCCTTTGCTTCCACCACTGTCTTCCTCATCACTGTCCTGGAAATAACCACGCCAACTGCCCCTACCACCAAAACTTGTACGCCCTCTCCCTCGCCCTCGATTTGACATAGGCAGCAAGTTGGGCTCATTCGCTTTCAGCCTACTGGGTTCTCGAAGCCAGGCCGTAAGGGAGCTCATCCTCGTGCTTCCCACTAAATTCTTCGCATTCTTTTAGAATATGTCCAAGATGCCCGCAACCATAACAAAAGTCTGGAAGTTTTTCATACGTGATCCGTCTCCATTTTTCTACTCCATCGTCTCCATTTTTCTACTCCATCGTCTCCAGATTTTTTTTTAAAAAATCCTCTCTTTAATGGGCACAACACACTTGATCCATAGAGAGGTACCACCAATCGATTCCGTATCGTCTTAAATGTCCACTTGTTCCACTTTCCCAAGCAACATGTCAATCTCCCTCGCCGATGACATGGAGAAACAAGCAAAAGGAAGCTTATGAAAATGAATCCAAAACAAAACATATATGAATTCCATCTCTTCTGTATGTATATCGACATTAGGTACCTCAAACAAGAGCATAACCTTATCAAAGAACCAAGGTCCATCGTCTAGAACCCGTCCCTTCACCCTAACATTTTTTAATTTGCATAAGAACACGTTGAAGTCAACCGGTTCAATGATCGTGTGTTCTTGGTTCCATATCCTTGGCATCTGTAAAGCAAAAGTCTCCGGATTGATCTTTTTATTCGTAAAAACCTTGCACAATATTGAGTTCTCTAGTTGCTTCACAGATCTATCAATAGCACTTCCATGTAGTTTGAAAACACAAGCCTTTTCAGCCTCTGTTACTTTCATTTCTGCTATGCGGTCAGATAACATATTAGCATCCTTTGTTTCAGTCATAAAGTGTATTCGGAAACGACACCAACAACCTCCCAGGAATCTTCTATATTCGCAGAATTCTCGTACACCACAAAACACCGTTGCTCCCATTTACGGACCAAGCTGCACCGAAAATCTCACTGTCGCCGTCTTCCACCGTTATGCTTCCTCCCTTAACCCTAGAGAGAAAAAACCGTGAACCGAGGTAAGTATTGGTAAGAACAATCTTAATCTTCTCCAGAATTTTAAATAATATCCTTTCTAATTTTTATCTATTAGCTGTCACGTTAATATATTTCCATTATTTATTTTAATGGAAAATATTTTTTTGGACCATTTTCAAATTTCATAGTTCCATGGTAAAAATGAAACTTTTCAAAGTTTAAGGGCATAATTGAAACATATCTCAAAATTTAGGGATATTTTACATAATTTCACATTTCTTTTTTTGTTAAAATACCTTTAAAAAAAATTAAAAGACAAAAGCAAAATAACAACACAATAAAAGAAGAAGTGGGCTTTGGGCCCAAAAGAAAAGGGAGAAATCTCATCCCTAAGGGGTGTTTGTTTCATGGGTTGGGCTTAGGGTGGGTTAGGCTCCCCAAGCCCAACCCTTGTTTGGGGAGGGTTTAAGAAGGAAAATGGAGCAACTATACAAATTACCATTTTTAATCAGGTGTTTTGAAAAATGGGTCATCTGAATCTTTCATTTGAAAAATAGTCAATTGGACAAAAATGCCCCTAATTGAAATATAAATCTAGTAAACAATTAAATTCAAATACAACATAAATGAAAGAGAATCTAGGATTAGTTTAATGAAATTTTAAACTCAAATACAGGAAGAAAATATAGGAAATATAGTTTATCTTAACGACAAAATTTAATAAAAAAATGTTAAGTTTATAAAGATATTATGAAAACAATCAAATAGGATTTTATAACAATGAAGCTGACTAAAATACCCCTGAATGAAATCTAGATACAATGAAAATTTAAATTCAAATACAACATAAATGAATGAGAGAATCTAGGAATTACAGTTTAAATTAATGACAAACTTTAATCAAGCAAATTTAAATTTACAAAGATAAAACTGAAACAATTAATATAAATTATCTTAATAGCATGATTTAATAATAAATTTTAAATTAAGAAATATTGTAAATTTAAAAAATAAAATAAAGATATAGTAGTCCAATTTTTTTTTTTTTTCAAATATCATTCCATTCTAATAGAAGATAAAAATATCATTTTCAAGGCATATTACATTTATTTATTTGTATTTAAATATCACATATTTATAAACATGTATTCAATGAATAATAACTCTTTAGCTGCTCTTGGTTTTCACAAACCAAAGATGTAAGTAATAAATCTCCAACATGAGCTTAGCTCAACTAGCATAATGTATAAGGCTGTATTAATGACCAAGAGGTCTGTGGTTCGAATTTCCTCACCCCACATATTGTCAAAATTTTAAAAAAAATCTATTTATTTAAAAAAAAAAAAGAAAAAGTAATAAGTCTCTTAAATTTAAAATAATAAAAGAGAAATTTCATTTATAACTATTCATTAATTATTGATAATTAATATTTTTTAAAGCACTAGTAATAATTAATTTTCATGGCATAATTGTAAATTTTAAAAAATAAAATAATGATATAGTAGTCCAAAAATGTTTTTCAAATATTATTCTATTTTAATGGAAGATATTAACAAAAATGTCAAAGGAAAAATAAATTTATCAAATAAAAATATAATTTTAAAGGCATATTACATTTATTTCTATGTATTTAAATATCACATTTTTTTTTTTTGGATAGAACATATCACATATTTATGAATATGTATTTAATGAATAATAACTCTTTAGTTGCCCATTGTGGTTTTCATAAACGGAAGATGTAAGTAATAAGTCTCTTAAAAAAAATAAAAATAATAAAAGAGAAAATACACTTATAACAATTAATTAATTATTGATAATTAATTTTGTGGTTTTAAAAGCATTAGTAATAATTAATGTTAATGACATAATTATAAAATAAGGGTATAATAGTTCAAAAATACTTTTGGAACATCATTCCTTTTTAATATTAATAATAATTATACATTATAGGTTATAGATTTTGAGTTCAAACAGGGGGGTTATAGATTTTAATAAGAGTTAATAACATGAATGTGTCTTATTGGAGACCTTGTTTCCAAAAGTTAATAGATTATATTATTGTATTAAATAAAGTAATGCACAGTTAGTTAGTTGGGTAAGCCCTTGGTGGTTATTCATATGTATAAATACTTTGATTGTAAGTTTGTTGAGTGAGTTAACAATAATACAGAAATTATTCTTCATCATTTTCTCTGAGATTTGCATGGTATCAGAGCCCTCTTGACCAACGTCAATGGCGTCTCCTTCATCCACTGCTTCTGATGTCTCATTTGGATCTAGCTCTCAGCCATATTCCTCAATTTTTCTTCTCTCAAACATCTGCAATCTCGTTCCAGTCAGACTCGATTCTTCGAATTTTCTGTTTCGGAAGTTCCAAGTTCAGTCAATGCTTCGCGCTCACTCATTATTTGGAATTGTCGATGGATCCGTGCCTTGTCCCTCAGAATTCTTGTGCGATGAAACCAGAAAGAAGACTGATGAAGTAAATCCGGCCTATACTCAGTGGATCGCCCAAAATAGTGCACTAATTACACTAATCAATGCTACACTCTCGAAGACTGCTTATTCGTATGTCATTGGCTGCAAATCCTCCAAAGAGGTATGGACTTCTCTTGAAAAACAGTTTTCTTCCTTGACGCGATCTCACATTCATGAGCTTAAGTCTTCTCTCCATACGTTTACTGAGTCTGCTACTGAGTCGATTGATGAGTATCTTCTTCGCGCTAAGGATCTAGTTGAAAAATTAGCTACTGTCTCTGTGGTTATTGACGATGAGGATCTGTTATTATATACATTGAATGGCTTACCACCAGAGTACAATTCCTTCCACACTTCGAGTTTTACCACCAGAGTACAATTCCTTCCACACTTCAATTCGAACTCGAGAATGAACTCTAAAATTGTCGGAACTTCATGCCCTACTGAAATTAGAGGCCAAGATTTTAGAGCACCAAAATAAATCTTCTTCCACCTCACCTCTCAATCCGACTGCAATGTTCTGATCTGCTCCTCAAGGATAGTTCAACTTCAATCGAGGTCGTGGCCAGGGACGAAATTCGAATCAGAACTATGGATCTGGTCGTGGTAATAGTGGTCGATCATCTCCAGGATTTTTCAATCAAGGCAGTGGTGGTTAGGGTTCCAATTATGGCTATGGCAACTCATTTGTGTTGGGTTTTATGCCCTAAAACTCGTAGATAGTAAATGAAACAAATTAATCGATCTCAATAAAGCGTTATTTGAGTAATTAGGTAATTTGGTTATTGAATAATCGAGTTTGCATTAATAAGCCCTAAATCCAATAAACTAAGATCCAAGGTTGTTTATGTTGGGATTTATGCCCTAAAACTCGTAGATAGTGAATGTAACCGTTGACCGGATATTAATGAAATAATATTGATATATTTTTCCATTAATTGTTATTAGTTATTTTATATTTGTCTTTACCTAATAATAACCCTAATCCAATAAACTAGACATCCAAGGCTGAAATATGAGTCTTGAACTATATGTAGCGACATATGAGATCATTGTTCAAGAAACAACCTAAAGAGTCTATAGTATAGGGATAAGACTGGGTGCCTTATCCTGGTGACACTATGGATACGGCCCACTTTGTATTTGATACAAACGCTGCGATCCAACGCGTTCGTGTAGGAGACATGCGAGTGGGGGTATCCTATGCAATGAGTTTGCATAAGACCGGACCACGAAATAGTAACCACTGGTTATAACACCGTTAACTAGTTGGTTTTCTATTTCACTAGGACGACCTAGACAACTTAGTCTTAATCCTGAGTTGATTATGGACTCCTGCTCATGAGAGATTGTCCTTTGATTTGTATGGGTGAGAGTGGCCAATATGCCGACTCAATAAGCCTACCACTTTGGGGACAAGACCGAATGAGGAGCTGGGAACATAATCGTACAAGATGGAATTCACTCCTTCCCGACTTTAGGGAAGCAGATAAGTGTTCCCTTAAGTGGTTACTCCGAGTCTTGAACAAAGGGCCCTACCCTCTCAATGGCACGAGAGGGTTTTCTGTTTGATGGTTGGACCACAAACAAGTTGTTCATTAGAGGAGAATTGGTACTTAAGGAAATAGAGGTAACCCAGGGGTAAAACGGTAATTTGACCCAGCTGGTGTTACGGACACTCGTGAAGGACTAACTAGTCGATATTGGTCTAGATCCGTGGACACAGAAAATATGTCTGCAGTGAGAAGAGTGCAACTGTGAGTCTATAGTGGAATGTACACACAGTTAACGAATATTGATTAATGTGGTTAATGAGTTTGACCAATTAATCTCACATCGTTGGAGCTTCTGATCTGCAGGTCCATTAGGTCCCACTGGTAGCTCGTAAAGTAATTTGAGACAACTAAGTAATAAAAGTAAATTGAAAATGTTCAATTTATTAAGGGAAACAAATATAATATATATTGATATATTATTATGAGAGAAATTAATATTTGAAAAGTTCAAATATAAATTTATGGAAGTTTGAAAGAGTTCAAAATAATGAATTAATTAATTTAAGGCCTAAAATGTGTTTGGGCAAATTAATTAATTCTAGGCCGGGAATTAAATATGTGATATTTAATTGGTGGTTAATTAATTAAAGAATTCATTAATCGGGAATTAATCAATTATGTAAATAATTAATCACTTAAGGAAGTGATTAATCATTTATGGGAATGATCTAATCACTTATGGAAGTAATTAGTCATTTGTGGAAAAGATTAATCAATTGGGGAATTGATTGATCATGATTGATTAATTAAGGAATAAGATTGAATCAATTATGGAAAAGATTGATTTTATTGAATATTTTATTCATGGCCTCTCTTCTATAAATAGAACATTAGACCTAATTGGTCATGACACTTTTGACACTTGACACTCTTGAAAGACAAGACCTAGAATTCTCTCTAGCCTCCCTCTTAGAGAAAGACTCCCACAAGTCTTTTGCCTCCTAGACTTAGAGATATACCGGTGTAACCTCTGTGGTTATTGTGTCATTAAAAGAAGAAAATTCCAGCGATCAAGAGGCGAGAAGGCTGCTGCGTTTTCGTTCGTTGGAGCGTTGTTGGCGAAGAACGGTCAAGTCTACATCGAAGGTATGTGACGGTTCTTCCCCTTTTCTTTAGAAAAGTTTTAAAAATAAATTTAGATTTATTTTAGCATGTTTAAACCGATTTTACAGCGACTTTAAAGTTCGTTTAAAGTTTTGTTTGAGTTATCGTAACGATATTTTAATGTTAATTAATATACGGCGTAAGGTCCAATCGATGCGCTTCCGCTGCGTGGGGACTTTTATTCCCTTCAGTTTAAATGAAACTTGGACTAGTATGTGGGGACATACAGGGATCGGCGTCCAAGTAACAACCTAAAAGGTCTATAATACAGGGATAAGGCTTGGTACCTTATCCTTGTTGGGTTTTATGCCCTAAAACTCGTAGATAGTGAATGTAACTGTTGACTGATATTAATGAAACAATATTGATATATTTTTCCATTAATTGTTATTAGTTATTTTATATTTGTCTTTGCCTAAAAATAACCCTAATCCAATAAACTAGACATCCAAGGCTGTAATATGTGTCTTAAACTATATGTAGCGACATATGGGATCATTGTTCAAGAAACAGCCTAAAGGGTCTATAGTATAGGGATAAGACTGGATGCCTTATCCTGGTGACACTATGGATACGACCCACTTTGTATTTGATACAAACGCCGCGATCCAACGCGATCGTGTAGGAGACATGCGAGTGGGGGTATCCTATGCAATGAGTTTGCATAAGACCGGACCGCGAAATAGTAACCACTTGTTATAACACCGTTAACTAGTTGATTTTCTATTTCACCAGGATGACCTAGACAACTTAGTCTTAATCTTGAGTTGATTATGGACTCCTGCTCATGAGAGATTGTCCTTTGATTTGCATGGGTGAGAGTGGCCAATACGCCGACTCAATAAGCCTACCATTTTGGGGACAAGACCAAATGGGGAGCTGGGAACATAATCGTGCAAGATGGAATTCACTCCTGTCCGACTTTAGGGAAGCAGATGAGTGTTCCCTTAAGTGGTTACTCCGAGTCTTGAACAAAAGGTCCTACCCTCTCAATGGCACGAGAGGGTTTTCTGTTTGATAGTTGGACCACAAACAGGTTGTTCATTAGAGGAAAACTGTTACTTAAGGAAATAGAGGTAACCCAGGGGTAAAACGGTAATTTGACCCAGCTGGTGTTACGGACACTCGTGAAGGACTAACTAGTCGATATTGGTCTATATCCGTGGACACAGAAAATATGTCTGCAGAGAGAAGAGTGCAACTGTGAGTCTATAGTAATATGAACACACAGTTAACGAATATTGATTAATGTGGTTAATGAGTTTGACCAATTAATCTCACATCGTTGGAGCTTCTGATCTGTAGGTCCATTAGGTTCCACTGGTAGCTCATAAAGTAATTTGAGGCAACTAAGTAATAAATGTAAATTGAAAATGTTCAATTTACTAAGAGAAACAAATATAATATATATTGATATATTATTGTGAGAGAAATTAATATTTGAAGAAATTCAAATATAAATTTATGGAAGTTTGAAAGAGTTCAAATAATGAATTAATTAATTTAAGACCTAAAATGTGTTTGGGCAAATTAATTAATTCTAGGCCGGGAATTAAATATGTGATATTCAATTGGTGGTTAATTAATTAAAGAATTCATTGACCGTGAATTAATCAATTATGGAAATAATTAATCACTTAAGGAAGTGATTAATAATTTATGGAAATGATCTAATCACTTATTGAAGTAATTAGTCATTTGTGGAAAAGATTAATCAATTGTGGAATTGATTGATCATGATTGATTAAATAATGAATAAGATTGAATCAATTTTGGAAAAGATTGATTTAATTGAATATTTTATTCATGGCCTCTCTTCTATAAATAGAACACTAGACCTAATTGGTCCAAGACACTTGACACTCTTGCTCTTGCTCTAAGACTCTCAAGACAAGACCTAGAATTCTCTCTAGCCTCCCTCTTAGAGAAAGACTCCCACAAGTCTTTTGTCTCCTAGACTTAGAGACATACCGGTGTAACCTTTGTGGTTATTGTGTCATTCAAAGGAAAAATTTCCAGCGATCACAAGAAAAGGAGGCTGCTGCATTTTCGTTCGTGGAGCGTCGTTGGCGAAGAACGGTCAAGTCTACAACGAAGGTTTGTAACGGTTCTTCCTTCTTTCTTTGGAAAAGCATGAAAATAAATTTAGATTTATTTTTCAGCATGTTTAAACCAATTTTCCAGCCGCTTTAAAGAGTGTTTAAAGTTTGTTTGAGTTTTGTAACAATATTTTAATGTTTATTAATATACGGCGTAAGGTCCAATCGATGCGCTTCCGCTGCGTGGGGACTTTTATTCCCTTCAATCCTAGTGACACTATGTGATACGACCCACCTTGTATTCGATACAGATGCAATGATCCAAAGCATCCGTGTAGGAGACATGCATGTGGAGGTATCCTATGCAATGAGTTTGTATAAGATCGGACCACAAAATAGTAACCACTAGATGTAACGTCGTTAACTAGTCTAGGTTTCTATTTCAATAGGATGAGCTAGGTAACTCAATCTCAATCCTGAGTCTGTTATGAATCTCTTTCAGGAGGGATTGTCCTTAGATTTGTATGGGTGAGAGTGGCCATTTCACCGACTCAATAAGCCTACCATTTCAGGGGCAAGACCGAATGGGGGCTGGGAACATAACAGTACAAGATGAAATTCACTCCTTCTCCTATTGGGGTAAGTAGATGTGTGTTCCCTTAAGGGTTGATTCTGGGGCTTGAACAAAGGCGCGCCTTCCTCTCCTCGCCCGAGAGGAACTCCTGTTTAGTGGTTGGACCCTAAACAACTTGTTCATTAGAGGAATCGGTGGTACTTAAGGAACCAGAGGTAACCCAAGGGTAAAACAGTAATTTGACTCAGCTGGTGTTACGAACACCCGTGAAGGATTGACTTACTGTTTGGTCGATATCCGTGGACACAGAAATATTCTACAGTGAGAAGAGTGTAGTTGTGGGTCTTTAGTGGAGTGACCCACAATTAACGAATGTTGACTAAACTTGGTCAATGAGTTTGGCCAATTAGTCTCGTATCATTGGAGCTTCTAATCTGTAGGTCCATTAAGTCCCACTGGTAGCTCATAAAGAGACTTGAGGCAATTAAGTATAAATTGTAAATTGAAAGTGTTCAATTTATTTGGGGAATAGTATAATGTATATTGATGCATTATAATATAAATTTTATGAAACTTTATAATATAATTTTTTAATTAATTTCAAAAATTAATTCTGGAGAGAAAATATTTGAAAGAGTTCAAATAAATTTAATATGAATTGGATTCATATTAATTTTAATTTTAAGAAAATCTATAGATTAAATATATGATATTTAATTGGGTAAATTAATTAATTATGAAATTAATTAATTATTTATTAAAATTAGAGACATTTTCCTATTATGAAAGAAAATATTTGAAAGAGTTCAAATAAATTTAATATGAATTGGATTCATATTAATTTTAATTTTAATAAAATCCCTAAGATTAAATATATGATATTTAATTAGGAAAATTAATTAATTATGGAATTAATTAATTATTTATTAAAATTAGAGACCTTTTCCTATTAGGAAAAAAGTCTTGGCCTTTACCTATAAATAGGACCCTTGGGGTGGGGTGAAAGGCATCCTTCTCATACTCTCAGAGAATTCTCCAAAAGGCTCCCACCACTACTACAAATTTGGCTTTTGTTGACGGCTAAAAAGTATCAACTATCACTTTCATTGACGCTTTTTAGAAGTCAATTGAAGTGGTATCAATAAAACTAAAACGTCAATATTACTATTTTCATTGACGCTTATAGGACGTCAACGAATATGTCTTTGTTGAAGTTTATAAGTCATCAACAAAGACATTATTGACACGTTTTATCTGTCAATGATATTCATAAAGTGTCAACGTAGTCACCTTTGTTGACGTTTAATAGTCATCAACAAATCTTATTATTGATACGTTTTATTCGTCAATGATATCCATAAAGTGTCAACGTTGCCACATTTATTGATATTTATGAACCGTCAATATAAACTTATGTGGACATTTTTTCATTGTCAATTATAGGATTGAAAATGTCAATATATCTATCTTTATTGACACTTTTACACTGTCAATAAAGTTGTTTATTGACGTTTATTAGCCATCAAGTTACCATGCTAAATTATCAAATATTATACTTTCATTGACGGTTAATATCCATCAATTATTGTGTTTTCAATGACATTTTTTAACCGTCAACTATACGTATTTGAAAAAAAAAAATCTCCCGACTATTTTTACCATTCCCCTACAACCTGCACTTACAAAGAAAGTAGCTAGCTCTATAATGCCCCCAAAAATTGATCTAACCTAGAGGACATTACTAAATTTTACCATGTAACCAAGTTTGATGCTACGAAAAATCCGACAACATAACAACGTAATTATAACTAACCAAAAAATTTAAGCACCTGAAAAAATAGAATATATACACTTCTAAACCCATAACACAACTTTCACTTCACTTGACAACACGCCATGCTCAATACATTATGAAGCTAACACCAAAACGCATGTATAAATAATACGAGTCAGATCTCATAACAAGCACATAATTGTTCATCTAGAAATACCGAATCAAATGAATCATAATTTCAACCAAACATGAAATCGTAATGAACTAATTGATTTCATTAAAATGGTTATTCAAAATTTCATTATCACAATTTGCTTGCTAGCGAGCAATTACTGGATTTTTCATCAAGAAATAAAGTTCAAAAGAAAAAATATATAATGTACAAAAATTGTATATTCAACCACAATTTCATCCAAAATTATAATCATAATGAACTAACAAATTTTCGTTAACCAATAAGTTGCCTAAGATGATCTAAAACCAAACCACAAAAGAAACAACTCATATTCCTACTTGAGGTTTTGTGCTAATGAATAAAACTACAAATGTTATTTTGTGCAATGGAGCACCACATGGCACAATTTTGGCAGTAAGGTTCATAATACATAGGATCGACAACATTTTGTGTGATGTAAATCTCGGGCAACTGATTCATTAAAATACAAAAGCAGCAGTAAATAAATCATTTTTTGTATACCAGCAGTTGGTGAAACTCGCCTTATCATCCTTTCACCTCCTGATGACATGTACCTGTATTCGGCTTTATCATTTCAATGGAAAAAAAATGAAACTAAACTTATAAGAATTCAATGAAACTAAACTTGTAACAACTCAATCATTTGCACTTATCTTAAATCATTTAAACTTTTTGAATGAAACAACTCAACCTATCACTGAAAAAAATTAAGTGCAATAATGTAACAAACCTCATAAACATAAAAACTCTATGGAAAACAAGTGAAACTAAACTTATAACAACTCAAATTTTTGCACTTATCTCAAATCATTAAAACTTTTTGAATGAAAAAACTAAGTGCAACAATGTATCGACCCTCATAAACACAACACTTCAATGGAAAGGAAGTGAAAATAAACTTATAAGAATTCAATGAAACTAAATTTATAACAACTCAAACTTTTGCACTTATCTCAAATGTATAAACATAAACAAAACATAACTTATAAAGATGAACAACTAAACTTATAAAGCAATCAACGTTAACTCTTGTCCAATACTAATGCCCTTTCTAATTCCACATTCACAATTCTATCTACCCCTATTGTATTCAAATGTTTTAACCCATTTTCCTTCATCTAAGTCTCCCGTCCCACCAAACTACTTTTATGTGACTAATCCTTTAATTTAAGCAGTCTCATGCTCAAAGGAACTAAACACAAGAACATTACAACTTATTAAAAGAACTAAACACAAGAACGTAACAACTCAATGTAAAACAAATGAATGAACTTCCGTACTTTTCTATCTTCAATCTAATTTTAAGCTATGACTACCATAACTGCAAGATAGTTATAGCACTCCAACACTTAATCTAATCAAACACTTTATAAAAAGTTAGAGTTTTAAGAAGTGCATCTTATAAATATTACCGTTTAATTGTCATTTGACTGTTCTGGATAACTCAAAGTCTAGAAAAAAAAATCAGTAAAGAGAAAATAAAAATGACATATATAAGTGAATGTAATCAGTGTAACAAGTTAAAAGATCTTTAGTCCAAACTCAAAAATTAAACATTCAAAATAATATGCTTATGGCTACAAATGAATGTAATCAGTGTAACAAGTTAAAAGATCTTCAGTTCAAACTCCACTAGAGTTTCAAATTGGAGTTCACACATGTCGTGTCTGCAACATATTAAGAATGGATCGAGACATGAAACTTTAGAACTCAATTAATTCATTCAGTTTTATGATAAACTCAACAGAATTGAATACTTCACTTCCAATAAATCCAATAAATGAAGTGAAATACGTAAAGGATTCGCAAAAGAAGGAAGTGAAAATTGGCTTAGCTTACCGTTTTGTATGATGCTTGGTCTTGAAATGCTCGTCCCTCAGAGATACATTCACAAAGTATCAGCTGAAACCACCATTCATAAACACAAATATTATGGGACCCCAACCATACCATCAATATAATTAAATCAAAATACATAAAGCTCCAAACCACTACAACACTGTTTTGTCCATACCGTTGAACTTTGATCTGTGTAGTGAGGTGACAACTCACCATGCTTTTAGATAGGCATTTCATCTGTGTTGAACTTTGATTGCAGGTTTAAATGGATTTCCAAATTTGGATGGACAACATAGCATAAACTCTTCAAAATTTCATCCTTTTAGTTGGGCCTTGATCAATAATGGGATTTGCTGGAAGTTGTGCGTCTCCTTGCTGGTTTTCAGGGCCTTTTTCATCCTTTGATTCATATCAAAAAGTAAATCGGAAAAAATCATATAAAATATACTATTAAAAATAGAGTAAAACTATGATTAAATTATAGTTTCATTTTTTATATTTAAATCTTAATAATTTTAATTTGGTCTTTCATGTGAGAAATAATAAAATCCAACCTAACAAGTTAATTGTAAATGAGCTTTACTCCTATTAGAATTTTTTTCAAACTCTCTTGATGTGGTTCATATTCTAAATGGGAAAATAAATAGTGTATCCAAAATCCCTTCGTTGATTTGAGATATAAATGAGATGAGGGAAAAACATGATAAAATCACACAAACCAAAGAATATGAACCCTGAAACCAAAAGTGAATCAAACCAAAAAAACTTAATTTCTCACCATTGAATTTCATACATAAGCTCAGTCGAAATGAACCAAACTTGATGAATTCATGGAAATGAGAATTCTATATTGAGTTGGAGAGATACATGGAGAAAAAAAAGAATAATTAAGCATCAACAGCTTCACTGAACAAAGTACAATAGTTAAGTTTACTGAAGGTTGGGATCAGACCATCATCCTTGTTAAGACCATCACCTACCTACAACAATAACTCTTTTGTTACCCTGCCATATCAATGCTAATATAATATGAAAATTTTAGTTTTATATATTCTTTCTACGTTCAATAGTTAAGGTACCTACTATTATGTTTAAGGGAAAATTTTCAATCTTCTCCCACATTTGTTTAAACAACACGATAAATGATTTGTTATAATAAAATATAAGTTTGGTATTATTTTGATTTAGTCAACTCTCTAGGCAAGCCACCTGTTTTTCCAATGATTTTATATTTGCATTTGAACTATCAGTTACTAGCATTAGAAATTCAAACCAAATTATCATTCAAATCCACACATATTATCATAATCATCTTTCCACAAGAGGAGTTCATTGAAAAGGTATTATATCATCTTCCCATTCCAATTGGGCTTCTAGTGGATGCAGTGTTATTGTAGTAAGAAAACTAAGGTGCAGGTTCAATAGAAGACTGAAATCGACATAAATAGGAGATTTTCCCATCTAAATGGAAGTTGTATGATATTTCTATTTCTGTATACAGTGGGAGCAACAAAATATTTAGTCAGAGAAAGAATACATCTAACAGTAAGAGGGAATTTTCTTTTCCTCTCAATCAATCATGAAGAGTTTTACAACTACTCAACGAAATTGAGAAGTCTCAAAATCCTTTGTAGAGATCAAAATACATGGGCACTCATACACAGAAAGTGATAAAATAAAATTTTTGATAAACTCAAATTTGTTACTTAGTAATTTTAGTAGCCATTAAGAATTAAAGACTTATGGATAGTAATTTCAATAATATGTAACCTTCACTAAAAATTGTAAATAAGTACTGTTTCAACATCTCTTACAAAATTGGATTGCAAAAACATTCATTAATCAATTTTGGCATTGTTAAGAAAATTTTGAACCCCAATTTCATTTGGATGAAAACTATCCTACGACCACAAGTTAAGAGTAAAAAGCAAACTAGAAGGAGGATGTTGTACCTTAATACACCAGAAAAAAAAAAAAAACAACTTTGAGTGCCCAATTCTTTTAATGAGAAATTGGTTGTTGAGATGCTTCACAAAATTGGTTAGAGGGCAAGGATTTGAACCGACAATTCTAAGTCACCAAGGTTCTCTAACCAATAGCAATCCAATGGCGGCATGAAAGAAAACCCAACGATTCTATACTGGAAAAGCTACAAAAATGTATATTAATTAAATTGATAAAGAAATAGTGATTCAAATTAAGAAACCCAACCTTAAATTGAGGATAGAGAGATCGAGAACTGTCATTGACGAAGAGAAGAGAACTAGCTGTGATGGTGGGTTGGCGACAGAAAAATTGAATGTTAAATATTTCTCTGTCGACACTAGGTAGGACAAAAAATTATTCAAAGACGTATAACATGAGCCAATGCATCGTCTTCTTGTTGTAAGCTCTAATCTGATTGCAAAACAAGAACGGCGTGAAGAGGGCAAACGACGGTGTGAAGAAGGAAGAAACAAAAACGGTTGTCGAAAAATTATCGTGAAGAAGGAGGTTGAAAGCCTTGATGCAAAACGAACTCATTTTAAAAACAGTTCGCATCTATTAGTTATACACAAAATCTAAGAAACAGATCGAAGATAGTTCTGTAGTTTACTTGACAAAACCATCCCAGAGTAACTAAACCTAAGCAGTAAACTATGAAACAAAAAGTTATAAGAGCTCAAACACATTTTTCCTTACCAAAAATCTAAAACAGTGGGCTGAACGACGCTTGAATGGCGGCTGAACGGCGTTGCAGCGACTATGAACTGAGAAACGGCCGCGAACTGCTGCTGCAAACACGACTGTGACTGCTAGCGGCTAAGAAGAACTGCAAACGGCGTGCGGCTGCGAACAGCTGGGAACGGCGTGCGAAAGGCTGGGAACGGAGTGCAGTTGCGAACGCCGTGCGGCTGCGAACAGAAACAACGGCTGCGGGCGTACGAAAAAAAGAAACTGGGGGGCTGGAACGACGTGGGTAGAGGGAGAAAGAGAGAGAATGAAAATCTTAGGTTTTTTTTTTTCTTATTCTTTTTCCTTTATCTTTTATTTCTCTAAATCCATCCAAATAAACAAAATAAATCAAAAGAGTCTTGGGTTTTTTTTTTCTTTATCTCTTTTCTAATTAAAAATCAAATTTAAATTCCTAAAATCACTTCAAATTTGGGGGCAATTTAAACTTCAAAATCCCAAAAAAGGATATTTTTTTTTGACGTTTATTGCACGTCAAGAAACTCTCAATAATATTGACGTTTATTGTGCGTCAATATAGTAATGTTTATTGATGCTTATTAGCCATCAATGAATGCGGGTTTTATTGACGGCTAATAAGCGTCAATAAAAACCATCAACAAAATCCTTTTCATTGATGTCTTTTTTCCGTCAACTATATGAAAAGGCGGAATTGGACGAAAATCTACGTAAAGTACGTTTTTAATCACATTTATTGATGCTTTTTGACCGTCAACATAATCTATATCATTTCTTGATACCATAAAACCGTCAATGTATCTATTTAATTATTAATAATTTATTTTAAAGTACAAAAATTACGTTTATTGATGCTTTTTTTACAGAAGCGTCAATAAACGTAAAAAGGCAAGCGTCAATAAAGGTCAAATTTGTACTAGTGCACAAGTCTCCTGCCTCTAGTAGTCTCAGAGTCATACCGGTGTAGCCATAGTGGTGGTGTTCGCACTAGTTCGTGATTAATTCACAAGCAGTTGGTGAATTTAATCTGGGTCGTCAACGGGAGTAAGTAATTTGTTACTATATAAACTAGATTTAGATATAATATTTTTGTATGCTTAGCCTTAATATAAATCTAGAATAGTTCTAAATTTATTGTCAATGTATTGGTATTTTAGATTAAACAAAAATTAATTATGAATCGGTCCCAATCACGCTTCCACTTTACGAAATTACGGAATTCCAATCCTACAATTTGGTCAGGGTTCCAATTCGAATCAGACTCATTCTCCTCAGAATCAAGGTCGTGGTAACCCTGGAATCAATCCAAATACCTTCTTTGGCAGTGGTCGTGTTGTTTGTCAAATCTGTAATCGCCCTGGGCAGGTGTTTTAGATTGTTACAATCGACTGAATCTCTCCTTTCAAGGCAGACACCCTCCATCCAAACTTGCTGCGATGACCTCTGTTTATGATTCTTCATCTGCTAATAACAGTGGTACTTGGTTGGCTGATAGTGGTTGCAACTCTCATTATTGGGTTTTATACCCTAAAACTCGTAGATAGTGAATGTAACCGCTGACAGAATATTAATGAAATAATATTGATATATTTTTCCATTAAATATTATTAGTTATTTTATATTTGTCTTTGCCTAAAAATAACCCTAATCCAATAAACTAGACATCCTAGGCTGTAATATGAGTCTCGAACTATATGTAGCGACATATAGGATCATTGTTCAAGAAACAGCCTAAAGGGTCTATAGTATAGGGATAAGGCTGGGTGCCTTATCCTGGCGACACTATGGATACGACCCACTTTATATTTCACTAGGACGACCTAGACAACTTAGTCTTAATCCTGAGTTGATTATGGACTCCTGCTCATGAGAGATTGTCCTTTGATTTGCATGAGTGAGAGTGGCCAATATGCAGACTCAATAAGCCTACAATTTTGGGGACAAGACCGAATGGGGAGCTGGGAACATAATCGTACAAGATGGAGTTCACTCCTTCCCGAGTTTAGGGAAGCAGATGAGTGTTCCCTTAAGTGGTCACTCCGAGTCTTGAACAAAGTGAAGGGAATAAAAGTCCCCACTCAGCGGAAGCGCATCGATTGGACCTTACGCCGTATATTAATTAACATTAAAATACCTTTACGAAAACTCAATCAAACTTTAAACATACTTTAAAGTCGCTGAAAAATCAGTTTAAACATGCCGAAAAATAAATCCAAATTTATTTTCATGCTTTTCTAAAGAAAAGGGGAAGAACCGTTACAAACCTCCGTCGTAGACTTGACCGTTCTTCGCCAACGACGCTCCAACGAACAAAACGCAACAGCCTCCTTTGTCTCGTGATCGCTGGAAAATTCTTCTTGAATTACACAATAACCACAGAGGTTACACCGGTATGGCTCTAGGTCTAGGAGGCAAAAGACTTGTGGGAGTCTTTCTCTAAGAGGGAGGCTAGAGAGAATTTTAGGTCTTGTCTTCAGAGTCTAAGAGCAAGAGCAAAAAGTGTCAAGTCTCTCGGACCAATTAGGTCTAGTGTTCTATTTATAGAAGAGAGGCCATGAATAAAATATTCAATTAAATAAATCTTTTCCAAAATTGATTCAATCTTATTCCTTATTTAATCAATCATGATCAATCAATTCCATAATTGATTAATCTTTTCCACAAATGACTAATTACTTCCATAAGTGATTAGATCATTTCCATAAATGATTAATCACTTCCTTAAGTGATTAATTATTTCCATAATTGATTAATTCTCAGTTAATTAATTCTCTAATTAATTAACCACCAATTAAATATCACATATTTAATTCCCGGCCTAGAATTAATTAATTTGCCCAAACAAATTTTAGGCCTTAAATTAATTAATTCATTATTTGAACTCTTTCAAACTTCCATAAATTTATATTTGAATTTCTTCAAATATTAATTTCTCTCATAATAATATATCAATATATATTATATTTGTTTCCCTTAGTAAATTGAACATTTTCAATTTACATTTATTACTTAGTTGCCTCAAATTACTTTATGAGCTACCAGTGGGACCTAATGGACCTGCAGATCAGAAGCTCCAACGATGTGAGATTAATTGGTCAAACTCATTAACCACATTAATCAATATTCGTTAACTGTGTGTTCATTCCACTATAGACTCACAGTTGCACTCTTCTCACTGCAGACATATTTTCTGTGTCCACGGATATAGACCAATATCGACTAGTTAGTCCTTCACGAGTGTCCGTAACACCAGCTGGGTCAAATTACCGTTTTACCCCTGGGTTACCTCTATTTCCTTAAGTACCAATTCTCCTCTAATGAACAACCTGTTTGTGGTCCAACCATCAAACAGAAAACCCTCTCGTGCCATTGAGAGGGTAGGGCCCTTTGTTCAAGACTCGGAGTAACCACTTAAGGGAACACTCATCTGCTTCCCTAAAGTCGGGAAGGAGTGAATTCCATCTTGCACGATTATGTTCTCAGCTCCCTATTCGGTCTTGTCCCCAAAATGGTAGGCTTACTGAGTCGGCGTACTGGTCACTCTCACCCATGCAAATCAAAGGACAATCTCAAATGAGCAGGAGTCCATAATCAACTCAGGATTAAGACTAAGTCGTCTAAGTCGTCCTAGTGAAATAGAAAACCAACTAGTTAATGGTGTTATTGTTGGGTTTTATGCCCTAAAACTCGTAGATAGTGAATGTAACCGTTGACCGGATATTAATGAAATAATATTGATATATTTTTCCATTAATTGTTATTAGTTATTTTATATTTGTCTTTGCCTAATAATAACCATGATCCAATAAACTAGACATCCAAGGTTGTAATATGAGTCTTGAACTATATGTAGTGACATATGGGATCATTGTTCAAGAAAGAGCCTAAAGGGTCTATAGTATAGGGATAAGACTGTGTGCCTTATCCTGGTAACACTATGGATACGGCCCACTTTGTATTTGATACAAACGTTGCGATCCAACGTGTTCGTGTAGGAGACATGCGAGTGGGGGTATCCTATGCAATGAGTTTGCATAAGACCGGACCGCGAAATAGTAACCACTGGTTATAACACCGTTAACTAGTTGGTTTTCTATTTCACTAGGACGACCTAGACAACTTAGTCTTAATCCTGAGTTGATTATGGACTCCTGCTCATGAGAGATTGTCCTTTGATTTGTATGGGTGAGAGTGGCCAATACGCCGACTCAATAAGCCTACCACTTTGGGGACAAGACCGAATGAGGAGCTGGGAACATAATCGTACAAGATGGAATTCACTCCTTCCCGACTTTAGGGAAGCAGATGAGTTTTCCCTTAAGTGGTTACTCCGAGTCTTGAACAAAGGGCCCTACCTTCTCAATGGCACGAGAGGGTTTTCTGTTTGGTGGTTGGACCACAAACAGGTTGTTCATTAGAGGAGAATTGGTACTTAAGGAAATAGAGGTAACCTAGGGGTAAAACGGTAATTTGACCCAGCTGGTGTTACAGACACTCGTGAAGGACTAACTAGTCGATATTGGTCTAAGATCCGTGGACACAGAAAATATGTCTGCAGTGAGAAGAGTGCAACTGTGAGTCTATAGTGGAGTGTACACACAGTTAACGAATATTGATTAATGTGGTTAATGAGTTTGACCAATTAATCTCACATCGTTGGAGCTTCTGATCTGTAGGTCCATTAGGTCCCACTGGTAGCTCGTAAAGTAATTTGAGGCAACTAAGTAATAAAAGTAAATTGAAAATGTTCAATTTATTAAGGGAAACAAATATAATATATATTGATATATTATTATGAGAGAAATTAATATTTGAAAAGTTCAAATATAAATTTATGGAAGTTTGAAAGAGTTCAAAATAATGAATTAATTAATTTAAGGCCTAAAATGTGTTTGGGCAAATTAATTAATTCTAGGCCGGGAATTAAATATGTGATATTTAATTGGTGGTTAATTAATTAAAGAATTCATTAACCGGGAATTAATCAATTATGGAAATAATTAATCACTTAAGGAAGTGATTAATCATTTATGGAAATGATCTAATCACTTATGGAAGTGATTAGTCATTTGTGGAAAAGATTAATCAATTATGGAATTGATTGATCATGATTGATTAATTAAGGAATAAGATTGAATAGATTATGGAACAGATTGATTTAATTGAATATTTTATTCATGGTCTCTCTTCTATAAATAGAACACTAGACCTAATTGGTCATTACACTTGACACTCTTGAAAGACAAGACCTAGAATTCTCTCTAGTCTCCCTCTTAGAGAAAGACTCCCACAAGTCTTTGGCCTCCTAGACTTAGAGACATACCGGTGTAACCTCTGTGGTTATTGTGTCATTCAAAGAAGAAAATTCCAGCGATCAATAGGCGTGGAGGCTGCTGCGTTTTCGTTCGTTGGAGCGTCGTTGGCAAAGAACGGTCAAGTCTACAACGAAGGTTTGTATCGGTTCTTCCTCTTTTCGTTAGAAAAGTTTTAAAAATAAATTTAGATTTATTTTAGCATGTTTAAACCGATTTTACAGCGACTTTAAAGTTCGTTTAAAATTTTGTTTGAGTTATCGTAACGGTATTTTAATGTTAATTAATATACGGCGTAAGGTCCAACCGATGCGCTTCCGCTGCGTGGGGACTTTTATTCCCTTCAATTGGTATCAGAGACATCGCTGTCCCTATTAATTAATTTTAAAAGTTGCGATAGGCTCTAATAGGTGGGAATTATGCATAATGTATGTTCGGTTTGCATTGAACTGTTTGGGTTAATTTTATGGCCATAGATTTTATTTTTATGTGATTTTGATCATGTAAGGCCCGGTGTTTCGGGTATATTATGTAAAATTGAGTCCTATGTAAGTCCGGGTCTAGAATAGGTTTTTATGAGATGAAAATCGAAGCAATCGCCGCTGAAATCGAAGCCAAAACCGAAGAAATCGTTGCTGTTTTGCCCAGATTCTGCCTCCAGACGCAACAGCGTCGGGACGCTCCTTCAACAGCGTCTCGACGCTGTCTCGATACCGAAGGCGCTCGGTAAGGAAAGCACACAGCGTCGGGACGCTACCTCAACAGCGTCTCGACGCTGTCTCGATTACGCAGGCGCCAGATATGGAAAACGCACAGCGTCGGGACGCTATCAACACAGCGTCTCGACGCTGTCACGATGGAGGCGCGACCTAGGGTTTCAAAAGGCGCGGTTCAAGGCGTGGCCGGTCCGGTTCGGACCGGTTCGGCTGGGCTAGGACCTATTTGGTCCGGTTCAGCCAATTTTTGGCATGGTTCGTGATTTTGGAGGCCGGTTCGAGGTGGTTCGGGGCGGTTCGTGCTGTCTAGACCAATTCCGGAGCTGTACATGGATTTTTTAGGATAGAATTTAGCTAAATTAATGTAATTTATTGCTTTATTTTATCCTAGGGGCCAAAATTAACCGGTTCAATTGCTATTTATATGCTTTATGGATGTCATATAGATTATTTAATCCCACCTTAGGTTATAAACATGCTCATGCATTTTTTATATATTATAAATTGTTATAATGTATGTTTAAATGCATGGTTTTGTTTTCATATTTTTAATATAAGTGTATATTAATTATATGAAAAATTGGAAAGCATGAAGCATGTCATTACTTAAATTAAATATAAATAGTTATGTTTAATGTGATGAATGAAGCATGCTTGGTTGATTTTCTTGATTGGCTTATAATTGTTATAATAAAAGAAAATCAAAATTGCATGAATCATGAAACATCCATAGTTAATAATATAATTGTTATATTATTCATGCAATTGATGTGGTTTAATTATTTAATTTGAATGAGATTGTTGAATGAATTAAACCCTAGATTCTTGATTATAGGATTAATCATTAAAATTTGAAATAGTTCTTCAATATTAATGATTAGAAACCGTCAATCTATAATCAAGATTTGCATGCAAACATAAGATCATAGGATAAATTGGATTAATTTTAAATTGTTTAAAATTGATTAGACCTAGATCGATTTCTAATAGGATTAGAATCTTTTCTTACTTAGAATTAAAAATAGTTTTAATTTACTAAGTAGGAAAAACATTGCTATGATTATAAGGGAACTCCACCGGTAAAGTTCTGTCTAAGGTTGGGGGTATTTAAGTTGACGGTTTACGGAACACCTCCTACTTGGGAACTGACCTGGAATACCGGAGTTGAATTAATCATAGTTAAATGTTAGCATGCAATGTCACTAGGTTTATTAAAAGTGTTTAATGCACCTAGATCTTTAGAGTAAAGACCTTACATTACTGAGGTTATAAGGGAACTCTCTCGGTAAAGTTCTGTCTAAGGTTGGGGGTATTTAAGTTGACGGTTTACGGAACACCTCCTACCAGGGAACTGACCCGAACATTGAGTTGAATTAACCATAGTAATGTTGACTTGCAATGTTGGGTTTATTAAAAGAAGTTTAATTCACCCAAAAGATTGCAGTTGAATCCTTTCCATAATTGTTATAATAGGATCAGACTTAGATAGACTGACTTAGCCGAATACTATCTAAGTTAAATAACCCTATATTAACCTTAGGACATTTTCAGTGGGAGGAAAGTTACAAAACGAGATTTAAATCAAGTTTTGCTCCTACGTCCTTATATTCACAACGTGAGATTCATGCTCGGCTTCGAGTCGCCTTAGGAGCGGCCTCCCTTCGGAAAGTGTTTGCATGGATCAATATCAAGGTGAATGGGAAAAATGTCTAGAGTAAGTGGGAGCGGGACACGTGTCAACGTATCCCTCGGTCTCCGCCCATAGTTCACACCGTGAGAGTCCTATGATCCGCCTGCAGGTTGTCCTGGCGCAACCATCCCTTCGGAGGGCCTGGTCATAGGATTCGGAACATCGTGAATTCCTGAAAAGGATAGGAGCTCTTAGGCTAATCACCAACAGTTGTCTATCCCTTCGGTAGCCTGTTGGTGCGTGCCTCTGAGATCTGAAAGTGGGAGGGTTACACTTACGAGGATAAGTTAAAAGTGTTAACAAATCCTTGACCGAACAACGATGGCTAATGTCTATAGGAATATGAGTTATTCTAGAATTAGAATTAGCTGAGAGGTGTCTCATTTCAAAGGAGGAGTACCTGATCACCCTTCGGTGGCTGATATTCTAAACCTCTGAAACGTCGTTGCAAAAATAAATCGATAGTTTTAGGGTTCTGTGATTGTCTGTTTTGCTAAATTGATTGGATTGTGTGCAATTGTTTTCTTGTATGATGGGTTAAGGCAAAGATAACTAATACGGTCATTGTTTGTTTAAATTTCAGCAATGTCTTCCTCAATTGTCTCTCTGCTTAAAAATGAGAAATTAACCGGCGAAAATTATGCTACGTGGAAGTCGAACATGAATACGATTCTTGTTGTCGATGATCTGCGGTTCGTCTTAACGGAGGATTGTCCTCCAGCCCCTGCTCGTAATGCATCTCAAGCAGTTAAGGATGCTTATGACCGCTGGACAAAGGCCAATGATAAGACTCGAGTCTATATCTTAGCCAGCTTATCTGAAGTTTTGGCTAAAGGGCATGAGGGCATGGTAACAGCGAGGGAGATTATGAACTCTCTCCGGGAGATGTTTGGACAACCGTCCTACCAACTCCACCATGACGCTCTCAAATACGTTTATAGTTGTCGCATGAAAGAGGGCACGTCTGTTCGGGAGCATGTCCTGGATATGATGGTCCAATTCAACGTGGCAGAGGCAAACGGGGCGGTCATAGATGAGCGTAGTCAGGTTGCATTCATCTTAGAATCTCTTCCGAAGAGTTTTCTACAGTTTCGAAGCAATGCAATGATGAATAAAATAACATTCAACCTGACTAGCCTCCTGAATGAGCTACAACTCTATCAATCTCTTCTTAAGAATAAGGGACAGATAGAAGGAGAGGCAAACGTTGTCCACTCTAAAAGAAAGTTCGAGAAGGGTTCATCCTCTGGAAGTAAATCTGTAGCCACTTCTTCAAAGAAAACTCAGAAGAAGAAAGGAAACAAGGGGAAAACTCCCAGTACTGCTGCTAAAAGCAAGGGAAAAGCCAAAGCTGTGGCAGACAAGGGCAAGTGTTTCCACTGCAATGTAGATGGACATTGGAAGAGAAACTGCCCAAAGTACCTTGCTGAGAAAAAGAAGGAAAAGGAAGGTAAATTTGATTTACTGGTTTTAGAAACATGCCTGGTAGAACATGATGAGTTTACCTGGATACTTGATTCAGGAGCAACTAATCATGTTTGCTCTTCTTTTCAGGAAAATAGTTCCTTTCGGTAGTTGAACGATGGGGAAATGACACTCAGGGTCGGAACTGGAGAAGTCATTTCAGCTAAAGCAGTGGGAGCTGCGAAGTTATTTTTTAGAAATAGATTCTTACTTTTAGAAAGTTTGTTAATCGTTCCCAAGATTAAGAGGAACTTAATTTCTATTTCATGTTTGATTGAACAATCGTATACAGTTACTTTTGATATGAATGAAGCGTTCATTTATAAAAATGGTGTACTTATTTGTTCAGCCAAATTGGAAAATAACTTGTATATTTTAAGACCAACCGAAAACAAAGCACTTTTAAATCACGAATTATTTAAAACTGCTGAAACTCAAAGAAAAAGGCAAAAGATTTCTCCATCAAGTAACAATACTCATCTTTGGCATCTTAGACTTGGTCATATAAACATCGATAGGATCGGTCGTTTGGTAAAGAATGGACTTCTGAACAAGTTAGAAGATGATTCACTACCACCTTGTGAATCGTGTCTCGAGGGAAAAATGACCAAGAGACCCTTTACTGGAAAAGGTTACAGAGCCAAAGAACCCTTAGAGTTAATACATTCGGATCTATGTGGTCCAATGAATGTAAAAGCTCGAGGAGGGTACGAATATTTCATCTCTTTTATAGATGATTATTCAAGATATGGTTACTTGTACCTAATGGGACATAAGTCTGAAGCCCTTGAAAAGTTTAAGGAGTTTAAGGCTGAAGTTGAAAACCTATTAGGTAAATCTATTAAAGTACTTCGATCTGATCGAGGAGGGGAGTATATGGATCAAAGATTCCAGGATTATATGATAGAACATGGAATCCAATCTCAACTCTCAGCCTCTGGTACACCTCAACAGAATGGTGTGTCAGAAAGGAGAAATAGAACCTTGTTGGACATGGTTCGATCAATGATGAGCTATGCTCAATTGCCTAGCTCGTTTTGGGGGTATGCAGTAGAGACTGCAGTATACATCTTGAACAATGTTCCTTCGAAAAGTGTTTCTGAAACACCTTTCGAATTATGGAAGGGGCGTAAACCTAGTTTGCATCACTTTCGCATCTGGGGTTGTCCAGCACACGTGCTTGTGACAAATCCTAAGAAACTGGAACCTCGTTCAAAATTGTGCCAATTTGTTGGTTACCCTAAAGAAACGAGAGGTGGTTATTTCTACGACCCACAAGAAAATAAGGTGATTGTATCGACAAACGCCACTTTCTTAGAGGAAGACCACATGAGAGATCATAAACCACGCAGCAAAATAATATTAGGAGAAGCTACTGAAGAATCATCAAGAGTTGTTGATGAAGTTGGACCTTCAACAAGGGTTGATGAAGGAACTAGTTCTTCAAATCCATCTCGTCCATCTCAAACGTTGGGAATGCCTCGACGCAGTGGGAGGGTTGTATTATAACCTGACCGCTACTTGGGTTTAACTGAAACTCAGGTTGTCATACCTAATGATGGCATTGAGGATCCATTGTCCTATCGACAGGCAATGAATGACGAAGATAAGGATGAATGGGTCAAAGCCATGAACCTGGAAATGGAGTCAATGTACTCCAATTCTGTATGGGAACTTGCAGATCTACCAAATGGGGTAAAACCCATAGGGTGCAAATGGATCTATAAGAGAAAAAGAGATGCAGCTGGAAAGGTACAGACCTTCAAAGCTAGACTAGTGGCAAAGGGTTATACCCAAAAGGAGGGGGTTGACTATGAGGAAACCTTTTCTCCTGTAGCCATGTTAAAGTCCATAAGAATTCTTTTATCCATAGCCACATATTATGACTATGAAATATGGCAAATGGACGTCAAGACTGCCTTTCTGAATGGTAATCTTGAAGAGAATATCTTTATGTCTCAACCCGAGGGGTTCATAGCCCAAGGTCAGGAACAAAAGGTTTGTAAGCTAAATCGATCCATTTATGGATTGAAACAAGCATCCAGATCATGGAACATTAGATTTGATACTGCAATCAAATCTTTTGGCTTTGACCAAAATGTTGATGAGCCTTGTGTGTACAAGAAAATCAACAAAAGGAAAGTAGCTTTTCTGATACTTTATGTAGACGATATCCTACTCATTGGGAATGATGTAGGATACCTCACTGACATTAAGAAATGGCTAGCAGCCCAATTCCAAATGAAAGATCTGGGAGAGGCTCAATATGTTCTAGGAATCCAAATCATTAGGGATCGTAAAAACAAAACGCTAGCCCTGTCTCAAGCAACGTATATTGACAAGATGTTGTCTCGATATTCGATGCAAAACTCCAAGAAGGGACTACTACCCTTCAGACATGGGGTACACCTGTCTAAGGAACAGTCTCCTAAGACACCTCAAGAAATTGAGAACATGAGACACATTCCCTACGCCTCAGCTGTGGGCAGCTTAATGTATGTTATGCTCTACACTAGGCCTGACATATGTTATGCAGTGGGAGTAGTCAGTAGGTATCAGTCTAATCCAGGGTTGGACCACTGGGGAGCGGTTAAGAATATCCTCAAGTATCTTCGGAGAACGAGGGACTACATGCTTGTGTATGGAGCTAAGGATTTGATTCTTACTGGATACACTAACTCTGACTTTCAAGCTGATAAGGGTTCAAGGAAATCCACATCAGGGTCAGTATTCACCCTCAATAGAGGAGCAGTAGTATGGAGAAGCATCAAACAAGGATGCATAGCAGACTCAACCATGGAGGTTGAGTATGTAGCAGCTTGCGAAGCAGCTAAGGAGGCAGTATGGCTCAGAAAGTTCTTGACTGATTTGGAAGTGGTTCCGAATATGAACGTGCCCATAACACTATACTGTGACAACAGTGGGGCTGTAGCCAACTCAAAAGAACCTCGAAGCCACAAACGAGGTAAACACATCGAGAGGAAGTATCACCTGATACGGGAGATTGTGCAACGAGGAGATGTGATCGTCACTAAGATCGCCTCGGAGCACAACATCGCTGATCCATTTACGAAGGCTCTCACGGCTAAAGTGTTTGAGGGTCATCTAGAGGGTCTAGGTCTACGAGATATGTATGCCATTTAATCTAGGGCAAGTGGGAGAAATGTATAATGGGTATAAGGATGCCCTAGTTCATTGTATTTCCAGCTTTAGATTATTGCATTTACATCCCACTAACTAGTGTTTTAGTTCAAGTGGGAGTTTGTTGGGTTTTATGCACTAAAACTCGTAGATAGTGAATGTAATCGTTGACCGGATATTAATGAAATAATATTGATATATTTTTCCATTAATTGTTATTAGTTATTTTATATTTGTCTTTGCCTAATAATAACCCTGATCCAATAAACTAGACATCCAAGGTTGTAATATGAGTCTTGAACTATATCTAGTGACATATGGGATCATTGTTCAAGAAAGAGCCTAAAGGGTCTATAGTATAGGGATAAGACTGGGTGCCTTATCCTGGTAACACTATGGATACGACCCACTTTGTATTTGATACAAACGTTGCGATCCAACGTGTTCGTGTAGGAGACATGCGAGTGGGGGTATCCTATGCAATGAGTTTGCATAAGACCGGACCGCGAAACAGTAACCACTGGTTATAACACCGTTAACTAGTTGGTTTTCTATTTCACTAGGACGACCTAAACAACTTAGTCTTAATCTTGAGTTGATTATGGACTCCTGCTCATGAGAGATTGTCCTTTGATTTGTATGGGTGAGAGTGGCCAATACGCCGACTCAATAAGCCTACCACTTTGGGGACAATACCGAATGGGGAGCTGGGAACATAATCGTACAAGATGGAATTCACTCCTTCCCGACTTTAGGGAAGCAGATGAGTGTTCCCTTAAGTGGTTACTCCGAGTCTTGAACAAAGGGCCCTACCCTCTCAATGGCACGAGAGGGTTTTCTGTTTGGTGGTTGGACCACAAACAGGTTGTTCATTAGAGGAGAATTGGTACTTAAGGAAATAGAGGTTGTAAACCCGGGACTTTCCCTTAGATAATTTTCTCTTGTCATCTATTGTTGGTTTAAATTGTTGGGATTACTAAGTTGAAAGAAGAAAGAAAAGGAAATAAATGGAAAAGGAAAATGAAAAGGAAAAAGGGTAAAAAAAAAAAAAAAAAGGAATCAGCAAAAGTGAAAAAAAAAAAGAAAAAAAAAGAAAGAAAAAGAAAGCAAGTGGAATTGGACAGCACAAAGCCCACCACCGACAACCACCTTTATCAGCCCATTTCCATCTCATTTCTCATCCTTTTCCATTGAAAATTTCAGAGCACTTTAAGGAGAGAGTGAAGGAGGAGGAAGAAGAAGAATTTCGTGGTTTGAGGTTGAAGAAGATAGGGAAACGCTCATGCAAAGCCAGCCATTGCAGAAACTGTGTTCAACCTGTCAACCTCTGGTGTTTTAGTCGGTTTGGGCTACACAGAAGGAATCAAGAGGTGAGGTTTGATTTTCTTGAACGTTAGTTCATTTTCTAACAAACTTCATGAAGGAAGCTTGACCTAAATCGAATGGGAAGTTGATGGTTTTTGGAATGGAAAACAGAGCACAGGAATTTCGAGCAAACCAGGAGGATCTCTGGTGTTCTCTGATGTTTTGAGTATTCTGGAGTGCACAAGTCGAATCAGAAGCTCTATGTGGTATGGTTGGAAAGCTTATTCAATATGCTACAACTTTTGTGAAGATTTCGTGAGCCAAAGATGACTGTATGTATGTCTAATGTCAGGAGAAAGATAACGGGTAACAGAGAAGCTCGAATCTGTGTTGTCTGATTTCGGGGCGTTTCTGGAGAAATTGGTTGAGAATCTCGTTTTCATTTCTTCAGGAAAGTTGTAGAGTGTTCAAAAATGAAGAATTTGATGTGTATTGCATTAATTTTGGTTAAGTATTGAGAAGGTAATGGGTGTTGGAAGTTAGGGTATAGAATCTGGAAAATCTTGGAAGTAGAATGTGAATGCCATTCTTAATCCAATTGTTTACAAATTTATGAGCATGGAAAGACAAAGCTATCTATGGTTCTAATGCTCGGTTTTGGTTATTTTACAGGCCAAGAGGAAATAGGTCGAGTCTACAAACCGGGGAACTAGATAAGACTGTGAGTGACAAAATGAATTTCGAAAATGTTCTTAAACGGTTGTTCATGATTATATGTTTTACATGCTTTTCTATGAATGATACATGGTTTTGTGAACGGTTTCAAACATGAGTTTTGAGCTTAGATTTTCTAATAAGGTTTATATACGAGCACGTGGCTAATGGCTTTATGAAAAGTAGTTGAAACGATATCTTTAAAGTAAAGCATGTGTTAGCAAATATTGTTTAATGATTTAAAGTTTTTCACGAGCAAGCTGAGTAAGCTTGAGTTTTACGAAAGATAACGATAAGCAGGCATGTTTTAATGTTTTCATGTGATTTCCGAGATTTCTATTGACTACATGACTGAGATATTGAGCCCGAAGCTATATGGTACCGTGTGCACACAGGTTATGTTCCGTTGTTGACGTTGAGTGTACTCCGTGACAACGATGCTGTCGTGAGTGCTGGGCGGGCCCCACTACGACAAAGACGATGGGAGTGCTGGGCGGGCCCCACTACATCGTAGGACTAGTAACGTTGGTTGTACTGGGCGTGCCCTACACAACGTAGATCGGTCATGTTAGTTAAAACGTTTGATGTACTTGATATGCCTTGCTAGATTTTTATTGACGAACTTGCGAGATATTTTAGAAAACCTTTTCCATTACACGTCTATGTTAAACGCTTTGATTGAGCATATTTATACGTTCAAAGGTTTATCTCGTGTTTTTGACTTCCAGATTTAGAGTTTTAAAGTTAGTCACTCACTGGGCTTCGTAGCTCATTCTTTCAAAATGTTTTTCCACTTTTCAGGTAGAGATCGAGCTCCCGGTGCCTGATACACTGCCAACGTCTGCTGAAAGTTCCGGATCAAGCTTCAGTACGTGGGTGGAGTTGTAAATTGAGTCTGTTCATATTGTAAATGTTTTGTAAGGATTGGATAATATAGTCCTAGAGGTCGTGGTTGTATAAATCCTAGTTGTACATGTCTTTGGTTATGATATCTATACCAGGTTATCTCCAAACCGAGATATGTCATGGCGACACCTCGTGTATGTTGATATGTTTTCGGGGTTTCCGTTATGTCGTGGTTCATATGGAATATATTTTATGTCCATTATTAGTATGTTTATCAGGTTCAAGGTTTCAGTAGGGTCAACAGGGATCGTTAGAGGTGATGATGTCTGTTGGCTTCACGCCGTCTTTCGGGCTAAGCTAGAGGTGGTCCGGGAGGGGGTGTGACAACTTGGTATCAGAGCAGTTAGCTCCATGGGAAAAGAGACATGGTAGTTAGTGCTAAGAAGAATCCGGGAAGTAAACAGTTACACGTTGGGTCAGTTCATATAGAACTAGCGGAGTATGGTCCGAGTATTGTTGAGAGTGAGTCTAGTTAAGACTAGAATGTGTGTATAAGTTTAGTATCATGCATCTGAGTTAAGTATATATAGCATGTCAGATGTGATGATATGTTATAGGAGTCATGCCACCACGTACCAGCAGACGACGCAGGCAGAATTAGGACGGGACGCAAGATCCTACCCAAAGTCAATCGGAAAGGGGATCCAGTACCCCGAGAGGTCAGAATGAGGCAGAGAGTGAGCAATTTGCTAGATCTGCGCAGGAGATCGGTAGGCCAGAGAGAGCAGGGCCTAGTGATCCGGAAAAGACGTATGGGATTGAACGGTTGAAGAAGCTGGGAGCCACAGTGTTTGAGGGTTCCACAGATCCAGCTGACGCCGAGGTCTGGTTGAATATGTTGGAGAAATGCTTCGACGTGATGAGTTGTCCTGAGGAGCGAAAAGTCAAATTAGCCACATTCCTTTTGCAGAAGGAGGCAGAGGGATGGTGGAAGTCTATTATAGCCAGGCGCAGTGATGCACGTACGTTAGATTGGCAGACATTCAGAGGCATATTTGAGGAAAAGTACTATCCTGCCACATATTGTGAGGCAAAGAGAGATGAGTTTCTGGAGCTGAAACAAGGGTCACTATCAGTGGCTGAGTACGAGAGGAAGTATACCGAGCTTTCACGGTATGCTGAAGTGATTGTGGCATCTGAGAGTGACAGGTGTCACAGGTTTGAGAGAGGGCTACGTTTTGAGATACGTACCCCAGTTACTGCTATTGCAAAGTGGACGGATTTTTCTCAGCTAGTAGAGACTGCCTTACGTGTGGAGCAGAGTATTATAGAGGAAAGGTCGGTCGTGGAGCCTAGTCGTGGAGCTCCAACAGCTAGTGGTTTTCGAGGTCGTGAGCAGCGGAGGTTTGCACCTGGAGTGAATGTTTCAGGCCGTCAAAACTTCAAGCGTCGATCTGGTGGCCAATTATCGAGGCAAATGAGTTCGAGTAGTGCCTATCAGAGGCAGAGTCAGAGAGCCCCCAGTCAGTCTGCGAGTTCAGTAGCAACACCGCGGACGGGTCAGGAGTCTGTTGCTAGTGAATCCAGGAGAACATCATGTGCAAGTTGTGGCAAGAATCATCGAGGTCAGTGTCTTGTTGGCGCTGGTGTGTTTTACCAATGTGGACAACCAGGGCATTTCAAGAGGGATTGCCCACAGTTGAAGGCAACAGTTCATAGGGACCAGGGAGTTGAGTCCCACACAGTTGAGCAGCCGAGAGTCTTAGCAGGCGCAGGAGAAGGCACTAGTGGTGCAAGGCAAAAGGGAGTTGTGGGGAGACCTAGGCAGCAGGGAAAAGTCTACGCCATGACTCAACAGGAAGCAGAGGATGCACCAGATGTGATCACTGGTACGATTTTGATATGTAATGTACCTGCACGTGTTTTATTAGATTCAGGCGCTACGCATTCCTTTGTTTCTAGCATGTTTTTAACTAAGCTGAATAGGATGCTAGAGCCTTTATCTGAGGAATTAGTCATATGCACTCCAGTTGGTGACGTTTTGTTAGTCAAGGAAGTGTTGCGTGATTGTGAGGTTGTAGTAGAAGGTCTCTGTATGTTAGTGGATCTTCTTCCCCTAGAGTTGCAGGCGTTGGATGTGATTTTGGGAATGGATTTCTTATTCACTCATTATGCTTCTATGGATTGCCATACGAAGGACGTGACTTTTAAGAAACCAGGTTTGACTGAAGTGGTTTTCAGGGGTGAGAGGAAGATTATTCCTACGTGTTTGATTTCATCTCTGAAAGCTGAGAAGTTGTTGAGGAAAGGTTGCACAGCATTTCTTGCACACATAGTAAAAGTGCAAGAAGAAAAGCTGAAACCAGAAGATGTTCCTGTGGTGAATGAATATCTTGATGTTTTTCCAGCTGATCTACCGGGTTTGCCACCTGATAGAGAGGTGGAGTTCACTATTGAATTGCTACCAGGAACAGCACCTATTTCACAGGCACCATACAGGATGGCTCCAAGCGAGCTTAAGGAGCTGAAGGTGCAATTGCAAGAACTAGTTGACAAGGGATACATCAGGCCAAGTGTATCACCGTGGGGAGCTCCAGTGTTATTCGTGAAGAAGAAAGATGGTACCCTGAGATTATGCATTGACTACAGGCAGTTAAACAAGGTCACGATACGTAACAAGTATCCTCTACCACGCATCGATGACTTGTTTGACCAGTTAAGGGGAGCAGCAGTGTTCTCTAAGATTGATCTGAGGTCAGGATACCACCAGTTGAAGGTTAGAGAATCAGATATTCCTAAGACAGCATTCAGGACGAGGTATGGGCACTATGAGTTTTTAGTGATGCCATTCGGTTTAACGAATGCGCCAGCAGTTTTCATGGATCTCATGAACAGGATCTTCCACCAGTATTTAGATCAGTTTGTGATAGTGTTCATCGATGACATTCTAGTATACTCAAATGACAGGGAAGCCCATGAGGAACATCTAAGGATTGTTCTGCAGACACTACGTGATAAACAGTTATACGCTAAGTTCAGCAAATGTTAGTTCTGGTTGAATTAAGTGGTGTTCTTAGGGCATGTAGTTTCAGTGGACGGAGTTAGTGTTGATCCGCAGAAAGTGGAAGTTGTGGTCAACTGGGAAAGACCAGCTAGTGCAACAGAGGTACGTAGTTTCCTCGGCCTAGCAGGATACTACAGACGTTTTGTTGAGGATTTCTCATGGTTAGCATTACCCTTGACAACTTTGACAAGGAATAATGCTAAGTTTGAGTGGTCGGATAAATGCGAACAAAGTTTCCAGGAGCTGAAGAAGAGATTGGTGGCAGCGCCTATTCTAGCACTTCCTCTAACAGGGAAGGAGTATGTGATCTATTGTGTTGCTTCAAGGCAAGGATTAGGTTGTGTGCTGATGCAGGAAGGAAAGGTAATAGCTTATGCTTCAAGGCAGTTGAAGAAGCATGAGTGTAATTACCCTACCCATGATCTTGAGCTAGCAGCTGTTGTTTTCGCACTGAAAATCTGGAGACATTATTTATTCGGTGAGAAGTGCCACATTTTCACAGATCATAAGAGTTTGAAGTACATCTCTGATCAGAAAGAGCTGAATCTGAGGCAGAGGCGATGGCTAGAACTGATTAAAGACTATGACTGTACCATAGAATATCATCCGGGTAAGGCTAACGTGGTAGCAGATGCATTAAGTAGGAAGTCGAGACTTCCGAAGAATGCCTTGTGTGGTATTCGAGCGAGCTTGCTAAGTGCATTAAGAGGTTTCAAGGCAGTTATGACTGTAGGAAGCTCAGGGAGTCTTTTAGCTCAATTTCAAGTTAGGTCTTCTCTAGTAGCAGAGATTGTGAGAAGACAGTCAGAGGATAGTAACATACAGAAGATGCTTATAAAGTCCAAGCAAGGCCCAGAGGCAGAATATGAGTTGAGAGCAGGCGGAGCCATAGTTAAACAGGGAAGACTATGCGTTCCGAGTATTAGTGAGCTTAAGAGTGCTATATTAGAGGAAGCTCACAGTTCAGCTTACGCTATGCATCCAGGAAGCACCAAGATGTATAGAACTCTGAAGAAAACTTACTGGTGGCCTGGTATGAAGCGGGAGATAGCTGAATATGTCGATAGATGCTTGATCTGTCAACAGGTTAAACCAGTGAGACAGAGGCCAGGAGGACTCCTTAATCCACTGCCAGTGCCGGAGTGGAAGTGGGAGCATATTACCATGGATTTTCTATTTGGATTACCCCGTACTTCTAGCGGACATGATGGTATATGGGTAATAGTAGATAGACTCACCAAGACAGCACGGTTTATACCGGTTAAAACGACGTCTACACTAGATCAGCTAGCTAAACTATACGTCGACAGGATTGTAAGTCAACATGGAGTGCTAGTGTCCATAGTTTCAGATAGGGATCCAAGGTTTACTTCTAAGTTTTGGCCTAGTGTGCAGAAAGCAATGGGAACAAAGTTGAAGTTCAGTACAGCGTTCCATCCCCAGACAGATGGTCAGTCTGAGAGGACCATCCAAACCTTAGAGGACATGTTGAGAGCATGTGTCCTCCAGTTTAAGGGAAGTTGGGATACTCACTTATCACTTATGGAGTTCGCTTATAATAACAGCTATCAGTCTAGTATAGGCATGGCACCATTCGAGGCTTTGTATGGCAGACCATGCAGGACTCCTGTGTGCTGGAACGAAGTGGGAGAGCGAAAGCTAGTTGGTCCTGAGTTGGTACAAGTTACGTCAGACAATGTTAAGCTAATTAGGGAGAATCTGAAAATAGCACAGGATCGACAGAAGAGCTATGCAGATAAGCGACGAAGAGACTTAGAGTTCCAGGTTGGAGATCGGGTTTTCTTGAAGTTATCTCCGTGGAGAGGTGTTCTTCGCTTTGGGAGGAAAGGTAAGCTGAGTCCTAGATATATTGGCCCTTACCAGATAATGGAACGAGTTGGACAAGCAGCCTATAGACTTGAGTTGCCAGCGGAACTCGCTCGAATACATGATGTTTTTCATGTGTCCATGTTGAGGAAATATATACCAGATCCATCCCATGTGTTGAAAGTGCAACCAATTGAGCTGAAGGAAGACTTGAGTTATAAGGAAGAAGCAGTTCAGATCCTCGACAGAAAGGAGCAAGTTTTGAGGAACAAAACGATCCCACTCGTAAAGGTTCTTTGGAGGCATCACGGAGTTGAGGAGGCAACTTGGGAGTCAGAAGATCAGATGAGGAGGAGTAACCCGACACTCTTCACCTAAGGACTTATAAATTTCGAGGACGAAATTTGAAAAGGGGGAGGTAAGTTGTAAACCCGGGACTTTCCCTTAGATAATTTTCTCTTGTCATCTATTGTTGGTTTAAATTGTTGGGATTACTAAGTTGAAAGAAGAAAGAAAAGGAAATAAATGGAAAAGGAAAATGAAAAGGAAAAAGGGTAAAAAAAAAAAAAAAAGGAATCAGCAAAAGTGAAAAAAAAAAAGAAAAAAAAAGAAAGAAAAAGAAAGCAAGTGGAATTGGACAGCACAAAGCCCACCACCGACAACCACCTTTATCAGCCCATTTCCATCTCATTTCTCATCCTTTTCCATTGAAAATTTCAGAGCACTTTAAGGAGAGAGTGAAGGAGGAGGAAGAAGAAGAATTTCGTGGTTTGAGGTTGAAGAAGATAGGGAAACGCTCATGCAAAGCCAGCCATTGCAGAAACTGTGTTCAACCTGTCAACCTCTGGTGTTTTAGTCGGTTTGGGCTACACAGAAGGAATCAAGAGGTGAGGTTTGATTTTCTTGAACGTTAGTTCATTTTCTAACAAACTTCATGAAGGAAGCTTGACCTAAATCGAATGGGAAGTTGATGGTTTTTGGAATGGAAAACAGAGCACAGGAATTTCGAGCAAACCAGGAGGATCTCTGGTGTTCTCTGATGTTTTGAGTATTCTGGAGTGCACAAGTCGAATCAGAAGCTCTATGTGGTATGGTTGGAAAGCTTATTCAATATGCTACAACTTTTGTGAAGATTTCGTGAGCCAAAGATGACTGTATGTATGTCTAATGTCAGGAGAAAGATAACGGGTAACAGAGAAGCTCGAATCTGTGTTGTCTGATTTCGGGGCGTTTCTGGAGAAATTGGTTGAGAATCTCGTTTTCATTTCTTCAGGAAAGTTGTAGAGTGTTCAAAAATGAAGAATTTGATGTGTATTGCATTAATTTTGGTTAAGTATTGAGAAGGTAATGGGTGTTGGAAGTTAGGGTATAGAATCTGGAAAATCTTGGAAGTAGAATGTGAATGCCATTCTTAATCCAATTGTTTACAAATTTATGAGCATGGAAAGACAAAGCTATCTATGGTTCTAATGCTCGGTTTTGGTTATTTTACAGGCCAAGAGGAAATAGGTCGAGTCTACAAACCGGGGAACTAGATAAGACTGTGAGTGACAAAATGAATTTCGAAAATGTTCTTAAACGGTTGTTCATGATTATATGTTTTACATGCTTTTCTATGAATGATACATGGTTTTGTGAACGGTTTCAAACATGAGTTTTGAGCTTAGATTTTCTAATAAGGTTTATATACGAGCACGTGGCTAATGGCTTTATGAAAAGTAGTTGAAACGATATCTTTAAAGTAAAGCATGTGTTAGCAAATATTGTTTAATGATTTAAAGTTTTTCACGAGCAAGCTGAGTAAGCTTGAGTTTTACGAAAGATAACGATAAGCAGGCATGTTTTAATGTTTTCATGTGATTTCCGAGATTTCTATTGACTACATGACTGAGATATTGAGCCCGAAGCTATATGGTACCGTGTGCACACAGGTTATGTTCCGTTGTTGACGTTGAGTGTACTCCGTGACAACGATGCTGTCGTGAGTGCTGGGCGGGCCCCACTACGACAAAGACGATGGGAGTGCTGGGCGGGCCCCACTACATCGTAGGACTAGTAACGTTGGTTGTACTGGGCGTGCCCTACACAACGTAGATCGGTCATGTTAGTTAAAACGTTTGATGTACTTGATATGCCTTGCTAGATTTTTATTGACGAACTTGCGAGATATTTTAGAAAACCTTTTCCATTACACGTCTATGTTAAACGCTTTGATTGAGCATATTTATACGTTCAAAGGTTTATCTCGTGTTTTTGACTTCCAGATTTAGAGTTTTAAAGTTAGTCACTCACTGGGCTTCGTAGCTCATTCTTTCAAAATGTTTTTCCACTTTTCAGGTAGAGATCGAGCTCCCGGTGCCTGATACACTGCCAACGTCTGCTGAAAGTTCCGGATCAAGCTTCAGTACGTGGGTGGAGTTGTAAATTGAGTCTGTTCATATTGTAAATGTTTTGTAAGGATTGGATAATATAGTCCTAGAGGTCGTGGTTGTATAAATCCTAGTTGTACATGTCTTTGGTTATGATATCTATACCAGGTTATCTCCAAACCGAAATATGTCATGGCGACACCTCGTGTATGTTGATATGTTTTCGGGGTTTCCGTTATGTCGTGGTTCATATGGAATATATTTTATGTCCATTATTAGTATGTTTATCAGGTTCAAGGTTTCAGTAGGGTCAACAGGGATCGTTAGAGGTGATGATGTCTGTTGGCTTCACGCCGTCTTTCGGGCTAAGCTAGAGGTGGTCCGGGAGGGGGTGTGACAGAGGTAACCTAGGGGTAAAACGGTAATTTGACCCAGCTGGTGTTACGGACACTCGTGAAGGACTAACTAGTCGATATTGGTCTAAGATCCGTGGACACAGAAAATATGTTTGCAGTGAGAAGAGTGCAACTGTGAGTCTATAGTGGAATGTACACACAGTTAACGAATATTGATTAATGTGGTTAATGAGTTTGACCAATTAATCTCACATCGTTGGAGCTTCTGATCTGCAGGTCCATTAGGTCCCACTGGTAGCTCGTAAAGTAATTTGAGGCAACTAAGTAATAAAAGTAAATTGAAAATGTTCAATTTATTAAGGGAAACAAATATAATATATATTGATATATTATTATGAGAGAAATTAATATTTGAAAAGTTCAAATATAAATTTATGGAAGTTTGAAAGAGTTCAAAATAATGAATTAATTAATTTAAGGCCTAAAATGTGTTTGGGCAAATTAATTAATTCTAGGCCGGGAATTAAATATGTGATATTTAATTGGTGGTTAATTAATTAAAGAATTCATTAACCGGGAATTAATCAATTATGGAAATAATTAATCACTTAAGGAAGTGATTAATCATTTATGGAAATGATCTAATCACTTATGGAAGTAATTAGTCATTTGTGGAAAAGATTAATCAATTATGGAATTGATTGATCATGATTGATTAATTAAGGAATAAGATTGAATAAATTATGGAACAAATTGATTTAATTGAATATTTTATTCATGGCCTCTCTTCTATAAATAGAACACTAGACCTAATTGGTCATGACACTTGACACTCTTGAAAGACAAGACCTAGAATTCTCTCTAGTCTCCCTCTTAGAGAAAGACTCCCACAAGTCTTTGGCCTCCTAGACTTAGAGACATACCGATGTAACCTCTATGGTTATTGTGTCATTCAAAGAAGAAAATTCCAGCGATCAATAGGCGAGGAGGCTGTTGCGTTTTCGTTCGTTGGAGCGTCGTTGGCAAAGAACGGTCAAGTCTACAACGGAGGTTTGTAACGGTTCTTCCTCTTTTCGTTAGAAAAGTTTTAAAAATAAATTTAGATTTATTTTAGCATGTTTAAACCGATTTTACAGCGACTTTAAAGTTCGTTTAAAGTTTTGTTTTAGTTATCGTAACGGTATTTTAATGTTAATTAATATACGGCGTAAGGTCCAATCGATGCGCTTCCGCTGCGTGGGGACTTTTATTCCCTTCAGTTATAACCAGTGGTTACTATTTCACGGTCCGGTCTTATGCAAACTCATTGCATAGGATACCCCCACTCGCATGTCTCCTACACGAACGCGTTGGATCGCAGCGTTTGTATCAAATACAAAGTGGGTCGTATCCATAGTGTCACCAGGAAAATGCACCTAGTCTTATCCCTATACTATAGACCCTTCAGGCTATTTCTTGAACAATGATCCCATATGTCGCTACATATAGTTCAAGACTCATATTACAGCCTTAGATGTCTAGTTTATTGGATTAGGGTTATTATTAGGCAAAGACAAATATAAAATAACTAATAACAATTAATGGAAAAATATATCAATATTATTTCATTAATATCCGGTCAACGGTTACATTCACTATCTACGAGTTTTAGGGCATAAAACCCAACAAACTCCCACTTTAACTAAAACACTAGTTAGTGGGATGTAAATGCAATAATCTAAAGCTGGAAATGTCATGTAGATATTAAAAATAATACAATGAACTAAGGCATCCTTATACCCATTATACATTTCTCCCACTTGCCCTAGATTAGATGGCATACATATCTCGTAGACCTAGACCCTCTAGATGACCCTCAAACATTTTAGCCGTGAGAGCCTTCGTAAATGGATCAGCGATGTTGTGCTCCGAGGCGATCTTAGTGACGATCACATCTCCTCTTTGCACAATCTCCCGTATCAGGTGATACTTCCTCTCGATGTGTTTACCCCGTTTGTGGCTTCGAGGTTCTTTTGAGTTGGCTACAGCCACACTGTTGTCATACTGCCTCCTTAGCTTCTTTGCAAGCTGCTACATACTCAGCCTCCATGGTTGAGTCTACTATGCATCCTTGTTTGATGCTTCTCCACACTACTGCTCCTCCATTGATGGTGAATACTGACCCTGATGTGGATTTCCTTGAATCCTTATCAGCTTGAAAGTCAGAGTCAGTGTATCTAGTAAGAATCAAATCCTTAGCTCCATACACAAGCATGTAGTCCCTCGTTCTCCGAAGATACTTTAGGATATTCTTAACCGCTCCCCAGTGGTCCAACCATGGATTAGACTGATACTTACTAACTACTCCCACTGCATAACATATGTCAGGCCTAGTGCAGAGCATAGCATACATTAAGCTGCCCACAGCTGAGGCGAACGGAATGTGTCTCATGTTCTCAACTTCTTGAGGTGTCTTAGGGGATTGTTCCTTAGACAGGTGTACCCCATGTCTTTCATTTGGAATTGGGCTGCTAGCCATTTCTTAATGTCAGTGAGGTATCCTACATCATTCCCAATGAGTAGGATATCGTCTACATGAAGTATTAGAAAAACTACTTTCCTTTTGTTGACTTTCTTGTACACACAAGGCTCATCAACGTTTTGGTCAAAGCCAAAAGATTTGATTGCAGTATCAAATCTAATATTCCATGATCTGGACGCTTGTTTCAATCCATAAATGGATCGATTGAGCTTACAAACCTTTTGTTCCTGACCTTGGGCTATGAACCCTTCGGGTTGAGACATGAAGATATTCTCTTCAAGATTACCATTTAGAAAGGCAGTCTTGACGTCCATTTGCCATATTTCATAGTCATAATATGTGGCTATGGATAAGAGAATTTTTATGGACTTTAACATGGCTACAGGAGAAAAGGTTTCCTTAAAGTCAACCCCTTCCTTTTGGGTATAACCCTTTGCCACTAGTCTAGCTTTGAAGGTCTGTACCTTTCCAGCTGCATCTCTTTTTCTCTTATAGATCTATTTGCACCCGATGGGTTTTACCCCATTTGGTAGATCTGTAAGTTCCCATACAGAATTGGAGTGCATTGACTCCATTTCCAGGTTCATGGCTTTGACCCATTCATCCTTATCTTCGTCATTTATTGCATGTCGATAGGACAATGGATCCTCAATGCCATCATTAGGTATGACAACCTGAGTTTCAGTTAAACTCAAGTAGCGGTCAGGTTGTAATACAACCCTCCCACTGCGTCGAGGCATTCCCAACGTTTGAGATGGACGAGATGGATCTGAAGAACTAGTTCCTTCATCAACCCTTGTTGAAGGTCCAACTTCATCAACAACTTTTGATGATTCTTCAGTAGCTTCTCCTAATATTATTTTGCTGCGTGGTTTATGATCTCTCATGTGGTCTTCCTCTAAGAAAGTGGTGTTTGTCGATACAATCACCTTATTTTCTTGTGGGTCGTAGAAATAACCACCTCTCGTTTCTTTAGGGTAACCAACAAATTGGCACAGTTTTGAACGAGGTTCCAGTTTCTTAGGATTTGTCACAACGTGTGCTGGACAACCCCAGATGCGAAAGTGATGCAAACTAGGTTTACGCCCCTTCCATAATTTGAAAGGTGTTTCAGAAACACTTTTCGAGGGAACATTGTTCAAGATGTATACTGCAGTCTCTACTGCATACCCCCAAAACGAGCTAGGCAATTGAGCATAGCTTATCATTGATTGAACCATGTCTAACAAGGTTTTATTTCTCCTTTCTGACACACCATTCTGCTGAGGTGTACTAAGGGCTGAGAGTTGAGATTGGATTCCATGTTCTATCATATAATCCTGGAATCTTTGATCCATATACTCCCCTCCTTGATCAGATCGAAGTACTTTAATAGATTTACCTAATAGGTTTTCAACTTCAGCCTTAAACTCCTTAAACTTTTCAAGGGCTTCAGACACTCGTGAAGGACTAACTAGTCGATATTGGTCTAGATCCGTGGACACAGAAAATATGTTTGTAGTGAGAAGAGTGCAACTGTGAGTCTATAGTGGAATGTACACACAGTTAACAAATATTGATTAATTTGGTTAATGAGTTTGACCAATTAATCTCACATCGTTGGAGCTTTTGATCTGCAGGTCCATTAGGTCCCACTAGTAGCTCATAAAGTAATTTGAGACAACTAAGTAATAAATGTAAATTGAAAATGTTCAATTTACTAAGGGAAACAATATTATATATATTGATATATTATTATGAGAGAAATTAATATTTGAAGAAATTCAAATATTAATATAAATTTGAGTCACAATAAATTTATGGAAGTTTGAAAGAGTTCAAATAATGAATTAATTAATTTTAAGGCCTAAAATCTATTTGGGCAAATTAATTAATTCAAGGCCGAAAATTAAATATGTGATATTTAATTGGTGGTTAATTAATTACAGAATTCATTAACCGGGAATTAATCAATTATGGAAATAATTAATCACTTAAGGAAGTGATTAATCATTTATGGAAATGATCTAATCACTTATGGAAGTAATTAGTCATTTGTGGAAAATATTAATCAATTATGGAATTGATTGATCATGGATTGATTAAATAAGGAATAAGATTGAATCAATTTTGGAAAAGATTGATTTAATTGAATATTTTATTCATGGCCTCTCTTCTATAAATAGAACACTAGACCTAATTGGTTCAGTACACTCTCCTCTTGCTCTTAGACTCACAAGACAAGACCTAGAATTCCCTATAGCATCCCTCTTAGAGAAAGACTCCCACAAGTCTTTTGCCTCCTAGACTTAGAGACATACCGGTGTAACCTCTGTGGTTATTGCTTCATTCAAGAAGAAATTTCCAACGATTAAAAGACAAGATGGCTGCTGCGTTTTTGTCCGTTGGAGTGTCGTTGGCGAAGAACGGTCAAGTCTACAACGAAGGTTTGTAACGATTCTTTAGAAAAGCATGAAAATAAATTAGATTTAATTTTCAAGCATGTTTATAGCTATTTACAACAACTTTAAAGCATGTTTAAAGTTTATATTTTGCCTTTTCGTGACGGAATTTTAATGTTAATTAATATACGGCGTAAGATCCAATCGATGCGCTTCCGCTGCGTAGGAGCTTTTATCCCCTTCACTCATGTCACGCCTGATCTGTTGAATCTGGCCTTGAACTCAAGTTATAACGGTGAGGATGCCATCACCGTTGCCAATGGACAGGGAACACCCATTACTCAGACAGGTTCTGGCATGCTTTTTACCTCTCAACATGATCTTAATCTCTCCAAAATACTTTGTGTTCCCGATCTCTCCACGAACTTATTATCTGTCTCCCAATGTTGCGCTGACAACAATTGCATGTTTACCTTTGATGCTGATTGGTTTTCCATACAGGACAAGGCCACATGACGGATTTTATACAAGGGCACGAGTAAAGATGGGTTGTACCTTATATTCAATGCATCCTTGAAGAATAACTCTCATGTCTCTGGTTTGCGTGAATCTCAGCCTTTTTCTCCTATATGTGCTTCTGTTTTTGTATCGCATTTACCTCGTACCATGTTATGCCATTTGCGTCTTGGACATCCATCATTCCATGTTTTGCAAAAACTGTTATCTGCTCATTCTATTGCTCATGATGTCAAATATACTTATCGTGACTGTGTGAGCTGTTTACAAGGGAAAGCTACTAAGCTTCCCTTTGCCATGTCTAATTTTGTAACTACTAGACCCCTTGCTCTGTTGCATAGTGATGTATGGGGACTGACACCTTCAGTATCTGTTTTGGGCTTTTCGTTATTATGTTAACCTTGTTGATGACTTTAGTAAGTACACTTGGGTATTTCCTTTTGTGCGTAAGTCTGATGTTTTCTCTGTTATAAAAAAATTTGTTCCCTTTATTGAGAATCAATTATCTTGTTCTTTACAAGTCTTTCGGTCAGATGGAGAATCAATTATCTTGTTCTTTACAAGTCTTTCGGTCAGATGGAGGGGGTGAATTTGTAAATCACTCGGTTCATGAGTTCTTCTCTTCTAAAGGTGTACTTCATCAGAGGTCTTGCCCTCATACGCCTGAACAGAATGGAGTAGCTGAGCAAAAACATAAATCTATTATTGATACTGCTCTTGCTTTAATGTGTCATGCCTCTGTTCCGTTGGATTTTTGGTATCATGCTGTTGCAACTGCTGTGTTTCTACTAAATAGGCTGCCTTCTTGTGCTATTGGTTTTTTAACACTCTTTGAAAAGTTGTATGGTCATGCACCAGATTTATCTCATCTCCGTGTATTTGGCTGTGCCTGTTTCCCTCTTTTAAAGCCTTATAACTCTCACAAGTTACAACATAAAACATCACAACATGTCTTCTTGGGATACACCTTAGAATACAAGGGATATCTTTGCTACAATTTAGAGACAAAGAAGATGCTAGTCTCTCGACATGTTGTTTTTCATGAGGATGTTTTTCCTTTTGCTACCAAGCCTTCCCCTCCAACTGTCTCTCCTTCTTCCCCTCATCATCCACAACCTAATCCTGCTGTTGTTAGCATTATTCTATCTAATCCACAATCAATTCTTAACCGTCTTACACACCAATCTCAACCTACTGTCCAACCTAATCTCCTTTCATCCTCATTAGTCGTTCAACCTCAGTCCCAACCAATTACTCAACCTCAGCTTTCTGTATCTCCACCGGTTGTATCTCAGCTTACTATATCTCAACCCACTGCACCTCAACCTCAACCTCAACCTTCTATATCTCAATCGACTACTCAACCTACTGTGTCTCAACCTCTTTTACCAACCAATAAACACCCAATGGTTACCCGCTCCAAAGCTGGTATCTCCAAACCAAAAGAATTTACCACAATCCAGCCTTCAAACTACCTACCTTTACTTGAGCCTACCTCCTTTACCGCGGCATAAAAAATTCCTGAGTGGAAACATGCCATGTTAGATGAGTTTAATGCTCTCAAGGATCAAAATACTTGGAGCCTTATTCCTCCAACTGTTAAGATGAATATGGTTGGTTGTAAGTGGGTATTTCGAACCAAGTTCAATCCTGATGGGTCTGTTGCTCGCTACAAGGCGCCCTTAGTTGCTAAGGGCTATAATCAACTTGAGGGTGTTGATTTTGATGAGACATTTAGTCCCGTTATAAAAAGACCACTGTCCGGATCATTCTAGCATTGGCTGCCTCCTTCGGTTGGAATTTACATCAATTAAATGTAAAAAATGCCTTCCTCCACGGGTATCTAAAGAAGATATTGATGCGCAATTTGCTTACCGCAAGTGTACGGGTCAAGTAATAATATAGTGTTTTCGTGTAAAACGAGTGTCGTCCTCTGGATTGGTTTTCTAGCAAATTAAGCACCGCGAATACTTTTGTTCAATTTTATTTAGGGAGCAAAACTCAATGATGAAGATAAAAATAAAGACTAAAAACATAAAAATAAAAGTGGAGACTCAAATGGAAAGACTCTTAGGGAATTGATTTCATTGATTAAGATTGAGGATTGATTAATAGGAATGAATTGACCGTGCAATTATTCTACAAGCCAAGGAAACTTTTATCACAATTACCTCTCCCGAGTATAATTGATTCTCATGCATATAAACTAACTTGATATCCCTATCTAAGTTCATTAACATGCAAGGCATTATTCGGTTCGGTCCTTGTTACGCTTCTAAAGATATTCCAAATCCCGTCACAAACTTAGAATTTCTACTCTAGTCATGCAATTAAACAAAGTAAGTCTTAGGCCAAATCCTCCCTCCCGAGTTAGATTCAACACTTAAATCATTCAATTAGTGATCAAGTAATTGAAAACATTAAACAAAATTGCATGAGTAAAATAAAAACACATTCATACATAAAAATCAATCCAACAACTAAAACAATTACATCAAACCCTAAGACAAACAACTAGCAATTCATAGTCTTTAAACCACAAACACTAATTGCAAGAAAAGCCATAAAAACTACAAGAGTTAAGGGAAAGAGAAAGGAAAACTCGAATCCGCCGACACCGCACGTCCCCGCCACGATCTCCACGTCTTCTCGCTTGATTCCCGCTCCTTGGCCTTGCCTTTAGCTCCCACAAAAGGTCTCTAGTCGAAATTAGGGCTAAAATCTCACCAATTGGACTCTCCTTGGCAGTAGCATGAAAAGATGAATTTATAGAATTGGAAAATTTGTCGATAGCGTCGCAACGCTATGATTTTTTTTTTTTTTTTTTTTTAGATTGAAAACTCCATTTGACTCTAATTGCTGAATTAAGCTTCAAACACATACTTTCTACAAATAAAACATAAAAATGCATAAATTTGGGCAAATAATTGTAAAAGACTAACTTAATTAATCAGAGAAAAATAGCTAGCTATGCTCGCAATCAAATACCCCCAAACTTAAGCTTTTGCTAGTCCTCGAGCAAACTAAAAATCAAGCATACAGTGGAAGAATGGATGCAACAAACATGACTCAATCCTCAAGGCTCAAAAGTCAATAGTCAAGCAATCAAGAGACATGTACATAAGGACCAATGAGGGAGACAAATCAAAAGTTTTCCAAAATTAACTTGCACAAGCGAGATCTAACTCAACGAGATTAGACTCTACTAGCCCGGGATTGGATTATTAAACTCTCAACTCATCTTCCCTCTACACTGGCACTAAGGATTCACTAACGAGTCAATGGAACAAATTAGTTTGTTTTCATCCATACTTAGGTGCTTATAATTGAAAATTTAATCAAGCATTTATATGTGGCACGAGCTTTCACACACCTATTGCAGGGACCCTTAACCTGAGTTTTCTTTGGTTGGCCTAACTGATCACAATAGGGGTAGCTCTTTTTGCCTAAATCTTTATTACTCATTGCAAACTATGCACAGGCCATGGCATAATTTGTTTTTTCTTTCAAAAGTAACAACAATAATGATTTTCTTTCATGATCATGATAAACATATATTCTATTCTTTCCTTCTAAGCAAGATCAAACATGCTAATTTGCAAAAAAATTAACTATTTAGCTCTTCCCTACACCTATCGAGGTGACAACAAGCATATGAACCTAATAATTCGCTCCTAAGCATTCAAATCCAAATCTAGCCAAGACAAATACTCTACTCATGCAAGACATCTCCTAGAAAAATTTTAAAAAGTCTCCCCTTTTGGGCACTCATGCTTACAACTCATCGAAAGCTTGAAAATTGACAAGAAAGCCTATCCTAGGAAATCATAGTCATGCAAAAATTGTTGGGTTTTATGCCCTAAAACTCGTAGATAGTGAATGTAAACAAATTGTATACTTATTTCAATAAAGTGTTATTGAGTTTCTACAATAAAGTGTTATTGTTAAATATTGCACAATTTGACCCAAATCCAATAAACTAAGATCCAAGGTTGTTTACATGTGACTTGAACTAGTATGTGGGGACATACGGGGATTGGTGTTCAAGCAACAACCTAAAAGGTCTATAGTACAAGGATAATGTTGGGTACCTTATCTTGGTAACACTATGTGATACGACCCGCTTTGTATTCGATACAGACGTATTAATCCAAGGCGTCCATGTAGGAGACATGCGAGCGGGGGTATCCTATGCAATGAGTTTGCATAAGACCGGACCACGAAATAGTCAACCATTAGTTATAACACCGTTAACTAGTTAGGTTACTGTTTCAATACGATAACCTAGGTAACTCAGTCTTAATCTTGAGTGTGTCATGAACTCCTTCTCATGAGGAATTGTCCTTTGATTAGCATGGGTGAGAGTGGCCAATACGCCGACTCAATATGCCTTCCTTTTTGGGGACAAGACCGAGTGGGAGGCTGGGGACATGACAACACAAGAAGGAATTCACTTCTTCCCGCTTCTAAGAGAAGTAGATGAGTGTTCCCTTAAGTGGTGACTTCGGGACTTGAACAAAGGGATCCCGCCCTCTCACTGGCCCGAGAGGGACTTTCTGTTTAATGGTTGGACCATAAACAGGTTGTTCATTAGAGGAGCACTGGTACTTAAGGAGACAGATGTAACATAGGGGTAAAACGGTAATTTGACTCAGCTATGATTACGAACACTCGTGAAGGATTGACTTACCGGTATAGGTCTATATCCGTGGACACAGAAATGTTCTACAGTGAGAAGAGTTCAGCTGTGGGTCTTTAGTGGAATGACCCACAGTTAATGAATATTGGTTAACTTGATTAATGAGTTTAATCGGTTAACCTCATATCATTGGAGCTTCTGATCTGTAGGTCCATTAGGTTCCCCTGCTAGCTCGTAAAGAGTAATTAGGAACAAATATATCTTGAGAGAATTTGAATAGTTCAAATTCATATTGGGAATTAAGTTAATTGTATGAGATACAAATTAATATAATGTATAATGATGCATTAAAATATAAAGTCTAATTTGAGATTAAACTTTATTAAATTGAGAGATTGATATATTTGAAAGAGTTCAAATATATGTCTAATTAAATATAGGGCATTTAATTAGAAGATGAATTAATTAATTATGAATTAATTTAGTTTAAATTAAATGAGATTTAATTAAACTATAGTATATGAGAAAAATAAATATTTGAAGAAGTTCAAATATTAATATGAATTTGATTCATAATAAATTTATAGGATATAAGAGAATTTGAAGGAGTTCAAATTTTAATATGAATTTGATTCATATTATAGAACTAATTAATTGAAGGCCTGAAATTAAATATATGATATTTAATTGGGTAATTAATTAATTAACTAATAGAAGATCTGAAATTAAATATATGATATTTAATTGGTGATTAATTAATTAGAGAATTAATTAATTGGAAATTAATCAATTATGAAAATGATTAATCACTTATGGAAGTAATTAATCATTTATGGAAATGATGTAATCACTTATGGAAGTGATCAATCATTTATGGAAAAGATTAATCAATTATGAAATTGATTGGTCATGGAATTGATTAATTATGGAAAAGATTAAATCAGTTATGGAAATAATTGATTTTAAATGAATATTTTATTCATGGTCTTTCTCCTATAAATAGAACTCTAAACCTAGGGTTTAGGTACAACAACATATGGCCACCATAAGGCTCTCTCATATTCTCTCAACTCAAGAACTCTAGGGAGAATTTTTTCTCTAGAGTTTTTCCCATTCAAGATTAGGTAGTCCCACAACTACGTTCCTAATCTCAGAGTTATAGCGGGGAAGATCAAATGGTGGTGTTCTTCGTTGTTGCAGAGCAATCAAGAATCATCCGTTGAAGTATTCAGAGTCGTCAACGGAGGTATGTTTTTCACCGCTTAACCTTTTGCCAATGTATTGGTATTTTAGTAGAAACAAAATTAACTACGAACGGTCCAATTGCTTCCGCTGTAACGGAATTGGGAATTCCAAATCCTTTCAAAAATAGCATCCAGAAAACAACCATATGCTCAATTCAAAGAAAGCTCAAACCTATAGCCCGAACTCAGATGCTCAAGGGCTCCACAAACATGATATTCCACCCCCAAACTTAAAGCATGCATTGTCCTCAATGTATGAATAAAATAAAGCATAGTCAAGCATGAGAACAAATAAAGAATGGAAGGGGTGAACGATACTGCCCTGGAATGATGACCTTTTCATGAATGATTGGCATAGACAAGAGCACGGGAACTCCTACAAAACAAAAACAACAAGACATAAAAAAAAAAACAATAACGAAGTAACTTGGGTTGCCTCCCATAAGCGCTTGTTTATCATATTTACCTCGACGTGCTCGTGTAGTCTGTCAAGGCACATAAAAATTCTCGTATTTCTTTGGACCCTTCTTTCTTGAATTAATAAAACTCACTATCGCTAGCAAGCTTACTAGTTTCTCATGGGCCCCTGAAACAGAATTATTTTTAGTATTTTTGTATAAAATAAACATAAAAGGAGAAAGATCAAAATAAAGAGACTCAGACTCTAAAATTAACTCGTGAGAATAGAAAAAAGAACAATCAAAATCTACAAAGGATGGACAAGATAAATCACATGAAGGCTTTTCAACCTCAAACTCTACCTCCTGAACTTCCTCTGTCTCTGCAAGCTCATTTTCTTTTTCTTCCTCACAAACATGTTCTTGAAAGGTGCTACAACTCTCCAATTCTTCTCCACGATATATACAACTCACCTCTAAATGCTCATCCTCACCAAAATCGAAAGAACTAAGCTCTTGAATGGATGCCAATGAATCATCGGCCACATGACTCACTAGACAACCTATGGAAGTGGATCCCACCTCACTAACTTCCTTTGGGGTTCGAAGTCCTCTTATGATTTCATCAAATTTTAGACTCCTCGCTCTAGACTCCTTAATATAATTTTGAACTATACTTTCCAAGGAAGAATTTTCTTTTAAAGGGGGATAACTTGAAGATGAAAAATTGGAGTATGGTGTTGAATAAAAAGCCATTCAATTAAAGCAACAATGATAGTTAGGCTTCCAATCAAATAATAACCCAACAAGAATAAAAGACTAAGACTCAAACAAAAAAGGAAAGAAACAAAAAAAATAAATAAATAAAGGAAAAACAAAAACAAATAAGGAAAGAACTAAAATAGGAAACTAACAAATATGGAAAAGAAAACAAATTAGGAAAAAAAAGCAATCTATCTACAAAATAAAAATACACCCTAAATTAAGACCGAACAATTTCTCCACAATATTAATTTAACTAAATATGCCAATCCCCGGCAACGGCGCCAAAAACTTGATGCACAATTTACTTACCGCAAGTGTACGGGTCAAGTAATAATATAGTGTTTTCGTGTAAAACGAGTGTCGTCCTCTAGATTGGTTTTCTAGCAAATTAAGCACCGCGAATACTTTTGTTCAATTTTATTTAGGGAGAAAAACTCAATGATGAAGATAAAAATAAAGACTAAAAACATAAAAATAAAGGTGGAGACTCAAATGGAAAGACTCTTAGGGAATTGATTTCATTGATTAAGATTGAGGATTGATTAATAGGAATGAATTGACCGTGCAATTATTCTACAAGCCAAGGAAACTTTTATCACGATTACCTCTCCCGAGTATAATTGATTCTCATGCATATAAACTAACTTGATATCCCTATCTAAGTTCATTAACATGCAAGACATTATTCGGTTCGGTCCTTGTTACGCTTCTAAAGATATTCCAAATCCCGTCACAAACTTAGAATTTCTACTCTAGTCGTGCAATTAAACAAAGTAAGTCTTAGGCCAAATCCTCCCTCCCGAGTTAGATTCAACACTTAAAATCATTCAATTAGTGATCAAGTAATTGAAAGCATTAAACAAAATTGCATGAGTAAAATAAAAACACATTCATACGTAAAAATCAATCCAACAACAAAAACAATTACATCAAACCCTAAGACAAACAACTAGCAATTCATAGTCTTTAAACCACAAACACTAATTGCAAGAAAAGCCATAAAAACTACAAGAGTTAAGGGAAAGAGAAAGGAAAACTCGAATCCGCCAACACCGCACGTCCCCGTCACGATCTCCACGTCTTCTCGCTTGATTCCCGCTCCTTGGCCTTGCCTTTAGCTCCCACAAAAGGTCTCTAGTCGAAATTAGGGCTAAAATCTCACCAATTGGACTCCCCTTGGTCGTAGCATGAAAAGATGAATTTATAGAAAATCGGGCGACGATGTCGAGACGCTATGGACAGCGTCGCGACGCTGTTGCGATACCGCGTTTTTGAAAAATTTGCCGATAGCGTCGCGATGCTATGAATTTTTTTTTTTTTTTAGATTGAAAACTTCATTTGACTCCAATTGCTGAATTAAGTTTCAAACACATACTTTCTACAAATAAAACATTAAAATGCATAAATTTGGGCAAATAATTGTAAAAGACTAACTTAATTAATCAGAGAAAAATAGCTAGCTATGCTCGCTATCAGATGTATATATGGTGCAACCCCCTGGGTTTAAGGATCACATTTATCCCAATCATGTTTGTAAACTTCACAAGTCGCTATATGGCTTAAAACAAGCGCCCCGCGCTTGGTTTGAGCGTTTCACTTCACATCTTCTCACTCTTGGCTTTATTGCATCTTCAGCTGATAGCTCCTTGTTTTTTTGTGTTGAACATGACTCATTCACCTACCTTATCTATACATAGACGACATCATCATTACTGGTTCTGATCCAGGTTATATCTCTGATTTAAAGGTTGCTCTTGGTCTTGAGTTTCAACTCACTGATTTAGGTTATCTTCGGTATTTTCTGGGCCTTGAAATCACACAGTGTTCTACTGGTTTTCATGTTACTCAGCTTAAATACCTAAATGATTTGTTGTCTAAGACTGGCATGACTGATCCTAAAACATGCACTACTCCAATGGCTGTCTCTTGTGATCTTCATGCTGCTTCACAACCATTTCATAATGCCTTACTCTTTAGGCAAATTGTTGGCTCCCTACAGTACTTGAATTTCACTCGGCTAGACATCACTTATGTTGTGAGCAAGGTGAGTCAGTTCATGCATAAACCCACTGAAGTTCACTATTCAGCTGTAAAGAGAATACTTCGTTATCTTAATGGCACCCGAGACTCCAACATCTTATTTTCCAAAGGCAAGCTTTAACTTACTGCCTTTAGTGATGCTGATTGGGCTGGAGACTCTTTAGATCGGCGGTCTACTTCCGGTTATGTTGTTTTTCTTTGTGGTGTTCCTGTTTCTTGGTCTGCAAAGAAACAAAATACGATTTCTAGGTCCTCCACTGAGGCTGAATACTGTTCTCTTGCTCAGATAGCTGCTGAATTGTATTGGATCAAATAGCTACTTCGTGACTTCTGCATCTTTCTTCCGCGAGCTCCTTTACTTCTCTGTGACAATGCCTCTGCCTTGGCTTTAGCTCGAAATCCGGTATTTCATGCTCGCACCAAGCAAATCGAAATCGACTATCATTTTCTTCGGGAGAAAGTGGTTCGTGGTGACCTTGAAGTCTGTTTTACTCCCTCTGCTTCCAACTTGCTGATTTGTTCACGAAGCCCCTTGAAGGTGCTCTTTTTCAGCAATTTTTCAACAAACTTTTGAAGCTTGCTTCTTCAGTTTGAGGGGGTGCAATAGATTATATTATTGTATTAAATAAAGTAATGGACAGTTAGTTAGTTGGGTGAGCCCTTGGTGGTTATTCATATGTATAAATACTCTGATTGTAAGTTTGTTGAGTGGGTTAACAATAATACAGAAATTATTCTTCATCATTTTCTCTGAGATTTGCAAAAGTGTCCTAAATAATCATATTTTACATGTTTTTACACCTTTTTTTTTAACATTTTAGGCCCATTTACTTGTATATCCTTGCATGGACAACATTTGGAAAATACAAAATAATATAAAAATAAAAAAGAAAAGAAAAAGAGAGATTTGAATTTCTTCAACCTTGCAAATCAACGTTAAAAATGTTTATCTTCCCCATTTTTTTTTTCCATTTTCTCTCTTCCACAGGAATTTCTTCACTTATCTTCTGTCTTTGTTGCCCTAGTAACGTTTCTTCTCTACTGGTAAAAACTTATGAGTTCATCTTCCCCATTTTTTTTTACACCACTGTCAAAATACCCGTTTGCTTTTGCATTTATTTGCTATTGGTAAAATACCTGTTTGCTAGGTTTTTTTGCTTTTGCGATTTTCATCTTCCCCATTTTTGTTTTTTAGTTTGTGTTATTTTTCCCGCTACTAGTAAGAACACAATATTTTTTTGCCTCCCCCTTTTTTCATTTCCCCAATCTTTTTTATCTTCCCCCTACTTCTTTCTTTGGTGAAATTTTTCGTTATTGGTTTCACAACATTTTTTTTATTTATGTTGTTAAAAATAGTTCATCTTTAGTTTGTGTTTTTTTTCCCGCTCTACTAGTAAGAACACAATATTTTTTTGCTTTTTCCGCAGAACATTATTTTTTTTTCTGTTGTACAAAATGCGAGGCTTCTGGAACCATGTGGCCTCTCATGGGGTTTGATGTGTATAATTCCTTTTTTTTCTGTTATATAACTCTTTCATGGGTTTAATGTGGCCTCTCATCGAGAAAAGAAAATGATATTTGTATAGTGTTGGCCACAACAAAAGGGATTCCACGATTGAGCAACACAAAAATTGACCATGAAAAAAGAAAAAAAAAAACCCTACAATAATATTTGTTTCCTCTATGATGGACGAAAATGGTAGGGGTGTAAATTTTTCTGGTCGGGTCGGTTGTCCGTACAACCCGACCCTGACTGTACGGGACCCGACCCGATTCCGTGTTGACCCAAATTGGGTTGGGTCGGGTCGGTTTTTTCAATTTTATTTTTGTATTTTTAGGAGCATTTTGGGCAAGAGATATAGAGTTTTTTGGATCTAGATCTGAACCTTTTTCACCCAACCAAGATGATCGATCTCAACTCAAAGACCATGGGAATATCTAAACATTGTAATCAGCCAAAATTTGAGTTAAATCGTTTTACCCACTGCTGGAATCACTCAAAGAATCAACCAAAATCAACAAAACACTCGCTGGAAACCTGCTGGCCGCCACATCTAGCCGGAAAACACCCACGAACAAAGACCCACGCCGCACAAACAGGTTGCTTACGACCCACTGCACTAAAAACGCTACAAAACGGCCAAAAAATGCCCTCTGCGAACTGCTGCTACACCAACGCCGCTGTGGGTCCCGTGCTCACTAGAGAAGATAATCGGAGGTGGGGAGATGCACTGCGGCCAACGGATAGCTGAAGACGAAGATGAAACAAAAAAAACTTGTTGTGTAGATGAAGGACACCAATCAGGCAAGAGAGGGGAAGAAGATGAATAATGGAAGACGAAGACTAACATCCAATAGGCGAGGAAGACGAAGAGTCTGAAACGGTTCCCCAAGTCTGAAACCCTAAAAATAGGCGGACATTAAAGAGGCAGACATTTCCCATGTCTGAAACCCTAAAACGCGGACAATTTAAAGTCTTTAAAGAGGCGGTGACCAAACCGAAACCTATCGGTTTGGTTCGGTTCTGTCAGAATTAAATTGACAGCCGAACCGAACCAGTTCGGTTCGGTTTTTTTCACCCCTAGAAAATGGAGTAGACCACGACAAAAGAAGTTTGACCACAGTAGAAGGGATTCAACGATTGAGCAAACAGAAAATGACCACGAAAAGAGAAAAAAAAAACTCTACTATGTCGTCTACTGTTTGGTAAAAATTAAAAGGGAAAATACATTTTTAGTCCCTGAGGTTTGGGTTAGGTTTCACTTTGGTCCCTGAGTTTTCAAACTCAACAATTTAACCCTGAAGTTTGGATTTTGTTTCATTTTGGTCCCTCCATCCATTTTTTTTTGTTAAATACCAACAGACTGCTGACGTGGCCATATTTTTTTAATTAAAAAACTTATTTTTTTAAAATTTTAAAATAAAAATAAATTAAAACAATAAAATATGATTATTTTTTCATTTTTATTTCTTTCTCTCTCTCCTTCAACCCACCAACCAACACACTTGTCGGCGACGTTTTTTTTTTTCCTATTCTTCTTCCTTCTCCTTTCTTTCTTCTTTTCTTCTCCACTATCTTGATTTTCTTTTTTTTTTCTTCCCTTTTCTCCCTTGTTCTCTTCCTCGTTATTTCCTGTCGCTGTTCAACCCTTCCTTCGATTTATTTTCTTCTCCATCATTGTCTCCACCCTCTCGACCTTCTTCTCCAACGAACCACACGTCCTCACTCCATTCATCCTTCCAGTCGTCCTCTCGCCGCTGCTCGTACGTAAGAAGCTCTATCCTCACGTCGCACACTGGAATCAAAGGGAAAATCCCCTTCGATTCGGTCTGAAACAGATCTGGAATGAAACCCAGATCTGGATTTCGTTTGAGGCGTGAATTTTTGGTCGGGGAGAGAGAAAGATGATGAAGGTGTGACGGAGGTTGGGCGTGAAAAGTGGCGAGGCGGTGGGTGAAGAAAAAAAGAAGGAAACATACACTTTTGTTGCTCGTGCGCAGCCGTCAGAGAGGATTTTCGTTGCTGCCTACTGCACTCGACGGAGAGAAAACAGAACTGAGGGAGAGAGTTCAACGAGACCCACTACCATTGCAGATTTCGACTGCTGGAATATGTCCGCTCACACTACGGGCTGTTGTTTTCACCGCGATGGATCTTCACGCTGAAGCTCCCTCTTTCTATTTTATTTAAAAAAAAAAGGAAATGATGAGAGAGAAGAAGATGAGAAAGAAAAGAAAAGAAAAAATAATAGAAAAAAAAAGTTCCACGACCGGTTGCTGCCAGCAAGTGTGCTGGTGGGTGGGTTGAAGAAGAAGAAGAAAGCAATAAAAATGAAAAAATATTAATATTTTATTCTTTTTATTTATTTTATTTTAAAAAAATTAAAAAGAATTTTTTTAATTAAAAAAATATGGCCACTTCAGCCGTCCGTTAGTATTTAACGGCAACATGGATGGAAGGACTAAAATGAAACAAAATCCAAACCTTAGGGGCTAAATTATTGAGTTTCAAAACTCAGGGACCAAAATGAAACATAACCCAAACCCTAGGGTCTACAAGTGTATTTTTTCCAAATTAAAAAGGACATCTATATCTATAAATTATAAAATGGAAAATTGATTTGGGATACTTCTTTCCACGAATGAGCATACCAATTCCCTAATTTTTAGGAAAAAATCGATTGGGACGTGATTGTGAGGAGTTAATAACAAAATCATTATTATAAATAATTTATATAATCCAACATATTATCAAATTAAAATTATTTCAATCATTAAATGAAAGGGCATTTTGGTAACAAAATTAACTCAATTAATGTGTAAAAACCTATAAATAATAATTTTGATCATTGAAGACATTTGTGAAATTTGATGATCAATTTGACCCATCCACTACTTTTAAATAATATATGCCATTTTTTCCCTTTCTTTTCTTCTCTTCTTATCCTTCTTTGTTCCAACAATTAGGTATGCTCACTTTTTATAAGTGAAGGATGAAAGATGTAATGCTTTAATCAACGTCTAACCTTGTGTGAAAGAGACGTGAGATTACTTTTTTATACATTTTCCAATACACTACCAATTACATTTTGATAGGTAGGACTTATGAGAGAAAGTACAAAGTTCCAGTTACCAACATGAGCAAGGGTGGATCTACATGGGAGCTAGGAGGGGCACGTGCCCCTGGAATTATAAATTTAATATATATGTATAGTGGTTTTCATATGAAATTCTAAAATTGTAATTTGGTTTGTTGGCTTGAGGGGGCACAGTACCGTGTTTTCTACTTAGTAGATCAGCGTTTGAAACTCAGCGAACGCAGTTTTGAAATTCCTTTTGTTTTCTTTCGCTTATATACATACATGCAACGATTAACAGACCAACGTTCAAAACTCAGTGAACGCAACTTTGATTTTTTTTTCTTTTGCTTATTATTTTTTTTTTGAAAATGTTTTCTTTTGCTTATGTACATACATGGTTGCAACAATTTGTTGATTTTCATATGATTGGTTAGCATTTTTTTATTTCTTAATTTCACACACGCACATATTAATCTCTGACAAATTATTTTAGAAAAATTAATTACATAAAAAAAGTTATTTCTATCTTTAAAAATCGTACATATTTAAAATTTCATTGTTTGCTTATATATTTAGGTATAGATAATTCTACTATGGTTAATTTTGTAATTAATATTACTCAATTATCTAAATAATAAATAGCAACACATTTACAATTTTATTAATATGAAAGTTAAATTATAAATTTAGTCCTTAAATTTTATAATTTGTGTTTAATAGGTCTTTAAGCTTTTAATTTTGTGTCTAATAAGATCTTAAATCTTAAAGATGTCTAATAGATCTATAAACTATCAGGTTTAATATAAACTTTCAAAATTTTAACTAATAAATACATTATTTTTTGGGAAAATACACTTTTGGTCCCTGAGGTTTGGGTTAAGTGACACTTTGGTCCCTGAGTTTTCAAACTCAACAAAAATACCCCTGAGGTTTGAGATAAGGAGCAATTTGGTCCCTGCTGTCCATTTTGCCGTTAAACCCTAACAGTTTGCTGACGTGACATCATTATTTTAATTAAAAAAATGATTTTTTAATTTTTTTAAATAAAAGGATAATTGTAATGGGTGGCAAAATTAGGGTAAATAATGGCAAATTTAGCAATTTTTTTAAAATATTTGCAAATATGACAAAATTTTTGAATTAATTTTTTATATCCCTATTTTGCCCTTGAATTGTGCGTGGATTTCTCTCCTCTCTTTTTGTTTTGGTAGGTTTCTATCTGATAGAAAGTTTTTCTATCACTGATAGAATCTATCAGTGATAGAAAAACTTTCTATTAACTGATAGAATTAACTTTCTATCAGTGATAGAAGTTTTTCTAGAGAAAGTTTTCTATCAGTGATAGAAAACTTCTATCACTGATAGAAAGTTAATTCTATCGATTTTCTATCACTGATAAAAAACTTTCTATCAGTGATAGAATTCTATCACTGATAGAAGTCTTCTATCAGCTATAGAAAGTTTTTCTATCACTGATAGAATATCAGTGATAGAAAAACTTTCTATCGGTGATAGAATTTTTCTATCACTGATAGAATTAAATTTCTATCGCTGATAGAAGTCTTCTATCACTGATAGAAGTCTTCTACCAGTGATAGAAAATTTTTCTATCACCGATAGAAAACTTTCTATCACTGATAGAAAATTTTTCTATCACTAATAGAACTTTCTATCAGTGATAGAATTAACTTTCTATCACTGATAGAATTAAATTTCTATCGCTGATAGAAGTCTCTATCACTAATAGAAAGTTTTTCTATCACTGATAGAATCTATCCGTGATAGAAAAACTTTCTATCAGTATAGAAGTTTTCTATCACTGATAGCTTTCTATCAGTGATAGAAAATTTTTCTATCACTAATAGAACTTTCTATCAGTGATAGAATTAACTTTCTATCACTGATAAAAGTCTTCTATCACTGATAGAAAGTTTTTCTATCACTGATAGATTCTATCAGTGATGGAGAAACTTTCTATCACGGGTAGAAAACTTTCTATTAGTCTCCGTGAAAACGACAACATCTCTCCAACAATTTGATTCAGTGCCTTCTTCGTTTCTCAACAAGTTAATCGAAAACGCTAATTAACTGATAGAAATTGAAGGGAAAAAAAAACAAAAAGAGCGAGCGAGCGAGCGAGAACAAACCTCAAGTACTCGAAATGTATAATCGGAAGAAGAAAACAACCGTAATGAACTGATAAAGGAGAACAATCGAAGTCAATGAACTGAAAGAAATCAAAGAAAGAAAGAAAAAAAAAAGAGTGATGAAACAAACCTGAACGGAAGAACGAGCTGAAGACGATGGAGAAGTTGAATGCAAAGAGAGTAATTGGAATCAGATGGAAATTTGGGAGAAGAACTGATAGAAAGAAATGAGAAGCTGATAGAAAGAAATAAGAAGTTGATAGAAACTTTCTATCACTGATAGAAAATTTTTCTACCACTGATAGAATCTATCAGTGATAGAAAAACTTTCTATCAGTGATAGAAACTTTATTCTATCAGGGATAGAAATACTTTCTATCAGATAGAAATACTTTCTATCAGATAGAAATACTTTCTATCAGATAGAAAGGGCATTTTAGTAAATACACATTTCAGAACTTAAAATTTTGCCTTTTTTGCAAATCTTTCTACCGGCTGCTAAATCTGTATATATTTTGGGCCGGTTTGCTATATTTGCAACTGACCCTAAATAAATATATTAAAAATATTATTATTTTATTATTATTTTTTAAATTCTCTCTCTTTCTTCTCCATCTTCTTTCTTCTCATCTTCTTTCTCCCTCCATCTTCTTCCTTTCCCCTCCCATCTTCTTCAGCTCCGGTGGTCGGCTGTCGTCGGCTGCCGGCGAACAGCGGCGGCGGCGACGATCGTCGAATTTTTTTTGTTTTTTGCCTTCTTTCTTCTTCTTCTCTTCTTCCCTTCTTCTTCTTTCTCTTCCTTTCTTCTGTTTTTTTTATTTAAAAAAAAGGAGTTTCGGGGAGGAGGAGCTTCAGGTCGCGCCTCATGTACTCGAACGACCCTGCCTTTCCAAGCTTGCGAAGAATCTCCTCGTAAACCGAGGAACTGGGCACAAAGTTGGGATGCTTCGAAGCCCAATTGAAAACTTGAAGCGCCGATACTTCATCAGTCTGGCGACGAAGGGTCTCGATAAGCTGCTTTGGAGTGAAATCAAAGGGAAGCTGATGAACGTTTGGTGAAGAGGAAGTGAAATTCGAGGAAGAAGAGGAGGCGAGGTGGTCGGAAACTGAAGTAGAAAAGAAAATGGAGGAATTGGAGATGGGTTTAGAGGAAAAAGAGAGGGGAGAGTGAGGGAGAGACCATGGATAACACTTCACACAAGTGAAAGCCATTGCGTCAATTCGACAAACACATAGAATGCAGGAAAAATACGAAGAGCTTCGCCGTTACCGAACGAAAACGTGAAGAGGCCAGAGAGCAGAAACCTATTGAACATTCGACGGCATAGGCGAAGTGAATCTGAGTCTGTGATAGAAATCGATGAAGACGATTGCATTCCCAGTGAGTTTTTTCGGGCGAATATCATATTTTTAGGGTTAAAAAAACAGAAGAAAGGAAGAGAAAGAAGAAGAAGGGAAGAAGAGAAGAAGAAGAAAGAAGACAAAAAAAAAAAAAAAAAAAAAATCGGCGACCGCCGCTGCCGTTCGTCGGCAGCCGGTGGCGGCCGGTCACCGGAGCTGAAGAAGATGGGAGGGAGAAGGAAGAAGATGGAGGGAGAAAGAAGATGGAGAAGAAAGAGAGAGTATTTTAAAAATAATAATAAAATAATAATATATTTAATATATTTATATATTTTTATTTAAAAAATTAAAAATTAATTTTTTTAATTAAAATAATAGTGCCACGTCAGCTTACCGTTTGTTTAACAGAAAAATAGACGGCATGGACCAAATTGCTCCTTATCTCAAACCTCAGGGGTATTTTTGTTGAGTTTGAAAACTCGGGGACCAAAATGTCACTTAACCCAAACCTCAGGGACCAAAAGTGTATTTTCCCTTATTTTTTTTAAAAAAATGTCAAATAGATGGAGAACTGCACAAAATTAAATGTTATGTCTAATAGAACATTTAATTTATAAATATCTTGAATATGTCAAAAGACCTACGGGATAGGTAATTAAATATTTGAAGATCAACATTGGACAAAAAATTGAATATTCAAGGACCTACTAGACACTTTTTAAAGTTTAAAGACTATATAGACTCAAATCTAAAATTTTACCAACTAAACTTGTAATTTTATGACTTTTGCCCCCTAGTATCAAGTTTTGGATTTGTCACTGGACATGAACATGACGTAACTGACATAAAGCTTATACTAATAACCAAATGTCAAAAATAAAAATTTCCAATTTCTCATTTTCTATTCTTCTTTTTTTTTTCGTCACAATTTTAATATTACAATTTAGTTAATTTTATAAAATCGAGGAACAAATAGATACCACCTTTAAAAATTTCATAGACAAAATTGTAATTTAACTGGGCAATATGGATTTTTGGGCCCTTTTCATTGTTGTTTTGTAAAAAATGGCCACTTTTTTTAAATCTATTATTTCGGGACCCTTTGTTGATTTTAATGAGGTCAGCAATGGTATAAATGACCATTATAGCCTTTCTTCAATTTTCAAAAAAGGAAATTAATTTTCTACACCACCAAAATAGATTTCCCACCAATTTTCCATTATTTTTCCTTAATGAATAAGGAATTTGGAATGACAAAAAAATTCCTATTCTCATTCCCATTCCTATTCGTATTTTCATTCTTAATTCTTCTAGTTCTTTTGTCCCCATACAATATTCTTTGGTCCCAACACGATTTCACAACATCATCACGTTTTGGATTGGCCAATCACACTCAAAACACTTCCGACATTCGAGTTTCTGAAGGAGGTACGTGATTACTACACTTTCAAGTTTTGATCGTTCAATTTTTTACGTTTAAGAGTACGTTCGTGGGTTTGGGACTTATTTTTGCGTCGCGCTGCTCGAATTCTCGGTCATTTTTCGTTGTTCCCGGCCGGGAATCATATGCCACAGAGACCGAGAAACCTTACCGAGACCGGGAAAATCGATTTCGACGGGAATTTTGGCTGTTTCATTATTTTATTTTATTTTTTTTCATTTTTTTTCATGTTCGTGTAGATAATGCCTCGTGTGTGGGTTTGTTATGGTGGTCTTGGAAGGAGAGGGAAAATGAATATGAGGGTGGAGAGTTGACGGGTTTCGACATAGACATTGGTACTGCATACAGTGACTTCTTAAGTCGATTATATAGATTAACCAGTATAAGTTCAGAGGAATTTGACCTTAGAATAAGATGTGTAGTCCAATTGATGTCTAGGGCCCCTGCGTTTGTTATTAGGAACGATGAAGGCCTTAACACCTTTTTGACCTGGAATAAGGTTTCTGATGTACCCATATACATATCCACAATCCCAAAGTGTCCTAGTAACCAAGCCTCACGACCATTTCCCATCCCATGCGTCATGCCAAATAAGGTGGAGCCGAATTTATCATCAACATCAGTCCCAAACAATATACCATCGACATCTACATCCTTCCCATGCGATGAATCCAAAAATATTCCTTCGTATAACTTGGGGGATGATGAAGACTATGGTAGTGAACTTTATGGTGGCCAAGATTGGGGGGACTACGGAGATGAGGACATGGACACAGAGGTTGATGTAGCTGTGGGCAAGGTTTAAAATGTCGATGTCGATGGAAATGTCGAGGTCCAGATTTTATGGAAATGTCGATGTCGATGGAAATGTCGAGAGACATTCTGGAAAAATTTATGGAAATCGTAGAAATTGATGGAAATTGTTTGAATTAGTTCATGAAACTTTAATTGTGGCTTAATTAGACTATAATGACCCCTTTTTTATAATCATATCTAAAAAGTAAGATAATATTTAGATGGAATTCTCGATTCGAATGTCGATATGTGCAGGAATTTTGAAAAAAAAAAATTGATGAAAATTGTTTGAATTATTAAATGCAAATTTAATTATAGTTTAATTATATTACAATTAATCATTTTTAACCATCTATTCAAGTTACATATAACAAACATATTGAAATTTCTATAAAAATGTCAATATCAATAAAGATTTTGAAAAAAATATGACAATCGAAATAAATTGTTTGAATTATTAAATAACTAAAATTTTAATTATTGACTTAATTAAACTATAGTTAATTGATATTTAACATCTATAATTATATTTGAATGGACAACCAAATATTAAACTTAGATTAATTAGATAATTTTAGACAAATATTATAAAGATACACATCAATAAAATAAAATGTAAAATACTATATTACTAATAGTGATATATAGCATTTTATGTATTAAAAAATTAAAAAAATTAAAATATGTATAATGGTAAATAATCTATAAATAAAAAAAAAAACAAAAAAGGTAGGTAAAAAAGAAAGTTAAAAAAAATTAAAATTGAAAATGTAAAAAAAAAAAAAAAAAAATTAAAATTATGAAAAGACCGCCTGGCACTGCCAGGCGGCTGCACAGGGAGGCGCGTCAGATGCTTGACGCGCCTCCCAAGTTCCACTCCCAATATAGCTTTATTAAAAAAAAAAATCGTGGAAATCTCGAAATTTCGACGAAATTTCGAGATTTCCCCGAAATTTCGTCGAAAAGGGGGGAAAAACGAAATTTTCCCCCCACGAAATGTCGATACAGTCGACATACCGAAATTTCTGTCGAAATTTCGGTATGTCGACCGAAATTTAATACACTGGCTGTGGGTGATAATGAGGAAGAGATTCACGTACAGTACAATGAGGATCCTTCTGCGCCTGAACAAGTGGCGACATGCTCTTCCGTTCCGAGTACTTCATCCAAGGCAATCATCATGACAACTCAGTCTTCCTCTTCTGAAGATGTAGAAGTTGGAGAAGTATTCATGTGTAAGAGAGACTTGTACATGAGGATGTCTGTGATTGCAATGAGAAGGAACTTCCAGTTTAGGGTTAATAAGTCAAAGAAGAACATATGGGTAGCTGAGTGTGTAATTGAAGAATGCAAATGGAGGGTTCGAGCTATGACTGTTACTAAGGGGTGTGAAATATTTAAGATCACGAAGTACTGTAATATTCACACCTGTGTACGTGAAATGTTAACCCATGATCATAGACAAGCGAAGAGTTGGGTTATTGGAAATTTGATCAAGTCGAGGTTCCAAGACGTCGGTCGTACTTATAGGCCAAAGGATATTGTGAACGATATTAGACAAGATTTTGGTGTGAATTTAAGCTACGACAAGGCTTGGCGGGCTAGAGAAGAAGCTTTTATTCTTGCTAGAGGATCTCCAGAAGAATCTTACAGATTGTTACCAAAATTTGGTGAAGCATTGAAAATTGAAAACCCCAGTACAGTGTTCGACTTAGAACTTGAAGATGATGGACACTTTAAGCATGTGTTTATGGCACTAGGTGCTTCTATTGGAGGGTTCAAAAGCTCTATTCGTCCAGTTTTAGTGGTTGATGGAACACACTTACGAGGAAAATTTTGTGGGAAGCTCCTTATTGCGACCGGTGTAGATGGTAACAATCAGTTATATCCTGTAGGGTGGGCCTTGGCTGGGGGAGAAACTGATCAGTCATGGACGTACTTTTTTCGACAGATGGAACGTGCAGTTGGACAAGTTCCTGGTCTGGTCATCGTGTTTGACAGACATGCCAGCATTGGTAAGGCAGTCAAAACTGTATTTCCTAATGCATTTCACTGCGTGTGTATCCGGCACTTAGGGGAGAACCTGAAGACGCATTTCAAGACCGGGAACTTTATGAAACTATTTGACGGAGCTGCAAGGGCATTTCGCGTGGTTGAATTCAATGAGTATTGGCAGCAACTCCCAAAAAATGTCAGGACATACCTACAAGGGGTCGGAGTTGAGAGGTGGGCTCGAGCATACCAGTGTGGTCGTCGGTATAACCAAATGACCACCAATCTTGCGGAGTGCACTAACTCAGTGTTGAAAGAAGCACGAGAGCTCTCAATCACCGCATTCATGGATCATATCAGAGGGTGGCTCCAAGCAAAATACTACAAACGCAGGAATAAGCACTCCAGTAACCAGGGTCAGTGGTCGAAGTTTGCAATGGAAGTTTTGGAAAAAGCAGAGGAGAAGTCACGAAGGCAAGTTGTCAAACCTATTGCTCGATATGAGTTTAATGTCGAGGACGGACATTTGGGTGGACGTGTCAACCTTCACGCTAGAACATGCACATGTCGTGAATTTGAGTATTACGAACTTCCATGCTCCCATGCGATCGCTGCATGCACTTATCGACATATTGAATATCATACACTTTGTTCCAGAGTCTACCATGTGGACTCTTTGATAGATGCATATGCACAGCCCATACAACGTCTTGGGCATGAGTCGGAGTGGAAGAGGTCACCTCAATTTGTCGATGTGGAAGTCTTGCCTCCTCGAAGAGTGCCTAGAGTTGGTCGTCGTCAGACGTTGAGAATACCGTCTACGGGAGAAGTGCGGCATGTCCGCAAATGCAGTCGGTGTGGGAACAGGGGTCATAACAGAAAAACATGCAGACAACCATTGAACAATTCTTGATGTTTTAGACAATTTAAGTACATTTCTCTATTTTGACATTAATATTTGTATCATGGATATGTTTTATACATCAATATTATTACATTTCTATATTTTGAAGTATCTATTTCCTCCGTTCATCATTTACTTTATATCGCGCACATCAAATTAAAAAAAGTAAAATATTGGGAAAAAAATTCATATCAATCTTACGTTGCATGGCTTGAAATTTTACGTTGCATGGCTTGAAATTACGTTGCATAGTCTGTTTATGAACGTATACGATAAGTATATAAGTGACATTTTAACTACAAGGGTATTGAAATGTAACGAAATCATGTTTACTAAAAGAACGGCCTATTGGCCCAAAGTTGTACAGCAAATTGACGCATACAAAACTCCATTTTCTCTTGACTAAGACTACCTAAATCTGATTTAGTTACATCATATTCTTGAAACTTTACAGTGAAAACCCCACAATCTCCACTATCTTGTTGTTGTGGCACTTGGGTCTTCCTTCTGAATCGTCATGGATGTCTTGGAAGAGACGGCTTCTCCTTCATAACGTCACAACTCAGTAGCAACCTAGGGAAGATGGTGCATACTATATTCATCTGTTTCGCTATGTCTGCATCTGAATTCAGTGCCATTAGGGAGTCTGTCAACACAAATTCGCCCATTTCCAAGTCAGCGCACAATAGAACCCAATGGTTTCTACCTAAGTTGAAGGGCATGTAGACAGCATCAACCGAACTCCAATGAACATCATAGTCTGTGTGTTCTCCCTTTACGTATTTAGTGACCGTCTTGAATCTACTCCAATCGAACGTGTCGTTCCAATGGTCACTATGAATGAGTTCTTCGTACACATCCTCGCGCCTCAAAAATTCCTGCACAACATCAAATATTAGTACAATTCAGATTAATTGACATTCTATAAAGATGAGAATACGTACTGTTACAAATACATCAGCCGTGATGAACTTTCGATGGCATAAGTCAGGACGGGTATCCATCTTCTTTCGAACAAACAGGAAGAGAGAGTCAATCACCTACAGAATCAGAAGAATAGTGAATTGTTGTCATAACCCCTATTCTTCCCTAAATGATAAATTCTAAGTCATCTTTAAATATAAACCCTATATCTAAACCCAACCCAAAATCATAAACCATAACATTTACAAATGAATAGCAGTGATAAAATGGTGGTACCTCATCACTCATCCAATGAGACGATGTGAGTAACGTCTTGAACCATTGTTTGCTTCTGTATGCATATATTGTTTTGCGCTCCGATCCATCAGACAATGGGTCATCCAACCATCTCTGGAACTTCGTCTCGTACTCCTCAGGAATGGCACGCATGGGGTTGTATTGCTTAACTTTCCTCCTTTTGCCGTCCGGCCTGGTGTCGGCCCATGGAGACCGAAGCTTCCAAGAAATTTGTCGGTTTCGCTTTCCCCTTTTTTTTACCAATTCATGTGGCCCGATTTCTTTAACCTCCTCAACATCCTCATCACTTAACTCAACAGGCTACAAACATACATTTGATATACATTAGTGAGATTTATATAATATTGTTTACATGAAGACAAATAATTACCTCAGCCTTAGGTACAATGAACTCGACTGGGTCTGTACTTGGGTGAGACTCCACGGCAGTCATTGAGTGAGACCCTACGTCAGTGGTTGGTTCAGACTCCAACTCCTGTATATTAACATACATTTACTCATTAAAATGCTAAATTTAAAATATGATATGGTAAGAAATATTATTACCGTAATATGGTCTATGTCGTGCGCCTCATCAACGACCTTCTCCTTCCCGTCTTCTCCTCTGCCGCTTCCTCCTCCTTCATGTCCTTCTTCCTTATTGTCATCCGGTCTACCCTTGTCTTCGGGTCCTTTCGATGGACCACCCACGTCATCGGGTCCTTTCGATGGACCACCCTTATCATTTGGACCATTTTTCGGTCCAAAGTACTTCTCAGGGTCCACAAATTTACCCTGAAAGTTTACAAATGTTAGAATAAATAAAACAAACCTCAACAACAATGATCAACTACCAAAATACCTTAGAGAGACGACGCAGGAACTTGGTAATAGACTTGAGGCATGTCTCCATATCAGACATGCGAGCATCCATTCTCTCCATCCGGCTATCCATAAGTTGTAGCCACTGGCTACATTCACAAGTCTGCTTTGTTTTCTTCTTTTTCTTCTTCGTCTTATCATTCATGCTATCATCCTCTTTTTCTAATTCCTTCTCTTTCTCTTTCCCTTTGTTTTCGTCCTCTTTTTCCCTCCCTTTCTTATTTGAAATTTCTGGAGAAGCTTCAGTGACATCCAACATCTCAGTATCGGCTATAGTAGCCTCCTCTACAACAGGGAGTATAACCCCAGATACAGTAGGTAGACTCTCTGTTTCTAGAACTGGTTCTTGCCCTGGCTCTAGTACAGGATCAGGCACTGGCTCAGGCACTGGCTTCGGTGCTCGTGGAGGCTCCATCACTCGATTCATGAATTGACTCTCCTCTGCAGAAGAAACAAGACTCAACATAACTCTTGCCTGCAAAAAAAAAAAAAAAGACTTAGTTACAATCAGAAGTTTACAAATAATAATTAAGACAAAACATTTAAAAAATTAAAATAACTAATCGCTCGGGATCCAAAAACCTCATCAGCAATTATTGTGTATGATGGGGAGTGGGAGCAAGACCATCGACGAATGCGTGGGATGGTCGTCTCACTTATTCGATTGGCCACACGTCCAGTGAGAGATGAAACAGTCTCGTATGCCCATATCTGTGTAAAGAAACAATAAAAGAAAAAAATGAGAAACCATACATACTATATGAAGATTACATTTCAAAATTAGTTTAATTATCTACTAACCTAAAAAGCAAAGGGGAAACCGTACAGACTGTATGTCTCTTGCTTCTTTGGACCACCGCCCTTGCGCTTGTACGACTCAACCTTCCCTTTCAGTGCCTTTTTTAGACTTTTGATCGTCTTGTCAAACACGATGGTACTCCAGTCCTCGTTGCAGAATGCAACCCAATCATCCATCAAGTTTAGAGTGCTGGCATCTACTTGTTGTTTGCGTTCCCTCCCCATCAAAGCCAACTCAAAAAAATAAAACGATGCGATCTTAACTGCATCTTCGTCGTTCTCAAACTGAAGGGTCGGAAACAACTTATCTAACTCCTCCACCTTCATACCTACGTTCTCCCTAAAATATAATCTTAGGAGTCTATTGGGAGGACCCTCTCTGTCTCTCCTCATTGGTCTAAAGGAATGACGAAGGCCAGTTATGAGGTCAAATTCCCTCTTACCAAAAGAAACCTTCTGACCCAATAATTTAAAACTCATTACATCTGCCCTATTGTCCTCTACTTCCCTAAGGAGGATGTAATGTACTAATTGGCCGTTAAAAATAACATTTACATCGATTAAGGGCCCGAAATATGTTTGCCTAAAAAGGTTTAATTGGGTTGGACTTAGGGTTGACTTAATATTGCCAATGGTTTTGTTCAAGTATGAGCAACATGTCAACCCAGCGGGAAAATGGTCAGCGAGGGGGATTTTCTCGGTGATTTTCATAATAGACCTAGCAAATTACAACAATTATAATCAACATTTTAAAAAATATATATTAACACATTGCTTACAATTAAAAACAAGTCACTGCCCAAGTTAAACTTACTGCCATTTTTCTCGGTTGACCGAGAATTTGATAATCCCGGTCGAAATCGTGACTGGGAAAGCATCGTTTGCACAACTCGGTTACCCGAAAAAAATTTAAACTTACTGCCATTTTTCTCGGTCGACCGAGAATTTTGAGAATCCCGGTCGAAAATCGTGACTGAGAAAACATCCTTTGCACAACTCGGTTAACCGAGAAAAATTTCAACTTACTGTCATTTTTCTCGGTCGACCGAGAATTTGAGAATCCCGGTCGAAATCGTGACTGGGCTTCATCGTTTGCACAACTCGGTTAACCGAGAAAAATATCAACTTACTGCCATTTTTCTCGGTCGACCGAGAATTTGCAGACGATGCATCCCGGCCGAGATTCTTCCCTTTTCTAGAAAAATTACATCCTAAAATCAACCAAAAGCCACGATTTCGTTCCCAAATTCAATACAGAACCCAACGAAACAGTCAAACAATCACTCACAACATATAATGGCCAAGCAAAAAAGCAAGAAACCCTAGATTTCTAAGAAACCCACATTTAGAGGAGATAATTTCAAAAAACGATTAAAACAATAAGAAATACCCAAAAATGGAATTCAATCCTCACCTCGTGAATTTGCAACTTCGTTGTCGTCGGAAGAATATCAAACACACGGCAGTAGTGTACGGTTTTGGCAATCGGAACGATGGAGCTTGAGAGGGAGAAGAGGGAAAGTTCTTGTCGTTGGGAAGAAGAAATCTTTTGAAATGAAAAAAGGTAAAATGGTAACTTCACCCCTTAATGAGCCCCCAAATAAAAGATTCGAAAATTGGGTCCTTTTTACAAATGAAACATGGAAGGGGCCCATAAAACCCAATTGCCCAATTTAACTCCACTAGTTACTTTTCAAAAAAAAAAAAAAAAAAAAAAAAAAAAAACAAAAACAAAAAACTCCACTAGTTACTGCTGATCTTTGTGAACTCCCAAAAAAAAAAAAAACAAAACAGTATCGAGCGGCTGCGTGAGAACTGAGAAGGAAAGCGAGACCGAGACGATCAGACAGACTTGAGAGAGAGAGATGGCTTGGTGTGCGGCTCGGACCTTTCACATGCCGGCGTTCGACGTCGCTGCACTTCGCTCCAAGACTCCCTTAGCCATCGGCGTCGGTTGCGCTTCGGTGGCCGGAACCACCTTGTGGCGATCTTCCTCAACTTCCAAGCGCCAAATGGCCTTCGCATCCCTCAGCATTTCCGCCGATACCTGTAGGCCCTCATTTTTCTGCTTTTTCTTTGCTTTCTCTTTGGTCGCCGATTGAATTTTCGCTACGGATTGTTCATTACTTTTTTCTGTTGTCATTGACTCTTGTTTTGCCGAAATCTTGATGGATTTTGTAGGGTTTAGTTTGTGTTTCAGCTGAGTAGTTATTAGAACTTTGAAGTCTGGCCTTTCTCTGCGATTAGGTTTAAGCTTGGTGATGGAATATAGTACATTGGTGTCATTTCCCCTTTCTTTGCGAATGTAGTACACAATCTTTTTTGACATTATTCTACTCACACCGTCAACTTAGATTGGAGGACCTTGCTGTAATCCCACCTTTTGGAAAGGTTTGTCCCTTTGGCCACTAGGTTGTTTTGGCCATTTTGGCTCCTTTTTTCAGTGAATGTGTTGGATCATTTCTTATCAAAAAGGAAAAGAAAGAAAGTAATGTCGGAAAATTATTATAGTTTGTTCGAAATGCACAGCACAGCTAATTTTGAGTTCTTTTCATCTTAAATTTAGAAACCTCCTTATCAAGGATTCAAGATGCTCTAGAATGGCATTTCTCATGAAAGCTTTAGGGCGTTTGATGAGCAGGGATAATTAGTGGGGAACAAACTTGAGCATTGGCATCCTAAATCTACGAAATAATTAAAATAAAGATTTTTGGAAATTTAAAGTTTTAATTTTGATAAACAGCTTAACCTTATGAAAAAATTGTAGGGCTTTTCTTTTATAATCTAGTTGTATCAAGCAAGGGTGTTGTTGGAAGATTTGGATTGAAAGAAATAGCAGATTTTTCTCAGATAAAGCTTCTTCCTTTGATCATTTTTCTGAAAATGTACCGTTTACAACATCCTCTTGGAGTGGCTTACACAATTCTTTTTGTAACACTTGCGCTCACTCATCAACTTAGATGGGAGACCCTTTGCCAAAGCAAGCATAGCTCAACGGTAATTGACATGTACCCTCGACCAAGAGGTCAGATGTTCGAATCTCCCTACCCCAAATGTTGTTGAACTAAAAAAAGAAAAAGATGGGAGGCCCTTTACTTTTTATCCTCCAGACCAGGTTTAGGGACCTCTCATCCCTAAGGCATTTTGGTCATGTGTCTATCTTTTGTTGAATATATTCATGTCTTGGTTTCCATTTCTCATAAAAAATAATCTAGTTGTATGCAATGTTTTAAAAGGCTATTGAGGCTTACACCATGAGGCTTGCCTCAAGGCAAAACTCTAACTTTTAGCCTCAAGACTTGCGCCTTCTTTGGACCATAAGAGGCTTACGCCTCTGACAGGAGAGGCTTACGCCTTTATAATAACGCACTGAGGCTTAAAGTCTTTACGCCTCATAAAATGGTTAGAAGAATAGTATTAATTTCTCCATTCTTTAAAAATATAAACGTTTGAGTTGTTACAATTTGAAATATTAGTACTTTTACCACTTAGGCTTTAAAAACATTGAAAATAAAAATTTATATAGTAAGTCAATCGTATAAGTGATAATAGTAGTGATGATGATATACTTGTAGAATTTTTGTTCAAGTAGCAATTCAAGGGGTGACTTTTTCTATACTTTTATATAAGTATTATGTTTAGCCTTAATTGTTCACACAAATTTAGGATTTACATAATGCTTTTAATTAAAATTGAGGCTTACGCCTCACACTGCCTCGAGGCTTGCGCCTCGCCTCTTCAAGAGAAAAAGCCTCGAGGCCGCCTTTGGCCTTTTAAAACATTGGTTGTATGGGATGGCCCTATCTAGGATTTAATATCCTATGAATTTCCTTTTGGGGCTTGGTTTTTTTTCTGCCCTTGTATTCTTTCATTTTTTCTCAATGAAAGGTTGGTTCTTTATAAAAAAAAAAAAATATTCTATCAATTTCCTTGGCAACCAAATCTAGTAGGGTCAAGCAGTTGTCTCGTGAGATTAGTTGAGGTGCACACAAGTCGAGTTGGACAATCATGGATATAAAAATTTCTTCCTTTTGGGAAGAATCAAGTAGCTATTCTTACCTAATTGTTTTTATTGAATGTTTATAGCAGATGCATGATCACCCCTTACCCTTAATATCAACTTCTTGTGTGGCAGGTATCAAGGAAGCTGTTCAGACGGATAAGGCTCCAGCGGCATTAGGGCCATATTCTCAGGCTATCAAAGCCAACAATCTTCTCTTTGTGTCTGGTGTCTTAGGCCTAAATCCTGAGGTAGCTTCATCACCTTATTTTTGTTATTTTTTATTTGATTGTGCTTATGAATTGATTAAGTGGGTTTTTGGATGGTCACTTGACTTGAAAGTTTGAATATTTTTCAATATTTGTACTGTAATATTGAAAAGAAAAAAAAAAAAACAGAAAGATGAAGTGGGTTTCTATGTGTGCGTTTGTGCACATTATTTTGCTGCCTAATAGAATGTGCATCCTCATGTTCTATTGCAGACAGGGAAATTTGTCTCAGATGATGTTGAAGACCAAACTGAGCAGGTATATATCCATTGATTATGTTGCCTGTTCGTATCCTGTCCATGTAGATTAAACATTTTAGCTGAATACAAAAAATTCTAAGTCAATAAATTTGCAGGTCCTCAAAAATATGGGTGAAATATTGAAAGCTGGAGGTGCCAGCTATTCTTCCGTGGTTAAGACAACTATTATGTATGAGATTTTGGCCTCTTTTCTCTATGATCACAATATCTTTGCCCTTTGATCTTTATATCTGAACAATTAGGGAGTTGTTTGGTAGTTGTTTTAAACAATGGTTTTATGCTTTTATCTACTTTTAAGAACAACCTTTGAGTGGTTATAAAAGTTAAGATAATTGTACCCAACAAACACTATTTACAAGTTATTCTAAAGGTTTAGATTCTATTTTTGTCATTTCTTATGTTTATTTGATTTATCAAACTGTCGTAGCCCTTTACCCTTTGTATTAAAAATCTCTTGTCTTTGTCATTAATTTTGCACAGGTCAAATTAACTGAAACTTGACAAAGTATATCTTTTGCTAATTTACTTGATGAGTAGCTAGATCAAGATGTCGTTAGTCATTTGTTGGGCTTCAAAATGGATAAAGACTTTTGTTTAATAATTAATTGAAAATTAATGTGTGGACTAAACATAGGTTTATAGACAGAGTGTTGGGACTATAACATGTGATGTTCGGAGACCTAAAAAGAATGGGTATGGAAATTCCTGGACCAAAGTAGGATTTAAATCTATTCCAAAGAAATTGTCTTTTGTTATGAGAGATCAACTTTTAGAAGATGTTTACCTGGACGCGTTTTCAATAAATAATCATTCTAAAAGTATTGAAAGAGTTTTTCAGAATACTCCCGTGTTTTTCCTGATTCAGTTTCTCTCTTCACAATTCTTTCTTGCAGGTTGGCTGATCTGAAGGATTTCAAGAAAGTAAATGAGATTTATGGTAAATGTAAGTTCTGTTAAACTGCCACTAGTCTCTCTGTCATCAAATGCGAAGCATTTAAGTTAGATAATAGATACACATGTATGATCACTCTCTGTCCCCATTACAGTTCTAGTTTGTAGAATATAGTTATTTGAGTGAATTTGAAAATTACAACTTCAATGAATTTTATATATGATTCTGCTTGGAGAAAAATATGAACTCTTTTCTTTTTAACTATTTATCTGGCTGTGTGACACTTGGTGGTTACTTTGATACTTTGGTTTGTTGTTTTCTTTTGGACCAATTATTATGGGTCAGGTGATAACAAGTGGATGTTTCATTTACCGAAGGATGTATTCTTGATATACATCCTTGAGATAAGGATGTATTCTTCAACTAAAAGATCTTTGATGTCCTCAGATTAACATTGGCTCTATTTTTAGAGATTTCAAGCTCAAGTTGAGATGGTTTTCACTTTGTTTTCTTTGCTAACTCTAATGCAGACTTTCCGGCCCCTGCACCAGCTCGGTCAACATATCAGGTTGCAGCATTGCCTTTGGATGCTAAGGTCGAAATTGAGTGCATTGCTACACTTTGAACTCTTTCCTAATTTCAGGTACCCAATTCTCAAGATATCATGAATTAATTAATAAGATGGAAATAGCAATTACAGGAACACCCCAAATCCAATTTGGATTTTGTATTCCCTGAGGCTTTCTCGTTAATGTATTGAAACCACTTGACAAACACATGCTTTTTACCAGTGAAAGTAGAAGTTAGATGAAACATGTTGATGTTGCGCAAAATTACAGGAATGTCTTCTTCCATAAATTGTTTCTTAACGAACCAACTGTCCAAGTCCTGTAAATTTCTTTCTTTCCAAGGAAGGCAATCAAGTCTAAGGTTACCAATACGATTTTTAAAAATAAAAAAATAAAAAATATTTTATAAAAATGAAATGAACTTAAGTTTGGAAAATATGACAAAAAAAATTTGATAATTTATTTTTGAAAAATAACAAAAATTGTACAAAAGAATAAAATGAAAATACAAAAGTCTAAAACTAAAAAAAAAAATTGGTTTGAAAAAGTATTAAAAATAAGAGAAATTTTGGTAGATAGACCGTTTTGGAGACATATTTTCACAAATGTCCAAAATTTTCGATATTTACAAGATTAGATTTTCGGATAGATTTTCAGACCTTTATACTCTTGGTAATATCATTTATTCTCAAATAATATTAAAATCGACAATAATACATTCCACAAAAGCCAACCGAATATGCTACATTTTAGGAAGGTTAATTTTCACAAAATCTCCTAAATTAAGGAATGTTTCCATAATCGTGGTTCCCTCCTTCATTCTCCGTCTGTGTGCCGTTTTGGTTTTATTTCCGGCCTCTTCCAATTTATTTTCTTCTCTTTTCCGGTAGCATTTCTCTCATTTTCTGTTGCATATTGTCGTCGGTTTTCATATTATTTTTTCCCTGTTTCATTGGTTTCATACTATAGTTTTTGTTCGGATTGCATACAGACTATGTAACTTTGCTTGTTCGGACTGCATACAAAAGTTTCCCTGCTGTATTTAGGTTTTTTTATGTAGTTTTCCAGTGTTTTGGGACGACATTGAGTGAGCCTCTACGTTCCGTTTTCCAGTCGTTTGAAGATGGGTACGTTTTCAGTTTTTATATTTTATATATTCCAAGAGATATATCGTATATGGCTACGTTTTAAGTTTTTATATTTTATATATTAAAAGGGATATATCGTTTTAGTCAATGTAAGTTTCGTACACATTATAAACATTTTTTTTATGGCTACATTTTCAATTTTAATATTTAATATATTCCAAGGATATCTCATTTCAGTTAATATAATAATTAAAAAAAAAAAAAGTAAATAAGAAAACGTTTCCTTCCAAATATGATTTTCAAGGATGATTTTTTTTTTTTTAAATCTCTCTCTCCTCATAACCGCACCTCAAAAAAAGTAAACTCTCTTAACTTTCACCCAAAAAGAAATCGTGCGTGATGATTTTTTTTTTTTAAAAATGTTTCCTCACTTCTCATAACCACACCTCAAAAAAAGGAAAATATATCTCATAATCGTGCAAATCACAACGCATACATGAACGAGATTCTTTCTATACAATATATATATATATATATATATATATATATATAGAAATGATATAAATATACAGTAGAACTATCACTCAATTGATTGTAGAATGTAATAATTCTCCAAATAATAAATATATATCATGCATTATAATATATAATCAATATACATAATCTATTATATATTAGATATTCATTATTGTGTATTCAATTCATAAGTAAAATGCCAAAATGATAAATATATACCATATTGTATCATAAATATATACTTATAATTATATTATATAAACCTTATTATTTTTTTAATAGGTAATAAATCGTGGGGTTTTTTTTTCGTTCACTCTCTCTCATGCCAAAAATCGTGGGTTTTTTAGGGCTGAATCGATTTGTTTCCTTTTTTCCGCTCTCTCTCTCACGCCAAAAAATTATATTGAAAAATGAAATTTGAAAGGAAACAATTTGTTTCCTTTTTTGGTTTTATTATTTTTTTAATAGTCATATATGAGGGCTAAATCGTAAAAGGGAGTATATGAGGGCTAAATCGTAAAAGGGTCATGATTTTTATGAAAAAAATTTGAGTCATTAAGCCTTTTATGTAAAAAATGGGAAACTTGGACATTTATGAAATATATGGTCCATATTTGGGCTATCTATGTACTTTTCCCTACCACCACGCATACATGAACGATAAAATCAATACTACCACCAGCCAAAACAGGGAGGGGCAAATCATCATTAAATGATTATCATTTCGTGGAACATTAGAGGCCTTGACTTAAGGAAGAAAAGAGCCTTTATCAAGCACTTCCTAAATTCCAGCAACCCATTTGTCGTGTCATCCTCCAAGAAACAAAGTCCTCAATTGATGGGAGATTTATCAAATCTATTTGGAGCTCTCGTTTTATCGGATGGTCCTCTCTTGATGCCATTGGATCGTCAGGTGGCATTCTCATTATGTGGAATGAGCTTATTCTCGATATTATTGAAGTGGTCAAAAGTCCTTACTCTCTCTCCCTAAACCTTTCTTTGGTTGATGGTTTTAATCTATGGATTACAAGTGTTTATGCCCCAAACTCATCTTCAGAGAGAAAGTTATTTTGGCAGGAGCTTTATGACTTTCCAACTTATGTGAGTCGAATTGGATTTTGGGAGGGGATTTCAACCTTACAAGATGGTCTTGAGAAAAACCCAACCAATAACCTCCTAGCAGAGGCATGAAAATTTTTAACAAATTCATAGATTTGGTGGAGCTTAATAGATATCCTGATGTAGAATGGTAAATACAAGTGGACTAATTGTAGGGCCAAAACCCTCATAGACCGCTTCCTGATCTCTGATCGTTGTGTTCAAAAGTTTGATAATGCCTAAACCCTAAACCCAAAACCCTCATAGACCGCTTCCTTATGTCGTCTCTCTCGCACCAAATTCGATCACTACCCTATCAAACTCACTTTGGGTAAGGAAAGATGGGGATCAACATCATTTAAATTCTCAACATGTTGCTAACACATAAGTCCTTTGAGTAATTACTGGAAAATTGGTGGAGCCAACATCCTTTGGTAGGCTGGCCAAGTCATGGCTTCATTCAAAAGCTCAATGCTTTCAAAATTATTCTAAAGGAGTGGAATGTAAATACCTTTGGCAAACAAGATTCTGCAAAGCAAGACCTAATAAATGTGCTAAATGCCATTGATGCTAAGGAAGATTTGGGTCCTTTGGATGAATGTACAACCAAGCATAGATTATCCATCAAAGCTAATCTGCTTACCTTGCCTGCCCGTGAGGATTCTCTATGGAAGCAAAGATGCAAGCTCAAATGGTTAATTGATGGGATGAAAACACTGCCTTTTTCCACAATTATATGGTTGCCAACCGAAGAAGAAATTCTATTATGGAGCTTTTATCTCAGACAAGAGAGAGCCTAATTGATGACGCTAATATGGAAACAAAATTCGTGGAGTTTTACAGAAAATTATTTTCTAAAAAGGAGGGACAACGTTTTTTGCCTGAAATAGACGATTGGGGTCAGATATCAGAACATCATAGAATTAGTTTGGAAACTCCCTTTACTGAAGAAGAAATACACAGAGCAGTCAACAAATTGGTGACAAATAAGTCTCCCGGATTGGATGGATTTACAATCGAACTCTTTAAAAAAGCATGGAACATTCTTAAGGAAGACATAATAAGAGTGTTTAATGATTTTTTTAAGAGTGCTACTATTAATGCTAGCTTAAACGAGACCTATGTTTGCCTTATGCCCAAGAAGATGGGCGCCAAATTTGTTGGTGACTACTGACCAATAAGCCTCATGTCGTGCCTGTGCAAAATTGTTGCCTGAGTTTTATCAGATAGATTAAAGATAGTCTTACCTCACACTATCACTGACTTCCGGTTTGCATTTGTTGCTAATAGACAAATCCTAGATGCCTCTCTCAATGCTAATGAGCTTATTGATGATTTGAGAAGGAAAAAAGGAGAGAGGAGTTTGCATCAAGCTTGACATTAGAAAGGACTTTGACATGGTTGACTGGGAATTCCTTGATGATATTCTTCATGTCAAAGATTTCAATATTACTTGGAGAAGAAGATGGATAAGGGGATGCATATCATTGGTTAACTTTTCTATTATTATTAATGGTAAGCCTAGAGGAAAATCGGTGCTTCTCGAGGCCTCCGTCAAGGTAGTCCTTTGTCTTCCTTTTTGTTTATTTTGGTGGTTGATTGCCTTAGCAAAATGCTTATCATAGAAAAACAAAAAGGTCTTATTAGGCTTGCACGTTGGTAAAGGGTCACATGCTCTATCCATCACTCATATAAACAAAAGAGTATGAAATTGGCCAAAATAATCTCTAAGACCAATAATAAAATACCGGGAAAAATAGCTCATAATGTGAGCTATCAGTACGTTAGTGACACTTTCTTCCCTTTTAATTTTTAAAATTATAATAAAAATTACGTTTAGCCATTATTTAATTTCTAAAGACAGTTAGCCATTTTTCAATTCTACTATTAAATCCTAGCCATTTTTCTTGTTGCCCCAAAAGAAATTCTTCACATGGCATATTCCTTTGGTCCAAAGCGGAAGCTTGTAACGACCCAACTTCTCATGACTAATTTCTAGGGTCGTTACCACATGTATGCCTGCTTACTTTTAGGAAAAAGCTCATTTTGAAATAAACATTAACATAAAACATTCGACATTTTAAAGAACGAAAACCTTTCGACCTGGGATCCCAAATAAAACTAGAAAACTTGCAAAAACTCCATTAAAACAGAAGTTTCCTAAGAACAACATAGAGACATTTAAAACCTTAAGAATCACCATTCACAAAACTGACTAAAAGCAAAACAAGTAAACTAGAGTATGTGGAAGTCTCACATGTTTCCATGGCTCGTTAGCAGCATTCCGTCACACACTCTATATGTCCTGGCTTGTACTTGAAAGGAAGCATTTTGAAAAGAATGAGTATTAAAAATACTCAGTAAGTAACGCTACTATTGGGAGAGGATTACATGCATTAAATGGATAGCTTGAGGTTAGTTGCTACTAAAGGGCCTAATGGTCATCTCATTTCATTTCTTTTCATTTATTATGTCGTATGAGTCACGTGGACAATTAACCAACTCGTCGCATGCTTACCAACTCACTGGAGGTGCACAAGTGGGAATCGTGAGAGATCTCTACTCCTACTGATGGTAGAAGGCACCCAGTCAGTGGAGCAAAGTCTCACCCATCAAGGCACCTATGTGTGCATAACACTCTAATTGCCAACTCACTAGTGGGGCGTCCATGAGTTTTTTTTTTGTTAGAACTTTACTTCTACAGATAGTAGATGACACCTAGTCTGCGAAGCCGAGTCTCGCCCATTTAGCTCCTCATCTCCGTCTATAAACATCTCAATTCTAGGTGTTTAATTGCGATGGTCCCTACTAAGATAAGTAACCTATCCTCATTTCGTATTAGGGCCCCTATTAGCCAGTTTAACTTGCAACTTAACCATCAAGTTTCTTTCTCATAAAGGTTTTTGAAGGGCTAATCTAACATGTTCTAACTACCTCACCTTTCATCTCATTCAAGCATAGATATCATAGCTAACATCCAAAACACTAAACAGAAAAGACATATGCATAGTTTTTACAGCCAACGACCAATATCAACACATCGTAATCCTAGTGACATCACTAAACTTAGCCTCGTTATTCACTGTAATGCTACCAAAAATTCGACAGCATAACGACATATGTATAACTAACCCCAAATTTTCTTGTCACCTGTAAACAAGAGAATACATTTCTATATTCAAAACTGTACAACTACAAACTTCCACAACACTTCCGGTCAATAGAACAGACTCCAAACTCCCACAAACAAAGCGAGTTAGGTCCCACATCTACAACTCAACCATATAGAACCTCTTACTTTCCCCAACATAGAGCATTCAGAGCATTCAAGGTTTAATCAAGTGGGGTTTAATCTAAATAATATATTAAAATATATTAAAATGCATGATCATACTTAACCTAAGGTGAGATTTAATCTAAATGACATCCACAAAGCATTTAAATAGCAATTGAACCGGTTAATTTTGGCCCCTAGGATAAAATAAAGCATAAATTACAATAATTTTAGCTAAATTCTATCCTAAAAATCCTTCTGCAACTCCAAATACTGGTCTAGACCGCCCGAACCACTTCGAACCATCATAAAAAAACACAAACTGAGCCAAATTCCAACTGAATCGGACCAAATCGGTCCCAGTCCAGATGGACCATGCGAACTAGACTGCCAGCTACCTTGAACCGCCTGAAACACGTCCTCGCGAACTGCCACACATCGTGACAACGTCTATTCTTTGTCTTTTTCTTCGATTTCAGCCGTGAATTCAACATTTTTCATCTCATAAAAAACTTAAACTACACCTGGACTTACAAAGGACTCGATTTTACATAAAATACTCGAAACACCGGGCCCTTACATGATCAAATCACATAAAAAACAGTAAAATCTATGGTCATAAAATTAACCTAAACAGTCCAATGCAAACCATACATACATTATGCATTAATCAATCACACCAATAGCTAATGCAAATTTTAGAGAAACAAAATTAGATCTACGATCGACTTTGATACCAATTGAATGATTGAAATTCCATAATTTCGTAAAGCGGAAGCTTGATTGGGACCGATTCGTAATTAATTTTGTTTAATCTAAAATACCAATACATTGACAATAATCTTAAAACTATTCTAAATTTATATTGAGGCTAAACATACAAAAATATTAGATTTAAATCTAATTTATAAAGTAACAAATTACTTACTATCGTTGACAACTCAGATTAAATTCACCAACTACTTGTGAAATAATCAAGAACTACTGCGAACACAACTACTATGGCTACACCGGTATGACTCTGAGACTTTTAGAGGCAAGAGACTGGTGAGAGTCTAGAAGGAGCCTTCAGGGGAATTCTCTGAGAGTAGGAGAATGAATGTGATGCATTTCACCCCACCCCAGGGGTCCTATATATATATATATATAGTAAAAGCAAAGATCTTTTCCTAATAGGAAAAAGAAGAATAGGACAAGGTCTCTAATTTGCCAACAAGAGCATAGCTCAACTAACATAAAGTTATATTGATGACCACGAGGTCTGTAGTTCAAATCCCCTACCCCACATATTGTCAAAAAAAAAAGGTCTCTAATTTTAATAAATAAATAAATAATTCCATAATTAATTAATTACCAAATTAAATATCATATATTTAATCTTAGGGATTTTATTAAAATTAAAATTAATATGAATCAAATTCATATTAAAATTTATTTGAACTCTTTCAAATATTTTCTCTCAAGAATTAATTTTTGAAATTAATTAAAAAATTATATTATAAAGTTTCATAAACTTTATATTATAATGTATCAATATACATTATATGATTCCCCTAAATAAATTGAACACTTTCAATTTACAATTTATACTTAATTGCCTCAAGTCTCTTTACGAGCTACCGATGGGACCTAATGGACCTATAGATCAGAAGCTCCAACGATACGAGACTAATTGGCTAAACTCATTAACCAAGTTAGTCTACATTCGTTAACTGTGGGTCACTCCACTAAAGATCCACAACTGCACTCTTCTCACTGTAGAATATTTCTGTGTCCACGGATATCGACCAATGCAATAAGTCAATTCTTCACTGTGTTCGTAACACCAGCTGGGTCAAATTACCGTTTTACCCCTGGGTTACCTTTGGTTCCTTAAGTACCACTAATGAAACAAGTTGTTTAGGGTCCAACCACTAAACGGGAGTTCCTCTCGGGCCAAGAGAGGATGACGCGCCTTTGTTCAAGCCCCTGAATCAGCCCTTAAGGGAACACACATCTACTCCCAATAGGGGAAGGAGTGAATTCCATCTTGTACTGTTATGTTCCCAGCCCCCATTCGGTCTTGCCCCTGAAATGGTAGGATTATTGAGTCGGCGAACTGGCCACTCTCACCCATACAAATCTAAGGACACCCCCTCCTGAAAGGGGTTCATAACAGACTCAGGATGGAGATTGAGTTACCTAGGTCATCCTATTGAAATAGAAACCTAAACTAGTTAACGGCGTTACATCTAGTGGTTACTATTTCACGGTCCGGTCTTATGCAAACTCATTGCATAGGATACTCCCACTCGCATGTCTCCTACATGGATGCTTTAGATCATTGCATCTGTATCGAATACAAGGTGGGCAGTATCACATAGTGTCACTAGGATAAGGTACCCAACCTTATCCCTATACTATAGACCTTTTAGGTTGTTACTTGTGTTGGGTTTTATGCCCTAAAACTCGTAGATAGTGAATGTAACCGTTGACCGGATATTAATGAAATAATATTGATATATTTTTTCCATTAATTGTTATTAGTTATTTTATATTTGTCTTTGCCTAATAATAACCCTAATCCAATAAACTAGACATCCAAGGCTGTAATATGAGTCTTGAACTATATGTAGCGACATATGGGATCATTGTTCAAGAAACAGCCTAAAGGGTCTATAGTATAGGGATAAGACTGGGTGCCTTATCCTGGTGACACTATGGATACGGCCCACTTTGTATTTGATACAAACGCTGCGATCCAACGCGTTCGTGTAGGAGACATGCGAGTGGGGGTATCCTATGCAATGAGTTTGCATAAGACCGGACCGCGAAATAGTAACCACTAGTTATAACACCGTTAACTAGTTGGTTTTCTATTTCACTAGGACGACCGAGACAACTTAGTCTTAATCCTGAGTTGATTATGGACTCCTGCTCATGAGAGACTGTCCTTTGATTTGCATGGGTGAGAGTGGCCAATACGCCGACTCAATAAGCCTACCACTTTGGGGACAAGATCGAATGGGGAGCTGGGAACATAATCGTACAAGATGGAATTCACTCCTTCCCGACTTTAGGGAAGCAGATGAGTGTTCCCTTAAGTGGTTACTCCGAGTCTTGAACAAAGGGCCCTACCCTCTCAATGGCACGAGAGGGTTTTTCTGTTTAATGGTTGGACCATAAACAGATTGTTCATTAGAGGAGAATTGATACTTAAGGAAATAGAGGTGACCCAGGGGTAAAACGGTAATTTGACCCAGCTGGTGTTTCGGACACTCGTGAAGGACTAACTAGTCGATATTGGTCTAAGTTCCGTGGACACAGAAAATATGTCTGCAGTGAGAAGAGTGCAACTGTGAGTCTATAGTGGAATGTACACACAGTTAACGAATATTGATTATTGTGGTTAATGAGTTTAACCAATTAATCTCACATCGTTGGAGCTTCTGATCTGCAGGTCCATAAGGTCCCACTGGTAGCTCGTAAAGTAATTTGAGGCAACTAAGTAATTAAATTGAAAATGTTCAATTTACTAAGGGAAATAAATATAATATATATTGATATATTATTATGAGAGAAATTAATATTTGAAAAGTTCAAATATAAATTTATGGAAGATTGAAAAGAATTAATTAATTTAAGTCCTAAAAGTGTTTGGGCAAAATTAATTAATTCAAGGCCGAAAATTAAATATGTGATATTTAATTGGTGGTTAATTAATTAAAGAATTCATTAACCACGAATTAATCAATTATGTAAATAAATAATCACTTAAGGAAGTGATTAATCATTTATGGGAATGATCTAATTACTTATGGAAGAAATTAGTCATTTATGGAAAAGATTAATCAATTGGGAATTGATTGATCATGATTGATTAATTAAGGAATAAAGATTGAATCAATTTTGGAAAAGATTGATTTAATTGAATATTTTATTCATGGCCTCTCTTCTATAAATAGAACACTAGACCTAATTGGTCATGACACTTGACACTCTTGAAAGACAAGACCTAGAATTCTCTCTAGCCTCCCTCTTAGAGAAAGACTCCCACAAGTCTTTGGCCTCCTAGACTTAGAGACATACCGGTGTAACCTCTGTGGTTATTGTGTCAATCAAAGAAGAATTTCCAGCGAAGAATACCTTGAAGCGGCTGCTGCGTTTTCGTTCGTGGAGCTTCGTTGGCGAAGAACGGTCAAGTCTACAACGGAGGTTTGTAACGGTTCTTCCTCTTTTCTTTAGAAAAGTTTTAAAAATAAATTTAGATTTATTTTAGCATGTTTAAACCGATTTTACAGCGGCTTTAAAGTTAGTTTAAAGTTTTGTTTGAGTTTTCGTAACGGTTTTTAATGTTAATTAATATACGGCGTAAGGTCCAATCGATGCGCTTCCGCTGCGTGGGGACTTTTATTCCCTTCAACTTGGACATCGATCCCCGTATGTCTCCACATACTAGTCCAAGTTTCATTTAAACAATCTTGGATCTTAGTTTATTGGATTTAGAGTTTATTAATGCAAACTCGATTATTCAATAACCAAATTACTGAATTACTCAAATAACACTTTATTTAGATTGATTAATTTGTTTCATTTACTATCTACGAGTTTTAGGGCATAAAACCCAAGATGACGACGAAAGAGATCGAAGAGGGAAGGGAAAAGATGGCGTCGACTACTGGCGCGAGAGGGAAGGCGACAGACGAATCCAGTTGGGGTTGGGGTAGAGGGACGACATCGCGAGATCGAAGAGGGAAGGGAAAATAGGTGGCTGTACGGTTAATTGAGAGAAAGAGAGGGAGAGAGCCATGTGATAGAGAGAAAAAGTCTGAGTTTTTTTTTTTTTTTTTTAACAGGTTGTTACAAAGCTGGTGGACATGTGACGCCTAAGGATAGAGGGGTACATGAATGAACCGAGATCACATCTGGATGAGAGGGATCCTGAGGACATGAAAGTATGGCCAAGATAAGCTTAAAAGAATTGATAGGTACTACCTATACGAACAAGGTGCACCTTCCTTTTCGGTGGCTCGATCATAGGAACTAAGTTAAGCGTGCTTAGCTTGGAGAAGTTCTATGTTGGGTGACCTCCTGAGAATTTTCCTAGGAAGCATGTGAGTGAGGATAAAACATGCTAACCCCGTTTTGGTTTGTGGGGACAGTCTTCAATCTTAGAAGTAGTTTCAGACAAATATGGTGGCGTGAATGTCGGGGTCGTTAGGTGCCAAATTTGGATTCCGAATCCTAGGCCTGGGGCGTTACACTATTAATGTGTCGGTCCCATCTGAGTTAGTGAAATTGAAAATTTTCTCCCCCCCCCCCAAAGTTAAGCTTGTTTCTACACATCCGTTGTGTATACCAGTATCTGCATCCTGCATGTCCATAGCTACGTAGAAATCCCTGTATGTGCCATTTTGAAACTCACTTATCATTCAAAAGACATCCTTATCTTCTGAAAAGATTATATTGATTGGATTGTTTGACTAGTTCCTGAAGAGTGAAAATCGGGAAATACTATTATTGTCTGAGAGATTGAGGTGGTTAGCCACACATTCCTTGAATTGAGAGAGGTTGGAATCACAACGAATAGTCACAGTTCCATACTTGAAATCATTGTAGAGGTTTGTGACATTTCAGATATTGTCGAATAGAATCGTAACCTATTGTTAGCCATTTTGTGTGATTTGGAAAAATTTGAATTAAGCTATGATAAACACTATTCTAAACATGTTATGAAAGATTTGAATTAACCTATGATATTTAAACGAAGTTTAAGAATCATTGGAGATAAACCCACGTTAATATAGGGATAGTCTATTTTACGGTTGGAGTGGGAGAAAAAAACGGATTCCATGAATTTTGGTTGGATATCAAATCGGTGTGCATGCATCCAACAAAATTTGAAATCAAATCTTCAAACGAAATCTTGGATATATAATGACAGTTTGTAAACGACGTCTGTGTATGCACGTATACTAGGGATAAAATGGAGAAAAAAAAAGTAGCAACTGGTTTTAGCCAAAAAAAAACAAAGGAGTTTTTTTTTTTTTTTTTTTCCTAGCCATTTGTTACAATTTCTCTTTTTCTTGTTGTCCCATGTAAGAATCAAGGGGAATTGTGCTAAATGGCTACAAAAAAAAGCGGGCTTGATTTTTAGCTACGGAAGTTTGGTCTTTGCAGGCGTGGCTACCGGAATAATAGGAACCGTTTTCCTGAATGTTTTTGGACGTTTTTACCCCTGGTATATACGACTATATACAGACGGCCCTAACGTCCGTTTTTGTTACACGCACGTTGCTCGGCTTTTTCTTGCACGCTGGGTGTATCCCGGTTTACACGTGATTTGGTCCCTTTATTGCGCTCTGGATGTATCTCTATTTACCCGAGATTTTGGGGGGCGATCTGTTGTGATCTGTTAAGGACTACCTACTGTTTAGGCGTAGGTAGTTTCCAACGATTATTTATTTATTCCTTCACATTGTTGCCCCTCATATAAATGTCATATTGTATTATCTTTTTGTTTTATATCACGATCACATTGCGACAGTAATTTTCCGTCCTAATCTAACATGGCAACAGTTCAACAGGTCACGATTTTGTTTGGTGGTGTCTGGAGTGCTGAGGGTATTTACAGTGATTTCAAGTCCGGAAGCGTGGATGTTAGAATTGATTCGAGTCTCCAAGAGTTTAAAGTATGTCTGGCGAAATACCTTCAGCTCCAGGACGGTAATATGATTACTCGGCTAACACTCTTCAGGAGCTGGTCGAATAACCCAATTAACATAATCATTTCTGAGGACAGAGATGTTTTTTGGATGGTCAACGGTTTTCAAAACGGTACATACAGGGGGTGCTGTATAGTCGTTGACACCCCGGGGGTCAATACTAGTATACACCCTATGGGGACAGACGCGGGGACATCCCCTAAAATCCGTTACCTTATTGCAAATATAATGGAGGGGGAAGGAAGAAACGAACCCCTAAAATCTCGGGATTGCAAGGAAGAAACGAACCCCTAAAATCTCGGGATTGCAAGGAAGAAACAAATCTTTCTGTTGCAAATATAATGGAGGGGGAAGGAATCCGTTACCTTATTTCAAATTTTTTGGTACAGGCCTCGCGTAGAAGAAGAAAGGGTTGAGCATGCAATACGTGTTCGTCGGCGTACCGGATGAAGGTCGCGGGGACGACAGGGGGGGCGTCGACGTGATGCAAGAGGTAGGTAGCGATATCCACTATGGTTGGCGGTGGGAATGCAGGGTTTTTTGTGTCATGATTACGTTTCTTTTTTGTTTCTCAAATTTTCGGAGGTTTTAGGTGCAGGTAGTAAATATGCAGATGGACAGGAATGTTGTTCCTGATCAATGGAGTTCAGAGGTGTTTCTCTCTACTGACGGGGTGGTGGAACTTTGTACTCATTGTCCGACAAGGTATTTACTCCTATTCCCGGGGAACAACTAGGGTCTTTGTACTCATTGTCCGACAAGGTAGTAAATATGCAGATGGACAGGAATGTTGTTCCCGATCAACATTGCAGCAGATGTGTCATAATTCCGGTTTCTTAATTTTTCAGAGGTTCTTAGGTGCAGGTAGTAAATATGCAGATGGACAGGAATGTTGTTCCTGATCAATGGAGTTCAGAGGTGTTTCTCTCTACTGACGGGGTGGTTGAACTTTGTACTCATTGTCCGACAAGGTATTTACTCCTATTCCCGAGGAACAACTAGGGTCTGGTACATTTGGGTTTCAAAATAGTTGTGTGTCTTTTTTATTTTCGGATTTTCAAACCTCCTAAAATGTCTCCAACTATTTTTAGGGGTGTTTTTTTATCTCTCTTAAACTCTGATTTTGGTTTTAAACGTTAACAACACGTTAGGAAGTTTGTTGAGGGGCATTTTTGTCTTGTATAATTAGGGAATTATTAATTAATAAATGGTTTAGCCATCTATTTAATTTACAAACGTTTGTAGCCATTTTTCAAGCCACCTTTTTATTTGTAGCCATTTTTCTTGTTGCCCCAAGAATCAAAGGTTCAACATCTACAGGTGGCCCACCATATTAAACATGGGCTCTGATACAGAATCCTACCGACTTCACAAGCCCATTGGTTGACCTATTGCTCCACATCCCAACAATTGGTCTATCTACTCTTAATCACTTTTATTTAGGGGTACTTGCACATATAGCAAAATATGTCAAAATAATTACAAATATAGCAAAATCTAAGACTATTAGCAAATATAGCAAAATCTGATAATTAGCTTGTTAAATGACTAAAAAGTCCATAAATCATGCTAATATCAGTCGTAGTCATTGATACCAATGGTATCAGCGACAATCATGGTTAGACTTCTATCAATGGTTATGTGGGATAGTCATTGATAGACTTCAATACGCAAAGTTTAATTCAATTTGAGTATTTAATTACATATTAACTTTTTCATTCTATATCTTCTTTTCTTAGAATATGTGCAAACCCACCCTTCAAAACCAACATTACTGAGGTTTCATATTCAACTGAAATTCATCAATTGTACAAGCTTTTGCACAACTAAAATAAATCTTTATATAGATATATAAATACTTATATGTATATATATGTACATAGATATATTGATATATACATACATATATGTATACATACATATATGTAGATATATGCATAAATATGTACATACATATATAGTAGATATGTATATAGATATAGATAATAGATATGTATATATAGACTGCTTGTACAAATGGCAAAATAGAGTAATTCTATCGCTAATAAATCACTTATATCAACGATATCAATAACTATAAAAAAAATAGAATTCTATTTGTATTGAAGTCTATAGTCACTGATAGACTCATTCTATTATTTTATAGAATTCTATCTGTATTGAGGTATTGAAGTCTATTAGTGACTATTACTAATAAAATTATTTTATCTAGGTCTACATGTGTTATGTATACGTGTGTGCATGCTCGTGCGTGTGTACATGTGTGTGATTATCATTGATAGAATTCTATCTGTATTGAAGTATTGAAGTCTATTAGTGACTATCACTAATAAAATTATTTAATAGCCAGTGACTATCATTGATAGACTTAAGTCTATTAGTGATAATCACTTATAGAATTCTATTTGTATTGAAATCTATTAGTGACTATCACCAATAGACTCAATTAAATAGAATTTTATTTGTGATAGTTATTGATAGACTTCAATAAATAAAGTTTAGTTTAGTTTGAGCATTACTAATATTTAGTTGATAGGCTATTATTATGAGTGAAATCTATTAGTGATAGGTAAAACTTATCACGGATAGATTTTAATCACAAATGCAATTATTGTTGATAGTTGCCGTCAATCCAAGATTCAACTTCAATGTCGATGATCTCTTCATCAAAGAGGTAACAAACAAAACAATACTCAAACTCCAAATTCATCTAAACAGATTAAAATCAACAATCAGAACCTAAAATTAACATACAATTTTCATGGTTGTCATTGCTCATTTGTGATTTGATTAATGTCGACCCAACGAAAATGAAAATGAGGGATTGGAAACAGAATCAAAGAAGAATTAGAAAGAAACAAAAATCGATCATCAAACAGAATTCCAAAAATCATACAACACCATTACCAACAATAATAGCAAAACAAAAAGTCCCAATAAGTCACTCAATTTGAAGAAGAATCGAAATACCTGAAATAAGAGCGTGGGATATACTCAACGTATGAATGGTGTGTGATGGAGAGGACAAGTGATGATGATAGGTGAAGGGAAGAAAGATTGACGGAAGAGAGAGTTAGGGCTTGGCGAGCGGGATTATAGGGATGGGAAAAAACGAAAAAAAAAATGAACGGAACGACAAAAACTATTTTTTGGAGTTTCTCATATTTGGGTCTTATTTTAGAATTGTTCTTAAAATTATAGAAACAAGAAATAGAAACATTTATCAAACATGTCTGTTTCAGAAACAAGAAATAAGAAACAACAACGTTATCAAACGGACCGTAAATGACTCCAAAATTTATGAAGGAAGAGACGTGCAAGCTACTAAGACGAAGTCGATTAGAATGCAAGTACGTAAATGTTCATAGTTGAGACTCAAGTATGAATATAGCTTCTTTCATGTGCAACTTATCTAATCATATGTTTGATTTCTAGTTTATGTCGTCACGTGGCAAAGAAAAACGTATATCCTATTTATATAATTATTTTAAAAAACACCCCAATTCTAATTCATCTTCTAAAAAAACCTACATTATCTTCCTTTGTACATTTTTAACTTCTAGCACCCTCAATTATCATCTAATGTGTTTTTAAATATTGTTAAAAGTAGCTTAAAAGAAAAAAAAAACCATATTATTAATTTTTTCTTGATCTATATAATTCAAAATTTACGTATAAGATTTGAATTTGAGAATAGATGAGACAAGCGTAAGGACCACGAAGGCACGGATGCATTAAAAAAAGAAGAAAGCACGTGTGAAAAGAGTGTGGAAATTAAGATAATCAATTAAGATTCTTTCTTATCTTGTTTTTGGAATATCAAGACGAATGCCAACTGATCCAATCGAAGTCGCCAATGGCTGCCTCCTACTCACGTTTTGAGTATTATAATCTCCAAATGATAAAAATCCAAAATTGATATTTATTAAAACGACAAGATTGTACATCAATAATTGTGATGAACACAACAAAGTTTTTAAATTTACCAAGAAAATGGTCCAAACAATGAGTGAAAAAGCTCAAGGACATGGCCTCACACCACCACGTGGTTTTGGTTTTGGGTGCCTTGTTCAAACAAAGTTTCATCTCCAAAATGGAATTTCTAGTTGTACTAAGCACAAAATTTCAATCTTCATTCTAAACTTTTAATTTCGTCAAATTGAATCTCAGAGTTAAAATTATGTTGCAATTTTCACTTCATTTTTTTAGTTATTATTTGCAGTGAAAATCAAGTCCGGTATAAAACTAGGCTAGATTAATGTACCAAATTGACAATTGAATAAATCATTCAAAACTCACAAGTTTCAACAAAAATTCAACTTTAGTGTCAATTTTCTTTGAAACTTCATCAATTTTGTACTAGAGTACATATGTTTTATATTGATTGAAGGAACACAAGAAAATGATTTTTAAAATAAAAAGTCTATCCGATTACAACAATTGTTCAAGGTAAATATCACAACCGTTGTCAAACTTTGAGATGCAATTTGATAAAGTTGAAAGCTCAAAGTAAAAATCTTGCACATACCTCCTGGACAAAAAAAAAAGTGATAAATTTTTGGTTGAATTCTAAATTTGTTTTTTGAATTTACATTGCTATGTTTATTTAATCCATTGAAGTTAGTTCACATTAATGACAAATTTATTATAATTCATCTAGATCTGATCCATTCATTCAATGGTTGCATTTTCGAGGAAGTTAGAGATATTTATGTTATTTCAACGTAACTCTCTTATAACTCAAACATATTATATATATACTCTTGCTTTATAGATGGAGATCTCCACCTCCACATTGATGATATACAAATAATAAACTTTGTCCTTCCACGTTTATCATACAAATAATAAATTATTGGCTACCATTATTTGTACTAAATTATGCAAATTATTGGGGGTGGTCCTTCTCTACCTCAATAAAAGGGAGCCTAAATGAAACCTTCACTTCATCCTAACTACAAACTGTGAGACCAGGAATCAATTAAGAGGCACACACATATCACATATGGCTTGCTGCGCGGCTCAGAGCCTCCGAATTCCTGCCCCCGACGCCATTTCACGGCGGTGCTCCGTCACTCCCTTTGCCGGCGCCGCCCTGTCCATGTGGCGGCAGCCTTCATCGCTTCCATCTGTTTCAAACCGCAAAATGCCCTTCAAATGCCTTGCCATTGCCAAATGTGCTGGTACTACGCACTCACCTTTATCTCTTTCTGTTTGGTTCATCAGAAAATTTAGGCCCGTTTCATCATAACCATTTTGTTTGTTAAAATTAAGTTTGGTTTCTCTCGATTTCTTTACTGTCATTTTTATCTTTGTTAAAGATACATTTGAATTCCTAACCAAATTCCAAAAATAAAAAGTTTTTTAAAACTATTTTTTTTTTAGTTTTCAAAACTTGACTCGGTTTATGAAAATACGGTAAGAAGGTAGATAACAAAACCAAGAAACTTATGGGTGAAAATAGTGTTTTTAAACTTAATTTTTAAAAACCAAAAGGTTATCAAACGGGGTCTTAATTTTCCCACCCGATTGAATTTCTATTTCTTATCTGCATAATATTAAACATCAATTTAATATTTCTTTTGTAATTTAATCAACAAAATACTAAACATCAATTTAATTTAATTCTAAAAGAGATAATTAATTTTTTTTTTTTGAACCTCTAACCTCTTGGTCGGAGTACAAGCTTTATGTTAGTTTTTTTTTCCTTAAAAAAAATTACTTTCTTTCTTCCTAAATAAACTTTATTCTAGTTGAGTCATGCTCTCATTGGCAGATATAATTAAAATTTAGACAAGAAATTAATGGAAAAAAATTGAATCGTATTTTACGGCATTTCCATACATCCAAGTACAACATATTTACTAAGGAGAACATAGGTCAACGGTAATTGACAATCAAAAGGTCAGAGGTTCGAAATCCCCCATTCTCAAACGTTGTTGAACTAAAAGAAACTACCCATTATATTTCCATCGTTCTTCATAGTCTAAGATAAAAATTATGGAAAAAAAAATAATTTCTTTCCTTGAAGTTAATAATGGAGGAGTGTGTGGTTGTGAAAAAATACAGTGGTGGTCTGCCAGTGTGCGATGCAGTAGAGAAGGAGATAAGGATAGAATAAAAAAATGAAATTCTATTTCTTTTCAGATCCTAATTAATATAAAATCATTTCATTTCCTTTCAATTTTAGATGTCAAACAGAGCATAAAAGATTTTTTCACCCCTTAATATAAATGTCTTTTATGGCAGATATCAAACCTATTGTCACTGATGAGGCTCCAGAAGCATTAGGGCCATATTCTCAGGGAATCATAGCCAATAACTCTGTCTACGTGTCTGGCTCCCTAGGCCTCGTTCCTGAGGTAGCTTCGTCACTTTATCATTGTAATTTATCCTTTCATCCTGTTGTACGAAGTTGTCTAATCTGAACATAACTCAAATGATTATGTCCAATTACCTATCCTTATAGAGTCGTAGGTTTGAATTCCGTGCACGTGTGCACGTTTTACGCGCCCCAATTGAGTGTGTATGTTTATGGTTGAATGCAGACAGGGGAATTGATCTCAGATGATGTTGGAGAGCAAACTGAACAGGTAATTTTATTTTATTGCTTGTATTGTTTTCCTTTGTAGACCAAATTTCTGAACTAAAAATCAAAATTTCTAAGCAAATGAAATATCATGCAGGCCCTCAAAAATTTAGGTGCAATATTGAGAGCTGGAGGTGCTGACTATAAGTGTGTGGTTAAGACAACTATTATGTATGAAATCTTGACCTCTTTTTACTTTTACAATCTTTTGTTTGGGAAGCTTATTACCATTTAAGATAAAACAATTTCACACATAATCCTATACTATTTGTTTATGCTTTTTATTTTTTCTTCCCCAAAGATTTACAATTCTAATTTCTTCACAATCCTTTCTTGCAGGTTGGCTGATGTAGCAGACTTTGCATTAGTCAATAACATTTATGCTAAGTGTAAGTTCTTTTCAACCCAACCTCTAATCCATTTCTGCTACAATATGCTCAACCTTTATATATATATAGTTCAATTTTAGTTTCGAGAATATAATTATTTTGAGTGAATTTGAAAATTAAAACACCGACGAATCATGATAGTTTCTTTTCGGTATATAATTGTGATTGGCAAATGAGACTACCCATTTTTGTTGTTACTCGTCAAATTATCTCATATATTTTTAATTTTTATTTAAGTAAATTATATATTTTGCTTTGATATGTTTAGAGAACAAGTTGAATTTGATCAGACGACTCCCATTTTAGCTAAGTTGTTTTTTCTACAGACTTTAATAGCTCTCCTACACCAGCTCGATCGACATTTCAGGCTGGAGCATTGCCCAAAAATGCTAAGATTGAAATCGATGCAATAGCTGCGATTTAAATTGTGGTGTAATTTCAGGCCGCTAGTTTCAAGGCATCATCATAAATTTAATAAGTTGGAGATAGCTAATAAAAGGAACATCCCAAACTTTGGATTTGGTTTGTGTATTCCCTAAGGCTTTCTTGTCACAACATTGTAACCACTTCACTCTCACCCATATGTTTTTTAAGCTGGGGAAATAGACCTAAATAAAATATATTGTTGCCTTGGATATGTGGTGTCCTTTTCATGCTACCATGTTTACCTATGCAAATTTTCGGGTTAATGATGTTAATTTCATAGTCATTTGTGAGTCTTGTAAGATGGAATTGCAGACGCTAAAGAACAAGGTGAATAAGGTTGTCTACCAATATTTTTAGTATTCTTATTTGATTCTAATTATATTAAAATTATCGAATAATTTAACCAACTCAAAAAACAAAGCATATGATTTGTAAGTGAATCAATTAGCATGCAATTGTCAAGGCAATCCTATCATGCAATCTAAACAAAATAATTCAAGGAAAAGATAAAAATGTGAAAATTTAAAAAGATAAGACACCAAAACTTTTTTTATGATGCATGGTTGGGCAAATGCCTACTATCGAGGGTCATATTATGACAACACTAGAGGGTGAAATAAGGTTGCACAATAAAATTAAAACTTTTTGGGTAATGTAAATAAAACTAATTCAATATAATTAATCGAATAAACATCCTAAAATATGCTAGAAATATGTAATAATTTTTCTATGTGTACAATCAACTCAAATAAATAATTAAGTAACAAAAATTTAAAGAGTAGAGAGACAGAGATAACATGAAATTTTTCATAGGTGGTTTAACAAATCTATACTCCACCCTCCAAGATTTCTTGGATATTTCAATGTAATAGTCCTTTTGCAAGTGAGAACCGAACCAATTGATCACATTTTTCTTAAATCGGTTTAAGAGTGTTTTGGATGAAATTGGATCTAACCAAATATCTCAAGACTAAATAGAAATAAGTTAGAACAAAGAAGCCTGAATGGGGATCAAACCCAGACCCAATTTAGACCTAAAGGCTTGATCAACCCTTAGGTTGACTGGCCTTTGGGCCCAATTGATCACACCAAGGGTCCAAGAAGGCCCTGGGCAAGACAACCCTCGGGCTAAAGGCCCATGCGGCCGAGTTGTCGACCCATATCCAACCTAGTCACTTTTCCTTCCTCGACTCAGGAATAATGGCCCAATGGGCCCAATTCAATCTATTTTAGTCCAATCCAAGAAAAGACGACACCCTAGGTCAATTTTCATCTAAGTACACTATTATGCACTCACAAAGGGGACTATTTTTTTTTTTTAATATCTAAGATATGTAACGACCCCACTTTTCTAACTTAACTAAGAGGGGTCGCTACTACATACAAATGCTATCGAGGCCTCATGAATTTAAAGAAATGTTATTCATAATAAAATAAGATAATCAATACTTTAAACAAATATTTATTTGAGATCCCAAAAAGAAATGGAACTCACAAGTCTCAATTAAAATTTAAACAAAACACATATGGCCTCTAAGGTTTTCAAGTCAAATCCAAAACAACTAAGAGATGAAATAATTTCAAATTAAATGTGGATGATAAATGATTAAAGATATGCTCCTTTAGTCTCCCATGACACTCCAACAAACTCTCTGTCAATCACTTAAGATGTCTTTGCCGTTACTTAAAAAAAAAACTAAGAAAATGATGAGTATTTAAAATACCCAATAAGTGACTCCACTGCTAGGGTTAGGACATGCAATGTGCAAAATGATTATTCCTTCTACATCTCTAGTGGGAGCCTTAAGTTTTTGTCTACAACCTTTTTAATTCCTCTTTATATGCATCAATTTCATGCACATCACTTTCATGTGCATCGAGTCCTAGCCACTTCTTTAGGTCAGTCAATACTCCCACTTCATTTCCTATGAGTAGGATGTCATCTACATATAGAACTAAGAATGCTACAGTAGAATCTATGATCCTTTTATATACAAAAGGTTCATTTGTATTCTGTTCAAAACCATAAGATTTGATTGCAGTGTCAAATCTCTTATTCCAGGACCTAGAAGCTTGTTTCAATCCATGGATGGATCTCTTAAGCTTGCAAACCTTTTGCTCTTCTCCCTGGATTACGAACCCTTCTGCTTGGACCATATAAATACTTTCGTCAAGATTACCATTCAAGAATGCAGTCTTGACATCCATTTGCCAAATCTCATAGTTATAGAAAGCGGTAATGGAAAGGAGTATTCATATCGATTTTAACATCACAACTGGTAAAAATGTTTCATCATAATCAATTCCTTCTCTTTGGGTATAACCTTTAGCCACCAATCGGGCTTTAAAGGTTTGTACCTTACCAGTTTGGTCTCGTTTTCTCTTGTAGATCCACTTGCAACCGATATGTTTCACATCACTCGGTTGATCTATATGTTCCCAAACTGAGTTGAAATACATTGATTCCATTTCAAGGTTCATGGCTTTGACCCCACTAGTCCTTATCCTTGTCACCCATTGCTTGTCTATAAGTCAATGGATCCTCCATTTCATCATCAGGTATGATGAGTTGAGTTTTCAGTTAAACCCATGTAGCGGTCAGGTTGTATTATAACCCTCCCACTACGTCGAGATTTTCTCACATCTTGAGATTGTTTTGAAGGACCAGCATCACTCACAACTTTTGTTTGTTTGGTTGTAGCTTCCCCGGAAATTTCTTTAAGTATTAGTTTACTACGTGTTTGATGATTTCTCATATGATCTTCCTCAAGGAACGTGACATTGGTCGAAACAAATACCTTTTTATCAAGAGGATCATAATGAAGGATTGAAATTCCCTAATTCCGTTAGCGGAAGCGAATTGGGACTGTTCGTAGTTAATTTGGTTTCCACCAAAATACCAATACATTGACAAAATTTAGAAAACTATTCTAAATCAATTATTAAAGCTAAACATACAACATTAGAACTAATTCTAAAGGGGAGAAGCAAACATACCGTCGTTGTCGTCTCTGAAATATCAAGAACGCATTTCTTGATTTCATAGGGACCAAGCCTCAACAATTGGGACACCACCAATTGATCTTCCCCGCTATATCTCTGAGATTAGGAACGTAGTTGTGGGACTACCTAATCTTGAATGAGAAAAACTCTAGAGAGAAAATTCTCCCTAGAGTCCTTGGGTTGAGAGAATATGAGAGGGAGGCTAGAGAGAATGTAAGAGTGCGTTCTTGTGGCCTTATGTTGTAGTACCTAAACCCTAGGTTTAGTGTTCTATTTATAGGAGAAAGGTCACGAATAAAATATTCATTTAAAATCAATTATTTCCATAACTAATTTAATCTTTTCCATAATTAATCAATTCCATAATTGATTAATCCTTTCCATAAATGATTGATCACTTCCATAAGTGATTTAATCATTTCCATAAATGATTAATCATTTTCATAATTGATTAATTTCCAATTAATTAATTATTTAATTAATTAATCACCAATTAAATATCATATATTTAATTCCAGACCTTCTATTAGTTAATTAATTAATTACCCAATTAAATATCATGTATTTAATTTCAGGCCTTCAATTAATTAATTCTATAATATGAATCAAATTTATATTAAATTTTGAACTCCTTCAAATTCTCTTATATGCTATAAATATAATATGAATCAAATTCATATTAATATTTGAACTTCTTCAAATATTTATTTCTCTCATAATAATAAAGTTTAATTTCAAATTATACTTTATATTTTGATGTATCACAATACATTATATTAATTTGTATCTCATACAATTAACTTAATTCCCAATATGAATTTGAACTATTCAAATTCTCTCAAGATATAATTGTTCCTAATTACTCTTTACAAGCTAGCAGAGGGACCTAATGGACCTACAGATCAGAACCTCCAATGATATGAGGTTAACTGATTAAACTCATTAATCAGGTTAACCAATATTCATTAACTGTGGGTCATTCCACTAAAGACCCACACCTGAACTCTTCTCACTATAGAACATTTATGTGTCCACGGATATAGACCTATACCGGTAAGTCAATCCTTCACAAATGTCCGTAATCACAGTTGGGTCAAATTACCGTTTTACCCCTGTGTTACATCTGTCTCCTTAAGTACCAGTGCTCCTCTAATGAACAACCTGTTTATGGTCCAACCAATAAACAGAAAGTCCTTCTCGGGCCAGTGAGAGGGTGAGATCCCTTTGTTCAAATCCCGGAGTCACCACTTAAGGAAACACTCATCTACTTCTCTTTGAAGTGGGAAGGAGTGAATTCCTTCTTGTGTTGTCATGTCCCCAGCCTCTAACTTGGTCTTGTCCCCAGCCTCCAACTCGGTCTTGTCCCCAAAAAGGAAGGCATATTGAGTTGGCGTATTGGCCACTCTCACCCATGCTAAGCAAAGGACAATTCCTCATGAGAAGGAGTTCATGACACACTCAGGATTAAGACTGAGTTACCTAGGTCATCCTATTGAAACAGTAACCTATCTAGTTAACGGTGTTATATCTAGTGGCTTACTATTTCATGGTCCGATCTTATACAAACTCATTGCATAGGATACCTCCGCTTGCATGTCTACTACATGAATGCTTTGGATTAGTACGTCTGTATCAAATACAAAGTGGGTCGTATCACATAGTGTTACCAGGATAAGGTACTCAGTCTTATCCTTGTACTATAGACCTTTTAGGTTGTTACTCAAACATCGATCCCCGTATGTGCCCACATACTAGTTCAAGTTACATACAAACAACCTTGGATCTTAGTTTATTGGATTTGGGTCAAATTGTGCAATATTTAACAATAACACTTTATTGTAGAAAATCAATAACACTTTATTGAAATAAGTATACAATTTGTTTACATTCACTATCTACGAGTTTTAGGGCATAAAACCCAACACATAAAACATACCACTTTTTGTTTCTTTAGGGTATCCTACAAATAGGCTTGAACGTCATTCCAATTTCTTAGGGTTTTGCACCAACACGTGTGCTAGACATTCCCAAATCCTCAAGTGACGTAAACTCCCTTTACGTCCTCTCCATAACTCGTAAGGTGATTCTGAAACACTTTTAGAGGGAACCATGTTTATAATATATACAACGGTTTCCACTGCAAAACCCCAAAATGAATCAGGTAGTTGAGCATAACTCATCATAGACCGAACTGAAGGATTGAAATTCCGTAATTCCGTAAAGCGGAAGCGTGATTGGGACCGATTCATAATTAATTTTGTTTAATCTAAAATACCAATACATTGGCAATAATATTAGAACTATTCTAAATATATATTAAGGCTAAGCAAACAAAAATATTATATCTAAATCTAATTTATAAAGTAACAAATTACTTACTCTCGTTGACGACTCAGATTAAATTCACCAACTGCTTGTGAATTAATCATGAATTAGTGCGAACACCACCACTATGGCTACACCGGTATGACTCTGAGACTTCTAGAGACAGGAGACTGGTGGGAGTTTAGAGGAAGCCTTGAGGGGAATTCTCTAAGAGTAGGAGAATGAATGAGATGCCTTTCACCCCACCCCAGGGGTCCTATTTATAGGTAAAGACCAAGACCTTTTTCCTAATAGGAACTCCTAATAGGAAAAGATCTCTAATTTTAATAAATAAATAATTAATTCCATAATTAATTAATTTCCCTAATTAAATATCATATATAATCTTAGGAATTTTATTAAAATTAAAATTAATATGAATCCAATTCATATTAAATTTATTTGAACTCTTTCAAATATTTTCTTTCCTAACAGGAAAAGGTCTCTAATTTTAATAAATAATTAATTAATTCCATAATTAATTAATTTACCCAATTAAATATCATATATTTAATCTTAGGGATTTTATTAAAATTAAAATTAATATGAATCCAATTCATATTAAATTTATTTGAACTCTTTCAAATATTTTCTCTCAAGAATTAATTTTTGAAATTAATTAAAAAATTATATTATAAAGTTTCATAAACTTTATACTATAATGCATCAATATACATTATACAATTCCCCAAATAAATTGAACACTTTCAATTTACAAGTCTTTTTACGAGCTACCAGTGGGACCTAATGGACCTACAGATCAGAAGCTCCAACGATACAAGACTAATTGGCCAAACTCATTGACCAAGTTTAGTCAACATTCGTTAACTGTGGATCACTCCACTAAAGACCCACAACTACACTCTTCTCACTGTAGAATATTTCTGTGTCCACGGATATCGACCCAGTAGTAAGTCAATTCTTCACGTGTGTTCGTAACATCAGCTGGGTCAAATTACCGTTTTACCCCTAGGTTACCTCTGGTTCCTTAAGTACCACCGATTCCTCTAATGAACAAGTTGTTTAGGGTCCAACCACTAAACAGGAGTTCCTCTCGGGCTAGGAGAGGACGACGCGCCTTTGTTCAAGCCCCATAATCAGCCCTTAAGGGAACACACATCTACTTACCCCAATAGGGGAAGGAGTGAATTCCATCTTGTACTGTTATGTTCCCAGCCCCCATTCGGTCTTGCCCCTGAAATGGTAGGCTTATTCAGTCGACGAATTGGCCACTCTCACCCATACAAATCTAAGGACAATCCCTCCTGAAAGGGGTTCATAACAGACTAAGGATTGAGATTGAGTTACCTAGGTCATCCTATTGAAATAGAAACCTAGACTAGTTAACGACGTTACATCTAGTGGTTACTATTTCGCGGTCCGGTCTTATACAAACTCATTGCTGTTGGGTTTTATGCCCTAAAATTCGTAGATAGTGAATGATGACAAGTTGTTTACTTGTCTCAATACGTTGTTGTTGAGGTTTGTATAATAAAGAGCTATTGTTACACAATTTGACCCAAATCTAATAAACTAAGATCCTAGGTTGTTTAGATGAAACTTGAACTAGTATGTGGGGACATACGGGGATCAGTGTTCAAGTTGTTGGGTTTTATGCCCTAAAACTCGTAGATAGTGAATGTAACCGTTGACCGGATATTAATGAAATAATATTGATATATTTTTCTATTAATTGTTATTAGTTATTTTATATTTGTCTTTGCCTAATAATAACCCTAATCCAATAAACTAGACATCAAAGGCTGTAATATGAGTCTTGAACTATATGTAGCGACATATGGGATCATTGTTCAAGAAACAGCCTAAAGGGTCTATAGTATAGGGATAAGACTGGGTGCCTTATCCTGGTGACACTATGGATACGACCCACTTTGTATTTGATACAAACGCTGTGATCCAACGCGTTCGTGTAGGAGACATGCGAGTGGGGGTATCCTATGCAATGAGTTTGCATAAGACAGGACCGCAAAATAGTAACCACTGGTTATAACACCGTTAACTAGTTGGTTTTCTATTTCACTAGGACGACCTAGACAACTTAGTCTTAATCCTGAGTTGATTATGGACTCCTGCTCATGAGAGATTGTCCTTTGATTTGTATGGGTGAGGGTGACCAATACGCCGACTCAATAAGCCTACCACTTTGGGGACAAGACCGAATGGGGAGCTGGGAACATAATTGTACAAGATGGAATTCACTCCTTCCCGACTTTAGCGAAGCAGATGAGTGTTCCCTTAAGTGGTTGCTCCGAGGCTTGAACAAAGGGCCCTACCCTCTCAATGACACGAGAGGGTTTTCTGTTTGATGGTTGGACCACAAACAGGATGTTCATTAGAGGAGAATTGATACTTAAGGAAATAGAGGTAACCCAGGGGTAAAACGGTAATTTGACCCAGCTGGTGTTACGGACACTCGTGAAGGACTAACTAGTCGATATTGGTCTATATCCGTGGACACAGAAAATATGTCTGCAGTGAGAAGAGTGCAATTGTGAGTCTACAGTGGAATGAACACATAGTTAACGAATATTGATTAATGTGGTTAATGAGTTTGACCAATTAATCTCACATCGTTGGAGCTTCTGATCTGCAGGTCCATTAGGTCCCACTGGTAGCTCATAAAGTAATTTGAGGCAACTAAGTAATAAATGTAAATTGAAAATGTTCAATTTACTAAGGGAAACAAATATAATATATATTGATGTATTATTATGAGAGAAATTAATATTTGAAGAAATTAAAATATAAATTTATGGAAGTTTGAAAGAGTTCAAATAATGAATTAATTAATTTAAGGCCTAAAATGTGTTTGGGCAAATTAATTAATTCTAGGCCGAAAATTAAATATGTGATATTTAATTGGTGGTTAATTAATTAAAGAATTCATTAACTGGGAATTAATCAATTATGGAAATAATTAATCACTTAAGGAAGTGATTAATCATTTATGGAAATGATCTAATCACTTATGTAAGTAATTAGTCATTTGTGGAAAAGATTAATCAATTATGGAATTGATTGATCATGATTGATTAATTAAGGAATAAGATTGAATCAATTTTGGAAACGATTAATTTAATTGAATATTTTATTCATGGCCTCTCTTCTATAAATAGAACACTAGACCTAATTGGTCCAAAAGACTTGACACTTGCTCTTGCTCTTATACTCTCAAGACAAGACCTAAAATTCTCTCTAGCCTCCCTCTTAGAGAAAGACTCCGACAAGTCTTTTGCCTCCTAGACTTAGAGACATACCGGTGTAACCTCTGTGGTTATTATGTCAATCAAGAAGAAAAATTCCAGCGATTAAGAGACGAGGAGGCTGCTACGTTTTCGTTCGTTGGAGCGTTGTTGGCGAAGAACGGTCAAGTCTACAACGAAGGTATGTGACGGTTGTTCCCCTTTTCTTTAGAAAAGCATGAAAATAAATTTAGATTTATTTTTAAGAATGTTTAAACTGAATTTCCAGCAACTTTTAAGAGAGTTTAAAGTATGTATGAGTTTTCGTAACGGTATTTTAATGTTAATTAATATACGGCGTAAGGTCCAATCGATGCGCTTCCGCTGTGTGGGGACTTTTATTCCCTTCAATTGGCATCAGAGCCATTGCTGTCCCTATTAATTAATATTAAAAGTTGCGATAGGCTCTAATAGGTGAGATTTATGCATAATGTATGTTCGGTTTGCGTTGAACTGTTTGGGTTAATTTTATGGCCATAGATTTTATTTTTATGTGATTTTGATCATGTAAGGCCCGGTGTTTCGGGTATTTTATGTAAAATCGAGTCCTATGTGAGTCCGGATCTAGAATAGGTTTTTATGAGATGAAATTCGAAGCAATCGCCGCTGAAATCGAGGCCAAAACCGAAGTAATCGCTACTATTTTGCCCAGATTCTGCCTCCAGACGCAACAGCGTCGGGACGCTACCTCAACAGCGTCTCGACGCTGTCTCGATACCGCAAGCCCCAGCTATGAAAAACGCACAGCGTCGGGACGCTATCAACACAGCGTCTCGACGCTGTCACGATGGAGGCACGCATTAGGGTTTCAAAAGGCGCGGTTCAAGTGAAGGCCAGTCCGGTTTGGATCGGTTCGGCTGGGCAGGGACCTATTTGGTTTGGTTCAGCCAATTTTTGCCATAATTCGTGATTTTGGAGGCCAGTTTGAGGTGGTTTGGGGCGGTTCGTGATGACTAGACAAAATTCTGGAGCTATACAAAGATTTTTAGGATATAATTTAGCTAAATTAATGAAATTTAATGCTTTATTTTATCCTAGGGGCCAAAATTAACCGGTTCAATTGCTATTTTTATGCTTTATGGATGTCATATAGAATATTTAATCCCACCTTAGGTTATAAACATGCTCATGCATTTTTTATATATTATAAATTGTTATAATGTATGTTTAAATGCATGGAATTGTTTTCATATTTTTAATATAAGTGTATATTAATTATATGAAAAATTGGAAAGCATGAAGCATGTCATTACTTAAATTAAATATAAATAGTTATGTTTAATGTGATGAATGAAGCATGCTTGATTGATTTTCTTGATTGACTTATAATTGTTATATTTAAAGAAAATCAAAATTGCATGAAGCATGAAACATCCATAGTTAATAATATAATTGTTATATTATTCATGCAATTACTGTGGTTTAATTATTTAATTTGAATGAGATTGTTGAATGAATTAAACCCTAGATTCTTGATTATAGGATTAATCATTAAAATTTGAAATAGTTCTTTAATATTAATGATTAGAAACCGTCAATCTATAATCAAGATTTGCATGCAAACATAAGATGATAGGATAAATTGGATTAATTTTAAATTGTTTAAAATTAATAGACCTAGATCAGTTTCTAATAGGATTAGAATTTTTTCTTACTTAGAATTAAAAATAGTTTTAATTGACTAAGTAGGAAAAACATTGCTATGATTATAAGGGAACTCCACCGGTAATGTTCTGTCTAAGGCTGGGGGTATTTAAGTTGACGGTTTACGGAACACCTCCTACCTGGGAACTGACCTGGAATACCGGAGTTGAATTAATCATAGTTAAATGTTAGCATGCAATGTCACTAGGTTTATTAAAAGTGTTTAATGCACCAAGATCTTTAGAGTAAAGACCTTATGTTACTGAGGTTATAAGGGAACTATCTCGGTAAAGTTCTGTCTAAGGCTGGGGGTATTTAAGTTGACGGTTTACGGAACACCTCCTACCTGGGAACTGACCCGAACATTGAGTTGAGTTAACCATTGTAATGTTGACTTGCAATGTTGGGTTTATTAAAAGAAGTTTAATTCACCCAAAAGATTGCAGTTGAATCCTTTCCATAATTATTATAATAGGATCAGACTTAGATAGATTGACTTAGCCGAATACTATCTAAGTTAAACAACCCTATATTAACCTTAGGACATTTTCAGTGGGAGGAAAGTTACAAAACGAGATTTAAATCAAGTTTTGCTCCTATGTCCCTATATTCACAACGTGAGATTCATGTTCGGCTTCGAGTCGCCTTAGGAGCGGCCTCCCTTCGGAAAGTGTTTGCATGAATCAATATCAAGGTGAATGGGAAAAATGTCTAGAGTAAGTGGGAGCGGGACACGTGTCAACGTATCCCTCGGTCTCCGCCCATAGTTCACACCATGAGAGTCCTATGATCCGCCTGCAGGTTGTCCTGGCGCAACCATCCCTTCGGAGGGCCTGGTCATAGGATTCGGAACATCGTGAACTCCTGAAAAAGGATAAGAGCTCTTAGGCTAATCACCAACAGTTGTCTTTCCCTTCGGTAGCCTGTTGGTGCGTGCCTCTAAGATCTGAAAGTGGGAGGGTTACACTTACGAGGATGAGTTAAAAGTGTTAACAAATCCTTGACCGAACAACGGCGGCTAATGTCTATAGGAATATGAGTTATTCTGGAATTAGAATTAGTTGAGAGGTGTCTCATTTCAAACGAGGAGTACTTGATCACCCTTCGGTGGCTGATATTCTAAACCTCTGAAACATCGTTGCAAAACTAAATCGATAGCTTTAGGGTTCTATGATTGTCTGTTTTGCTAAATTGATTGGATTGTATGCAATTGCTTGTTTGTATGATGGGTTAAGGCAAAGATAATAATATGGTCATTGTTTGTTTAAATTTCAGCAATGTCTTCCTCAATTGTCTCTCTGCTTAAAAATGAGAAATTAACCGGCGAAAATTATGCTACGTGGAAGTCGAACCTGAATACGATTCTTGTTGTCGATGATCTGCGGTTCGTCTTAACGGAGGATTGTCCTCCGGCCCCTGCTTGTAATGCATCCCAAGCAGTTAAGGATGCTTATGACCGCTGGACAAAGGCCAGTGATAAGACTCGCGTCTATATCCTAGCCAACTTATCTGAAGTTTTGGCTAAAAGGCATGAGGGCATGGTAACAGCGAGGGAGATTATGAACTCTCTCCAGGAGATGTTTGGACAACCGTCCTACCAACTCCACCATGACGCTCTCAAATACGTTTATAGCTGTCGCATGAAAGAGGGAACGTCTGTTCGGGAGCATGTCCTGGATATGATGGTCCAATTCAACGTGGCAGAGGCAAACGGGGCGGTCATAGATGAGTGTAGTCAGGTTGCATTCATCTTATAATCTCTTCCGAAGAGTTTTCTGCAGTTTCGAAGCAATGCAATGATGAATAAAATAACATTCAACCTGACTAGCCTCCTGAATGAGCTACAACTCTATCAGTCTCTTCTTAAGAACAAGGGACAGATAGAAGGAGAGGCAAACGTTGTTCACTCTAAAAGAAAGTTCGAGAAGGGTTCATCCTCTGGAACTAAATCTGTAGCCACTTCTTCAAAGAAAACTGAGAGGAAGAAAGGAAACAAGGGGAAAGCTCCCAGTATTGCTGCTAAAAGCAAGGGAAAAGCCAAAGCTATGACAGATAAGGGCTAGTGTTTCCACTGCAATGTAGATGGACATTGGAAGAGAAACTGCCCAAAGTACCTTGCTGAGAAAAAGAAGGAAAAGGAAGGTAAATTTGATTTACTTGTTTTAGAAACATGCCTGGTAGAACATGATGAGTTTACCTAGATACTTGATTCAGGAGCAACTAATCATGTTTACTCTTCTTTTCAGGAAAATAGTTCCGTTCGGTAGTTGAACGATGGGGAAATGACACTCAGGGTCGGAACTGGAGAAGTCATTTCAGCTAAAGCAGTGGGAGCTGCGAAGTTATTTTTTAGAAATAGATTCTTACTTTTAGAAAGTTTGTTAATCGTTCCCAAGATTAAGAGGAACTTAATTTCTATTTCATGTTTGATTGAACAATTGTATACAGTTACTTTTGATATGAATGAAGCGTTCATTTATAAAAATGGTGTACTTATTTGTTCAACCAAATTGGAAAATAATTTGTATGTTTTTAGACCAACCGAAAACAAAGCACTTTTAAATCACGAATTATTTAAAACTGCTGAAACTCAAAGTAAAATGCAAAAGATTTCTCCATCAAGTAACAATACTCATCTTTGGCATCTTAGACTTGGTCATATAAACATCGATAGGATCAGCCCTTTGGTAAAGAATGGACTTCTAAGTAAGTTAGAAGATGATTCACTGCCACCTTGTGAATCTTGTCTCGAGGGAAAAATGACCAAGAGACCCTTTACTGGAAAAGGTTACAGAGCCAAAGAACCCTTAGAGTTAATACATTCGGATCTATGTGGTCCAATGAATGTAAAAGCTCGAGGAGGGTACAAATATTTCATCTCATTTATATATGATTATTCAAGATATGGTTACTTATACCTAATGGGACATAAGTCTGAAGCCCTTGAAAAGTTTAAGGAGTTTAAGGCTGAAGTTGAAAACCTGTTAGGTAAATCTATTAAAGTACTTCATTCGGATCGAGGAGGGGAGTATATGGATCAGAGATTCCAGTATTATATGATAAAACATGGAATCCAATCTCAACTCTCAGCCCCTGGTACACCTCAGTAGAATGGTGTGTCAGAAAGGAGAAATAGAACCTTGTTGGACATGGTTCGATCAATGATGAGCTATGCTCAATTACCGAGCTCGTTTTGGGGGTATGCAGTAGAGACTGCAGTATACATCTTGAACAATGTTCCCTCGAAAAGTGTTTCTGAAACACCTTTCGAATTATGGAAGGGGCGTAAACCTAGTTTGCATCAGTTTCGCATATGGGGTTGTCCAGCACACGTGCTTGTGACAAAATCCTAAGAAACTGGAACCTCGTTCAAAACTGTTCCAATTTGTTGGTTACCCTAAAGAAACGAGAGGTGGTTATTTCTACGACCCACAAGAAAATAAGGTGATTGTATCGACGAACGCCACTTTCTTAGAGGAAGACCACATGAGAGATCATAAACCACGGAGCAAAATAATATTAGGAGAAGCTACTGAAGAATCATCAAGAGTTGTTGATGAAGTTGGACCTTCAACAAGGGTTGATGAAGGAACTAGTTCTTCAGATCCATCCCGTCCATCTCAAACGTTGGGAATGCCTCGACGCAGTGGAAGGGTTGTATTACAACCTGACCGTTACTTGGGTTTAACTGAAACTCAAGTTGTCATACCTAATGATGGCATTGAGGATCCATTGTCTTATCGACAGGCAATGAATGACGAAGATAAGGATGAATGGGTCAAAGCCATGAACCTGGAAATGGAGTCGATGCACTCCAATTCTGTATGGGAACTTACAGATCTACCAAATGGGGTAAAACCCATAGGGTGCAAATGGATCTATAAGAGAAAAAGAGATGCAGTTGGAAAGGTACAGACCTTCGAAGCTAGACTAGTGGCAAAGGGTTATATCCAAAAGGAAGGGGTTGACTATGAGGAAACCTTTTCTCCTGTAGCCATGTTAAAGTCCATAAGAATTCTCTTATCCATAGCCACATATTATGACTATGAAATATGGCAAATTGACGTCAAGACTGCCTTTCTGAATGGTAATCTTGAAGAGAATATCTTTATGTCTCGACCCGAAGGGTTCATAGCCCAAGGTCAGGAACAAAAGGTTTGTAAGCTCAATCGATCCATTTATTGATTGAAACAAACGTCCAGATCATGGAACATTAGATTTGATACTGCAATCAAATCTTTTGGCTTTGACCAAAACGTTGATGAGCCTTGTGTGTACAAGAAAGTCAACAAAAGGAAAATAACTTTTCTAATACTTTATGTAGACGATATCCTACTCATTGGGAATGATGTTGGATACCTCACTGACATTAAGAAATGGCTAGCAGCTCAATTCCAAATGAAAGATCTGGGAGAGGCTCAATATGTTCCGGGAATCCAAATCATTAGGGATCGCAAGAACAAAACGCTAGCTTTGTCTCAAGCAACGTATATTGACAAGATGTTGTCTCGAAATTCGATGCAAAACTCCAAGAAGGGACTACTACCCTTCAGACATGGGGTACACCTGTCTAAGGAACAATCTCCTAAGACACCTGTCTGAGTATGTAGCAGCTTGCGAAGCAGCTAAGGAGGCAATATGGCTTAGAAAGTTCTTGACTGATTTGGAAGTGGTTCCGAATATGAACGTGCCCATAACACTATACTGTGACAACAGTGGGGATGTAGACAACTCAAAAGAACCTCGAAGCCACAAACATGGTAAACACATCGAGAGGAACTATCACCTGATACGGGAGATTGTGCAACGAGGAGATGTGATCGTCACTGGAGCACAACATCGCTGATCCATTAACGAAGGCTCTCACGGCTAAAGTGTTTGAGGGTCATCTAGAGGGTCTAGGTCTACGAGATATGTATGCCATCTAATCTAGGGCAAGTGGGAGAAATTTATAATGGGTATAAGGATGCCCTTGTTCATTGTATTATTCCAGCTTTAGATTATTGCATTTACATCCCACTAACTAGTGTTTTAGTTCAAGTGGGAGTTTATTGGGTTTTATGCCCTAAAATTCGTAGATAGTGAATGTAACCGTTGACCGGATATTAATGAAATAATATTGATATATTTTTCCATTAATTTTTATTAGTTATTTTATATTTGTCTTTGCCTAATAATAACCCTAATCCAATAAACTAGACATCCAAGGCTGTAATATGAGTCTTGAACTATATGTAGCGACATATGGGATCATTGTTCAAGAAACAACCTAAAGGGTCTATAGTATAGGGATAAGACTGGGTGCCTTATCCTAGTGACACTATGGATACGACCCACTTTGTATTTGATACAAACACTACGATCCAACGCGTTCGTGTAGGAAACATGCGAGTGGGGGTATCCTATGCAATGAGTTTGCATAAGACCGGACCGCAAAATAGTAACCACTGGTTATAACACCGTTAACTAGTTGGTTTTCTATTTCACTAGGACGACCTAGACAACTTAGTCTTAATCCTGAGTTGATTATGGACTCCTGCTCATGAGAGATTGTCCTTTGATTTGTATGGGTGAGAGTGACCAATACACCGACTCAATAAGCCTACCACTTTGGGGACAAGACCGAATGGGGAGCTGGGAACATAATCGTACAAGATGGAATTCACTCCTTCCCGACTTTAGGGAAGCAAATGAGTGTTCCCTTAAGTGGTTGCTCTGAGGCTTGAACAAAGGGCCCTACCCTCTCAATGGCACGGGAGGGTTTTCTATTTGATGGTTGGACCACAAAAAGGTTGTTCATTAGAGGAGAATTGATACTTAAAGAAATAGAGGTAACCCAGGGGTAAAACGGTAATTTGACCCAGCTGGTGTTACAGACACTCGTGAAGGACTAACTAGTCGATATTGGTCTATATCCGTGGACACAGAAAATATGTCTACAGTGAGAAGAGTGCAATTGTGAGTCTATAGTGGAATGAACACATAGTTAACGAATATTGATTAATGTGGTTAATGAGTTTGGAGCTTATGATCTGCAGGTCCATTAGGTCCCACTGGTAGCTCATAAAGTAATTTGAGGCAACTAAGTAATAAATGTAAATTGAAAATGTTCAATTTACTAAGGGAAACAAATATAATATATATTGATATATTATTATGAGAGAAATTAATATTTGAAGAAATTCAAATATAAATTTATGGAAGTTTGAAAGAGTTCAAATAATGAATTAATTAATTTAAGGCCTAAATTGTGTTTGGGCAAATTAATTAATTCTAGGCCGGAAATTAAATATGTGATATTTAATTGGTGGTTAATGAATTAAAGAATTCATTAACAGGGGATTAATCAATTATGGAAATTATTAATCACTTAAGGAAGTGATTAATCATTTATGGAAATGATCTAATCACTTATGGAAGTAATTAGTCATTTTTGGAAAAGATTAATCAATTATGGAATTGATTGATCATGATTGATTAATTATGGAATACGATTGAATCAATTTTGGAAAAGATTGATTTAATTGAATATTTTATTCATGGTCTCTCTTCTATAAATAGAACACTAGACCTAATTGGTCCAAAAGACTTGACACTTGCTCTTGCTCTTAGACTCTCAAGACAAGACCTAAAATTCTCTCTAGCCTCCCTCTTAGAGAAAGACTCCCATAAGTCTTTTGCTTCCTAGACTTAGAGACATACCGGTGTAACCTCTGTGGTTATTGTGTCAATGAAGAAGAAAAATTCCAGCGATTAAGAGGCGAGGAGGATGCTGCGTTTTTGTTCGTTGGAGCGTTGTTGGCGAAGAACGGTCAAGTCTACAACGAAGGTATGTGACGGTTCTTCCCCTTTTCTTTAGAAAAGCATGAAAATAAATTTAGATTTATTTGTAAGCATGTTTAAACTGAATTTCCAGCAAATTTAAAGAGAGTTTAAAGTATGTATGAGTTTTCGTAACGGTATTTTAATGTTAATTTATATACGGCGTAAGGTCCAATCGATGCGCTTCCGCTGCTTGGGGACTTTTATTCCCTTCACAAGTAACAACCTAAATGGTCTATAGTATAGGGATAAGGCTGGGTACCTTATCCTGGTAACACTATGTGATACGACCCACTTTGTATTCGATACAGATGCAATGATCCAAAGCATCCATGTAGGAGACATGCGAGTGGGGGTATCTTGTGCAATCAGTTTGCATAAGACCGGATCGCGAAATAGTAACTACTAGATGTAACACCCTTGAATAGTTTAGGTTTCTATTTCAATAGGATGACCTAGGTAACTTAATCTCAATCTTGAGTCTGTTATGAACTCCTTTTCAGGAGGGATTGTCCTTAGATCTGTATGGGTGAGAGTGGCCAGTTCGCCGACTCAATAATCCTACCATTTCAGGGGCAAGATCGAATGGGGGCTGGGAACATAACAGTACAAGATGAAATTCACTTCTTCCCCTATTGGGGCAAGTAGATGTGTGTTCCCTTAAGGGCTGATTCCGGGTCTTGAACAAGGGCGCCTATCCTCTCTTGGCCCGAGAGGAACTGCTGTTTATTGATTGGATCATAAACAGATTGTTCATTAGAGGAATCAGTGGTACTTAAGGATCCAGAGGTAACCTAGGGGTAAAATGGTAATTTGACCCAACTGGCATTACGAACACTCGTGAAGGATTTACTTACTGTTATTGGTCGATATCCGTGGACACAGAAATATTCTACAGTGAGAATAGTGCAGCTGTGGGTCTTTAGTGGAGTGACCCACAGTTAACGAATGTTGACTAACTTGGTTAATGAGTTTAGCCAATTAGTCTCTTAACGTTGGAGCTTCTGATCTGTAGGTCCACTAGGTCCACCTGCTAGCTTGTAAAGGGTTCTGAGGTTAAATAGTCTTGAATAGAATTCGAAGTGTGTTCAAATTTGTTAAGGGAATTTTATTGTATTTGATACAATTAAAATAATGTATAAAGATACATTATAATATAAGTTTAATTAATGAATTAAACTTTATATTATAAATTAATTTTGGATATGATTCAAAATTAATGAATGAGAGAATTAAATATTTGAAAGAGTTCAAATATTAAATATGAATTAAATTCATATTGAAACTATAGGTAAAATTTAATGTGAATGAGATTGATATTAAAACTATAGCATATGAGAGAATTATTTGAATTATGATTCAAATAGTAAATTAATTAAATATATGATATTTAATTAATGAATTAATTAATTGGAGAATTAATTAATTTAATTTAATTAAATGTGATTTAATTAAATTAATACTATAGTTAATATTAATGTACATTATGATGCACATTAAAACTATAGGTTAGATGAGAGAGATAAAAATTGAATATGATTCAATTGTAATATTAATTAAATATTGGATATTTAATTAATATGGATTCAATTAATGAGATTAATTGAATGACCAATTTAATTCAATTTAATATGATTCAAACAGAATTAAATACCTTATGTTATAATTGATTTAATTAATATTGTTTTAATTAAATTAATTATAATTAATTAATTAATTAAATGATTATTATTATTTAATTAATAGACGACCAAGATCGTTTGGATTAAATCCAACGATTGAGATCTAGTAGAGTAATAACTCCCTCCCCACTTATCGTACAGGGGAGAGGGAGTTGTCCAACTGATCGCTCATTCTCTCATTCTCACGCAGAAAAGACAGAGAGAAAATTCTCTCTCAACTCTCTCACTCTCTCAACCAAAAACACAACAATCTTCCTTGCTGTGATTTCATTTCCAAGAAGATTGAGATCCCACAATCTCTACCTCGTGGATCCAGAGAATAGCGGGTGCTCTTCGATGGTGGTGTTCGTTGGAGAGGCTTAGTACGAATTGTTCGTTGAGGAGCATAGTGCTGTGGAATTGGTTCTACAACAAGTAAGTTCCTAAAATCTAAAATTGTTTTAGATTTGTAATTGCATGCTTAATCTAGTTTAGAAAATAAGTTTCTATTTTTGCCCAACGTATCGGTTTTCTTTAATTGAAATTAAATCACGCTCGATTTAATTCGCTTCCGCTAGAGGATTCAATTCCTTCAATTGCATAGGATACCCCCACCCGCATGTCTCCTACCTGGATGCTTTGGATCATTGTATCTGTAACGAATACAAGGTGGGCCGTATCACATAGTGTCAACAGGATAAGGTACCCAGCCTTATCCCTATACTACAGACCTTTTAGGTTGTTACTTGGACACCGATCCCCGTATGTCCCCACGTATCAATATACATTATATGATTCCCGTAAATAAATTGAACACTTTCAATTTACAATTTATACTTAATTGCCTCAAGTCTCTTTACGAGCTACAAGTGGGACCAAATGGACCTACAGATTTGAAGCTCCAACGATACGAGACTAATTGGCTAAACTCATTAACCAAGTTAGTCAACATTCGTTAACTGTGGGTCACTCCACTAAAGACCCACATCTGCACTATTCTCACTGTAGAATATTTGTGTCCACGAATATCGACCAATACAGTAAGTCAATCCTTCACGTTTGTTCGTGACACCAGATGGGTCAAATTACCGTTTTACCCCTGGGTTACCTCTAGTTCCTTAAGTACCACTGATCCCTTTAATGAACAAGTTGTTTAGGGTCCAAACACTAAACAGGAGTTCCTCTCGAGCCAGGAGATGACGACGCCTTTGTTCAAGCCCAAGAATCAACCCTTAAAGGAACACACATCTACTTACCCAAATAGGGGAAGGAGTGAATTCCATCTTGTACTGTTATGTTCCCAGCCCCCATTCGGTCTTGCCCCTGAAATGTTAGGATTATTGAGTTGGCGAACTGGCCACCCTCACCCATAGAAATCTAAGGACAATCCCTCCTGAAAGCCACTAGCTATAACACCGTTAACTAGATAGGTTACTGTTTCAATAGGATGACTTAGGTTACTGTTTCACTAGATGTTAGGATTATTGAGTTACCTAGGTCATCCTATAGAAATAAAAACCTAAACTAGTTAATGACGTTACATCTAGTGGTTACTATTTCTCGGTCCAATCTTATGCAAACTCATTGCATAGGATACTCCCACCTGCATGTCTCCTACATGGATGCTTTGGATCATTGCATCTGTATCGAATACAAAGTGGATCGTATCACATAGTGTCAGCAGGATAAGGTACCCAGCCTTATCCCTATACTATAGACCTTTTTAGGTTGTTACTTGGACACCGATCCCCATATGTCCCCACATACTAGTCCAAGCTTAATTTAAACAACCTTCGATCTTAGTTTATTGGATTTAGGGTTTATTAATGCAAACTCGATTATTCAATAACCAAATTACTTAATAATTCAAATAACGCTTTATTGAGATCGATTAATTTGTTTCATTTACTATCTACGAGTTTTAGGGCATAAAACCCAACAATATCTAACAAACATCTTGTAGATATAAGACACTTGAGGCATAAGACATACAAGTTTTTTTTCTAATTTAGTAGAACAAACAAGTAGTCCATTTGGAAAAATGAACGCTTCATTCAATTCAAAAGAAATAGAATAAGATTGTTCTAACAAACTAGAAACAGAAATAAGGTTCCTCTTAAGTTTAGGAACTATGTACAAGTTTTCTAAAAACAAATACTTATTTCTCAAAAACAACTTGGCCGCTCCCACTGCACTAGCTAAAATGGCGTCTCTTGCTCCGATCCTGAGCGTCATCTCACCTTCCTCAAGCAGCTGGAAAGCATCATTTCATGTTCTATCAAATAATTTTGGAATCTCAGATCCAAATGCTCTCCACCTCGGTCTGAATGAAGTGTTTTGATTATTTTACCTAATAGGTTTCAACTTCAGCCTTAAACTCTTTAAACTTTTCAAGAGATTCAGACTTTTGACCCATTAGATACAAGTAACCATATCTTGAATAATCATCTATGAAAGAGATGAAATATTCATAACCTCCTCGAGCTTTTACATTCATTGGACCACAAAGATCTGAATATGTCAACTCTAGAGGTTCTTTGGCTTGATAACCCTTTCCAGTAAAAGGTCTCTTAGTCATTTTACCCTCGAAACACAATTCACAGGGTGACAATGAATCATCTTCCAACTCAGTTATAAGTTCATTCTTTACCAAACGACCAATTCGATCAATGTTAATATGACCAAGACGTAAATGCAAAAGATATATGTTGTTACTTTTTGGAGAAATTATTTTCCTTTTATTTTGAGTTTCATCAGTTTTAAACATTTCATGATTTAAAAGTGCTTTAGTGTTAGTTGGTCTTAAGACATACAAGTTTGTTTTCACCAGAACAAATAAGTACTCCATTTGGAAAAACGAACGCTTCAGTCAATTCAAAAGAAATAGAATAAGTTTTTTCTAACAAACTAGAAACAGAAATAAGGTACCTCTTAATTTTAGGAACTATGTGTACAAGTTTTCTATAAACACAAATACTTATTTATGAAAAAACAACTTGGCCGCTCCCACTACACTGGCTGAAATGACGTCTCCTGTTCCGACCTTGAGCGTCATCTCACCTTCCTCAAGCAGCTGGAAAGAATCATTTCTCTAAAAAGAAGAACAAACATGATTAGTTGCTCCCAAATCTAATATCCAGACATACTGATCATGCTCTACCAGGCATGTTTCTAAAAAAAGTAAATTAAATTTACCTTCATTTTCTTTCTTCTTCTCAGCAAGGTATTTGGGGCAGTGCCTCTTCCAATGTCCATCAACGTTGCAATTGAAGCATTTCCCTTTGTCGGCCACCACCTTGGCCTTACCTTTGCCCTGAGGAGCAGTAGGTGTCTTTCCCTTATTTTCCTTCTTATTCTTCTGTATCTTTGTAGAGGAAGAAGCTTGAGATACAAGCTTAGTCCCTGAGGATAAACACTTGAGGAACTTTTTGTTGGAATGGGCGACATTCGCCTCTCCACTGTTCAATCTCTTACTCTTCATAAGAGATTGATAAGCCTGCAACTCATTGACAAGGGTAGTCAGGTTAAACTCAATCTTGTTCATCATGGCATTTGTTCTGAATTGCATAAAGCTCTTCGAAAGTGATTCCAGAATGAATATAACTTGACTACTCCCGCAGATGACCGCCCAATTTGCCTCTGCCACATTAAATTGGACCATCATATCCAGGACATGATCCCGAACTGAAGCGCCCTCTTACATGCGGACGTTGTAGACATACTTGAGAGCCTCATGTTGGAGTGGATAGGACAGTTGTCCAAACATCTCCTTAAGAGATTCCATTATCTCTGTGGCAGTCTCAAGAGGTTTGCATTTCTTTGAAAGCATGTCAGGCAGACTTGCCAAGATATATGCATGGGCCTTATCGTTGGCATTAACCCAACAGTCATACGCGTCTTTATCAGCATGAGACGCGTCACGAGTGCGAATTGGACGACATTCATCCAATAAGACAAACCTCAAATCGTCGACTATTAAAATCATATTTAAAGTCGATAACCACGATGCGTGATTTTCTCCCGTAAATTTTTCGTTTTTAGCATAGTGATAATTGAGGAAGACATTGCTGAAAAACAAACATTTACCTAAAAAACAAACAGACATTGCTGATAATCGAGGAAGACATTGTTTTTCAGCAATGTCTTCCTTGATTATCACTCTACTAAAAAACGACAAATTTACGGGAGAAAATTACTCATCGTGGTTATTGACTTTAAATATGACTTTAATAGTCGACGATTTGAGGTTTGTCTTACTGGATGAATGTCCTCCAGTTCCCGCTCGCGACGTGTCTCAGGCTGATAAAGACGCGTATGACTATTGGGTTAAGGCCAACGATAAGGCCCGTGCATATATCTTGGCGAGTCTTTCTGACATGCTTGCCAAGAAATGAAAACCCCTTGAGAATGCCACATAGATAATGGAATCTCTTAGGGAGATGTTTGGACAACCGTCCTATCAACTCCAACATGAGGCTCTCAAGTATGTCTACAATGTCTGCATGGAAGAGGGCGCTTCTGTTTGGGATCATGTCCTGGATATGATGGTCCAATTCAATGTGGCGGTGGCAAATGGGGCGGTCATCTGCGAGAGAAGTCAGGTTACATTTATTATGAAATTGCTTCTGAAGAGCTTTATGCAATTCAGAACGAATGCCATGATGAACAAGATTGAATTTAACCTAACTACCCTTGTCAATGAGTTACAGGCTTATCAATCTCTTGTGAAGAGTAAGGGATTGATCAGTGGAGAGGCGAATGTCGCCCATTCTAACAAAAAGTTCCTCAAGGGTTCATCCTCGGGGACTAAGCTTTTATCTCAAGCTTCTTCCTTTAAAAAGATACAGAAGAAGAAGAAGAAAAATAAGGGAAAGGCACCTGCTGCTCCTCAGGGCAAGGGTAAGTCCAAGGTGGTGGCCGATAAGGGGAAATTCTTCCATTGCAACGTTGATGGACATTGGAAGAGGAACTGTCCCAAATACCTTGCTGAGAAGAAGAAAGAAAAGGAAGGTAAATTTGATTTACTTGTTTTAGAAACATGCCTAGTAGAGCATGATCAGTATGCCTGGATATTAGATTTGGGAGCAACTAATCATGTTTGTTCTTCTTTTCAGAGAAATGATTCTTTCCAGCTGCTTGAGGAAGGCGAGATGACGCTCAGGGTCGGAACAGGAGACGTCATTTCAGCCAGTATAGTGGGAGCGACCAAGTTGTTTTTCATAAATAAGTATTTGTTTTTTAGAAAACGTGTACATAGTTCCTAATATTAAGAGGAACCTTATTTCTGTTTCTAGTTTGTTAGAATAATCTTATTCTATTTCTTTTGAATTGAATGAAGCGTTCATTTTTCGAAATGGAATACTTAATTGTTCTGCTAAATTAGAAAACAACTTGTATGTCTTAAAACCAACTGACACTAAAGCACTTTTAAATCATGAAATGTTTAAAACTGATGAAACTCAAAATAAAAGGAAAAGAATTTCTCCAAAAAGTAACAACATATATCTTTGGCATTTACGTCTTGGTCATATTAACATCGATCGAATCGGTCGTTTGGTAAAGAATGGACTTCTAACTGAGTTGGAAGATGATTCATTGTCACCCTGTGAATCGTGTCTCGAGGGTAAAATGACTAAGAGAAATGTAAAAGCTCGAGGAGGTTATGAATATTTCATCTCTTTCATAGATGATTATTCAAGATATGGTTACTTGTATCTAATGGGTCAAAAGTATGAAGCTCTTGAAAAGTTTAAAGAGTTTAAGGCTGAAGTTGAAAACCTATTAGGTAAAATAATCAAAACACTTCGTTCAGACCGAGGTGGAGAGTGTTTGGATCTGAGATTCCAAAATTATTTGATAGAACACGGAATCCAATCCCAACTCTCAGAACCTGGTACACCTCAACAAAATGGTGTATCAGAAAAGGAGAAATAGAACCATGTTAGACATGGTTCATTCTATGATGAGCTACGCTCAATTGCCTAGCTCGTTTTTGTTGGGTTTTATGCCCTAAAACTCGTAGATATTGAATGTAACCGTTGACCGAATATTAATGAAATAATATTGATATATTTTTCCATTAATTGTTATTAGTTATTTTATATTTGTCTTTGCCTAATAATAACCCTAATCCAATAAACTAGACATCCAAGGCTGTAATATGAATCTTGAACTATATGTAGTGACATATGACATCATTGTTCGAGAAACAGCCTAAAGGGTCTATAATATAGGGATAAGACTAGGTGCCTTATCCTGGTGACACTATGGATACGACCCACTTTGTATTTGATACAAACGCTGCGATCCAACGCATTCGTGTAGGAGACATGCGAGTGGGGGTATCCTATGCAATGAGTTTGCATAAGACCGGACCGCGAAATAGTAACCACTGGTTATAACACCGTTAACTAGTTGATTTTCTTTTTCACTAGGACGACCTAGACAACATAGTCTTAATCCTGAGTTGATTATGGACTCCTGCTCATGAGAGATTGTCCTTTGATTTGTATGGGTGAGAGTGACCAATACGCCGACTCAATAAGCCTACCACTTTGGGGACAAGACCGAATGGGGAGCTGGGAACATAATCGTACAAGATGACATTCACTCCTTCCCGACTTTAGGGAAGCAGATGAGTGTTCCCTTAAGTGGTTACTCCGAGTCTTGAACAAAGGGTCCTACCCTCTCAATGGCACGAGAGGGTTTTCTGTTTGATGGTTGGACCACAAACATGTTGTTCATTAGAGGACAATTGGTACTTAAGGAAATAGAGGTAACCCAGGGGTAAAACGGTAATTTGACCCAGCTGGTGTTACGGACACTCGTGAAGGACTAACTAGTCGATATTGGTCTATATCCGTGGACACAGAAAATATGTCTGCAATGAGAAGAGTGCAACTGTGAGTCTATAGTGGAATGAACACACAGTTAACGAATATTGATTAATGTGGTTAATGAGTTTGACCAATTAATCTCACATCGTTGGAGTTTATGATCTGCAGGTCCATTAGGTCCCACTGGTAGCTCGTAAAGTAATTTGAGGCAACTAAGTAATAAAAGTAAATTGAAAATGCTCAATTTATTAAGGAAAAAAATATAATATATATTGATATATTATTATGAGAGAAATTAATATTTGAAAAGTTCAAATATAAATTTATGGAAGTTTTGAAAGAGTTCAAATAATGAATTAATTAATTTAAGGCCTAAAATGTGTTTGGGCAAATTAATTAATTCTAGGCCGGGAATTAAATATGTGATATTTAATTGGTGGTTAATTAATTAGAGAATTCATTAACCGGGAATTAATCAATGATGGAAATAATTAATCACTTAAGGAAGTGATTAATCATTTATGAAAACGATCTAATCACTTATGGAAGTAATTAGTCATTTGTGGAAAAGATTAATCAATTATGGAATTATTGATCATGATTGATTAATTAAGGAATAAGATTGAATCAATTTTGGAAAAGATTGATTTAATTGAATATTTTATTCATGGCCTCTCTTCTATAAATAGAACACTAGACCTAATTGGTCATGACACTTGACATTCTTTCTCTTGCTCTTAGACTCTCAAAGACAAGACCTAGAATTCTCTCTAGCCTCCCTCTTAGAGAAAGATTTCCACAAGTCTTTTGCTTCCTAGACTTAGAGACATACCGGTGTAACCTCTGTGGTTATTGTGTCATTCAAAGAAGGAATTTCCAGCGAAGAAAATCAAAGGCGGCTGTTGCGTTTTCGTTCGTGGAGCGTTGTTGGCGAAGAACGGTCAAGTCTACAACGAAGGTTTGTAACGGTTCTTCTTTCTTTCTTTAGAAAAGCATGAAAATAAATTTAGATTTATTTTTAGCACGTTTAAACCAATTTTTCTAGCAGCTTTATAGTGTGTTTAAAGTTAGTTTGAGTTTTCGTAACGGTATTTTAATGTTAATTAATATACGGCGTAAGGTCCAATCGATGCGCTTCCGCTGCGTGGGGACTTTTATTCCCTTCAATCGGCATCAGAGCCATCGCTGTCCCTATTAATTAATTTTAAAAGTTACGATAGGCTCTAATAGGTGGGATTTATGCATAATGTATGTTCGGTGTGCGTTGAACTGTTTGGGTTAATTTTATGGCCATAGATTTTATTTTTTTGTGATTTTGATCATGTAAGGCCCGGTGTTTCGGGTATTTTATGTAAAATCGAGTCCTATGTAAGTCCGGGTCTAGAATAGATTTTTATGAGATGAAAATCGACGAAATCGCCGCTGAAATCGGAAGAAAAATCGAAGAATTGACGCTATTTTTGCCCAGATTCTGCCTCCAGAAGCAACAGCGCTGAGACGCTACCTCAACAGCGTCGAGACGCTGCCTCGATTCCGCAAGCGCCAAATAAGGAATGCACACAGCGTTGAGACGCTATCAACACAGTGTCTCGACGCAGTCACGATGGCGGCACGCGCTAGGGCTTCAACATGCGCGGTTCAAGCTGGTGGCCGGACCGGTTCGGTTGGGCTGGGACCTATTTGGTCCTGTTCAGCCTATTTTTGGCATGGTTCGTGATTTTGGAAGCCGGTTCGAGGTGGTTCGGGGTGGTTCGTGCTGTCTAGACCAATTTTGGAAGCTGCAGAAGGATTTAGGATAGAATTTAGCTAAAATTATTGTAATTTAATGCTTTATTTTATCCTAGGGGCCAAAATTAACTGGTTCAATTGCTATTTATATGCTTTATGGATGTCATATAGAATATTTAATCCCACCTTAGGTTATAAACATGCTCATGCATTTTTTATATATTATAATTGTTATAATGTATGTTTAATTGCATGAAATTGTTTTCATATTTTTTAATATAAGTGTATATTAATTATATGAAAAATTGGAAAGCATGAAGCATGTCATTACTTAAATTAAATATAAATAGTTATGTTTAATGTGATGAATGAAGCATGCTTGATTGATTTTCTTGATTGGCTTATAATTGTTATAATAAAAGAAAATCAAAATTGCATGAAGCATGAAACATCCATAGTTAATAATATAATTGTTATATTATTCATGCAATTGATGTGGTTTAATTATTTAATCTGAATGAGATTGTCGAATAAATTAAACCCTAGATTCTTGATTATAGGATTAATCATTAAAACTTGAAATAGTTCTTTAATATTAATGATTAGAAACCGTCATTCTATAATCAAGATTTGCATGCAAACATAAGATCATAGGATAAATTGGATTAATTTTAAATTGTTTAAAATTAATTAGACCTAGATCGATTTCTAATAGGATTAGAATCTTTTCATACTTAGAATTAAAAATAGTTTTAATTGACTAAGTAGGAAAAACATTGCTATGATTATAAGAGAACTCCACCGGTAATGTTCTGTCTAAGGCTGGGAGTATTTAAGTTGACGGTTTACGGAACACCTCCTACCTGGGAACTGACCTGGAATACCGGAGTTGAATTAATCATAGTTAAATGTTAGCATGCAATGTCACTAGGTTTATTAAAAGTGTTTAATGCACCTAGATCTTTAGAGTAAAGACCCTACATTACTGAGGTTATAAGGGAACTCTCTCGGTAAAGTTCTGTCTAAGGCTGGGGGTATTTAAGTTGACGGTTTATGGAACACCTCCTACCTGGGAACTGACCCGAACATTGAGTTGAATTAACCATAGTAATGTTGACTTGCAATGTTGGGTTTATTAAAAGAAGTTTAATTCACCCAAAAGATTGCAGTTGAATCCTTTCCATAATTGTTATAATAGGATCAGACTTAGATAGATTGACTTAGCCGAATACTATCTAAGTTAAACAACCCTATATTAACCTTAGGACATTTCAGTGGGAGGAAAGTTACAAAACGAGATTCAAATCAAGTTTTGCTCCTATGTCCCTATATTCACAACGTGAGATTCATGCTCGGCTTCAAGTCGCCTTAGGAGTGGCCTCCCTTCGGAAAGTATTTGCATGAATCAATATCAAGGTGAATGGGAAAAATGTCTAGAGTAAGTGGGAGCGGGACACGTGTCAACGTATCCCTCGGTCTCCGCCCATAGTTCGCACAGTGATAGTCCTATGATCCGCCTGCAGGTTGTCCTGGCGCAACCATCCCTTCGGAGGGCCTGGTCATAGGACTCGGAACATCGTGAACTCCTGAAAAAGGATAGGAGCTCTTAGGCTAATCACCAACAGTTGTCTTTCCCTTCGGTGCCCTGTTGGTGCGTGCCTCTGAGATCTGAAAGTGGGAGGGTTACACTTACGAGGATGAGTTAAAAGTGTTAACAAATCCTTGACCGAACAACGGTGGCTAAATGCCTATAGGAATATGAGTTATTCTGGAATTAGAATCAGCTGAGAGGTGTCTCATTTCAAAGGAGGAGTACCTGATCACCCTTCGGTGGCTGATATTCTAAACCTCTGAAACATCGTTGCAAAACTAAATCGATAGTTTTAGGGTTCTGTGATTGTCTGTTTTGCTAAATTGATTGGATTGTATGCAATTGTTTGCTTGTATGATGGGTTAAGGCAAAGATAACTAAAACAGTCATTGTTTGTTTAAATTTCAGCAATGTCTTCCTCAATTGTCTCTCTGCTTAAAAATGAGAAATTAACCAGCGAAAATTATGCTACGTGGAAGTCGAACCTGAATACGATTCTTGTTGTCGATGATCTATGGTTCGTCTTAACGGAGGATTGTCCTCCAGCCCCTGCTCGTAATGCATCCCAAGCAGTTAAGGATGCTTATGACCGCTGGACAAAGGCCAATGATAAGACTCGCGTCTATATCCTAGCCAGCTTATCTGAAGTTTTGGCTAAAAGGAATGAGGGCATGGTAACAACGAGGGAGATTATGAACTCTCTCCAGGAGATGTTTGGACAACCGTCCTACCAACTCGACCATGACGCTCTCAAATATGTTTATAGCTGTCGCATGAAAGAGGGCACGTCTGTTCGGGAGCATGTCCTGGATATGATGGTCCAATTCAACGTGGCAGAGGCAAACGGGGCGGTCATAGATGAGCGTAGTCAGGTTACATTCATCTTAGAATCTCTTCCGAAGAGTTTTCTACAGTTTCGAAGCAATGCAATGATGAATAAAATATTATTCAACCTGACTAGCCCCCTGAATGAGCTACAACTCTATCAGTCTCTTCTTAAGAACAAGGGACAGATAGAAGAAGAGGCAAACGTTGTTCACTCTAAAAGAAAGTTCGAGAAGGGTTCATCCTCTGGAACTAAATCTGTAGCCATTTCTTCAAAGAAAACTCAGAAGAAGAAAGGAAACAAGGGGAAAGCTCCCAGTACTACTGCTAAAAGCAAGGGAAAAGCCAAAGCTATAGCAGATAAGGGCAAGTGTTTCCACTACAATGTAGATGGACATTGGAAGAGAAACTGCGTAAAGTATCTTGCTGAGAAAAAAAAGGAAAATGAAGGTAAATTTTATTTACTTGTTTTAGAAACATGCCTGGTAGAACATGATGAGTTAACCTGGATAATTGATTCAGGAGCAACTAATCATGTTTGCTCTTCTTTTCAGGAAAATAGTTCCTTTTGGCAGTTGAACGATGGGAAAATGACACTCAGGGTCGGAACTGGAGAAGTCATTTCAGCTAAAGTAGTGGGAGCTGCGAAGTTATTTTTTAGAAATAGATTCTTACTTTTAGAAAGTTTGTTAATCGTTCCCAAGATTAAGATGAACTTAATTTCTATTTCATGTTTGATTGAACAATCGTATACAATTACTTTTGATATGAATGAAGCTTTCATTTATAAAAATGGTGTACTTATTTGTTCAGCCAAATTGGAAAATAACTTGTATGTTTTAAGACCAACCGAAAACAAAGCACTTTTAAATCACGAATTATTTAAAACTGCTGAAACTCAAAGTAAAAGGCAAAAGATTTCTCCATCAAGTAACAATACTCATCTTTGGCATCTCAGACTTGGTCATATAAACACCGATAGGATCGGTCGTTTGGTAAAGAATGGACTTCTTAGTAAGTTAGAAGATGATTCACTACCACCTTGTGAATCTTGTGTCGAGGGAAAAATGACCAAGAGACCCTTTACTGGAAAAGGTTACAGAGCCAAAGAACCCTTAGAGTTAATACATTCGGATCTATGTGGTCCAATGAATGTAAAAGCTCGAGGAGGGTACGAATATTTCATCTCATTTATAGATGAATATTCAAGATACTGTTACTTGTACCTAATGGGGCATAAGTCTGAAGCCCTTGAAAAGTTTAAGGAGTTTAAGACTGAAGTTGAAAACCTATTAGGTAAATCAATTAAAGTACTTCGATCTGATCGAGGAAGGGAGTATATGGATCAAAGATTCCAGGATTATATGATAGAACATGGAATCCAATCTCAACTCTCAGCCCCTGGTACACCTCAGCAGAATGGTGTGTCAGAAAGGAGAAATAGAACCTTGTTAGACATGGTTCGATCAATGATGAGCTATGCTCAATTGCCTAGCTCGTTTTGGGGGAATGCAGTGGAGACTGCTGTATACATCTTGAACAATGTTCCCTCGAAAAGTGTTTCTGAAACACCTTTCGAATTATGGAAGGGGCGTAAACCTAGTTTGCATCAGTTTCGCATCTGGGGTTGTGCAGCACACGTGCTTGTGACAAATCCTAAGAAACTGGAACCTCGTTCAAAACTGTGCCAATTTGTTGGTTACCCTAAAGAAACGAGAGGTGGTTATTTCTACGACCCACAAGAAAATAAGGTGATTGGATCGACAAACGCCACTTTCTTAGAGGAAGACCACATGAGAGATCATAAACCACGCAGCAAAAAAAATATTAGGAGAAGCTACTGAAGAATCATCAAGAGTTGTTGATGAAGTTGGACCTTCAACAAGGGTTGATGAAGGAACTAATTCTTCAGATCCATCCAGTCCATCTCAAACGTTGAGAGTGCCTCGACGCAGTGGGAGGGTTGTATTACAACCTGACCGCTACTTGGGTTTAACTGAAACTCAGGTTGTCATATTTAATGATGGCATTGAGGATCCATTGTCCTATCGACAGGCAATGAATGACGAAGATAAGGATGAATGGGTCAAAGCCATGAACCTGGAAATGGAGTCGATGCACTCTAATTCTGTATGGGAACTTACAGATCTACCAAATGGGGTAAAACCCATAGGGTGCAAATGGATCTATAAGAGAAAAAGAGATGCAGCTGGAAAGGTATAGACCTTCAAAGCTAGACTAGTGGCAAAGGGTTATACCCAAAAGGAAGGGGTTGACTATGAGGAAACCTTTTCTCCTGTAGCCATGTTAAAGTCCATAAGAATTCTCTTATCCATAGCCACATATTATGACTATGAAATATGGCAAATGGACGTCAAGACTGCCTTTCTGAATGGTAATCTTGAAGAGAATATCTTCATGTCTCAACCCGAAGGGTTCATAGCCCAAGGTCAGGAACAAAAGGTTTGTAAGCTCAATCGATCCATTTATGGATTGAAACAAGCGTCCAGATCATGGAACATTAGATTTGATACTGCAATCAAGTCTTTTGGTTTTGACCAAAATGTTGATGAGCCTTGTGTGTACAAAAAAGTCAACAAAAGGAAAGTAGCTTTTCTAATACTTTATGTAGACGATATCCTACTCATTGGGAATGATGTAGGATACCTCACTGACATTAAGAAATGGCTAGCAATCCAATTCCAAATGAAAGATCTGGGAGAGGCTCAATATGTTCTGGGAATCCAAATCATTAGGGATCGTAAGAACAAAACGCTAGCTCTGTCTCAAGCAACGTATATTGACAAGATGTTGTCTCGATATTCGATGCAAAACTCCAAGAAGGGACTACTACCCTTCAGACATGGGGTACACCTGTCTAAGGAACAGTCTCTTCAGACACCTCAAGAAATTGAGAACATGAGACACATTCCCTACGCCTCAGCTGTGGGCAGCTTAATGTATGCTATGCTCTGCACAAGGCCTGACATATGTTATGTAGTGGGAGTAGTCAGTAGGTATCAGTCTAATCCAGGGTTGGACCACTAGGGAGCGGTTAAGAATATCCTCAAGTATCTTCGGAGAACGAGGGACTACATGCTTGTGTATGGAGCTAATGATTTGATTCTTACTGGATACACTGACTCTGACTTTCAAGCTGATAAGGATTCAAGGAAATTCACATCAGGGTCAGTATTCACCCTCAATGGAGGAGCAGTAGTGTGGAGAAGCATCAAACAAGGATGCATAGCAGACTCAACCATGGAGGCTGAGTATGTAGCAGCTTGCGAAGCAGCTAAGGAGGCAATATGGCTTAGAAAGTTCTTGACTGATTTGGAAGTGGTTCCGAATATGAACGTGCCCATAACACTATACTGTGACAACAGTGGGGCTGTAGCCAACTCAAAAGAACCTCGAAGCCACAAATAGGGTAAACACATCGAGAGGAAGTATCACCTGATACAGGAGATTGTGCAACGAGGAGATGTGATCGTCACTAAGATCGCCTCGGAGTACAACATCGTTGATCCATTTACGAAGGCTCTCACGGCTAAAGTGTTTGAGGGTCATCTAGAGGGTCTAGGTCTACGAGATATGTATGCCATCTAATCTAGGGAAAGTGGGAGAAATGTATGATGGGTATAAGGATGCCCTAGTTCATTGTATTATTTTAATATACATGACATTTCCAGCTTTAGATTATTGCATTTAAGTCCCACTAACTAGTATTTTAGTTCAAGTGGGAGTTTGTTGGGTTTTATGCCCTAAAACTCGTAGATAGTGAATGTAACCGTTGACCGGATATTAATGAAATAATATTGATATATTTTTCCATTAATTGTTTTTAGTTATTTTATATTTGTCTTTGCCTAATAATAACCCTAATCCAATAAACTAGACATCCAAGGCTGTAATATGAGTCTTGAACTATATGTAGCGACATATGGGATCATTGTTCAAGAAACAGCCTAAAGGGTCTATAGTATAGGGATAAGACTTGGTGCCTTATCCTAGTGACACTATGGATACGACCCACTTTGTATTTGATACAAACGTTGCGATCCAACGTGTTCGTGTAGGAGACATGCGAGTGGGGGTATCCGATGCAATGAGTTTGCATAAGACCGGACCGCGAAATAGTAACCACTGGTTATAACACCGTTAACTAGTTGGTTTTCTATTTCACTAGGACGACCTAGACAACTTAGTCTTAATCCTAAGTTTATTATGAACTCCTGCTCATGAGAGATTGTCCTTTGATTTGTATGGGTGAGAGTGGCCAATACGCCGACTCAATAAGCCTACCACTTTGGGGACAAGACCGAATGGGGAGCTGGGAACATAATCGTACAAGATGGAATTCACTCATTCCCGGCTTTAGGGAAGCAGATGAGTGTTCCCTTAAGTGGTTGCTCCGAGTCTTGAACAAAGGGCCCTACCCTCTCTATGGCACGAGAGGGTTTTCTGTTTGATGGTTGGACCACAAACAGGTTGTTCATTAGAGGAGAATTGGTACTTAAGGAAATAGAGGTAACCCAGGGGTAAAATGGTAATTTGACCCAGCTGGTGTTACAGACACTCGTGAAGGACTAACTAGTCGATATTGGTCTATATCCGTGGACACAGAAAATATGCCTGCAGTGAGAAGAGTGCAACTGTGAGTCTATAGTGGAATGAACACACAGTTAATGAATATTGATTAATGTGGTTAATGAGTTTGACCAATTAATCTCACATCGTTGGAGCTTCTGATCTGCAGGTCCATTAGGTCCCACTGGTAGCTCATAAAGTAATTTGAGGCAAATAAGTAATAAAAGTAAATTGAAAATGCTCAATTTATTAAGGGAAACAAATATAATATATATTGATATTTTATTATGAGAGAAATTAATATTTGAAAAGTTCAAATATAAATTTATGGAAGTTTTGAAAGAGTTCAAATAATGAATAAATTAATTTAAGGCCTAAAATGTGTTTGGGCAAATTAATTAATTCTAGGCCGGGAATTAAATATGTGATATTTAATTGGTGGTTAATTAATTAGATAATTCATTAACCGGGAATTAATCAATTATGGAAATAATTAATCACTTAAGGAAGTGATTAATCATTTATGAAAACGATCTAATCACTTATGGAAGTAATTAGTCATTTGTGGAAAAGATTAATCAATTATGGAATTGATTGATCATGATTGATTAATTAAGGAATAAGATTGTATCAATTTTGGAAAAGATTGATTTAATTGAATATTTTATTCATGGCCTCTCTTCTATAAATAGAACACTAGACCTAATTGGTCATGACACTTGACATTCTTTCTCTTGCTCTTAGACTCTCAAAGACAAGACCTAGAATTCTCTCTAGCCTCCCTCTTAGAGAAAGACTCCCACAAGTCTTTTGCTTCCTAGACTTAGAGACATACCGGTGTAACCTCTGTGGTTATTGTGTCATTCAAAGAAGGAATTTCCAGCAAAGAAAATCAAAGGCAGCTGCTGCGTTTTCGTTCGTGGAGCGTCGTTGGTGAAGAACGGTCAAGTCTACAACGAAGGTTTGTAACGATTCTTATTTCTTTCTTTAGAAAAGCATGAAAATAAATTTAGATTTATTTTTAGCATGTTTAAACCAATTTTTCCAGCAGCTTTAAAGTGTGTTTAAAGTTAGTTTGAGTTTTCGTAACAGTATTTTAATGTTAATTAATATACGGCGTAAGGTCCAATCGATGCGCTTCCGCTGCGTGGGGACTTTTATTCCCTTCAGTTTTGGGGGTATGTAGTAAAGACTGCAGTTCACATTTTGAATAATGTTCCCTCGAAAATCATTTCTGAAACACCTTTCGAGTTATGGAGGGGCATAAACCTAGTTTGCGTTACTTCCGTATCTAGGGTTGTCCAGGACATGTGCTTGTGACAAATCCTAAGAATTGAAACCTCATTCGAAATTATGCCAATTTGTTGGTTACCCAAAATAAACGAGAGGTGGTATTTTCTACAGCCCATAAGAAAACAAGGTCTTTGTATCGACAAATGTCACTTTCTTGGAGGAAGACCACATGAGGAATCACAAACCATGAAGTAAGTTAGTATTAGGAGAAGCTACATAAGAGTTAACAAGAGTTGTTAATGAGTGACGGGTCAGAGTTGTCGAGGCTTCGGGTCAAATAAATTTGTAATTCTACGAACATTAAACTACTTTTCAATAGTAGTGGTCGGGGTCGAAAACAGAGAGCGCGTTGATGTGGACTTTTCCTACCGCAAGCGCACGGGTCAAGTAATAATATAGTGAATGTAATTCGAATGTCGTCCTCTGGATTGGATTTTTAAGCAAATCGAGTATTGTGAATTATCTCGCTCAATTTTATTTAGGGATCAATAAGTGATGAATGAATGGTATCAAAAATAAATCAAACAAGTAAAATAGTGGATATGCAATTGAGAAAACACTTAGGGAATTGATTTCGCCAATTTAGTCTAGGATTGATTTTAAGGAATAAGTTATTATGCACAATGGAATTATGAGTCTAAGACCCTTCAATCACAACTACCTATCCTGAGTATAATTGATTCTCATGCAAATTAACCAACTTGATATCCCTATCTAAGTTTATTAACATGGAAGGCAATGAGATCTTTTGACCAATTCTAAAGTTAATCTAAAACCGTCATGAATTAGAAAGTAAACTTTAGTCATGCAATCTTGAGTAAGTCTATGCTAAATCCTCTCTCCCGAGCAAGAATCAACACTTAAATCATCCAACTAATGGCCAATTAATTGAAAGCATTAAATCAAGATTACAAACATAATAACCATTGCACAACTTAAACATAAATTCAATCCATAAACTTAATCAACTACATCAACCCCTAAGCTACAAGTTTAGCTACTCATGATTGGTGTTACAAGCTCAACTAAACATGTAAAAGCCATAAAATCTAGCTAAAGAAAAGGGAAAGGAAAGGAAAAACTCAATGTAGGCCAAGACCGAGCGTCCCCGTCACGATCCCCACGAACGATGGGTTGATTTCCAACTTGCTCCCTTTGCTTTTGCTCCAAGATCCTCTGTTCTGCCCTGTTTTACGGCTCTAAAACGTCCCAAAAACCTAGCCGCAGAAGACATTATATTCTGTTTTTTCGTCATAGCATCTCGACGCTGCCTTCAAAACGCGCGTTTCTGGAAACGAATTAACACAGCGTCGAGACGCTAAGGTCGCAGCGTCGAGACGCTGTGACCTTTTCGCACCTATTCAGATATGGAATGTGAGCGTCTCGACGCTCAAGAGCTAGCGTCTCGACGCTAGCCTGCTGTTGACCCAATTTTGACTTTTTTTCTCTTTGACTCCTTTTCATTCCTTTGCATCTTTTCACGTCCCGAGCACCCGATTGACTCAAATATCACGCTTTAGCTCCAATCAACCATTTCCTACAAAATAAACATTAAAGCACAATAAAATGGCTCAAAAATCATAAAAGACTAGCTAAATTAAATAAGTAAAGATAGCTAGCTATGCTCGCTATCACGCGTTTATAATTTGCTTAACTTAGATTTATTGAGACGACCAGACTAATAGGGGTTTGAGATGCGAGTGATAAATGCAAGGAAAATTAAATTGCAGGAATTTAAATGATAGAAAAATTAAATACATAAAATAAAAGGATGGGCAGGTTAATCTTACCACAAGGATCACTGTAATCGAAGACGCTCGAGTTTCAGTATGATTTATTTCATTCATTGATTATCAAGAAATTAGTTTACAAATTGAAAGTCTAATCGGCTTAACTGGAAAAGCCAGCAAGCATAATATCCTTAAATTCCTATGTCCGATCGATGCATTGAGACTAGTCTTAACCGATTAATAAGCTAATCGTGCAAATTAACTACTAATCGATTGCATTAAGAACAATGATGATTAGAATGCTCTATACTAACTAGGAAAACCCTAAATTAACATCAAGTACATATTTAGACCCTAGATCTTTCATGCCAATTGTTAAATTTGGGATAACACGCCAAATCTCTACATGCTTAGACCTATTCGCTACTTTAATTAGCATATGAATTTAGTAAATCGGGGTTGAGGTTGTCAATCTCTCCTAAATTACTAAACTTATGAATATTGAGTCTAAACAACATTCAATACTTACAACCGATGTCTCGATTACAACAATCCAAGCTTAGACGACCATAGACGAGTCTAATCTAAGCCCCTAATGCTTGATTAACCCACCCAAAACTGGCCTAAACTTGGGAGAACTGAACAGTAGAGAGAAAAACGAGAAGAACGATGAAAGAATCACTAAAAATGGAGTTCGGATGACCTAGATACGAAATAAACAAATTTATAGCGTAGTCGTAGCATCGAGACGCTAGGTAATTTGTCTTCCACGCATTTTCGTGTTGGCGTTGAGACGCCAATGCCAAAGTCTCGATGCCAGCTCTTGGGAATACACAATTTGAATGCTCTTTTGATCCTTTTGGCTTTGATCTTGAGGCTCGAACGCTCCAGTCACGTCCTTTAGCTCCATGTCATCTCGGAAACCCCAAATTAGCCCGAAAACGTCCTAAAACTCTCAAATTAGTGCCCAATTGACAAATTTTCCTAATTATCCTCTTGTGCTCGAAATCCTACAAAATAAACAATTAAACCATAAAACACAAACTAACAAGATTAAATTAAAGGTAATTAAATAACACATTTCAGGTGCTATCAATGAGGCAAGTCCTTCCACAAGAGTTGATGAAGGAGTCAGCTCTTCGGGTCAATCTTGTCCTCCTCACATAGTGAGAAAACCTTGACGCAGTGGGAGGGTTGTATCACAACTCGACCGTTACTTGGGTTTAACTGAAACTCAGGTCGTCATACCTGGTGATGGTGTTGAGGATCCATTATCTTATCGTCAGGCAATGAATGATGTGGATAAAGACCAATGGTTAATCAAGTTTAGGAACTTGTAGATCCACCTGAAGGGGTAAAACCCATAGGGTGAAAATGGATCTATAACAGAAAGAGAGATGCAGCTGGGAAAGTACAGACTTTCAAAGCTAGACTTGTAGCAAAGGGTTACACCCAAAGAGAAGGGGTTGACTATGAGGAAACATTTTCTCCTGTTGCTATGTTAAAGTCTAAAAGAATTCTCTTATCCATAGTCACATATTAGGACTATGAAATATGGTAAATGCATGTCAATACTGCCTTTTTGAATGGTAATCTTGAAGAGAATATCTTTATGTCTCAGCCCGATGGGTTCATAACCCAAGGTCAAGAGCAAAAAGTTTATAAACTAAATCGATCCATTTTTGGATTGAAACAGGACTCCAGATCTTGGAACATTAGATTTGACACTGCAATCAAATCTTTTGGCTTTGAACAAAATGTTGATGAACCTTGTGTTTACAAGAAGATCAACAAAGACAAGGTGGCTTTTCTAGTACTATATGTTGATGACAGCCAACTCATTGGGAATGATGTAGGGTATCTGTCTAACGTTAAAGAATGGCTAGCGGCCCAATTCCAAATGAAAGATTTAGGAGAGGCCCAATATTTTCTTGGGATCCAAATATTTCTTTCTATTATTTCTTGTACTTAACATTCATTTATTCAATAGAAAGTTATTTGTTTGCATTATTATCCATAATGCGTAGCTAAATTCCATTGAGGGGTTTGATATAGTGAATTCCCTTATGGATTAAATGGCTTGAAAGTTGTTTATTTGCCTAAGTTCTATTTATCGTATGTCATCATTTATTGATTATCATTCTAATCTTGCTGAGTTTAACTTGATCACTTAGACTTTGCTTGCTATGTGAGTTTGGTACTGCGAACAATATCGATTCTCATAAAGGTGATATAGGAGAAAGGACTCGAAAGAGTGTATTCAGTTTTATAGGGGATAGTCGCTTATAACAACTATAGAGTTATAAGTTGCATGCATTAATAATCTATGTCGGAGTCGAGTCATAGAAATGTGCATAACGGTACTCACTTAGTCTTCTAACGGTTCTTGGGAGTAAGGTCAAATAGGAGTTAAACCTGATCCAATGCATATTAGACTTAGGTTAAATAAGCCATTACTAGAGTAATTTGCCTTAGGGTTGAAGCTTTACTAGACACATCACTTTTATTATTGTTTGTTATTTCTTTTTAGTGTTTGCCTATTTATTTTCTGAAACCCCAACATTAATTATTTTATTTGGTTACCTTTTTAAGCAATTTAAGAGTAGTTTCTTCTTCAAATATGTGTTCAAACTTAGTCTCTGTGGGATCAATACCTTTGGAATACTTCCAGAGTTTTTATTACTACATGCGATAGTGTATACTTGCACTTGGTTGATTGAATTCATTCTTATTCATTATTTACCCTATTTTCCAACATCCACCTTCAGTCTACATCGCATCAAGTTTTTGGTGCTGTTATCGGGGACCAAAAGTGAAACCAGTTTTTGTTTGTTGAAATTGCGATGTGATTGCGACAACAATTCTATCTTAAGAGAATCTAGTTTGCAGTTCTTTTGCAGGTTGAGATTAGTGCACGAGCAAAAAGTATCAACTCTTCGAGCTAGATCCTGAGATAAAAAGAACCTTTCATCGTCGTCATACAGAGCAAATGTGAAAGAAAAGGGAACAACATGAGTTAAGCACATGAGAACATCTTGAAGAAGCTATTTATATTCAAGAACTTCCAATGGACCAACCCGGAGTCGATCCTCCTATTGACCAACAGAATCGTGGAATGGACCAAAATGGTGGGAGAATACCTCCAGCACCACCAGTTCCACCGGTGCCACAAAATGAAAATCTAATCTATACTGCAGAAGATCGTAATACAACAATAAGGGATTATGCCTTACCAATTTTTCAAGCTTTGAATCCAGGAATACTTGAGCCACCAATAGAAGTGCCACAGTTTGAGTTGAAAACTGTGTTGTTTCAAATGCTCAACACTATGGACAAGTTTTTAGGACTTTCGAGTGAAGATCCGCAAAAACATGTCAAACAATTTTTAAGAATTTGTAGTTCGTTGAGTAACAAAAGACACATTGAAACTTAAACTTTTTCCTTTCTCATTACAAGGTGATACTGAGGCTTGGCTAGATTCATTTCCACCAAACTCCATCACATCCTGAAATGACTTCGCAGAAAAGTTCCTAGAGAAGTTTTTTCCGTCCAATAAGAATGCTAAGTATAGAGCAGATATTATTTCCATCAGACAATCTTACAATGAGCCTTTAGACACAGCATGGGAGAGATTCCAGAGGCTGGTCCGAAAGTTTCCTCACCATGGGTTGCCTGCAAGCATCATTCTTGCGCCAGGCTGAACCGCACGTTTCTTCAAAAACTCTAACTGTCGCACGTTCTCGCGTCAGCATCGAGACGCTGCAAGCAGCGTCGAGACATTGAGACGTTCCCTATCCACTGCGCGAAACTGCGACAATGTCGAGACACCAACATTGTTGCGTCTGGAGTGATTTTCTGGAAAAAAAAACAACTACTGTTCTTGGTCAATTTGGCCTCGATTTCGCTCGCGATTTTCACCAATCTTCATGCCTACTCTAGACCCGGACTTACAGCCTCGAAATTTACAAATTATGCCCAAAAAACACAGGGGCCCTGACATATGATCACATCAAATAATGTAAATTTCTAAGGCCAATTAACCCTAAACGATTCAACACAAACAATAATTATACATTACGCAAAATCCCATCATTCAAGCCATTCGCAAATTCCAAAACGAAATTTAAAATTTGAGATGGCTCTGATACCAATTGAAGGGATTAAAGCCCCACTCAGCGAAAGACTTATCAGACATCAAACTCAAATTGAATGACGATTGGAATAACGTTATGAAGGAAAATAATATACAGTACATATTATCACATAAAGCTACTGTAAACAGGTTATAAACAAGCTAAATTGATAATAAAATCCTAGATATAATCTAGATTAAAACCCTAGATATCATAGGATAAAGGGAAACTTAGTTGCATTGAAGATCTTGACTGAATTCGCCAATTTTTGCCTTTTGATCTGAAAATACAGCAGCCCAAGGGACTTGTTCTTCGCTGGAAAATTCACGAATGCTTTGTGAAACCACCACGCTTGAACCACCGATAAGGCTTCTTAGGGTTCTTGGTTGAGAAGCTTGTGGGAGCCAAAATTTCACTAAAGGGAATTAGGGAAGAATTTTTTTTCTTTCTTTGTGAATTGTGAGAATGAGTGAGAGAGATCCAGAGTGTTGGGTTTAATGTCCTATAAATTCGTAGTTTGTAAATAATTAAACATATTTTATTTCCAATAAAGACGTTATTGAGGTTATTCAGTAAAAGATGTTATTGAATATGTAAATTGTGAATGATTAACCTAAATCCAATAAACTAAGATCCTTGGCTATAAAATGAATACTCGAACTATATGTACGGACATATCGTATGATCAAGTTCAAGTTTATAGTCAAAATTGTCTATAGTATAAGGATACAGTTGGGTGCCTTATCCTGGGGACACTATGGACGCGACCCACTTTGTATTAAGTGCAAACGATGAGATCCTAAGTCGTTCATGTGGAGACATGCAAGTGGGGGTGTCCTATGCAATGAGTTTGCATAAGACAAGACCACGAAATAAGTCACTTTCTCTTTATAACGTCGTTTACCGTAGAAACTGACTATTTCTCATAGATGACCTAAGTAACTCGTTCTTAATCCTGAGCGAACTATGAACTCCTGTTTATACGAGATTATCCTTTGATCTGCATGGGTGAGAGTGGCCAGCATCACCGACTCAACAAGCCTACCATTTTGAGGATAAAATCGAATAGATAGCTGGGGACATAGTTTCGCAAGACGGAATTCACTCCTACCCATTTCAGGGGTAGCAGAGAGGTTGTTCTCTTAAGTACTAACTCCAGGACTTGAACAAGGGACCCCACCCTCTCGTTGGATCGAGAGGGACTTAGGTTTGATGGTTGGACCACAAATCGATTGTTCATTAGAGGATTAGTGGAACTTAAGGAACAAGAAGTATTATAGGGGTGAAACGGTTATTTGACCTAGCTATAGCTACGAACAACCTGTGAAGGAACGACTTACTGAACATGGTTAAATCAAACGGTAATTTGACCCAGCTGGAGTTACGAACACACGTGAAGGACTAACTTGCTGTTATTGGTCAATATCCGTGGACACAGAAATAGATTTGCAGTGAGAAAAGTGCAGTTGTGGTTCTATAGTGGAGTGAACCACAATTAATGAACATTGATTAACTTGGTTAATGAGTTTAGTCAATTAATCTCATATCGTTGGAGCTTCTGATCTGTAGATCCATTAGGTCTCACTGGTAGCTCATATATGGTGTTGAGGTAATATTTTCTGAGGAAAATAAATCTGTGGGAGAATTGGATATTTGAAGAAGTTCGAATATTAAATTTAAATATGAATTAGATTCATATTAAAATTATAGAATAAAATTGATGCGCATAAAATGCACATTAAAACTATAGATTATATGAGAGATATAATTGAATATGTGATATTCAATTTAATGATGAATTAATTAAAGAATTAATGATTTATTTATTTAAATTAAATTGGATTTAATTGAATTGTATTAAAACTTTAGGTTATGTGAAGGATATTCATTTAAATGTAGTTTAAATGAATTTGTTAATTAATTTTTACTTAATTAACCATTATTGTAATTTAATTAATTTTATTATTAATTAAATTAAATAAATTTAAAAGTGTATAACTGAAGTCATCAGTTTTGTTAATCGTGCGTAAGACCCACGATTTGTCCTCCTTCACGCCTAAAAGAGAGGAGAATAAGCCAAGATTAGTTTCGCTCATTCGTGGATTCTCTAATCGCTCTCTAGCTCTCTGCAACTCAGAAAAATTTCACTCCCTCTCATCCCTTTACTGAAAGAGATTGCTCGCACAAGCAAACCTCACACAAATCCCTAAAGAGAATATCGGTTACTCATACGTGGTGGTGTTCGTCAAATTTCTAGCAAAGAAAGTGTCCCATTTGGTTGCTGTATTTTCAAATCAAGAAGCAAGATTTGGTGAATTCAGTCGAGTTCTTCCACGCTAGTAAGTCTCTTTAACTCTTAGGTTGTTTGTGCTTAAATTCTAAATTAGATCTAGGTTCTTATACTCAAAAATAGCATGTTTAATAACCTATTTAGAGCATTTAATATGAATGTGATTGATGTATTTCTATTGTCGTCGTATCGGTTTTCTTGTCAAAAGTTTAATTTGGTTTGATCCTCTGATAAGTCTTTCTCTGCGTAGGGCTTTAATCCCTACAACCTCAAGACCACAAAGAATCTAATGACGAAGAAGATGAAGATGATTCCTCAGAGGAGGAATAGGGAAGTTTATTGTTCCCCTTATGTTTTTACATTCTTTGTTTAGGTGTGTTGAAGGAGAAATTTCGGCCAATCACAAATTTCCACGTCATTAATATAAATTAATGATAAAATAAATTTGGGACCAATTACACATTTACACGTGTGCCTAAATTAAATCAATAGACATTAAAATTCGACAAATCAAATAATGCCACTTGTCTATTAGTGATCCATCAGATAACATCAGCCAAGTTCAATCAAATTATGCCACGTGGCAATTGGACCCAAGCCCCAGCCCATATGAGGTCCATCAAACTCTATAAATAGAGAAGGTCACCATTAATTCGTGGGGGGGGGGATTGAGCCAGAGGCAGAGAGGGCAGAGTCCAGAGCATTCTCCCAAGATCCAGAGTCGTCAGAATCCAAAGAGAGTCCAGAGAATTCAGAGATCCGAGATTTAGAATTCAAAGGATTCAAGACTCAGAAGATTTGAAGACTAGAAGACTCTAAAAAGAGATCAACAAGCCAACCGACCGATCAAGAAGATCAACAAGTCAGCAGACCGATCATCCAAGAGGATCAACAAGCTAACAAGTCGATCAAACAAATCAACAATCCAACAAGCGGATCCAAAAGATCATCAAGCCAACAGGCCGATCCAAGAGATCATCAAGTCAACAGATCGATCATCCAGGAAGATCAACAAGCCAACAAGTCGATCCAATAGATCATCACGCCAACATGCCGATCATCCAAGAAGATCAACAAGCCAATAGGCCGATCCAAGAGATCATCAACCTAGTAGGCCAATCATCCAAGAAGGCTCAACAAATTGGCCCAAGAAGATCCTTCAAGACTAGAAGACTTCAACACTTCTTGAAGATTGAAGACTCCTTCAAGACTGGAAGACTTCAAGCTCCAAGGATCCATTGAAGCTTCAAACTCGAGATCAAGCGTTCCAGCCCTCGAGTGAAACACATTCACACACAAGAGAGAGAATCAGAGGATTAAAGTTAGAGATTGTACACCCACACGCATACAAACATCAATACAATATATTATTTATTCCACGTGTCTCCATCCCTGAAGTTACGTGTGAACAGATTGGCACGCCCAGTGGGACCATCTCTACCTCTCATCTCTCTCTCTTATCTAAAAACATAAAAGTAAACATGTCATTCAAGACTTCTTCGATGACCGCTGTCAAGAACAAGTCTTACATCAGTTCTATTGTCAATTGTTGCTTCAATGAACTGACATTGCAAGAAGATACAGCTTCTATCGTTGTAGGCCAAGAAACAACCCTGCAGGGGGCATATACTTATGACAAGTTTCTTGTTAAGTATAACCCTTTGTTTGAACCTGAATCTGACATAGTGACTGTCATGATGACTGAGACAAGAACAATGGAAGAAAGAATGACTGAGATGCAAGAGCACATCAACAACTTGATGAAGGCGATTGGAGAAAAAGATTCTCAAATCGCGCAACTAAAGAGCCAAATTGAGAACCAACATATCGCCAAATCAAGTCAAACCCAAGTCATAAAAAATCATGACAAAGGAAAGACTATAATGCAAGATGATCAGCCACAGTGTTCTACTTCGATCACTTCACTATCCATCCAACAACTCCAAGATATGATCACAAGCTGTATCAGAGCTCAGTACGGTGGACCTACTCAAGATTCACTCTTGTATTCCAAACCTTATACTAAGAGGATTGATAACTTGAGAACGCCAATCGGGTATCAGTCACCAAAATTTCAGCAGTTTGATGGAAAGGGCAATCCTAAACAACATATTGCCCACTTCGTTTAGACATGCGAGAACGCTGGTACTCAAGGGGACCTACTAGTCAAACAGTTCGTTCGAACACTTAAAGGAAATGTGTTTGACTGGTACACTGATCTAGAATCTGAGTCAATAGACAGTTGGGAGGAACTCGAAAGAGAGTTTTTGAATCGCTTCTACAGCACTAGATGAACCGTTAGCATGTTCGAGCTCACCAAACTATATAAATCGCTGGAGAGCCATGAGTCTAGATTGTAAAGATCGTCTCACTGAACTCTCTTCCGTCGAGATGTGCATTCAAGGCATGCACTGGGAACTCCTCTACATCTTTAAAGGTATAAAGCCTCGCACCTTCGAAGAACTAGCAACTCACGCCCACGATATGGAGCTAAGTATTGCTAGTCGAGAAAACCAAAACCTTATACTCCCTGACATGAGGAAAGAAGGAAGGAACGACGAAGAGACTATAGAAGAATCTATGGTTGTAAACACAACCCTTCATAAGTCGTCTTCGAAAGAAAGGCGACAAACAAATGGAACGCATCACTTAACTTTAAAGGAAAGACAGAAGAAAATCTATCCTTTCCCTGATGACGACATCCCTGATATGTTGGAACAACTACTGGAAGCGCAACTGATAGAGCTTCCTAAGTGATAACGACCAGAAGAGATGGAGAAAGTCGATGATCCCAAGTATTGCAAGTATCATCGAGTTATTGGTCATCCAGTGGGAAGATGTTTCGTCCTAAAGGACTTAATTTTAAAGCTGGCTAAGGAAGGCAAAATTGAGCTCGACCTTGATGAAGTAGCCCAATCAAATCTTGCTACAATCAAAGGAAAGAGCAAACATCAAAGAAAGAAGGATCCTAAGAATCTTCAACCCAAGAGGAAAAGAAGTAAAAAGTTTTCTCAACCTCAACAACTGGTGATGTTGAATAAATTCTTCTCCAAAACTTTCCACAAAAAGGAAAAGAGAACCTTGCGACTTCCTACTGCATCGGCGTAGAAGAAGTTGACAATTCTGAGAGGGGTGAACAAAGGACCTCCGTCTTCGATCGCATCAAGCCTCCAACTACTCATCCTTCAGTATTCCAAAGAATGAGTATGGTCGCGACAGAAGAAGAAAATCAATGATCGGTGTCCACCTCTGTTCGACCTTCAGCTTTCAAAAGGTTAAGTGTCTCCACATCGAAGAAAAGTCAACCTTCGACATCTATTTTTGATCGCCTCAAAGTAACAAGTGATCAACCTAAAAGAAAGATGGATAACTTGGAGGTGAAACTTTTCGATGAAGTAAACAACGACAAGAAGCTTCAAAGTAGCATCCCGTCACGTATGAAGAGGAAGTTCTTTGTTCTCATAAATACAGAAGGTTCCTTGAAGGTGAAACCAAATCTCATTATCTTGACCAATCCTACAAGTCAAGGATCTGATCAAGCCCATGATGAAGATAAGGGCTTTTAAAATGTAAAAGCTCCTTATCGCAAGAGCCTAAACTGCATGATGCTCCTAGCCCACACGAGCTTAAAAGGTGAGTGCAAAAAAAAATTTTGAACTACGTTATGACTTGATCCCTTTTCTTTAAAGGGTACGTAGGCAGCTTAAAGAAAACTTTAAGTTCAGTCTCTGCAAACAAAAAAAAAAAAGCAACAAACATTGAAACACGACAATACAAATTGAAGAAGTTAATCACTACTGGGGGCAACACAACAAATTGAAGTTGTGCACCGTTATGAATATGAAGCTACGAGTTGGATGAATAAACGAGAGCTTCAATTCTCCAAATTCAATGTCTCGCTAGCCTCCGTTTGGTGTTTTCATTCACCTTAACTGCGTTGTTCCTTCTCCAAGTTTGAAGGTTCTCACGCGCTTCGCTGCAGTTCCTTCCTCCAAGTTCGAAGGTTCTCACGTACGTCGCTGCAGTTCCTTCCTCCAAGTTCGAAGGTTCTCATGTACGTTGCTTCGCTGCAATTCCTTCTCTCCCCAAATTCGATTCGAAGGTTCTCACGTCGCTTCGCTGCAGTTCCTTCTCAAGTCCGAAGGTTCTCACGGTTCTCACGTCGCTTCGCTGCAGTTCCTCCCCCCAAGTTCGAAGGTTCTTCTCATGTCGCTTCGTTGTAGTTCCTTCGTCCATCCAAGTTCCGACGCTTCGCTGCAGTTCCTTCCCCCAAGTTCGAAGGTTTTCTCACGTCGCTTCGCTGCAGTTCCTCCCCCCAAGTTCGAAGGTTCTCTCACGTCGCTTCGCTGCAGTTCCTTCCTCCAAGTTCTAAGTTTCTCGGCTTTTGCTCTTGCATTGTTCCTTCTCCAAGTCCGAAGGTTTGCACGTGTTGTTGTTATTCTGCTTCGCGCTGTTGTTCCTTCTCCAAAGTTCGAAGGTTCCCACGTTGCGCGCGGTTGTGCTGTTCCTTCTCTAAAGTTCGAAGGTTCCCACGTTGCGCGCGGTTGTGCTGTTCCTTCTCCAAAGTTCGAAGGTTCTGACGCTGCGCTGCTTCTGCTTCCTTCTCCAAGTTCGAAGGTTCTGACGCTGCACTGTTTCGTTGTTGCTTCCTTCTCCAAGTTCGAAGGTTCTGACGCTGCACTGTTTCGTTGTTCCTTCTCCAAAGTTTGTGGACACCAGCCCTTGCTGTATTTTCTCATATATCCTTGTTGTCTTCACTGACGCTGCACTGTCTGCTTCCTTCTCCAAGTTCGAAGGTTCTGACGCTGCACTGTTTCGTTGTTCCTTCTCCAAAGTTTGTGGACACCAGCCCTTGCTGTATTTTCTCATATATCCTTGATTTCTTCACCTGACGCTGCACTGTCTGCTTCCTTCTCCAAGTTCGAAGGTTCTGACGCTGCACTGTTTCGTTGTTGCTTCCTTCTCCAAGTTCGAAGGTTCTGACGCTGCACTATTTCGTTGTTGCTTCCTTCTCCAAGTTCGAAGGTTCTGACGCTGCACTGTTTCGTTGTTCCTTCTCCAAAGTTTGTGGACACCAGCCCTTGCTGTATTTTCTCATATATCCTTGATTTCTTCACTGACGCTGCACTGTCTGCTTCCTTCTCCAAGTTCGAAGGTTCTGACGCTGCACTGTTTCGTTGTTCCTTCTCCAAAGTTTGAAGGTCGTCCTCATGCACTCTGCTACTTTTCCTTCCCCTCACGTGTTTCTCATGTTCTTACGCTGCAGTTCCTTCCCCACAAGTCCGAAGGTTCTCATGCGCTCCGCTCCTTCCTTCCATATGTATCTTAAAATTTAAGATTAAAAATTTTGGGACTCAAACCCATGACCTTTAAATACGTAGCTTGACTATTAAACCAATAGACCATTCAAGTCATTTGGTTAATATTTGCTTGTTAATATATACATATATGCTATTCGGTCAACTCAGATTATTCTCAATCCAAATCATGTCAAACTCAAAACCAATTAAAGTTTAAACTCATTCCATTCCAAATGCAAGTTAAAATTGGATAGAATTTTACCTCAAGTCAAAAGTTGGTGACCTCGCTTCTTTTTCAAAAGTGACGGTTGACGACTTTCGCTTCATCTTCAAAAGTTGACGGTTGGGAGTCTCACTTCTTCTTCAAAAGTTGACGGTTGACAACTTCACTCCAAAGTTGGCGGTTGGCGACTTTCACTTCATCTTCAAAAGTTGACGGTTGGCAGTCTCGCTTCTTCTTCAAAAATTGATAGTTGACAACTTCACTTCATATTCAAAAGTTGACGGTTGAAGTTTTCGCTTTAGAACATCTGCAAAGATGAACAACTTTTGTGTTGCCTTTATCTTGAAAGTGTCTAGACTTGAAGATGCATCTTAGCTGCAAGTTAAAAAAATGCTTGATATCAAACCACAAAAAAAAAAAAAAAGAGAGAAAGAAAGACAATAAATGTGTTGTTAAAAAAATGGTGACCACCCCTGCACGAAACTACAGTCATCAAAGTGACTGGTCTAGACAGGTGGTGAAGTCACTGCAATTGAATCTGATGACGACCGTTGTAGGCGAGTTTGGTGATCACCCCTACATGAAACTACAGTCATCAAAGTGACTGGTCTAGATAGGTGGTGAAATCACTGCAAGAGAAGTTGATGACGACCGTGGTGACCACCTCTGCAGGAAACTACAGTCATCAAAGTGACTAGTCTAGACAGGTGGTGAAATCACTGCAAGTGAAGCTGATGACGACCGAGGTGACCACCCCTGCAGGAAACTACAGTCATCAATGTGACTGGTCTAGACAGGTGGTGAAATCACTGCAAGTGAAGCTGATGACGACTGTGGTGACCACCCCTGCAGGAAACTACAGTCATCAAAGTGACTGGTCTAGACAGGTGGTGAAATCACTGCAAATGAAGCTGATGACGACCGTGGTGACCACCCCTGCAGGAAACTACAGTCATCAAAGTGACTGGTCTAGACAGGTGGTGAAATCACTGCAAGTGAAGCTGATGACGACCGTGGTGATCACCCCTGCAGGAAACTACAGTCATCAAAGTGACTGGTCTAGACAGGTGGTGAAATCACTGCAAGTGAATTTGGTGACGACTGTTGCACGAAACTTACACATTCAAGGAAGAAAGAAACAAATTGCGAAAAAAAACGAAAAATTAAAAATTAAAAAAAAAAACGAAAAGTAAAAAAAAAACCAAAATTAAAAAAAGAAAAAGAAAAAAAAAAAGAAAAGAAATTTTCCTACTTGGATCCCTTCTTGAATGCTCTCTGCAATTGATGTGTGCTCTCCCCTACTGAGGTTCAATCTTATTTATAAGGGGGAGTTTTAAGTTCAAATCAAAGGTTTAGATAAAGATTTGATTCAAATGAAATCCTATCTCCGGTTCAAAATTTTATGAGATAATCTTTATCTTTATCTGAACCAACTTGATTAAATTGAAATTCCTAAAAGATAAGTGTTTCAATTCAAATCAATTTGGGAATTCAAATTTTATCCAAATAATTTTATTTATCTATTTTATTTGGGCATACTCCAAATTTTTCTTCCAAATCGAAATATGAGATCCAAACTCAAATTCTATTCCAAATGCAAGTTAAAATTGGATAGAATTTTACCTCAAGCCTAAAGTTTGGCATAATCCAAATTTTATCCCCAATGGACCAAAGTCCAAACCTAAATTCTATTCCAAATGCAAATTAAAATTGGATAGAATTTTACCTCAAATCAAAATTTGGGCATAATCCAGATTTTACCCAAACTTAAGTTCAAGTCAAAGTTTGCTGCCAAATAAGAAAAATCAAAATTTTAACCAAACTTCAAATTTTGATTATTTGGCGATAAGGGTGTGTAAAAAAAAAATCAAAATTTTGATCAAAATTCATATTTTGATTAAATTGACGCACTGAATGGAGTCAAAGTAAAAAACAAATACCTTGCATTTTAATTCCAAAATATATTTTTCGAGATTCACTCACACATAACTTGTGTGTAAATCTCGAAAAGGGGGCATTTGTTGAAGGAGAAATTTCAGCAAATCACAAATTGCCACGTCATTAATATAAATTAATGATAAAATAAATTTGGGACCAATTACACATTTACATGTGTGCCTAAATCAAATCAATAGACATTAAAATTCGGCAAATCAAAGAATGCCACTTGTCTATTAGTGATCCATCAGATAACATCAGCCAAGTTCAATCAAATTATGCCACATGGCAATTGGACCCAAGCCCAAGCCCATATGAGGTCCATCAAACTCTATAGATAGAGAAGGTCACCATTCATTTGGGGGGGGGGGGGGGATTGAGCCAGAGGCAGAGAGGGCATAGTCCACAGCATTCTCCCAAGATCCAAAGTCGTCAGAATCCAAAGAGAGTCCAGAGAATTCAGAGATCCGAGATGTAGAATTCAAAGGATTCAAGACTCAGAAGATTTGAAGACTAGAAGACTCTAAAAAGAGATCAACAAGCCAACCGACCGATCAAGAAGATCAACAAGTCAGCAGGCCGATCATCCAAGAGGATCAACAAGCTAACAAGCCGATCCAACAAATCAACAATCCAACAAGCCGATCCAAAAGATCATCAAGCCAACAGGCCGATCCAAGAGATCATCAAGTCAACAAATCGATCATCCAGGAAGATCAACAAGCCAACAAGCCGATCCAATAGATCATCACGCCAATAGGCCAATCGTCCAAGAAGATCAACAAGCCAATAGGCCGATCCAAGAGATCATCAACCTAGCAGGCCAATCATCCAAGAAGGCTCAACAAATTGGCCCAAGAAGATCCTTCAAGACTAGAAGACTTCAACACTTCTTGAAGATTGAAGACTCCTTCAAGACTGGAAGACTTCAAGCTCCAAGGATCCATTGAAGCTTCAAACTCGAGATCAAGCATTCCAGCCCTCGAGTGAAACACATTCACACATAAGAGAGAGAATTAGAGAATTAAAGTTAGAGATTGTACACCCACACGCATACAAACATCAATACAATATATTATTTATTCTACGTGTCTCCATCCCCGAAGTTACGTGTGAACAAGGTGTTTTAGTATTTTATTCATAATTGTTAGTTGTTGTTTTTATATTTTATGCATGTTAGTTTGCTGTTTGTTGTGATTAGTTGTTGTTTAGTTTGTTTTAGTTGAGTATTAGTTTGCTTAGTTTGATGTTTAGTATTAGTTTAGTGATGGTTTGATGCTAGTTAAGTTAGAATAACTTGGTTTAAAGCTTTTGAAAATAAAAAACAATGCTTGCTGTAAATTTTTGCCAACTAGTAAAAATTTCAAAAAAATCAACTTTTGTAAAACTTTTTGCTTGGAAATGACTTTGATAAATATGCTATCATGTGATTTTTCTTTTAAGACATTTTATGATGATAATTAGAGCATGTTTCTATCTCAAAAGTGTCGCTGTCACAACCTATTTGTTTTCTAGTCATAGGCTTTCCATTAGTCTTTTTCTTTACAGAAATTTCCTAAGTCTAAACTTCCTCATGTTTAACCTATTTAGCACACTAGGAGAGTTTAGCCTTGATGTTTTTGAAACAAAAAGCCTCATGTTAAGCCCATATCCCGAAAACAAAAGTCAATGAGGACATTGCCTATAGTTTAGAGGAGTGCTTATTTTGTAAGTTTGTTATTCTATTGTAAGTTTACTGCTAGAAAAAGAATATGTGCTCTGAAATTTAACAAAACAAAAATCAGAAAACCGAGAGTTACTCCTCCTTCTTAGAGTTACTGAGTAACCAGGGGCATTCATGACACTCATGGTTTGCCACTGCATGAAAGGTTGACTTAGGGAAGTAAGTATTAGTCTGAGTTTGTGACCTTTGCTCGTAGCTAGATATTGTCACCACAAAGTGTCGATAATCTAGAACGAAGGTAAGGGTGACAACGAGGATTATCTCGAGAAAAATGAAAGTGAAATAAAAAGAGCCCTAGTTGTCAAACAAGTTTCGGGGAGATAGAAAAGAAAGGAAAATATTCATGTATGCTCATTACCTCAAGTATAGTTTTCTTAACTAAAAGGATTACCCTAGGCTCTATGAATAGGAGTTAGGTAGTTTAAGCATATTGGTTAGGATGGACTAGGGAGAGTTTTCCTTTGAAAAAGAAAAGTAGAAATCCTCATGCCTAGAAGACTTAAAAGTTGTGACTGGCACTAGGGTAGAAACCTCTCCTGAAAAGCAACTTTTTAGAAAACGATCTTGAGAAGCATGTTTACTTGATTTAATATTGATTATTTCCAATATTCTAATTTGCAATGATATTTGATCTCTAACATTCTGATTTGCTATTCCTTGAGGAAAAGCAATGAGTTAAGTTTGAGGGTATGATAAGTGCCAAAAATATATCTATTTTGTCCCTTATTATAAGCTTATTTCTTGATAAACTTGTATGTTTTTTTTTATCAAATTACCTTATCCCGAGCTTAAAAAGTGTAAAATTTGAGAACAATTTCTTATTCAAACCTGTGTTTAGTTAGTCCTTGTGGGATCGATACTTAGGAATACTCTAAAGTTTTTATTACTATATGCAATAGTGTATACTTACACTTAGCTTGACTGAAATCATTGTTAATTCTTATTTTCCATCACATTTTATAACCATCTTCATGAAGGGGATAAAAGCCCCGATGCGGCGGAAGCACATCGATTGGACCTTACGTCGTATATTAATTAACATTAAAATACAGCTACGAAAAACTCAAATAAACTTTAAACATACTTTAAAGTTGTTGGAAAATTGGTATTAACATGCTGAAAAATAAATCTAAATTTATTTTCATGCTTTTCAAAAGAAAAGGAAAGAACCGTTACAAACCTTCGTTGTAAACTTGACCGTTCTTCGCCAACGACGCTCCAACGACCGAAAACGCAACGATTCCTTCTTGATTTCTTCGCTGAAAATTTCTTCTTCAAAGACACAATAACCACAGAGGTTACACCGGTATGTCTCTAAGTCTAGGAGACAAAAGACTTGTGGGAGTCTTTCTCTAAGAGGGAGGATAGAGAGAATTCTAGGTCTTGTCTTGTGAGTCTAAGAGCAAGAGGAGAGTGTACTGTACCAATTAGGTCTAGTGTTCTATTTATAGAAGAGAGACCATGAATAAAATATTCAATTAAATCAATATTTTCCAAAATTGATTCAATCTTATTCCTTATTTAATCAATCCATGATCAATCAATTCCATAATTGATTAATCTTTTCCACAAATGACTAATTACTTCCATAAGTGATTAGATAATCATTTCCATAAATGATTAATCACTTCCTTAAGTGATTAATTATTTCCATAATTGATTAATTCTCGGTTAATGAATTCTTTAATTAATTAACCATCAATTAAATATCACATATTTAATTTTCGGCCTTGAATTAATTAATTTTCCCAAATAGATTTTAGGCCTTAAAATTAATTAATTCATTATTTGAACTCTTTAAACCTTCCATAAATTTAATGTGACTCAAATTTATATTAATATTTGAATTTCTTCAGATATTAATTTCTCTAATAATATATCAATATATATTATATTGTTTCCCCTAGTAAATTGAACATTTTCAATTTACATTTATTACTTAGTTGCCTCAAATTACTTTATGAGCTACCAGTGGGACCTAATGGACATGCAGATCAGAAGCTCCAACGATGTGAGATTAATTGGTCAAACTCATTAACCACATTAATCAATATTCGTTAACTGTGTGTACATTCCACTATAGACTCACAGTTGCACTCTTCTCACTGCAGACATATTTTCTGTGTCCACGGATCTAGACCAATATCAATTAGTTAGTCCTTCATGAGTGTCCGTAACACCAGTTGGGTCAAATTACCGTTTTACCCCTAGGTTACTTCTATTTCCTTAAGTACCAGTTCTCCTCTAATGAACAACCTGTTTGTGGTCCAACCATCAAACAGAAAACCCTCTCATGCCATTGAGAGGGTAGGGCCCTTTGTTCAAGACTCGGAGTGACCACTTAAGGGAACACTCATCTGCTTCCCTAAAGTCGGGAAGGAGTGAATTTCATCTTGTACGATTATGTTCCCAGCTCCTGATTCGGTCTTGTCCCCAAAATGGTAGGCTTATTGAGTCAGCGTATTGGCCACTCTCACCCATGCAAATCAAAGGACAATTTTGAAGGGAATAAAAGTGCCCACGCAGCGGAAGCGCATCGATTGGACCTTACGTCGTATATTAATTAACATTAAAATACCGTTACGAAAACTCAAACAAACTTTAAACACACTTTAAAGTTGCTGGAAAATCAGTTTAAACATGCTGAAAAATAAATCTAAATAGATTTTCATGCTTTTCTAAAGAAAAAGGGGAAGAACCGTTACAAACCTTCGTTGTAGACTTGACCGTTCTTCGCCAACGAAGCTCCAACGAACAAAACGCAACAACCTCCTTTAAGTTTCTTCGCTGGAAAATCCTTCTTGAATGACACAATAACCACATAGGTTACACCAGTATGTCTCTAAGTCTAGGAGGCAAAAGACTTGTGGGAGTCTTTCTCTAAGAGGGAGGCTAGAGAGAATTCTAGGTCTTGTCTTTGAGAGTCTAAGAGCAAGAGCAAAGTGTCATAGACCAATTAGGTCTAGTGTTCTATTTATAGAAGAGAGGTCATGAATAAAATATTCAATTAAATCAATCTTTTCCAAAATTGATTCAATCTTATTTCTTATTTAATCAATCATGATCAATTAATTCCATAATTGATTAATTTTTTCCACAAATGACTAATTACTTCCATAAGTGATTAGATCATTTCCATAAATGATTAATCACTTCCTTAAGTGATTAATTATTTCCAGAACTGATAAATTCCCGGTTAATGAATTTTTAATTAATTAACTACCAATTAAATATCACATATTTAATTTCCAGCCTTGAATTAATTAATTCGCCCAAATAGATTTTAGGCCTTAAATTAATTAATTCATTATTTGAACTCTCTCAAACTTCCATAAATTTATATTTGAATTTCTTCAAATATTGATTTCTCTCATAATAATATATCAACATATATTATATTTGTTTCCCTTAGTAAATTGAACATTTTCAATTTACTTTTATTACTTAGTTGCCTGAAATTACTTTATGAGCTACCAGTGGGACCTAATGGACCTGCAGATCAGAAGCTCCAACGATGTGAGATTAATTGGTCAAACTCATTAACCACATTAATCAATATTCGTTAACTGTGTGTACATTCCACTATAGACTCACAGTTGCACTCTTCTCACTGCAGACATATTTTCTGTGTCCATGGATCTAGACCAATTTCGACTAGTTAGTCCTTCACGAGTGTCCGTAACACCAACTGGGTCAAATTACCGTTTTACCCCTTGGTTACTTCTATTTCCTTAAGTACCAGTTCTCCTCTAATGAACAACCTGTTTGTGGTCCAACCATCAAACAGAAAACCCTCTCGTGCCATTGAGAGGGTAGGGCCCTTTGTTCAAGACTCGGAGTAACCACTTAAGGAAACACTCATTTGCTTCCCTAAAGTCGGGAAGGAGTGAATTCCATTTTGTACGATTATGTTCCCAGCTCCCCATTCGGTCTTGTCCCCAAAGTGGTAGGCTTATTGAGTCGGCGTATTGGCCACTGTCACCCATACAAATCAAAGGACAATCTCTCATGAGCAGGTGTCCATAATCAACTCAGGATTAAGACTAAGTTGTCTAGGTCGTCCTAGTGAAATAGAAAACCAACTAGTTAACGGTGTTAAAACTCATTGCATAGGATATCCCCACTCGCATGTCTTCCTACACGAATGCGTTGGATCGCGGCATTTGTATCAAATACAAAGTGGGTTGTATCCATAGTGTCACCAGGATAAGGCACCTAGTCTTATTCCTATACTATAGACCCTTTAGGCTGTTTCTTGAACAATGATCCCATATGTCGCTACATATAGTTCAAGACTCATATTACTGTTGGGATTAGTGTCCTAAAACTCGTAGATAGTGAATGTTAAACGAATTATATACTTATTCGATAAAGGTGTTATAGAGATTGATTCAGTAAAAGTCATTACTGAATAAAGTAAATTGCACTTATAATAACCCAAATCCAATAAACTAAGATCCATGGCTATAGGATGAACACTTGAGGTTTATGTAGAGACATAAAAGTGGATCAAGCTTGAGTAATAGCCAAAACGGTCTATAGTATAGGAATAGAGTTGGGTACCTTATTCTGGAGACACTATGAGACGCGACCCACTTTATAGATGGTATAGACGATGTGATCCTAAATCGTCCATGTAGAGACATGCGAGTGGGGGCGTCCTATGCAATGAGTTTGCATAAGATCAGTGTCGCAACGTAATCGCAACGCGGAGCGGCCGACATCCTTTCTTGGGGTTTTAAGAAGAAAGTTGGAGTCGCCACCAATCATTGAAGGTGTGATTGGTCACCTTTAAAATAAAAAAACCAGTCTTAGAAAACCAGAAATTAGGTTCGGGAGTCGTTTGAGTGTAGGGAAGGTATTAGCACCCTACAACACCCGTTTAAGAAAATGATTACCACAATATTTTAAATTGTCCAATTAAAAAAAACAGTCCTTTATTTTTATTTTTCTTAAAAAGAATGATAAATATGAAAATATAAACCCAAAATGCAATAATAAACACAAGATGTCTCATTTGTTTTTACCTTAACTTTAGAAATAAAGTAAGGATTAAACATTATGAGTTGGATATCCAATTTAATATAAATCATGCCTAATTTCTCTTTTAATTAAAGGAAATATGGGTGATACATGATTGTGTTTATTAAAAAAAAAAAAACAAAAAAAAAAACAAATAGATGTAAAAGAAAAAAATCATTCAAAGAGTGAATTCTTTTTAGGGAAAATGAGAATTTTCATACGCCTACACGGGAGTTGAACTCCACGAAGACACATTACTCAGTTCCCATAATAATCCCTTTCAAAAGAAAATCAAAACAATAACAATAATTGAAATTGACCAAGCAGAATTAAAGATTAGATTAAAGCAATTTGGAGAATGAAAGGAAAAAACAAATGAATTAGAAAGTTTTTAAAAATGAAGTTGGCAAAGTGCAAAAGTGAACTAAAATGAGAGAGAAATTAAAAATGATAATGATAATGATGATAATAATAATCATAATAATAATAATAACAAAAATAACAAAAAAAAAAAAACAAAGGAAATAGAAAAACAAAACCCCACCTTTTTTACTTCTCTCTTTCTTCTTTTTTCCTTCTTTCTTATCCAATGTTTTCTCTCCCCGTATACTCCTTCCTCCCCCTCTTTTTTCCTCTTTTCCTCTTCCACTTTCTTTTCTCTCTTTTTCTATCACTCTCTAAGCTAAACTCTTGCTCAAATGTCTAAACTCTCTCAAGCTCACTTTTACTCTAAACTTCTTCTCTTTTTTTTCTCTCCTTTTCTATCACTCTCTAAGCTAAACTCTTGTTCAAATGCCTAAACTCTCTCAAATGCCTAAACTCTCTCATGCTCACTTTTACTCTAAACTTCCTCTCATTCTTCTTGTGTTTTCATCCTCCATCTCCCCCCTTTTTATACTTGAAGGGTTACTAATTTAGGGGGGAGATGAATGAGAAAATGGTGGGAAAAATAAAAAATAAAAAAAAATACTAACCATGGAAAAAGCTTTAGAATAGGTAATGGGGGAGTTTTTCATGAAAACTTCCCATTGAATAGGAATGGGGAAGACCAAAAAAAAAAAAAAAAAAAAAAAAAAAAAAAAAAAAAAAAAAAGTGGGGAAGGGGATTTGAAACGCAGACCTTGTGATTATCAATACGACTTCATGCCAATTGAGCTATGCTCTTGTTGGCATATCATAAAAACAAATTGACCACCAAATATTGGAAAACTTCAAACATTATTACTTAAAATCAAGCCGGACCAAATACGGTGTCTACAGTGTGCCCCCCTTTGTGTATCCTTGAAGGATTGAAAGGGTAGACAAAGGAAAGAGACTAAGTACTGGGGAGGCGAAGATTTGTTCGGTAAAAATTTGAATTTAGAAAGGAAAATGTGTTTGACTTAATCACGTCTCAACCACAATTCAATAGTCAGGTTTGGTTTAACCGTGAGAAAAACTGAAAACGAACATGGATTGACACAGGCTTCGACCTCGACTGAATAGTCGAGTTCGATTTAACCGAGAGAAAAACTTAAAACGGACCTGGATTGACACAAGCTTCGACCTCGATTGAATAGTCGAGTTCGATTTAACCGGGAGAAAAACTGAAAACGGACCTGGATTGACACAAGCTTCGACCTCGAATGAATAGTCAGGTTCGATTTAACCGAGAGAAAAATTGAAAACGGACCTGGATTGACACAGGCTTCGACCTCGACTGAATAGTCGGGTTCGATTTAACCGGGAGAAAAACTAAAAACGGACCTGGATTGACACAAGCTTCGACCTCGACTGAATAGTCGGGTTCGATTTAACCGAGAGAAAAATTGAAAACGGACCTGGATTGACACAGGCTTCGACCTCGACTGAATAGTCGGGTTCGATTTAACCGAGAGAAAAATTGAAAACGGACCTGGATTGACATAGGCTTCGACCTCGACTGAATAGTCGGGTTTGATTTAACCGAAAGAAAAAACTGGAAATGGACCTGGATTGACACAGGCTTCGACCTCGGCTGAATAGTCGGGTTCGATTTAACCGAGAGAAAAAACATAAAACGGGCCTGGATTGACACAGGCTTCGACCTCAACTGAATAGTCGGGTTCGATTTAACCGAGAGAAAAACTGAAAACGGACCTGGATTGACACAGGCTTCGACCTCGACTGAATAGTCAGGTTCGATTTAACCGAAAAAAAAAACATAAAACGGACCTGGATTGACACAGGCTTCGACCTCAACTGAGTAGTCGGGTTCGATTTAACTGAGAGAAAAATTGAAAACGGACCTGGATTGACACAGGCTTCGACCTCGACTGAATAGTCGGGTTCGATTTAACCGAAAAAAAAACATAAAACGGACCTGGATTGACACAGGCTTCGACCTCGACTGAATAGTCGGGTTCGATTTAACCGAAAAAACTGGAAATGGACCTGGATTAACACAGGCTTCGACCTCGACTGAATAGTTGGGTTCGATTTAACCAAAAATAATTTTTCTTTGCAATGCACGCTAAACTTGAATGCTTGAATACATGGGGTGCGGATTTAGCACTATCCGAAAACTATGATACAAATTTCTTTAAAAGATATTTGATTGCTCGGGCACCCCATTCGCATCACCCTTGGTAATAGACCTTAATTGGATCATGAACTCGCTAAACAACTTGTTCTTTGTTTGATGACCAAAAATGTATCCATAACGACTTTGCTCCTGTAATAATAATGGTTTTGCCCCAGTTTGAGAAGACAAAAATAATCGTTTTGCCCCAGTTCAAGACTTTGTCATGTTGAAATGACGGTTTTGTCCTCCATGATGACATTCCATCAACCTTCATGATCACGGTGCTCTTGGAAAAATATTGCCTTTGGATTCGTTGTTTGGACATATGTATTTCACATCGAATCGTTTAAGTTACCACCATTGTTTATGTAACTTTTTGTTTATTCAATTGTAATGATAATAAAGGTAAACATGCCAAACATTCATAGTTGAGGAAATATTATGGAGAGTGGGGGAGAAAAATGGACAAGATATGCCATGCTTCGAGAAGGGAGCTTTGATTTATGACTAAAATTCAATAGACATATGTGTCAATGTTAAGGTTCTAGAACTTGAGACAAAAGTAACCTCTTAAACATGATATAGAAATTGAAGCGTAATTCTCCTAGACACTTGTTGAATTCCCGCAACTTTGCCGAATCCTTTGATACACAAGTAGCCTATGCGTAATATCTTCGAACTTGATCTGAATTAACTGGACTTGGCAGCTCATTACCATCCATGTTAGTCAAGACTAAAGCTCCTCCAGAGAAAGCTTTCTTCACCACGAATGGTCCTTCATAGTTTGGGGTCCACTTGCCTCGGTGATCTTTTAGAAAAGGAAGAATTCGTTTTAAGACTAAATCCCCTTCTCTGAATACTCTAGGACGCACTTTCTTATCATAGGCTTTCATCATTCGTCTTTGGTAAAGTTGACCTCTGCACAATGTTGTCAATCTCTTTTCTTCAACAAAGTTGAGCTGCTCATAGCGGTTTTGGATCCATTCAGCCTCTTCTAAATTAGTCTCCATGAGGACCCTTAATGATGGAATTTCCACTTCAATGGGAAGAACAGCTTCCATACCATAAACTAATGAAAATGGTGTTGCCCCAGTTGAAGTGCGAACCGATGTGCGATATCCATGTAATGCAAAAGGAAGCATTTCATGCCAATCTTTATACGTCACCGTCATTTTTTGCACAATCCTTTTTATGTTTTTATTGGCAGCTTCCACTGCTCCATTCATCTTTGGTCTATACGGAGTTGAGTTGACATGTTTGATCTTGAATTGCTCACATAACTAAGTCATCAATTTATTGTTCAGATTTCGTGCATTATCAGATACTATGGTCTCAGGAAGACCATAGCGACATATAATCTCCTTCTTGATGAATTTGATCACAACTCCTTTCGTCACCTCTCAATAGGACATTGCTTCTACCCATTTGGTAAAATAATCTATTGCCACCAAGATGAATCGATGTCCGTTTGAGGCTTTTGGGTCAATAGGGCCTATAACGTCCATTCCCCACATGGAAAATGGCCATGGTGTCGTCATAACGTGCAACTGAGATGCTGGAGCATGAGCTTTATCTGCGTAAATCTGACATTTGTGGCATTTTCGGGCATATTTGATACAGTCAGCTTCCATGGTTAACCAGTAATAGCCAGCCCTTAATGCCTGTCTGGCCATCATGTGTCCATTTGCATGGGTGCCGCAAATTCCCTCATGAATTTCTTTCATAATCGTGTTGGCTTCATTTGTATCTACACACCTTAGAAGTACCATATCATGATTCCTTTTGTAAAGTATTTCTCCATTTAGGAAGAACTTCATTGCTAACTTTCTAAGTGTGCGCTTGTGATTTTCTGAGGCATTCAGAGGATAGGTTCCACATTTCAAATAATGTTTGATGTCTTGAAACCACGGCTTGTCATCAAACTCTTCTTCTATATTCATGCAGGAGGCTGAAACATCTACCCTTCCCATCTTAATAGGTTGTACCTCATGATTGGGGTCTATGTTGAACATGACTGCAAGCGTAGCCAAGGCGTCTGCTATCTGATTACTCTCCCTTGGTAAATAGTCAAAAGTGATTTCTTCAAATTTATGAGACAAATCTAATATAAGCTTTTTATAAGGCAATAGCTTAGTGTCTCTTGTTTCCCATTCTCCTCTCAATTGGTGAATCACCAACATAGAATCTCCCAAGACTCAAAGTTTCTTTATCTTCATATCCAATGCAGTTTGGATACCCATAGAACAAGCTTCATATTCAGCCATATTATGAGTACAATCAAAACTTAGTTTGGCGGTGAGAGGGAACAACTTTCCTTCAGGCGATATTAATACAACACCTATCCCATGACCTAACTCATTGGAGGCCCCATCAAACAACATGGTCCATGTTTCCAAGTCTGATATTTCTTTTTCCACCATTATAATGGAGACAAATTCATCATGGAAATCAAATTTCATTGGTTCATAATCGTCTATAGGTTGCTCGACCAAATGATCGGCTAGTGCACTTCCTTTTATTGACTTTCGAGTAACATAGACAATATCATACTCGGATAAAAGAACCTGCCATCTAGCAATTCTACTAGACAAAGACGGCTTTACAAAGATGTATTTGATAGGATCCATCTTTGAGATAAGCCATGTTGTGTAGTACAACATATATGGTCTCAAACGACGAGCGGCCCAAGCTAGAGCACAACAAGTTCTTTCTAAAAGAGAATATTTGGTTTCGCAATCAGTGAACTTTTTGGTTAAATAATATATGGCTTGCTCTTTTCTGCCTGAACTGTCATGCTGTCCCAGTACACACCCCACTGAATTTTCCGTCACTGTAAGATCTAGGATAAGTGGACGATTTGGAGTTAGAGGTACAAGAACATGAGGGTTTTGTAGGTATTGCTTGATCTTTTCAAATGCTTTTTGACAGTCGTCATTCCATATGCATGTATTGTTCTTACGAAGTAGCTTGAAGATTGGTTCACATGTTGCTGTAAGATGTGATATGAATCTTGCAATATAATTCAATCTTCCCAAGAAACCTCTGACTTCTTTTTGAGTACGTGGTGGTGGCATTTCTAGAATGGCTTTGACTTTGTCTGGGTCAACTCTAATTCCCTCATGGCTTACGACGAAACCCAACAACTTGCCAGAAGTGACCCCAAATGTGCATTTACTCGGATTCAATTTCAACTTGAATTTCCTTAATCGCTCGAATAACTTTCGGAGAATGGTTGCATGCTCTTCCCCTGGTTTTGACTTAGCAATCATGTCATCAACATACACTTCGATCTCCTTATGCATTAGGTCATGGAAGAGAGTAACCATGGCCCATTGGTAGGTTGCCCCAGCATTTTTCAATCCGAACGGCATGACCTTATAACAAAAGGTTCCCCATAATGTGATGAATGTAGTTTTCTCTTGATCTTCAGGTGCCATTTTGATTTGATTGTAACCTGAGAATCCATCCATAAAGGAAAAAGTTGAGAATCCAGCTGTATTATCTACCAGTACATCAATATGAGGAAGTGGGAAGTTATCCTTTGGGCTTGCTCGATTCAAATCTCTATAATCAACACACATTCGGACCTGTCCATTTTTTTTAGGTACTGGCACAATGTTAGCTACCCATTCTGGATAATTAGCAACTGTTAAGAATCCTGCATAAATTTGTTTCATGACTTCCTCTTTTATTTTGATTAACATGTCTGGCTTCATCTTGCGTAACTTCTGTCTCACTGGCTTGCATTCAGGCTTAAGTGGCAAATGATGCACCACAATACTTGTGTCTAAACCAGGCATATCTTGATAAGACCAGGCAAAAACATCAATGTATTCATGAAGCAATGTTATTAACCCTTGACGGCTTTCAGCAGACATGTTGGTCCCGATTTTAACTTCTTTAACCTCTACTTGAGATCCCAAGTTAATCGTCTCTATCAACTCTTCATGTGGTCCCAATATCCTCTCTTCTTCTTCAATCATTCTCAACAATTCAGGAGTAAGTTCTAGATCTTCCTCATTACCACTTGTTCTCTCATCGGACTCAACATCGTATGTAGGAGAATCAAGTTCGTATTTAAGATCATTAACGCTTTCAATCCCAATTTCGCTGTTTAAGAGAGGGATTATTCAGTGTGATGAAAGAAGATAAATGAAGGAATGGAATAAATGAAATCAATGCTAAAAGAAGTAGACACAAGAGAGATTCATTGGATGATAGGAAAGAAAGAAAAAAAAATGTTTCTTTATTAACAAATGAAATATTGACATAGAACACATAAATCATCAAAACAAAAAACAAACAAAAAGTTTAAAAATTACTTTGATATCTCATTAACAAATGATGGTAGCTCCATTACAGTCCAATTATTGAGTTCAAAGTCTTCTGGGCACAGATAAACCAAGGGACCGGCTTCTTTTTTCTGTTCGATTATAGCCATGACTGCAGGGTCTTGAGATTCCGAATGAATTATTCCAGCAAAGATGAAGGTATCATGAAGATGAGGAATGATATTCATTTGATACTTCGGCTCACGGTTCTCCAATCTAGCCAGTCGTTTTTCTTTCTCCTGCCTGTATGCTTTAATCATATCTTTTTTGCTTGGTTTATATCCCAAACCAAACCTCTTCATATTTTTCGACATATTCAACAAATTTTCGAGGCTTTGGTTGCTTCCTGTTAAGGAGAGTTTTGAAAGTTGCAGCTTCATTTTCCCTATCTCTCCGTATAAAGTTGTGGCATTTGCAATCTCAAAAGCTTGAAATGATGACTCAAAAACCTCTTCTGTTGCTTCTATGTAGGGCATTGAGGAGGGTCTTGACACTAAGATATCCTCTTGTCCAGATATGATCACTAGTTTGCGGTCGACCACAAATTTAAGTTTTTGGTGTAATGATGATGGGACCACTCCAGCTGAGTGAATCCAGGGACGCCCTAACAAGAAGCTGTAGGCCGAATTAATGTTCATAACCTAAAAGGTTATATCGAAGGTGCATGGACCTATCTGGATGGGCACTTCTATGTCTCCAACAACTTCATTACGTGCCCCATCAAAAGCTCGTACGATCATAGTGTTGGGCCTTACATGAGACATATCAACAGGCAATTTCTCCAACGTGGATTTAGGCATTATGTTCAGGGAGGAACCATTATCAACTAGAACTTTTGCCACAGCAAAATTTTTGCACTTAACTGTAATGTGCAAGGCTTTAGTGTGTCCGGTGCCTTCTGGTGGTAACTCATCATCTGTGAAAGTTACTGAACTAGATGCAGTTATGTTTCCAACGATGTTATCCAAGTTGTCCACCGTAATATCCTGCCGAACATAAGTTTGATTCAATATGTCCAACAAAGTCTTACGATGTGTATCTGAAGCCAATAACAAAGCCAGTATGGAAATCTTTGCAGGGGTTCGACCTAACTGTTCAACCACTTTATAATCACTTTGTTTAACCAACTTCAAAAATTCTTGGATGTCCTCTTCAGATGCTGGTTGTTTAACATCCAGGTTTTTCACTGCAATGGGCTCTTCTGTTTTTTCCTTGATATCTTCAGTGATCTTGGCTTTTCCTTTTTCTTTACCCTTGGGTTTCAATAGGTCTTCTGGTGTATAACACTTCCCGCTTCATGTTAGACCTCCTATCCCACTAATATTATGGATTGGGAGGGGTTCAGAACCAACAGTTACCTTATATTCATAGTTCCAAGGTACTGCTTTTGAACTTTTATATTCAAAGGGAGTCGGAATCTGGATGGTAATCGGTCTTGGCTTGGAATTTGGGGTACTGGGCTTCTCGCGATAAGAAATTGTTAACGGTTTTGACTTAAGAGACAACCTTGAGCATTCTTCTATAATATCAACTTCCCCATACTGAGGGAGTTGAACCATCTTTTGAGAAACTGTTAAAAAATGTGAATCTAACAACTCCTGGACTTTCAGACGAAAATGAGGACATTGGTCGATAGAATGCCCTTTTGCCCCAGTGTGATAAGAACACATCAAACTGTCATCGTATGCTCTGACACCCAAATCTAATTGGAGGCGTTCTACTTGAATGTATTCATTACTCAATAATATTTCGAATAGTTCTCCCATGGGAGTCACTATGCTCTCAGCATTCTTTCTCAAATCAGCTCCATGAACCTCTATCGCATTTACTTGTGCATTCTGATGGTTTGGCAGAGGATTGTTGTTGACATCTGGACCATTTTCTTTCTTAAAGTTCAACCATCCTGCCTTGATCAATGCTTGCACCCTATGCTTGAGTGCAGTACAGTTTTCAGTGGAATGTCCAATTGCTCCTGCATGGTAGTCGCAACGGACATTTGGGTCATACCACTTTGGGTAAGGTGGCTTTACTGGGTCCATTGGCATAGGTGACAGCTGATTATTCTGGAAGAGTTGGGGTAGAAGTTCGGTATATGTCATCGGAATCGGATCAAAATGAGTCTCTCTACGGATGCCTTTATTGTTTTGGTGTCCTTGGACATAAGGAGTGTTTTGTTGATTCCGAGGTTGGTAGCCTTGAGTAGGACGAGGATTTTGGACGTAAGGTGATGAGTATTGGGCTGACGTATTATTGATATAGGGTTGAGGGTAAACATATGGAGGTGGATAGTGATATTGTGGCACTCCGGCATTAGGGTATGGTTGTCTTGAATTGAAACCAATCATCTGAACTTCTCCCTCTTTTTTCTTCGATGGAACCCCCTTTTTCGTTGTTGATGATCCAGCCGTATCAGTTATCTTTCCATGCTTAATTCCGTACTCGATTCTCTCTCCAATTGTCATTATGTCAGAGAAATTGGTAGAGGCACTCCCAATCATCTTATCATAGAAAGGAGATTTGAGAGTATTAATAAACATGGTCGACAGCTCCTTATCGGCTAAAGGTGGTTGCACCTGAGCAGCAGTATCCCTCCACCTTTGGGCATACTCTTTAAAGCTTTATGTGCTATTCTTTTCCATCCTCTGGAGGTCTAGGCGGTCAGGAGCCATATCTATGTTGTGCTTATATTGCCTTAAAAATGAATTGGCTAGATTCTTCCATGAACATATATGAGTGTTGTCTAACTGCATATACCATCGAGATGCTGGACCAGTAAGACTGTCCTGGAAGCAGTGAATTAACAACTTGTCATTTTGAACGTATGCTGCCATCTTCCTGCAATACATGATGCTCCATCATACTTTTCAAACTCGGGCACCTTGAATTTTGGAGGGAGGATTACATCTGGTACCAAGCATAGCTTGGTCGCATCTATATTTCCGAAGACATCTGTTCCTTCTACTGCCCTTAATCTTTCCTCCAAGACTTCAAGCTTTTCACTAGAAGAGACTTTCTCACCTCCCGTTAGCTCTTTTCTGATTTCAGGATCATCTAAATTGGGAACTGTAATGGTCACCTTGGGAGGTACCTCTATGGGTAGTGAAAATCCAGGTTGATTGTGTACAGGCACTTGCTCATTCTTGAAAAATGGAAATGGGTGCTGCTCTATTGGAATATTGTACAATGGATGATATTTTGGAGTAGTACCCTCTGTTGATTGCCGGATTGGAGGGTCGTTCATTGTATTGCTGGTCTGAGCAATATCAGGTATTATTTTGCCTCTTTCCAGGGCGACAAGAATGGCATCCATTTTTTCTCGTAACTCCTCAATATCTTTCCTTGTTTTCTCCATCTCAGTACTCTGCTCTTCCATGATCCTTGTCCTGTATCTTGTGACGTAGGTGCAGTGGATTCGAGGTGACCGAGCTATCTTATGATTCTGTTTATATTTTTAATGAAAGGAGATTTTAGTGTAAGAAAAGAGAAAGACAAAACGAAACAAAAAAAAAGGTGATAGAAGAGAAGAAAAAAAAAATGGCTTTGATATTAAATTGGAAAATGATAAAACAATGTAGCAGCAAACTTTGTGCAAAATTGAATTACAAGATATTTCAATTATCTAAATAAAACATAAACTAAAGTAAAGAGTTAATAAAATTGCCCCCAATACTCTAAACTTATACGAAGTTTTCCCAGAAACTTGAGCACATTCTTGCTATTCGGCTGTGTAGGTGCTATGACTTTAGAGAGAGTACATGCATCTTCTGCTAGTTCATCTGCCCTTCAAGTGACTCTCCTAATCTGAGTGAGCATATGTTCCGCTTTACTTCGTAGTGTCGCGTGGTTCTGTCTCGCAAACCCAAAATCATCGCTTAATCTGTCGTACTGTTCCTTTAAATAGGTATAGTCTTTCATTAATATATCAGTGGCATCCTGATACTTACCGAGGCGAACATTAAGTGACTGAACAGACTCTCTTAGACCCTTGTTGTCGTTGATGAGCTCCCCTAGTTGATCTTCTCTAATCTTGAGCGTTAATTGTAGGTCGTCAATTGTTCAACATAGCGTTCCATTCTTTTCTTCTACCTCAGTAATCGTTTGGTTCCTCAAACTAATGCAATCTTCGAGCTCTTTCATCAACTCATGAAGTGAGGCAATCTCAGATTGTTGCTTCAAAACTTGGTCATTCCTTGACTTGAGAGTTGCTTGGGAGACTCCATTATCCCTTCTTAATCGATGCATTCTTCTGTTCAGGTCGCGGGCCTCTGTGTCTAATGCTGAAATTTCTTTTTCTAACTGTTCTTGTTTGCTAACACTGCCTTTTAATCGGTTCAACTCTTTTTCTAGTTCAACATTGCGCAACAAACCTTGCTTTACCTCAAATTGCAACCTTTCATTTTCTTGAACCAATGATGAATTCGCTTTTCTCAATTCATCACATTCTTTTTCGCGTGCTGCTTGTTCTGTCTGTTGATCTGGTATCACCTTTGCATTAAGTTTTATCTTGGTTTTCATGTTTGGTGACACAAGCACGGTTTTAGCTCTGTTTGCATGCCATGTTTTGTACGCCTCCGTGGTATCATCATGAAACTGACCACTCTGAATTTTAGTGATCCTTTTCCATGCTCTCACAATTTTCTGAATTCTATCTTTACAGAAGCCTTTATCATAAGCAAATTCGAAATCCTTCAACTCATGCGCAGCAGGGATGAATTGTCGGACCCAAATTTGGCATACTACCAATAAAGGAGCATAGGCTATACATCCCCAAGGACCCAAAAGAGGTAAACTTTGAAATTTACCACATTTATAGATCATTGGCCTAGTTGACATCCAAGGGGCTCTCCACATTACATCTTCTACCTTTAGTTCGGAGAAAAAGGCTTCCCAAGCGCTCCTTTCAGGGGAGGATGAACTCCAACCTGATTGCACGAACTCTGAAATGGGATTTCGCAGCTTATTCCAGGAACTTGAAAATTTGATCTCTGGACATTTGAATTCGGGTGGACACTTCACATGACTAAGGATCCAAATGTACAATAATGGTACACACCCTATAAATCTTCCTGTTCCTTTTGTTCTGCAATAATTCAATGAACGAAAAGTTTCTGCCAATACAGTTATAATGGGATCAACTCCTATTTCTATCTTAGCAAACAACTTGACCACGCGTTCCTCAACATATCCACATAGTTTAGGAAACAAAACAACATTAAAGATACACAATGCCAGTAAAGTTAACTCCTTGTCTTCATTTGCAAATTTTTGTTGAAGAGTAAGGATGTAGTCCAGGGGTAGGCATGTGTTCTCTCCTTTTATCTTTACTTGTTTCTCAATGTCGCTCGTACGAATCTTGCCCAAAAGAGTAGATAATGCTCTTTTCATTGTAAGCTCTTGATCATAAGAATAAGCTTCAACCTCTGTTCGTGTTGGCATATGCAGAAGGGATTGATATTCCTCTATTGTAGGAGTCATGTCAATTGAGCCAAATGTGAAACATCTGTAGGCTGGATCCCAATTTCAAATCAAAGCTTTTAATACAGAATAATTAACTTGTACATACATGAGCTGAGCTAGATGGCCATATTTGCTTGTAAATTTAGCCTTTCTATCTACAGTTAATTTTTCCCAAGCCTGTTTCACTGTTTCTAATTGACTTTCTGGAAAACTGACATCCTTAAATTGAGACATAGCATCTTCTACTAAAGAATCTCCGTGGATTTGTTGTACATTTTCTGACCATTGACGTACTGTTGCTTGATCTTCTATACTCATTTCTTGTATTGGAGGGGGTGATTTTATTTTACTCATACTTTAGTTTCTGCCAATGTAAATAATCGAAAAATCTTGTTAATTTAATTTGCACAATTTTCTTAACTACATTAAACGAGATTTTAAAGGATATTTTCAATGAGTGAAAATTGAAAATTGATATAAGATACAAGGGAAAGAGGAAAAATAAATAAATAAATAAATAAAATTTGACAATAATGCATGTAATAAGTCAAATCCTAGAACTATATGAGTGGAGTTTAACTCTAAGTCATCCTAGAAAAGGTCCCCAAGCTTACCCACCGATTTAACGATGTAGTAGGCTTGAGTGGAGAATTTCATGTGCCTGCACGAGAATCGAAATTCCACGAAGGTCACACTACTCAGTCTCCGAGTCTAGTCCTAAGGTAGAGCCCAGGTAGAAGGCTAGTGAAAGTGTGTGAAATGCATGATTAATAAGATGACATACAAATGAATGACATAACAATTACAACATAAAAAAAATGGTAACAATACGATGACATGCAAATGAATGACATAACTAAGATAAAGTAATTACAACATTAAAAAAATGGTAATAGATAAGTGAATAACAATATGCCAAACAAATAATATTATAAAGTAAGGAAAACAAAATAAATAAATAACAAAACAATAACAAAAGGACCTAAAGAAAAATTCAATTCAAAGGACAATAAAAATATTCATGGCTTGACCCTTAAAAGTCCCCAGCGGAGTTGCCAAGCTGTCGCAACGTAATCGCAACGCGGAGCGGCCGACATCCTTTCTTGGGGTTTAAAGAAGAAAGTTGGAGTCGCCACCAATCATTGAAGGTGTGATTGGTCACCTTTAAAATAAAAAAAAAAAAAAAACAGTCTTAGAAAACCAGAAATTAGGTTCGGGAGTCGTTTGAGTGTAGGGAAGGTATTAGCACCCTACAACACCCGTTTAAGAAAATGATTACCACAATATTTTAAATTGTCCAATTAAAAAAACAGTCCTTTATTTTTATTTTTCTTAAAAAGAATGATAAATATGAAAATATAAACCCAAAATGCAATAATAAACACAAGATGTCTCATTTGTTTTTACCTTAACTTTAGAAATAAAGTAAGGATTAAACATTATGAGTTGGATATCCAATTTAATATAAATCATGCCTAATTTCTCTTTTAATTAAAGGAAATATGGGCGATACATGATTGTGTTTATTAAAAATTAAAAAAAAAAAAACAAATAGATGTAAAAGAAAAATCATTCAAAGAGTGAATTCTTTTTAGGGAAAATGAGAATTTTCATACGCCTACACGGGAGTTGAACTCCACGAAGACACATAACTCAGTTCCCATAATCCCTTTCAAAAGAAAATCAAAACAATAACAATAATTGAAATTGACCAAGCAGAATTAAAGATTAGATTAAAGCAATTTGGAGAATGAAAGGAAAAAACAAATGAATTAGAAAGTTTTAAAAAATGAAGTTGGCAAAGGGCAAAAGTGAACTAAAATGAGAGAGAAATTAAAAATGATAATGATAATGATGATAATAATAATCATAATAATAATAATAACAATAATAACAAAAAAAAACAAAATAAAAAAAAAAAGGAAATAGAAAAACAAAACCCCACCTTTTTTACTTCTCTCTTTCTTCTTTTTTCCTTCTTTCTTACCCAATGTTTTCTCTCCCCGTATACTCCTTCCTCCCCCTCTTTTTTCCTCTTTTCCTCTTCCACTTTCTTTTCTCTCTTTTTCTATCACTCTCTAAGCTAAACTCTTGCTCAAATGCCTAAACTCTCTCAAGCTCACTTTTACTCTAAACTTCTTCTCTTTTTTTTCTCTCCTTTTCTATCACTCTCTAAGCAAAACTCTTGTTCAAATGCCTAAACTTTCTCAAATGCCTAAACTCTCTCAAGCTCACTTTTATCCTAAACTTCCTCTCATTCTTCTTGTGTTTTCATCCTCCATCTCCCCCCTTTTTATACTTGAAGGGTTACTAATTTAGGGGGAGATGAATGAGAAAATGGTGGGAAAAATAAAAAATAAAAAAAATACTAACTATGGAAAAAGCTTTAGAATAGGTAATGGGGGAGTTTTTCATGAAAACTTCCCATTTAATAGGAATGGGGAAGACCAAAAAAAAAAAAAAAAAAAAACAAAAAAAGTGGGGAAGGGGATTTGAAACGCAGACCTCGTGATTATCAATACGACTTCATGCCAGTTGAGCTATGCTCTTGTTGGCATATCATAAAAACAAATTGACCACCAAATATTGGAAAACTTCAAACATTATTACTTAAAATCAAGCCGGACCAAATACGGTGTCTACAATCAGGATCGAGAAATAAGTCGCTCTCGCTTTATAACACCGTTTACTGACGAGATTGACTATTTCATGTGATGACCTAGGTAACTCGATCTTAATCCTGAGCTAACTATGAACTCCTGTTTATTCGGGCTTATCCTTAGATCTGCATAGGTGAGAGTGGCTCAGTATCGCCGACTCAATAAGCCTTCCATTTCAGGGATAGGAACGGGTAGATAGCTGGGGACATAGTCGTGCAAGAAGGAATTCACTCCTACTCGAATTAGGGATAGTAGAGAGGTTGTTCCCTTAAGTTCTGACTCCGGGGCTTGAACAAAGGGATCCTGCCCTCTCATTGGCCCGAGAGGGACTCGATTTATTGGTTGGACCATAAACCAATTGTTCATTAGAGGATCAGTGGGACTTAAGGAACTGGAAGTACTATAGGGGTAAAACGGCTTATTGACCTAGCTATAGCTACGAACAACCTGTGAAGGATCGACTTACTAATCATGGTTAAATCAACTGGACGGAAATATATCTATAGTGAGGGGAGTGCAACTATCGGGCTATAGTGGAGTGTCTCGATAGTTAACGAATGTTGGCTAGCTTGGACAATGAGATTAGTCGGTTAGCCTCAAATTGTTGGAGCCCATGATCTATAGGTCCATTAGGTCCCCCTACTAGCTCATATCGGAATTAAGCCTAGAACAAAAGATAGGAAGCTTTGAATCGTTCAAAATCGGGAAAAAGTGTATTATCGTAAATTGTGTTTGACACAATTATTTAATTATGAATTAAATTAGAAAATGAGAGATGAAGTATTTAAAAGTGTTTTGAATACTATATATATGTATTAGGAATCATATATATGGAATTGCACAAGATAACAAAGATTAATTAGATTAATCATATCAAAATTAATTTGAAAATTTTCAAATTAATTACCAAGCAATCAATTTCAATTTAGAATTGAAATTGGGGATAATTTGCAAGCTTGAAATTTGATTTCAATTTGAATTTAGTGGATTTAGTTGGAAATCCATTTAATGCATGATCATTCAAAGTGGAAAGACAACTCATTCATGCATTGTTGCATGTCTTGTGTAATGTACACCTAGAATCCACTTGAGCTTGCAAACACACCATGTGTCTTGTGTCTTGAGGCTTGGCTTTGCATGGAGAATGTCTTTAAAAGGAGTTTGAATCAGATTCAAACATGTGAGAGCCATTTCCTTAATGTTATGCTGCTGGAATTTGGACTCAAAGTTCTCTCATCTCTCATTCTTCTCCATTGCTTGATGCTTCAAGCATTCCCTTCCCATTCCCTATCTTATATAGACTCCCACAAGTCATTCTTGGCCCGGAGTATAGTAGGGAAGACTCTAGAGGTTGTCCAAGGAGCATAGGAGAGGCAAACACCACAAGGAGTTCAACATAAGTGAGCTACAAAGGTTGGTGTTTTCTAAACTCTCTATTCTGTCTTTTCTAGAACATGCATGCTTTAGGAGTAAAATTGAATGTCTTAAGTGCTTTCGATCTTCAATTTCTTCCGCATGTGTAATATGTACACCTTCAATTACAACCTTGGATGTCTAGTTTATTGGATTAGGGTTATCTTTAGGCAAAGACAAATATAGAATAAATAATAACAATTAATGGAAAAATATATCAATATTATTTCATTAATATCCGGTCAACGGTTACATTCACTATCTACGAGTTTTAGGGCATAAAACCCAACAAACTCCCACTTGAACTAAAACACTAGTTAGTGGGATGTATATGCAATAATCTAAAGCTGGAAATGTCATGTATATTAAAATAATACAATGAACTAGGGCATCCTTATACCCATTATACATTTCTCCCACTTGCCCTAGATTAGATGGCATACATATCTCGTAGACCTAGACCTTCTAGATGACCCTTAAACACTTTAGCCGTGAGAACCTTCGTAAATGGATCAGCGATGTTGTGTTCCGAAGCGATCTTAGTGACGATCACATCTCCTCGTTGCACAATCTCCCGTATCAGGTGATACTTCCTCTCGATGTGTTTACCCCGTTTGTGGCTTCGAGGTTCTTTTGAGTTGGCTACAGCCCCACTGTTGTCACAGTACAGTGTTATGGGCACGTTCATATTCGGAACCACTTCCAAATCAGTCAAGAACTTTCTAAGCCATACTGCCTCCTTAGCTGCTTCGCAAGCTACTACATACTCAGCCTTCATGGTTGAGTCTGCTATGCATCCGTATTTGATGCTTCTTCACACTACTGCTCCTCCATTAAGGGTGAATATTGACCCTGATGTGGATTTCCTTGAATCCTTATCAGCTTGAAAGTCAGAGTTAGTGTATCGAGTAAGAATCAAATCCTTAGCTCCATACACAAGCATGTAGTCCCTCGTTCTCCGAAGACTGATACCTACTGACTATTCCCACTGCATAACATATGTCAGGCCTAGTGCAGAGCATAGCATACATTAAACTGCCTACAGCTGAGGCATAGGGAATGTGTCTCATGTTCTCAATTTCTTGAGGTGTCTTAGGAGACTGTTCCTTAGACAGGTGTACCCCATGTCTGAAGGGTAGTAGTCCCTTCTTGGAGTTTTGCATTGAATATCGAGACAACATTTTGTCAATATACGTTGCTTGAGACAGTGCTAGCATTTTATTCTTACGATCCCTAATGATTTGGATTCCCAGAACATATTGAGCCTCTCCCAGATCTTTCATTTGGAATTGGGCTACTAGCCATTTCTTAATGTCAGTGAGGTATCCTAAATCATTCCCAATGAGCAGGATATCGTCTACGTAAAGTATTAGAAAAGCTATTTTCCTTTTGTTGACTTTCTTGTACACACAAGGCTCATCAACGTTTTGGTCAAAACCAAAATATTTGATTGCAGTATCAAATCTAATGTTCCATGATCTGGACGCTTGTTTCAATCCATAAATGGATCGATTGTGTCACACCCCCTCCCGGACCACCTCTAGCTTAGCCCGAAAGACGGCGTGAAGCCAACAGACATCATCACCTCTAACGATCCCTGTTGACCCTACTGAAACTTTGAACCTGATAAACATACTAATCATGGACATAAAATATATTCCATATGAACCACAACACAACGGAAACCCCAAAAACATATCAACATACACGAGGTGTCGCCATGACATACCTCGGTTTGGAAATAACCTGGTATAGATATCATAACCAAAGACATGTACAACTAGGATTTATACAACCACGACTTCTAGGACTATATTATCCAATCCTTACAAAACATTTACAATATGAACAGACTCAATTTACAACTCCACCCACGTACTGAAGCTTGATCCGGAACTTTCAGCAGACGTTGGCAGTGTATCAGGCACCGGGAGCTCGATCTCTACCTGAAAAGTGGAAAAACATTTTGAAAGAATGAGCTACGAAGCCCAGTGAGTGACTAACTTTAAAACTCTAAATCTGGAAGTCAAAACACGTGATAAACCTTTAAACGTATAAATATGCTCAATCAAAGCGTTTAACATAAACGTGTAATGAATAAGGCTTTCTAGAATATCTCGCAAGTTCGTCATCAAAAATCTAGCAAGGCATATGAAATACATCAAACGTTTTAACTAACATGACCGATCTACGTTGTGTAGGACACGCCCAGTACAACCAACGTTTACTAATCCTACGATGTAGTGGGGCCCGCCCAGCACTCCCATCGTCTTTGTCGTAGTGGGGTCCGCCCAGCACTCACGACAGCATCGTTGTCACGGAGTACACTCAACGTCGACAACGGAATATAACCTGTGTGCACACGGTACCATATAGCCTCGGGCTCAATATCTCAGTCATGTAGTCAATAAAAATCTCAGAAAATCACATGAAAACATTTAAACATGCCTGCTTATCGTTATCTTTCGTAAAACTCAAGCTTACTCAGCTAGCTCGTGAAAAACTTTAAATCATTAAACAATATTTGCTAACACATGCTTTACTTTAAAAGATATCGTTTCAACTACTTTTCATAAAGTCATTAGCCACGTGCTCGTATATAAACCTTATTAGAAAATCTAAGCTCAAAACTCATGTTTGGAACCGTTCACAAAAACCATGTATCATTCATAGAAAAGCATGTAAAACATATAATCATGAACAACCGTTTAAGAACATTTTCGAAATTCATTTTGTCACTCACAGTCTTATCTAGTTCCCCTGTCTGTAGACTCGACCTATTTCCTCTTGGCCTGTCAAATAACCAAAACCGAGCATTAGAACCATAGATAGCTTTGTCTTTCCATGCTCATGAATTTTCTAAACAATTGGATTAAGAATCACATTACATTCTACTTTCCAGATTCTATACCCTAACTTCCAACACCCATAACTTCCTCAATACTTAACCAATATTAATGAAATATACATCAAACTCTTCATTTTCGAACACACTACACTTTACCTGAAGAAAGGAAAACGATATTCGCAACCAATTAGCCCAGAATTGCCCCGAACACAGACAATACAGAATTCGAGGTTCTCTGCTACCCTTTATCTTCCTCCTGAAATTAAACCTACTTCAAGTACTTTTTGGCTCACAAATTCTTCATAAGAGTTGTAGGATATTGAATAAGCTTTCCAACCATACCAAATAGAGCTTCGGATTCGACTTGTGCACTCCACAATACCCAAAATATCAGAGAACACCAGAGATCCTCCTGGTTTGCTCGAAAATCCTGTGCTCTGTTTTCCATTCCAAACACCATCAACTTCTCATTCGATTTAGGTCAAGCATCCTTCATGAAGTTTGTTAGAAAATGAACTAACTTTCAAGAAAATAAAACCTCACCTCTTGATTTCTTCTGTGTAGCTCAAACCGACTAAAAAACCAGAGGTTGCCAGGTTGAACATAGATTCTGCAATGGCTGGCTTTGCATGAGCTTTTCCCTATCTTCTTCAACCTCAAACCACGAAATTCTTCTTCTTCCTCCTTCTTCCCTCTCTCCTTAAAGTTCTCTGAAAGTTTCAATGGAAAAGGATGAGAAATGGGCTGAAGATAAGCTGAAAAGAAGTGAAGCGGTGGTGGGTTTCCTTGCTGTCGATTCCCACCCATTTTCTTTCTTTTCTCTTTTCTTTTTTTTTTTTTTTTTTTTTTGCGGATTTCTTTTCCTTTTCATTTTCTTTTCTTTCTTCTTTTAACTTAGTAATCCCAACAATTTAAACCAACAATAGATGACACGGGAAAATGATCCTAGAGAAGTCCCGGGTTTACAGATTGAGCTTACAAACCTTTTGTTCCTAACCTTGGGCTATGAACCCTTCGGGTTGAGACATGAAGATATTCTCTTCAAGATTACCATTCAGAAAGGCAGTCTTGGCGTCCATTTGCCATATTTCATAGTCATAATATGTGGCTATGGATAAGCTATGGATAAGAGAATTCTTATGGACTTTAACATGGCTACAGGAGAAAAGGTTTCCTCATAGTCAACCCCTTCCTTTTGGGTATAACCCTTTGCCACTAGTCTAGCTTTGAAGGTCTGTACCTTTCCAGCTGCATCTCTTTTTCTCTTATAGATCCATTTGCACCCTATGGGTTTTACCCCATTTGGTAGATCTGCGAGTTCCCATACAGAATTGGAGTGCATTGACTCCATTTCCAGGTTCATGGCTTTGACCCATTCATCCTTATCTTCGTCATTCATTGCCTGTTGATAAGACAATGGATCCTCAATGCCATCATTAGGTATGACAACTTGAGTTTCAGTTAAACCCAAGTAGCGATCAGGTTGTAATACAACCCTCCCACTGCGTCGAGGCACTCTCAACATTTGAGATGGACTGGATGGATCTGAAGAATTAGTTCCTTCATCAACCCTTGTTGAAGGTCCAGCTTCATCAACAACTCTTGGTGATTCTTCTATAGCTTCTCCTAATATTAATTTGCTGCGTGGTTTATGATCTTTCATGTGGTCTTCCTCTAAGAAAGTGGCGTTTGTCGATACAATCACCTTATTTTCTTGTGGGTCGTAGAAATAACCACCTCTCGTTTCTTTAGGGTAACCAACAAATTGACACAGTTTTGAACGAGGTTCCAGTTTCTTAGGATTTGTCACAAGCACGTGTGCTGGACAACCCCAGATGCCAAAGTGATGCAAACTAGGTTTACGCCCCTTCCATAATTCGAAAGGTGTTTCAGAAACACTTTTCAAGGGAACATTGTTCAAGATGTATACTGCAGTCTCTACTACATACCCCCAAAACAAGCTAGGCAATTGAGCATAGCTCATCATTGATCGAACCATGTCCAACAAGGTTTTATTTCTCCTTTCTGACACACCATTCTGCTGAGGTGTACCAGGGGCTGAGAGTTGAGATTGGATTCCATGTTTTATCATATAATCCTGGAATCTTTGATCCATATACTCCCTTCCTCGATCCACTACTACAAAAACAGCCTTTAATGACGGACAAAAAAAGGGGGCGGGACCTTTAATGACGGACGGGAAACGCGCGCCACTTTTAATGTCGGACGAGCGTTTTTCCGAAAAAAAATTGACTTTTAATGACGGGCAATGCCCGTCATTAAAAATAACCTTTAATGGCGGGCATAGCCCGCCATTAAAGACCCATTTTAATTTTTTTTTTTTAATTTTTCAAAAGGGTAAAAAGTAACCTTAGTTTTCTCTCTCTCCGAAGGCACATTCTAAACCCTAACTTCTTCTACCTTCAGCCGCCACACTCCCTTCTTCAACATTCTTCTTCAACGAATTACGCCCGTCGCTTCTTTCACCTTCTTTCTCGCATTTCGACCGAAGGCGCAGTAACAATGTCACCCACAGCTCTCACTCCTTCTACAGCTCTCCCTCATCTCCATTCTTCTCTTCTTCCATCCTTCAGATTGCGCCCTCTTCTTCTCTCTCCGTCGTCCTCCTCCCCTTTCTTCCCAAAACGCCATCTCTGTCGCAGGATCCGCCATTGCATTCGCACCTCTGCAAATATCGTCGTCGACTCCGGCAATGGAGCTGTAGCTGCGGCAGAGGAGCCAGAAGCAACTTCCTATGGCAGACAGTATTTCCCCCTCGCTGCAGTTGTATGCCAAGTACTGTAATCGTCTCTGTCTCTTTCACTATTTATCGCTAAGGTTTCACCTAATTCGATACTTGGCTGTTGTTGCCTTGATGCCCTTTGAGCAGTTCGTTTTCGGCTGTTAAAGCTAATTGTTCGAATTTGTAGTATCTTCGTTTTTAGTTATTGGAATTTGTCATCGGCATGTGTGTAGGAATTAACTGCCACTGGTTAATTTATGTGCCTATCGTCAATTGTTCTACAGGATGCAATTAAAACTGCTCTCTTGCTTGGAGCCATTGACCGTGAAATTGGCGGCATTGCCATCTCTGGAAAGCGAGGAACGGCTAAGACAATTGTGGCTCGTGGATTACACGCAATCTTGCCACCTATTGAAGTTGTTGTTGGGTCAATTGCAAATGCCGATCCATCCTTTCCAGAAGAGTAAGCTTCCCGAGTGTTTAGAAGTAATAATTTCGAAGTAACTTTTCGATGGAGAGATTTTGTCATGCACATGATAGGCAAGACTATAGATGCTAGTTAGGGGGTGGGATGGACATGGGATATGAAATTTAAATGATCCATTGATTTTTATGGCTATCCCGCCCAGACCTTTTTTCTCCTTCGACCTTGGAATGCTCTATCTTGTTTTGTGAACCCAATTATTCGGTTTCTTTTTAGCATATGATCCTTGTCTTTCTCTTGAATTTCCATTTCTCCTTGTAGCACATGGGAACTTCTGATATAAAGAACATAAACAGTGAGAACAAAAATTTCAGAAATATGGGGGGGGGGGGGAGTAGGTGACAAGGAATTAACTTTTCAGAAATATTGGGGGGAGTAGAATGCAAAGTATTTCATTATTTTCTGTTTATGGCATCTCCCTATCTAATATCGTGTTAATTTAAGAAGTTCTTGCATAGAGCTTTTGTAACTATGATCTTTCATTTACTTATGCTACTTTGGAGAGTTTTGTAACTCCACTGATTAGTTTCGATGTTAAGCTCATTTCTTTTAAGTGTAGGATGTGCTTGTTCTGGTTGTACACTTATTAGTTTCAATGTTAAGCTCATTTCTTTTAAGTGTAGGATTCCTTGTTTCGGTTGTAAGGCGATGGATATTTATAGTTTTTCCGTCATTAAAAGTCTGTCACTTATTAGTTTTTCATGTTAAAACTAATTTGCTTAGTTTTAAGATATTTGGGGTCTTGTTGTGAACCTGAAGTGTTGTGAGACTGTAGTTGGGTGATTTTTTTCATATAGAAGTGTGTTTCTCTTGTTTAACAGGTTGAAAATTTTTTTAGTTAGTCATATGTATGTCGTTATGCTGTCGAAATTTCTAGAGCAATCGGTTAGAATTAGGATAGATGCTTTAGCAATGTCTCTAGGTTAAGTATAGAAACCTAGAGCATTCTAGGTTATCTGAAGGGGTTAAACTTTATATCTTGAAGTTTGTAAGCTTTTGGAGTTTATTGGGTTTTCTAACAATTTTTTCTGATACTCATCGAGATTGGTTTTTTTTGTGTATTTTATTGTTAACTAAATTTGTTTTTCTTAGGTTCTTCGAGTTGTTGGACATATGTTTGTTATGTGAGTTCTTGTTTTGGCGTTGTATCAAACCTAATTACAATTTGTTTTTCTTAGGTTCTTCAAGTTTGATGTACGAGCAAGATTATGGTGACAAGAATGAAAGTGGCATGTAGGAGAATTTTTGTTTTTTGGTGTAGGTGTAGACTTTTAATCATAGGTGTTTAGTAATTTTGAGGCTTTTAAGTGTAAGTGTTTGTAATTTTATTTTTATATCAAACTTATATGAATAAAAATTGTATGAATAAATTTGGTTCATTGGCTTATTGGAATGAAATTTGACAAATATTTGATTTCTATACAATTTTGCACATTTAAGATTAATATTACTTTCTTTACAGATTGACAAATGAAAAAAATATTGTTCGTATGCCCACCGGGCAACCAACAATTTTTTTTATTAAATTATGAACGAAATGATGACGGGCAATGCCTGTCATTAAAAAATATATTTAATGACGGACATTTAATGACGGACACCTTTAATGACGGACATTTGGTTGGAAAATACACTTTTGATGACGGACTTTTAATGACGGACGCCTTTTATGAGGGGCAATGCCCGTCATTAAAACTGTCCGTCATTGTAACTTTTCATGACGGACGGCTTTTAATGACGGGCATTGCCCGTCATTATAAGTTATGACGACGCTCGTATAGTCGACGGACGCCGCCCGTGATGAAAAGTCTTTAATGACGGGCATTGCCCGTCATTAAAAGCTGTTTTTGTAGTAGTGATCAGATCGAAGTACTTTAATAGATTTACCTAACAGGTTTTCAACTTCAGCCTTAAACTCCTTAAACTTTTCAAGGGCTTCAGACTTATGTCCCATTAGGTATAAGTAACCATATCTTGAATAATCATCTATAAATGAGATGAAATATTTGTACCCTCCTCGAGCTTTTACATTCATTGGACCACATAGATCCGAATGTACTAACTCTAAGGGTTCTTTGGCTCTGTAACCTTTTCCAGTAAAAGGTCTCTTGGTCATTTTCCCCTCGAGACAAGATTCACAAGGTGGTAGTGAATCATCTTCTAACTTGCTTAGAAGTCCATTCTTTACCAATCGACCGATCCTATCGATGTTTATATGACCAAGTCTAATATGCCAAAGATGAGTATTGTTACTTGTTGGAGAAATCTTTTTCCTTTTTCTTTGAGTTTCAGCAGTTTTAAACAACTCGGTGTTCATGATTGCTTTACTCTCGATTGGTCTTAAAACATATAAATTATTTTCCAGCGTTGCTGAACAAATATGAACTCCCTTCCTTGAAATGAATGATTCATTTACTGAGAAAGATATGGAATAATTTTGTTCAAGCATACAAGATACAGAAATCAAATTTCTTTTGATCTTTGGAACAACATACATATTATCTAATAATATGTATTTATTCTTACTGAAAAATAATTTGATATTCCCCACTGCAATAGCTGAGACGACCTCTCCTGGTCCTACTTTGAGAGTCATCTCTTCAGCTTCAAGCTGTTGCAAGGAACTCATTCCTTGAAAGGGAGAACAAACATGGTTGGTGGCCCATAAATCCAATATCCAGACAGAATCATCATTTTCCACTAAGCATGTTTCTAAGACAAGTAAATCATATTTACAGTCTCTAGCAATATTCCTTTTTACTAGGCAGTGTTTTGTGTCATATTCATTATGAACATTTCTTAATGAATTAGAAATTTGGGATTGAGGACATTCCTTAGTTAAGACTAATCTTAGATCATCTATAACCGGAATCGTATTCAGGTTAGATTTCCACGTTGCGTAATTTTCGCCGGTTAATTTCTCAATTTTAAGCAGAGAGACAATTGAGGAAGACATTGCTGAAGTTTAAACAAACAATGACCGTATTAGTTATCTTTGGTAGCCAGATTCCTCAAAAGCATATATTTTAGTAACTCTAATATTCTAGAAGCTGATTTAGGGAGGAATTCATCCTATGTTTGGAGAAGTTTACTTTGGGGTAGAGATCTTTTAATAAAAGGTATTAGATATAGTTTGGGCAACGGAGAAAATATATCAATGTTTGAGGATCCGTGGGTTCCCAGAGAAAATACTTTTAAGCCTATTTGTGTCAATAACTCCTATCGGTCTGCAAAAGTTAAAGAGTTTATCTCCCCTAGTGGTGATTGGAATTTGCAAAAATTAGATTTTGCTGTCCTTAGTAGTTATATTCATTTGATTAGGAAAATCCCTATAAACCAGCTTCTGGAAGACAAATTAGTGTGGCATTTTGACAAAACAGGGAGCTATACGGTTAAAAGTGGATACAATCTTTTCATTAAATCTAAAATCGATGGTATATCATCTAGCACAAGTCATATGAATAAAATCTGGAAATCTATTTGGAATCTTAAAGTTCCTCCCAAAATCAAACATTTTTGTTGGAAGGCCCTGAATAATATGCTTCCTACTAAAGTCATCCTAAAACAAAGAGGGATTGACAATAATCTCCTATGTCCAATTTGCATGAATAAGCCTGAATCTATTGATCATATTCTGTTTAATTGTTCCAGAGCAAAAGAAATTTGGGTAAATACCTTTAATAAGCTGCCCATGAAAACTGACTATAATGACTGCTTTTTGGATAGGTGGATGAATATCAACTCGGCTTGTTCGAATGAGGAGCTTGGTCTTGTAGCAGTAGCTTGTTGGGCGATCTGGTCAGATAGAAACAAAATTATTCACGAGGAAGCTATTCCCCCAGTTAACAAAAGAAGTTTTTGGATTCAGGAATACCTTGCGAAATACATAGAAGCTTCCTCAAGGAGAGAGGCGATGCATGCAGGTGTTACAAGGGATTCCTCTCCTCAGTCAAATAGAAACTGGATTCCCCCGCCTTCGGATGTTTGGAAATTCAATGTTGATGCGGCTTGGTCCGATTCTCTTCCGGAAACAGGAATTGGAGTAGTTTGTAGAGGTTCGAATGGGAAATTAATTGAAGCTTCTTGTAAATTTTTGGATATTGCGATGGATGCTCCTGGAGCTGAACTGAGGGCAATAATGGAGGGTGTTAAAATGGCAAAATCGATGGGATGCAAAAGGGTTATCATTGAGTCAGATTGTCAAGTGGCAGTAAATTTCCTAAACAAGAAGTCCAAAACATGGTGCATTGTGGAGGGCTTGGTGGAGGCGATTTGGGCTTTAGGCCTTTGTTTTGACGATATTCGATTTCAATATGCCCAGAGAGATAGAAACAAGGTGGCTGACAGACTAGCTAAATGGGCCAGAGTGAGGAAATGTAATAATATTTGGGTTGAAGCTGATGTAAGCCCAGAATGGCTGTTGTTATTGGTCGAGAATGACCTTTCGTTTTTTGTCCATGTGGCGTTTTAATAATATTTCTAGTATTTTTCAAAAAAAAAAAATCCTTCTGTAGCTCCAAAAGTTGGTCTAGACAGCACGAATCACCCCGAACCACCTCGAACCGGCCTCCAAAATCACGAACCATGCCAAAAATTGGCTGAACTGGACCAAATAGGTCCCAGCCTAGCCGAATCGGTTCGAACCGGACCGCCCACCAGCTTGAACCGCGCCTGTTGAAGCCCTAACGCGCGCCGCCATCGTGACAGCGTCCCGACGCTGTGCAGTTTTCTTACCTGAGTGCCTGCGGTATCGAGACAACTTCGAGACGCTGTTGGAGTAGCATCCCGACGCTGTTGCGTCTGGAAGCAATTTCTGGGCAGAAACAGCACGATTTCTTCGATTTTGGCCTCGATTTGAGCGGCGATTGCTCTGATTTTCATCTCATAAAAACCTATTCTAGACCCGGACTTACATAGGACTCGAATTTACATAATATACCCGAAACACCGGGCCTTACATGATCAAAATCGAACATACATTATGCATAAATCCCACCCATTAGAGCCTATCACAACTTTTAATATTAATTAATAGGGATAGCGATGGCTCTGATTCCAATTGAAGGGAATAAAATTCCCCACGCAGCGGAAGCGCATCGATTGGACCTTACGTCGTATATTAATTAACATTAAAATATCATTACGAAAACTCAAATAAACTTTAAACACACTTTAAAGTTGCTGGAAAATCAGTTTAAACATGCTGAAAAATAAATCTAAATTTATTTTCATGCTTTTCTAAAGAAAAGGGGAAGAACCGTTACAAACCTTCGTTGTAGACTTGACCGTTCTTCGCCAACGACGCTCCAACGAACAAAACGCAGCAGCTTCCTTTAAGTTTCTTCGCTGGAAAATCCTTCTTGAATGACACAACAACCACAGAGGTTACACCGGTATGTCTCTAAGTCTAGGAGGCAAAAGACTTGTGGGAGTCTTTCTCCTCTAAGAGGGAGGCTACAGAGAATTCTAGGTCTTATCTTGAGAGTCTAAGAGCAAGAGCAGAGTGTCATGGACCAATTAGGTCTAGTGTTCTATTTATAGAAGAGAGACCATGAATAAAATATTCAATTAAATCAATCTTTTCCAAAATTGATTCAATCTTATTCCTTATTTCATCAATCATGATCAATCAATTCCATAATTGATTAATCTTTTCCACAAATGACTAATTACTTCCATAAGTGATTAGATCATTTCCATAAATGATTAATCACTTTCTTAAGTGATTAATTATTTCCAGAACTGATTAATTCCCGGTTAGTGAATTTTTAATTAATTAACTACCAATTAAATATCACATATTTAATTTCCGACCTTGAATGAATTAATTCGCTCAAATAGATTTTAGGCCTTAAATTAATTAATTCATTATTTGAACTCTTTCAAACTTCCATAAATTTATATTTGAATTTCTTCAAATATTGATTTCTCTCATAATAATATATCAACATATATTATATTTGTTTCCCTTAGTAAATTGAACATTTTCAATTTACTTTTATTACTTAGTTACCTCAAATTACTTTATGAGCTACCAGTGGGACCTAATGGACCTGCAAATCAGAAGCTCCAACGATGTGAGATTAATTGGTCAAACTCATTAACCACATTAATCAATATTCGTTAACTGTGTGTACATTCCACTATAGACTCACAGTTGCACTCTTCTCACTGCAGACATATTTTCTGTGTCCATGGATCTAGACCAATATCGACTAGTTAGTCCTTCACGAGTGTCCGTAACACCAGTTGGGTCAAATTACCGTTTTACCCCTAGGTTACTTCTATTTCCTAAAGTACCAATTCTCCTCTAATGAACAACCTGTTTGTGGTCCAACCATCAAACAGAAAACCCCCTCGTGCCATTGAGAGGGTAGGGCCCTTTGTTCAAGACTCGGAGTGACCACTTAAGGGAACACTCATCTGCTTCCCTAAAGTCAGGAAAGAGTGAATTCATCTTGTACGATTATGTTCTCAGCTCCCCATTCGGTCTTGTCCCCAAAATGGTAGGTATTGAGTCGGCGTATTGGCCACTCTCACCCATACAAATCAAAGGACAATCTCTCATGAGCAGGAGTCCATAATTGATAACTTGCGAAAAGAAAGTTATTTAACCTCTAAACTCAGGCTAAAAGAACCTCAGATGCGTTATCTTAGCGCATAAAGAAGAGGAAAAATGTTTTGTTATAAGCGGCAAGCTATATTTGTGTATGCGGTAAGAAATTATAAAATACAGAGCGCTAACGCAGCTAATCTTGTTGTTTTAAGTATCTTCTCAAAGCAGGCACACATTCCAAGATGATCAAGAAACAGAAAAAGATGGATGAAAAGACAGCGTCGGCGCAACCAGAGCAAGTGGGCGAAAATGGGGATGAAAAAGGCGCAAGTTGCCTAATGATGATCAAACAAGTTGTTATTACTTGATGAAGTTATCTTCCTCGCCTATAAATAGAAGCATAAAGGAGAGAAAAAATAGGAAAGAGGGGAGAAGGAGGACGAAGAGAAAAGAAGAAGGAACTGCAGAAATCTGCAAATGGGAGCAACCTTGTGTCTAATGTTTTATTTCATAAAGTTTTGTTTTGCTCACATGAGCTAACTCTCCTCTTCAAGGCTTAGCCCAAGCACCTCATGCGGTGATAAGTATAACTTGTAAGCGCATATTTTGGTTTAAATGAAACATTGATTGCTTTCTGCTAAGATGCGTTAATCTTTTCATTGTTAATTCCCGCTTGGCCAGCCGGATGCGGTAACAGTATGATAAATCCTTGACAGGTAATGCATATGAATCTCTCTAAGTAGAACAAGTTAGCGCATGTCATGTAGTCTTGGTAGCATTAAATTATTACCGCTAAAAGATATTGCATGCTTGAGCTTTGATTGCGTTGTGACTAACTCAATCCCTTGTAAGTATTAAAAGAACTGAACTTCACGCATAAACTAGTCAAATAATCAATTAACCAAAGTTAGCGCTACAAGACTCTTATAAATGCATGAGGTTGCAACCGCATAAGCCTTGATACTTTTCGCATTGAACACTTTTTTCTCAGCTTTCATTATTTATTTTCTCTCATGCAATTAATTATTGTTTAAACTATACCAATCCCTTTTTATTCCTTGAAATTAATATCGCACGTTTAGAGATTAAATCAGTAAATATTATTGACCACTTTTGTTTCATTTCCCTGTGGATTCGACCCTGGACTCATCAGGTACTACTTGATTTAGTCAGTTTATACTTGGATTGATTTAAATCTACGACTACCAAACCAATCACTCTGACAAACAACCAAGTTTTTGGCGCCGTTGCAGGGGAAAGGCAGCAAAAGTCTATAATAATTTTTCTGATCTAACACTCCGTGTAATATTATCCACTGTGTTCCCTTTCAAGTCTTTTTCTCCAAGCGACTAGAAGTTGCATGCGTATCGCCCGACAAATCGATTTTGAAATAGATCCTGAGATTGATAGAACATATGACATAAGAAGGAGAAATTGAAGATCTCGAAGGCAATCAGGAGAAATGGCAGCACCAAATCAGCCAAACATACCATTAAACCCCATCCAAATGCCCGATGATAGGGCCAGAGGAATTAGAGACTATGCAGCCCCTGCAAATTGTAATTTTAATCCAGGGATAGTTCAGCCTACACTGGAAACAGAAAGGTTTGAACTAAAACCTGTTATGTTCCAAATGCTAACAGCTGCAGGGCAATTTGGAGGAAGTCCAGCAGAAGACCCACACTCTTACTTAAAATCATTTTTGGATATTTGCAATAAATTTATTATTCCAAGAGTGACACATGAGCAATTGCAAGTTATTTTATTCCCTTATTCTTTAAGAGATGCGGCGAAGGTATGGTTAAACCAACAACCAACGAATTTCATCGCAACATGGAACGATCTGGCAGAAAAGTTCCTAGAGAAATACTTCCCACCCACCGCAAACTCCAGATTCAGGAAGGAAATAATGACATTCTCGCAAATAGAGGATGAAACATTGAGTGAAGCATGGGAACGATTCAAGAGCTTGCTACAAAGATGCCTGCACCATGGTTTACCTTTATGTATTCAGCTAGAGACCTTCTATGTAGGTCTCAACAAGAATTCGCAAGTCTTGGTAGACTTATCCGCAAATGGGGCATTACAGAAAGACCTATGACGAAGCTCACGCAATCCTTGATCGAATTGCGCGCAATAATTATGAGTGGGGCACTGCGGAAGATAGAAGACGAAGACCCATTAAGACCAAATCAGGAGGTTTTGAAATAAATCCTATGACTTCAGTAAACGCAAAGATTGATGCGCTGACCTTAAAAATGGATGCGCTCACAGCCAACACCGCACCTTTGATCGCGCAACTCAACGCAGTTGGATGCGGGATCTGCGGCGAAGGACATATGCATGATCAGTGTCCTTCAAACCCAGAATAAGTTCTTTATGTGGGATCGCAAGTAGCTACGCGCAACAACCCATATTCAAACACATATAATCCAGGGTGGAGAAATCACCCGAACTTTTCATGGAATGGAAGCGTGAATAAACAACAACAAGGTAATATAAATCCTGCACCAAGATTATTCAATTCTAACAATGATCAATCCTCGCAGGGACATTTCCAGCGCAACATGGACGGAGGAAACCAAAGAGCATCATCCTCAAACGTGTTAGAAAACATGATGAAGGAATTCATGGTTAGTCAAAAGGAATATATGGCTAAGAATGACGCAGTAGTTCAGAGCCAAGCCGCATCCCTTTGCAGTCTGGAAATTCAAGTCAGACAGCTTGCGTCAGAGTTAAAAAACAGACCTGCGGGGACACTGCCCAGTAATACGGAGGATCCAAAAGGGAAAGAGCACTGCCACACGGTGACTCTGCGAAGTGAAAGACAATTGCAGATAAATGATCCTGCACCAACGCAAGATGATCCACTTAAAAATGCAGCCACAAAAGGGCATGGCCAACCGCAAGAAGAGAAAGTAACTCAGGAGGGAAGAATCCAAAAAGAAGGAAGTTCACGCAGAAAAAGAGCCTGACGCATATAAACCTGCAATACTTTTTCCTCAAATGTTGCGAAAGAAAAATGATGAGGCTTAGTTTAAGAAATTTTTGAATGTTTTGCGAGAGCTGCATATCAATGTCCCACTTGTGGAGGCGTTAGAAAAGATGCCAAGTTATGTCAAGTTCTTGAAGGACATTCTGATGAACAAACGACCATGGAAGGAGTTTGAAGCCGTTGCGCTAACAAGTGAGTGTAGCGCAATACTCGCCAACAAGCTTCCCCCAAAATTGAAAGATCCTGGAAGTTTCACGATTCCTTGTTCGATAGGAGGAATCGATGTTGGTAGAGCACTATGTGACCTGGGCGCAAGTATAAATTTGATGCCATTATCTGTTTACAAGCGCCTAGGGATCGGAGAAGCAAGACCGACAACCATTACACTCCAACTAGCAGACAGATCAGTGGTCCACCCTGAGGGAAAGATTGAAGACGTTTTATTCAAAGTTGACAAATTCATTTTTCCTGCAAATTTTATCATTCTGGATTATGAAGCTGACAAGGAAATCCCCATTATTTTGGGAAGACCATTCCTTGCCACCGGACAAACGCTAATCGACGTACAAAAAGGAGAACTGACAATGCGCATGAACGATCAGAAGGTAGTTTTTAATATTCTCTCATCACTAAAATATCCCGATGATCCCAAGGAACACAACATGGTGGCCCGCATAGACGTATGCTCTCCGCAGGAAATGTTATCAAATGCGTTCAGCCCCGCATAAGAAGAAAACGAGGAAGATCAGGAAAGAGAAAACTGCATCCTAGCGCAGCATGAAGAAGTCACCCACATGCTGGATCTGAAAGGAAGAGTCTCCACCCTGCCTTCCATAGTGCAACCTCCTGCGCTAGAACTTAAACCCTTGCCAACACATCTGAAGTATAGATTCTTAGGAGAAAAAGAATCACTCCCAGTCATAATCTCATCCAAGCTTGACTCATCGCAAGAACACTTACAGATGGAGGTACTCGCAAGACACAAAAAAGCCATTGGGTGGAGTTTAGCAGACATTAAAGGTATTAGCCCTTCCTATTGCATGCACAAAATTCGGTTGATAGATGAATCCAATGAATTCATTGAAAGACAAAGGAGGCTAAATCCTGCAATGATGGAAGTAGTACGTAAGGAAATAATTAAGTGGCTCGACGCAGGCATAATATACCCCATCGCACATAGCAGATGGGTGAGTCCAATCCAATGCGTGCCCAAGAAAGGAGGCATGACAGTAGTGGCTAACGCAAACAATGAGCTGATTCCATCCCGCACCACTACAAGATGGTGCATCTGCATGGACTATCGCAAGTTGAACGCAATTACCAAAAAGGACCATTTTCCTCTCCCATTCATTGACCAGATGCTAGATCGACTTGCGGGACAGGCTTACTATTGTTTTCTCGATGGATACTCCGGGTATAATCAAATTACTATTGCGCCAGAAGACCAAGAGAAGACCACATTCACTTGCCCATATGGCACCTTTGCGTTCAGAAGGATGCCTTTTGGGTTGTGTAATGCGCCTGGAACTTTCCAGAGGTGTATGATGGCCATTTTCTCAAAACTTCTAGAGAAGTCTGTGGAAGTTTTTATGGATGACTTCTCAATGTATGGGAAGTCTTTCGCATACTGTTTAACGCAGCTCGAGCAGGTATTAGAAAGATGCGAAGAAACTCACCTCGTGCTGAATTGGGAGAAATGTCATGTCATGGTAGAAGAAGGCATTGTCTTAGGTCACCGCATATCAAACGCAGGTATTGAAGTAGACAAGGCTAAGATTGATGTCATTGAGAAATTACTACCTCCTACATCTGCGAAAGGAATTCGCAGCTTCTTGGGTCATGCGGGATTCTATCGCAGGTTCATCAGAAACTTCTAACACATTACAAAGCCACTTTGCGCATTATTGGAGTCAAACAGAAAATTCGAATTTACAGACGAATGTGTTAGAGCATTCGAGGAGCTGAAGCTTGCGTTAGTAAGTGCACCTATCCTCACAACCCCCAACTGGAAGGAACCTTTTGCCTTAATGTGCGATGCCAGTGACGTGGCAGTAGGAGCAGTGCTGGCGCAGAAAAAGGAAAAAAGTCTGCACCCCATTTATTATGTCAACTGAACATTAAATGAAGTACAAACAAATTACACGACAATCGAGAAGGAATTGTTAGCGGGGGTTTTCGCATTTGACAAATTTCGTGCCTATTTAATAGGCTCCAAAGTCACTGTCTACACTGACCATGCGGCGATAAAATACCTAATCACAAAAAAAGATGCAAAACCTAGACGAATCAGGTGGATTTTATTGCTGCAGGAATTTGATCTTGAAATCAAGGACAAAAAAATGAATGAGAATTTTGTCGCAGATCATTTATCACGTTTGGAAAATCGTGAGGATAAAGATGCGCCAAGAGTCCCTTTCGCGGAAGAATTACCTGACGAAAGCTTTTTGTAATCGACGAAGAAGAACTTTGGTTCGCAGACATTGCGAATTACCTTGTCGCAGGAATCTTGTCAGGAGAATACTCAGCACAACACCGTAAGAAATTCTTTCACGAAGTAAAATTTTATTTATGGGATGATCCTTACCTCTATCGCAGAGGACTGTACCAAATCATTAGAAGATGCGTTGGCCAGAGAGATGCAATGAAGATATTAAAAGATTGTCATGAAGCTCCATATGGAGGCCATTTTGGAGGACAACGCACCGCAGCCAAAGTTCTACAGAGTGGGTATTGGTGGCCCACCTTGTTCCAAGACGCAAGGAAACATGTTGAAAGTTGCGACAGATGCTAGCGCACTGGAAATATCAGATCAAGAAATGAAATGCCTCAAAACTACATATTAGAAATTAAGTCATTCGATGTCTGGAGCATTGATTTCATGGGACCTTTCCCATCGTCGCAAGGGAACCAATACATTCTCCTTGCAGTGGACTATGTCACCAAATGGGTAGAAGCAATCGCTTGCGTTAAGAACGATGCTGCGACTGTGGCAAAATTTCTCAAAAAGAATATTTTCACAAGATTTGGAGTGCTGCGCAGATTAATTAGTGATGAAGGAACCCAATTCATAAACAGGGTCATTGATAAGCTATTGCGAAAATACAATGTTAAACATCACATCGCAACAGCTTACCATCCACAAAGTAATGGTCAGGCGGAAGTTTCAAATAGAGAAATAAAAAGGATTCTTGAGAAAGTCGTCAACACCAGAAGGAAAGACTGGGTGCATCACCTAGATGATGCGCTATGGGCATATCGCACTGCATTCAAAACACCCATAGGCAGATCTCCATATGCGCTAGTTTATGGAAAAGCATGTCATTTACCATTGGAATTAGAGCACAAGGCGCATTGGGCTATGAAGCGTTTAAATTTTGACTTAGAAGCCGCAGGGCAAGAACGATTGCGTCAACTGTCGGAATTGGAAGAATTCAGAAGGGATGCATACGAGAATGCCAAGATAAATAAAGAAAAACAGAAGCAATGGCATGATCGAAAAATACTTAAAAAGGATCTCAAGGAAGGTATGAAAGTACTATTGTTTAATTCACGTTTACGACTTTTTCCAGGAAAATTAAAATCCAGATGGTCGGGCCCCTACATAGTTCATAAAGTTTATCCATATGGGGCAGTATATCTACATTCTACAGATGGAAAGAGAATTTTCAAAGTCAACGGGCAAAGAGTAAGGCCATACATCGAAGGGACTTTGAATAAGGTAGTTGAGATGATTCTTCTGAAGGATCCACCGTGAAGAAACAAAACAAAATAGGTCCAGAAGAGGAGTGCTCTGAATGCGCCAGGACCTAGCGCAAGGTGAGGGCACTAGCATATCAGAAGTTGTAAATATTTTCTTTCCGCATGCTTTATTTTGTTAGGATGACCTTCAAGAAGTCACATGATTAGCTCGCATGTTTTCTTTCACTAGAGTAAAATCTCTGTGTTAGTAAAATTTTGTTGCGATGAAGGCTTAGAAGGAAATCTCATCGCATGTCCAAGTCCATCCGTATTTCTGCCTCACGCAGTAATAATCATATTAGCATTTAAGGAGACGCACTAATCCCTGTTTTATCACGTTCTCCAAGGCAACCGCTCACATTCCTCCATAATAATCATGATCACCCACTCTTTTGGAATGCGAAAGGGTGTCAGTACCTAGGGACACATGCCTTGCGTTAACTATATAATAGGAAAGCACTTCTGATGCTTCTTCTTCATTACCTGCGTCTCTTTCAATTCAAAACCCTAAACCCCCTCCTAGTTTTCAAAAATCTCTTTTCTTCTTCGCACCAATAACCATGTCAGACTCTCAAAATCCCTCCATCGTCGGATACGCTGACGACGCCCATTCATCTTCAACGGAGGTAGATGGGCCGCACAGAGATGTGGTGATCTCCTCAGATGAAGAAGGAAACAACCCGCAAAATATCAACCGAATGGAGAAAGATGAGCCAGAAGTCGTCGATGGAGAACTGCCCATTGCTAATACAGACGCGCAGCTCACCGTCGATCCATCATCTTCCGGCGCAGACGAAGTACTCAACATCGCCCCTTTAGACACATCCACATTCTCCATTCAACCCGTCACCCTTCAGGCAGCAGTAAACATCTCCGCCCCCCGAAACCTCACTCCATTCCCATCACCCTTCCCGTCGGTTACCCTTCTTCCATCGCCGAACGCTTCCACTCCCCAAGCCCAAACCACAACCCTTTCCCCATCTCCCGTACAAACAAACACCATTTCAACACCTCTTCCACCATCTTCTTCCATGAGCCCCACATTACCGCAGTTCTCGAAACAGCAAGTCGCCGCATGGAACGACCTGCTAGAAGAACTAAGCGAAAAAGGCGAGGGAATTTGCCAAAGAGAAGACAGATAGCGTGTTGCCGCAGAAACAAGTGCAACAAATAGAGGCGAAGGACCACTCAATGCAGAAACTGCACTTGCCGCAGACATCGTTGCGCACAACCTGGCCACCATCGCAGCAACCATGGAGATGTCTGATTCGGAGGATGAAATTCCCCTCACTCGTCGCCGCAATATCCAACTGCCAGGGGTGGTCATTAGAGAGCCATGTGAACAAGTCGCGGCGACCCCGAGCAGAAAAAGAAAAGCGCCCACCGCAAGCACGGACAAGGGAAAACAGAAAGTGGGCGCAAGCAAAGAGGCAGAGGCCAAAGATTGGGGGAAATTTCAAGAAGAACGAGGATTTAGTTGCCCCCTGCCGCAGGCGATGACTGATCAAATTTCCCAACGCAAGTGGGAAACAGTCTGCGAAAACCCTAGATCCTATGCCCCTGCGCTTGTCCACGACTTTTACCATGCGCAATGGCAAGAAGAAATTGATGAGGTCCTGGTTCACGGCCACACCATCGCATTCTCCTCGGCGCATATCAACAGTGTCTATGAGCTCCAGGACATCCCCAACGCAGAAACAACCGCTTTCTTGATTGCCTTGACGACGACTTTTTGAGCATTGTCCTTCTTGCGGTAGCCAGACCTGGGGCTAAGTGGGATGGCCATGGCGCAAAGAGGACCCTAAAATCGCAGTTGCTTGACTTTGAGGCCACACTTTGGATGCACTGGATAAAGAATCGCATCATGCCCACAACGCATGACGCAACCTTAAGCCTTCAACGTGTGATCCTGGTCTACCGCATAATGAAGGGTACCCCAATCGACTTGGGTAAAATCCTCGTCGAATCACTGCGCCAGACCGCTGCAAAGCCAAGAGGTGCGTTATTTTGTCCTTGCCTAGTCACCTCCTTATGTCGCACATCAAATCTCCTACCCGCAGCTGATGAAGAAATAAGAACGATGTGGAAAAACTTCAATGAACAATGGTGGACGCGTGTCACAGGCACGCAAAATAGGCGTTTGCAAGGAAGCATCCAACGACCTATAATTCCCGCAGTACAACCCAGCGAACCAGCGCCTGAAACGCAAAAGAAAAAAAGGCGCAAGCAAACTGAAGGCCGACATCCTCGCCCAACCGCACAAGATCCTCAGAGAACTTCCCCAGCGCAGGAAAGCACTGTCTGTGCCCAACCACAAAGTTCCTTGCTGCCACCACCACCACCACCGCCCCTTCCACCTGCTCAGCACTCGCCACCCCACATTGACGTAAGTGTGGAAGAAGTTTTTGAAGAATCTGTACCGAGCCCCCCTGATGTTGACACAACCAGGGTGCTGCTGATCCACCACTTGATGTTGACACAGCCTTGATTTTTTCGGAGCTGCGACAAATGATCAGAGAAGTCACGGGACCCCTGTGTTTGCAGCAAGAAAGGTTGTCCCAGCAACAAGAGTTGCTGCAAAAACAACCGGAAGAGCTGTCGCAGCGAGTAAATGCATTTCTCCTTTTCTTGACGCGTTGGACAAATTCATTTGGTCGCCTGCTGATAACTGCCCAAAAGGTAGTTATTTAGGCCTCATTTACATAAGGATTTGTGTGTCTTTAATGCTTAATAGGGTTGGTTTTAGAAAGATATTACATTATTTAACCCATTTGGAAGAATGGAAGCTTTGGAAATCATTTTGTGCAGATTATGCTGCTGAGCGACTGGAGGGAGCAAATTCTATGTTGCAGCAAAACTGGGAACAGAACTGCCACATCACAGCTCGTTAGCCAACTTCATGAACCGACTTCTGTTGAGTTATTTTCGGGATAAAGGAGCAAGGAGAGCCTTACACGTGTCCTAGTTGACCTAATTCAAGCCTCTCATCCTTCTATAAAAGGAAGTAGCCGTCAAAGTCAAAGGCATTCCATGTTCTCCCTTGGAAGCCGAATAATATAGAGAGATTGAAGATCATCAAGAACACCATCATCCGCAAGCTGATTAAGGAGTTTATTTTCTTTATTAACTTGTGATTATGGACATGTCTACTCAGATTGTGATTTATATTTCCATGTCTATTATGAACTAAGTAGCTTAAGTGTTGGTTAGGAATAATGTGATTGTCGTGCTTCATCTTTAGTAATATATTGACTATCGCATTTTGGTTAGTTGTTGTACTTATTTCCATTTTATGCCCGCCTGGCCAGCCAGTGTGAATAGCTCTCTCTAGTTTCAGGGATGATTTAGAGAGTGTGTGGCAATTATCCACACTACGATCATTGTGTATTGGTGAACGCCAGTGACTAAGCTAGGGATAGCCAGTTGCCTAGTGCTTGATCGGTCGTACTTCATTGGGGTTGAAACACATCCCAAAAGATCCAAAGTTCCGGGAGGAATCCACTAATAATACTGCGAGAAATGCATGATCAATAATATTGCTAGAGCATCTTTTAGAACAATCACTAAATCCTAATCATTTTACCATCTTTGAAACCATTAGAAAGTTACACAAAATAGGTAGAGTGGAAACTAATTCAGGACTCGGATTGATAATATTACTTGCTGCAGACTGTGTATACTTGCACAGGAATTCTAGAGTCTTTTATACCATATTTTTACTCACTCTAGGAACCCAACAAGTTTTTGGCGCCGTTGCCGGGGACTTGAATAAGTTTTTATCTGATCTTTTTTTGTGTATGTGTTTTAGTGGTTTGGTGCTAGAACCTTTTGATTGTTTCTTTTGTTTTTGCAGGTGTGAGTTTGGTGCATGAGCGATCCACCTGGGGTAAGGTTTGAGCTTGATCCATAAATTGAAAGGACATTTAGGAACAGAAGGAGAGAGCAGCGCAGAAACCAGATGGAGAACGTGTCGCGTCTTCTGGAGGCTCCTGAAGGTCCAGCAAACCCCCAGCAGAATCCGTTGTTGCAGCAAAACCCGCTGTTTGAGCAAAATGAGCAGCAAAATAATCAGGCTGAGAATCCTATCTTGATAGCAAACGATAGGACCAGAGCCATTCGAGCGTATGCTGTCCCGATGTTTAATGAGTTGAATCCAGGGATTGCACGTCCCCAAATCCAAGCGGCGAATTTTGAATTCAAACCGGTAATGTTTCAGATGTTGCAAACCGTGGGGCAATTCCATGGTTTGACATTTGAAGACCCTCATTTACATCTTAAGTCTTTTCTAGGAGTTAGTGATTCTTTTATAATTCAAGGAGTGTCTAGGGATGCTCTTAGATTAACTTTGTTCCCGTATTCTCTTAGAGATGGAGCAAAGGCATGGTTAAACTCTTTTGCTCCAGGATCAATTAGGACGTGGGATGAATTAGCTGAAAAATTTTTGAGTAAATATTTCCCACCTAATAGAAATGCTAAATTAAGGAGTGAAATAGTAGGGTTTAGGCAACTTGAGGATGAGACTTTTAGTGAGGCTTGGGAAAGGTTTAAGGAGCTTTTGCGAAAGTGTCCCCGCCATGGTTTACCTCATTGTATTCAAATGGAAACATTCTACAATGGTTTAAATGGAGTAACCCAAGGTATGGTCGATGCTTCGGCTGGAGGGGCCCTTTTGGCAAAAACTTTTAATGAAACTTATGAAATTTTAGAAAGAACATCTATTAATAGTTGTCAGTGGTCGGATGTTAGAGGCACAAATAAAAAGATTAAGAGTGTATTAGAAGTTGATGGTGTGTCCACCATTAGGGCTGATCTTGCTATGATTGCTAACGCTCTTAAGAATGTGACAGTGATTAGTCATCAGTAGCCACCAGCTATGGAGCCTACTGCAGTGGTGAACCAAGTGGCAGAGGAAGCATGTGTCTATTGTGGTGAAAATCACAACTACGAGTTTTGCCCTAGCAATCCAGCTTCTGTGTTTTTTGTAGGTAATCAGAGGAATAACCCTTATTCTAACTTTTATAATCCAGGTTGGCGCAACCACCCCAACTTCTCATGGGGAGGACAAGGAAGTAACGTGCAATCACAACAAAAGGTGAACCAGTCGGGATTTGCTAAAGCGCAGGTAATGCCCCAGCAAAATAAGCAGGCTTTGCCCCAGCAAAATTCGGGGAATTCTCTTTAGGCGATGATGAAAGAATTTATGGCTCGTACAGATGCCGCAATTCAAAGTAATCAAGCTTCGATGAGAGCCCTGGAATTGCAAGTGGGTCAGCTAGCTAATGAGGTGAAGGCAAGGCCTCAAGAGAAACTTCCTTCGGATACTGAACACCCTCGAAGGGAAGGTAAGGAGCAGGTAAAGGCAGTAACTCTTAGGAGTGGATAGCCATTAGATGAGCCTAGTAAGACCCAGGAGGTAAATAGAAATAGTGATAATAATGTTGTTGTTGAGAAAGAGTTGGAGTCTGGTCAGGGTGTTGGAGGCAGCAATAAAAATGCTGGAGCATCTAGTTCTGTTCCAGATGTGGAACCACCTTATGTGCCGCCCCTACCTTTGTTGGGTTTTATGCCCTAAAACTCGTAGATAGTAAATGTACATTTGACCGAACATTAATAAAGTGATGTATTATTCAATGTTTGTATTCTATCTTGTCTTGCTAACCCTAATCCAATAAACTAAACATCCATGGCTAATAGAATGAGACTTGAACTAGTATGTAGGGACATGCGGGGATCAATGTTCAAGTTTTAGCCTAAAGGGTCTGTAGTATAGGGATAAGGCTGGGTACCTTATCCTGGTGACACTATGGATACGGCCCGCTTTGTATATTGATACAAACGTAGTGATCCAACACGTTCATGTGGTTGACATGCGAGTGGGGGTATCCTGTGCAATGAGTTTGCACAAAGACCGGACCGCGAAATAGTTAACCACTAACTATAACACCGTTGGTTAGCTAGGTTTCTATTTCACTAGGATGACCTAGGCAACTTGGCCTTAATCCTGAGTGGATTATGGACTCCTGTCCATGAGGGATTGTCCTTTGATTTGTACGGGTGAGAGTGGCCAGTTCGCCGACTCAATAAGCCTACCATTTTGGGGACAAGACCGAATGGGGAGCTGGGAACGTAGTCTTACAAGATGGAATTCACTCCTTCCTGATATGAGGGTAAGTAGAGGTGTGTTCCCTTAAGTGGTGTCTCCGGGTCTTGAACAAAGGGCCCTACCCTCTTTATGGCACGAGAGGGTTTTCTGTTTGATGGTTGGACCACAAACAGGTTGTTCATTAGAGGAGCACTCGTACTTAAGGACCAAGAGGTAGCCCAGGGGTAAAACGGTAATTTGACCTAGCTGGGGTACGAACACACGTGAAGGGCTAACTTGCTGCTGACGGTCAATATCCGTGGACACAGAAATATATCTGAAGTGAGAAGAGTGCAGCTGTGGTTCTTTAGTGGAGTGAACCACAGTTAACGAATATTGATTAACTTGGTTAATGAGTTTAACCAACTAATCTCATATCGTTGGAGCTTCTGATCTGTAGGTCCATTAGGTCCCACCGGTAGCTCATTTAGGGCGTTGAGGTAAAATTCTAAGGATGGATTGAATATTCAAAGGTGTTTGAATATTATACTAAACTATGAAGTGGTTCATATTAAAACTATAGGTTATAATTAATATGCATTGGATGTATATTAATACTATAGTTTTTTGAGAGAGAAAATAGTAATTGAATATGTGATGTTCAATTTTATTTTATTAATTAATTTCGAATTAATTAATTAGTTTAGTTTAATTAAATTTGATTTAATTAAACTATAATACAAGAGGGATATTAATTTAAATTGGATTTAAATTAATGTTATTTTAATTAATTTAGATTAATTAAAATATAATTAATTATAATTTAAAATTATGTTTTAAAATTATAATTAATTAAAATATCAGATAACTGATTTATCAGTTATCTGATATTTTAATTTTAAAAAGACGTGGTCAGGGAGTTGCAGAACTGACTCCCTAGTCTCACGCCTGACTCCCTCCCCAATAGCTCTCTCTCAGTTTGCATTCTCTCCCAGAGATCTCTCAGAGAATTGATCCAGAGAAAAAATTCAGAGAATTTTTTGCTCCCACCAGCACCCAAAGCAAAATCCTATCAGAGAATACCGGTGTATCCTTGTGGTGGTGTTCATACAATTTTCCAGCAAGACAAAGGTGATTTGCTGCTGTATTTTTTGGGAAAAATTCAGAGAATTAGGCGAAAAGTTCAAGGATATCTTCAAAGGTAAGGTTCTTCTTGAACTAGGGTCAATAGGACCCAATTCTAGATTAGATCTAGAATTATTCTATTATTTTATGCATGCTTGTATCTGTTTTTACAGCAGTTTTTATCCATTATTGTTGCTGTAATTTCATGTATTTTTGTCGTCGTATTGGTATCCCAATCGACGTTTTATTATTCGAAAAGGTCTCTGTGTTTTTCCGCTGCACATAGGGTTTTTATCCCTTCAATTGGTATCAGAGCCATTTCGAATTAAAACGTTGTTTTTGAGATTTGTGAATGGCTGTATGGTGGGATTAATTATGCATTATGAATGTGGGTTTGCGATAAACTGTTTAGATTTAATTTGGCCATAGATTTACCGCATTTTTACTTGATTTGATCGTGTAAGGCCCCTGCGTTTTTGGGCAAAATTGTGTAAATCGAGTCTGTATAAGTCCGGGTCATGTTTAGGCTTGAAAATCGATGAAGATCGCAGAAGAAATTGGTGAATTTCATGAAGAACAGCCGCTGTTCTGCCCAGGAAACAGCTCCAGACGCAACAGCGTCGGGACGCTAGGCATTGTGCGTCTCGACGCTGTCGCGATTCCACGTTCCAGACGGTTGAAATCGCGCCAGCGTCGGGACGCTTTCTTCGCAGCGTCTCGACGCCGTCACGATTTCGTGCGGCGCCAGGATTTTCGCGAGAACGTGATGGTGCCCTAATTTGGCCGGTTCGGTTCGAGCGTTTTGGGTCAGCTGGGACCGGTTCGGTCCGGTTTGACCCGTTTTGGGTGCGGTTCGAGTTTTTCAAGTCCGGTTCGAAGTGGTTCGGGTCGGTTCAAGGCTAGTAGACCGGATTTGGAGCTGCAGATTTTTGTAATAGGATAGATTTATTGCTTTATTAATGTAATTTTGCTTTAATCTATCCTCGGGGCCAATTAAATCGGTTTATTCGCTATTTAAATGCTTTATGGATGTCATTTAAATTTAATCCCACCTTAGGATATAAAGCATGCTCATGCATTTATGAATGTTATAATTAGATTATAATATATGTTTGAAATGCATGGTTTGATTTTCATGAATTGTTTAATATATAGTAGAGTTATATTAAATTCATGAAAATGGAATAGTATGATGCATGCAATTACATAGTTTTAATATAAGAGTTATATTAAAAATTATTTGTTTGCAGCATGCTAAGTTGATTTTCCATTATTGGCTATAATAAAGTTGTTTATTATTTAAATGGAAATCAAATTGCATTGAGCATGATACATCCATAGATTAATATAAGGGTTATATTAATTATCATGCAATGCATAGTACTATAGTTTAAAATTTCATTAACTTGAATATGATTGTTAATTGTTTTAAAAACTATAGTATGCATGATTATAGGGCTAATCATTATAAAATTTTGAAATAGTTTAAAATTTTATGATTAGAAACCGTCAATCTATAATCAAGATATGCATGTTCACATAGGATCTTAGGTTAAAATTAAATTAATTTTAATGGGTTAAAATTAATTAGACCTAAGATCATTTTCTAATAGGATTAGAAGATCTTACTTAGTTTTAAAATAGTTTTAATGAACTAAGTAGGACGAACATTCCTAAGATTATAAGGGAACTCTACCAGTGAGGTTCTGTCTAAGGATTGGAGGTATTTAAGTTGACGGTAAACGGAACACCTCCTACCTGGGAACTGATCTGGAATACCGGAGTTGAATTAATCTCAGGTTAATGTTAGAATAATGTCACTAGGTTAATTAAATTGGTTTAATACACCTAGACATTAGGTCTTATTATAATAGTTATAATAGGACTAGACTTAGATAAATGACTTAGCCGGATTTATCTAGGTTTAATCAAACCCTAAAATTAATAATCAGTTACTTTAGTGGGAGGAAAATTACAAAACTTAATTTAAATTGAGTTTTGTTCCTACGTCCCCGTGACGTTCACACCGTGAGATCCATGCTCGGCTTCGTGTCGTCGTAGAGCGGCCTCCCTTCGGAGAGTGTTTGCATGGGTCAATACCAAGGTGAATGGGGAAAGTGATTATAGTAAGTGGGAGCGGGATGCGTGTCAACGTATCCTTCGGTCTCCACCCCTAGGTCACAACGTGAGATTCCTATGATCCGCCTGCGTGTTGCCCTGGAGCAACCACCCCTTCGGAGGGCCTGATCATAGGATTCGGAACACCGTGAACTCCTGAAAAGGATAGGATCACTTAGGCTAATTACCAACAGTTGTCTTTCCTAACGGTAGCCTGTTGGTGCGTGCCTCTGGGATCTGAAAGTGGGAGGGTTACACTTACGGGGAGGAGTTAATTTGTTAACAAATCCTTGACCGAACAACGGTGGTTAATGTCTAATGGAATATGAGTTATTCTGGTATTAGAAATTGACTGAGAAGTGTCTCATTTTAGAGGAGGAACAACTGATCACCCTTCGGTGGCTGTTCTTCTAAACCTCTAAAGCATCGTTGCGAAACACAATCATAGTTTTATTAGGGTTCTTTGATTGTTTGTTTGCAAAATTGATTGGATGTATGCAATTGTTTGTATTGCTTGTGTGATGGGTTAAGGCAAAGATAACTAATACGGTCACTTGTTTGTTTTTCAGCAATGTCTTCCTCTATAATATCCCTCCTTAAAAATGAACAACTTATCGGCGAGAATTTTCCACAATGGAAATCAAACCTCAATACAATACTCGTGGTTGAGGATTTAAGATTCGTCTTAACGGAGGAATGTCCTCCCGTTCCCCCTCGCACTGCCTCTCAGGCAGTTAAAGACGCCTATGAACGCTGGACCAAGGCCAATGAAAAGGTCAAGGTCTATATTCTGGTCAGCTTGTCTGAAGTGTTGGCCAAGCGTTATGAGAACGTGGCAACTGCCAGGGAAATTATGAATTCCCTGCAGGAGATGTTTGGACTTCCGTCCTACCAGCTCCACCACGACGTCTTGAAGAATGTCTTCAATGCCAAGATGCTGGAAGGTCAATCAGTTCGGGAACATGTCCTGGACATGATTAACCAGTTCAATATAGCTGAGGCAAATGGCAGGGTTGTCTGCGAGCGCAGTCAGGTTGCGTTCATCCTTCACTCGCTCCCGGCGAGCTATCTGTCTTTCAGGACGAACGCAAGCATGAATAGGATTCAGTTCAACCTGACTACCCTTCTCTCAGAGTTACAGATTTACGAGTCCCTGCAAAAGAGCAAGGGAAAGAATGTGGTGAAAGGAGAGGCCAATGTGGCCCATTCCAAGAAAAAGTTCCTGAAGGGTTCATCCTCAGGGACTAAATCTGTACCCCAGGCTTCTTCATCGAAGCAGATCCAGAAGAGGAAGGGAGACAAGGGGAAGGCTCCTGCACAGGCTGTGCAAGGGAAGGGGAAGGCCAAGGTCGTGGCCGATAAAGGTAGATGCTTCCACTGCAATGCAGATGGTCACTGGAAGCGCAACTGTCCCCGCTACCTTGCTGAGAAGAGAAGAGAAAAAGAAGGTAAATTCGATTTACTTGTGTTAGAGACTTGTCTCGTTGAACATGATGAGTTTGCCTGGATACTGGATTCGGGAGCCACTAATCATGTTTGTTCTTCTTTTCAGGGAAATAATTTCCAGCAGCTGGCAGAGGGTGAAATGACGCTCAAAGTCGGAACGGGAGACGTCGTTTCAGCTCGTGCAATGGGAGCTGCAAAATTATTCTTTAGAAATAGGTTTTTAATTTTAGAGGACTTGTATTTGGTTCCTAGAATTAAAAGGAACCTAATTTCTGTTTCAGCTTTATTAGAACAATGTTATACTGTTTCATTCTTGCTTAACGAAGCTTTAATTTTAAAGAATGGAGTTTACATTTGTTCAGCTAAGCGTGAGAATAATTTATTTGTGTTAAGACCAAATGATGCAAAGGCCTTTTTAAGTCATGAAATGTTTAAAACGGCTGAAACGCAAAACAAAAGGCAAAAAGTTTCTCATTTAAGTAACAACACGTATCTTTGGCATCTCCGTCTTGGTCATATTAACATCGATCGGATCGATTGTTTGGTTAAAAATGGGCTTCTAAGTGACATAGAAGATACATCTTTACCACCCTGTGAATCGTGTCTCGAGGGTAAAATGACCAAGAGGCCTTTTACTGGAAAAGGTTATAGAGCCAAAGAACCACTTGAACTAATACATTCGGATCTTTGTGGTCCAATGAATGTAAAGGCTCGAGGTGGTTATGAATATTTCATCTCTTTCATAGATGACTATTCTCGATACGGTTACTTATACCTGATGGACCATAAGTCTGAAGCTCTTGAAAAGTTCAAAGAGTTTAAGGCTGAGGTAGAAAACCTGTTAGGTAAAACCATTAAGACACTTCGATCAGATCGAGGTGGAGAGTATTTGGATCAGCGATTCCAGGACTATATGATAGAACATGGAATCCAATCACAACTCTCAGCACCTGGTACACCTCAGCAAAATGGTGTATCAGAAAGGAGAAACAGAACCTTGTTAGACATGGTTCGATCTATGATGAGCTATGCTCAATTGCCTAGCTCGTTCTGGGGGTATGCAGTAGCGACTGCAGTACATATTCTTAACAATGTTCCCTCAAAAAGCGTTTCTGAAACTCCTTTTGAGCTATGGAAGGGACGTAAACCTAGTTTGTGTTACTTCCGTATCTGGGGTTGTCCTGCACATGTGCTAGTGACAAATCCTAAGAAATTGGAACCACGTACGAGATTATGCCAATTTGTTGGGTACCCGAAAGAAACGAGAGGTGGTCTTTTCTATGACCCTCAAGATAATAAAGTATTTGTATCGACAAATGCAACTTTCTTGGAGGAAGACCACATACGAAATCATCAACCACGAAGTAAGTTAGTATTAGGAGAAGCTACAGAAGGATCAACAAGGGTTGTTGATGAACCTGGTCCTTCAACAAGAGTTGTTGGAGAATGCAGTTCTTCTCGTCAATCTAGTCCTCCTCACGTAGTGGGAGAGCTTCGACGCAGTGGGAGGGTTGTGATACAACCTAACCGCTACTTGGGTTTAACAGAAACACAAGTAGTCATACCTGATGACGGCGTAGAAGATCCATTGTCTTATCGTCAGGCAATGAATGATGTAGATAAGGACGAGTGGGCCAAAGCCATGGACCTTGAGATGGAGTCCATGTACTTCAATCAAGTTTGGGAACTTGTAGATCTACCTGAAGGGGTCAAACCCATTGGGTGTAAATGGATCTATAAGAGAAAAAGAGATGCTGCTGGGAAAGTACAGACTTTCAAAGCAAGACTTGTAGCAAAGGGTTATACCCAACGAGAAGGAGTGGACTATGAAGAAACTTTTTCTCCAGTTGCTATGCTAAAGTCCATAAGAATCCTCTTATCCATTGCCACATTTTATGATTATGAAATTTGGCAAATGGATGTCAAGACAGCTTTTCTGAATGGCAATCTTGACGAGAGTATTTTTATGTCTCAACCCGAGGGGTTCATATCCCAAGGTCATGAGCAAAAGGTTTGCAAACTGAATCGATCCATTTATGGGTTGAAACAGGCTTCTAGATCATGGAATATTAGATTTGATACTGCGATCAAATCTTTTGGTTTTGACCAGAATGTTGATGAGCCTTGTGTATACAAGAAGATCAACAAGAATAAAGTAGCTTTCCTCGTACTCTATGTAGACGACATCCTACTCATTGGGAATGATGTAGGGTATCTATCTGACGTAAAAGAATGGCTAGCAGCTCAATTCCAAATGAAAGATTTGGGTGAGGCCCAGTATGTTCTTGGGATCCAGATTATTCGGGATAGAAAGAACAAATCGCTAGCTCTGTCTCAGGCAACGTATATCGACAAGATGTTGGCCCGATATTCGATGCAGAACTCCAAGAAGGGCTTGTTGCCTTTCAGGCATGGGGTTCACTTGTCTAAGGAACAGTCTCCTAAGACACCTCAAGAGGTTGAGGATATGAGACGGATTCCCTACGCCTCAGCCGTGGGTAGCTTAATGTATGCCATGCTATGCACGAGGCCTGACATTTGTTATGCTGTAGGGATTGTCAGCAGATATCAGTCAAATCCAGGGTTAGACCATTGGACCGCCGTTAAAGGAATCCTCAAGTATCTTAGGAGAACGAGAGATTACATGTTGGTGTTTGGGGCTAAGGAGTTAGTTCTCACGGGATACACCGACTCTGACTTCCAAACTGACAAGGATTCTAGGAAATCTACGTCAGGGTCAGTTTTCACCCTTAACGGGGGAGCTGTAGTTTGGAGGAGCATAAAGCAGGGATGTATAGCAGACACCACGATGGAGGCTGAGTATGTAGCTGCTTGTGAAGCAGCTAAGGAAGCTGTTTGGCTAAGGAAGTTCTTGACAGATTTGGAAGTTGTTCCAAATATGAACTTGCCCATTACGTTATACTGTGACAACAGTGGGGCAGTAGCCAATTCAAAGGAACCTCGCAGCCACAAAAGAGGTAAACACATAGAGAGGAAGTACCATCTAATTCGAGAGATTGTGCAAAGAGGAGATGTGGTCGTGACCAAGATCGCTTCTGAGCATAACATTGCTGATCCGTTTACGAAGGCCCTCTCAGCTAAAGTGTTCGAGGGTCATCTAGACAGTCTAGGTCTGCGAGATATGTATATAGCGTAATCTAGGGCAAGTGGGAGATGTGTAATGGGTGTAAGGATGCCCTAGTTTATTGTATTTTGTATATTTACCTTTTATGTAATGTACAAATATACATGTACCGTTTCCAGCTTTGGATTATTTTGTATATACTTTCCCTGTAACTTGAGTTTTAGTTCAAGTGGGAGTTTGTTGGGTTTTATGCCCTAAAACTCGTAGATAGTAAATGTACATTTGACCGAACATTAATAAAGTGATGTATTATTCAATGTTTGTATTATATCTTGTCTTGCTAACCCTAATCCAATAAACTAAACATCCATGGCTAATAGAATGAGACTTGAACTAGTATGTAGGGACATGCGGGGATCAATGTTCAAGTTTTAGCCTAAAGGGTCTGTAGTATAGGGATAAGGCTGGGTACCTTATCCTGGTGACACTATGGATACGGCCCGCTTTGTATATTGATACAAACGTAGTGATCCAACACGTTCATGTGGTTGACATGCGAGTGGGGGTATCCTGTGCAATGAGTTTGCACAAAGACCGGACCGCGAAATAGTTAACCACTAACTATAACACCGTTGGTTAGCTAGGTTTCTATTTCACTAGGATGACCTAGGCAACTTGGCCTTAATCCTGAGTGGATTATGGACTCCTGTCCATGAGGGATTGTCCTTTGATTTGTACGGGTGAGAGTGGCCAGTTCGCCGACTCAATAAGCCTACCATTTTGGGGACAAGACCGAATGGGGAGCTGGGAACGTAGTCTTACAAGATGGAATTCACTCCTTCCTGATATGAGGGTAAGTAGAGGTGTGTTCCCTTAAGTGGTGTCTCCGGGTCTTGAACAAAGGGCCCTACCCTCTTTATGGCACGAGAGGGTTTTCTGTTTGATGGTTGGACCACAAACAGGTTGTTCATTAGAGGAGCACTCGTACTTAAGGACCAAGAGGTAGCCCAGGGGTAAAACGGTAATTTGACCTAGCTGGGGTACGAACACACGTGAAGGGCTAACTTGCTGCTGACGGTCAATATCCGTGGACACAGAAATATATCTGCAGTGAGAAGAGTGCAGCTGTGGTTCTTTAGTGGAGTGAACCACAGTTAACGAATATTGATTAACTTGGTTAATGAGTTTAACCAACTAATCTCATATCGTTGGAGCTTCTGATCTGTAGGTCCATTAGGTCCCACCGGTAGCTCATTTAGGGCGTTGAGGTAAAATTCTAAGGATGGATTGAATATTCAAAGGTGTTTGAATATTATACTAAACTATGAAGTGGTTCATATTAAAACTATAGGTTATAATTAATATGCATTGGATGTATATTAATACTATAGTTTTTTGAGAGAGAAAATAGTAATTGAATATGTGATGTTCAATTTTATTTTATTAATTAATTTCGAATTAATTAATTAGTTTAGTTTAATTAAATTTGATTTAATTAAACTATAATACAAGAGGGATATTAATTTAAATTGGATTTAAATTAATGTTATTTTAATTAATTTAGATTAATTAAAATATAATTAATTATAATTTAAAATTATGTTTTAAAATTATAATTAATTAAAATATCAGATAACTGATTTATCAGTTATCTGATATTTTAATTTTAAAAAGACGTGGTCAGGGAGTTGCAGAACTGACTCCCTGGTCTCACGCCTGACTCCCTCCCCAATAGCTCTCTCTCAGTTTGCATTCTCTCCCAGAGATCTCTCAGAGAATTGATCCAGAGAAAAAATCCAGAGAATTTTTTGCTCCCACCAGCACCCAAAGCAAAATCCTATCAGAGAATACCGGTGTATCCTTGTGGTGGTGTTCATACAATTTTCCAGCAAGACAAAGGTGATTTGCTGCTGTATTTTTTGGGAAAAAATCAGAGAATTAGGCGAAAAGTTCAAGGATTTCTTCAAAGGTAAGGTTCTTCTTGAACTAGGGTCAATAGGACCCAATTCTAGATTAGATCTAGAATTATTCTATTATTTTATGCATGCTTGTATCTGTTTTTACAGCAGTTTTTATCCATTATTGTTGCTGTAATTTCATGTATTTTTGCCGTCGTATTGGTATCCCAATCGACGTTTTATTATTCGAAAAGGTCTCTGTGTTTTTCCGCTGCACATAGGGTTTTTATCCCTTCAACCTTATGTACCACCTCTACCTTTTCCAAAAAGGCAAAAGCCTAAGAATTAGGATGGTCAATTTAAAAAGTTTTTAGAAATTCTTAAGCAATTGCATATAAATATCCCTTTAGTAGAAGCTATTGAGCAAATGCCTAATTATGCTAAATTTCTTAAGGATATTTTAACTAAAAAGAAGAGGCTAGGTGAGTTTGAAACTGTATCTCTTACTAAGGAGTGTAGTGCTATTCTTAAGAATGGGCTACCACCCAAGGCTAAGGATCCATGGTCATTTACCATACCCGTGTCTATAGGTGGAAAAGAATTAGGTAGAGCACTCTGTGATTTACGCGCAAGCATTAACCTAATGCCTCTTTCGGTCTATCGGAAGTTAGGTATTGGTGAAGCTAGGCCTACCACAGTTACACTCCAACTAGCTGATAGGTCTATCACATATCCAGAGGGTAAAATTGAGGATGTTTTAGTAAAAGTGGATAAATTCATATTTCCTGTTGATTTTATTATTTTAGACTATGAGGCTGATAAAGATGTCCCAATAATTCTAGGTCGTCCATTTTTGGCTACTGGTAGGGCGTTAATAGATGTTCAAAAAGGGGAGTTAACAATGAGAGTCTGTAATGAGGAAGTGAAATTTAATGTGTTTAAAGCCATGAAATATCCAAACGAAATGGAGGATTGCTCTCTCATTAGGATTCTTGAGAGCACAGTTATTGAGACAGCAATACAGGATTCGGCTGATAAGCATTCGGAAAAGCATGGAGAGGTTAGTGTAGAAGATTTGCAAGTTTGTTTGTTAGAAAGAAAAAATGAAAAAGAGTTGTTTAGGTGTGAGGATGTTTTTGAGTTTTTAGATTTAAACCAAAGGAAGGCTCCTCCTATTAAGCCATCCCTGATTGAGGCACCTACTTTAGATTTGAAACCCTTGCCGGATCATCTAAAGTATGTGTATCTTGGGGAAGGTGAGACGTTGCCCATTATTGTTGCATCAGATTTAATGCCAGAGCATGAGGAGGCCTTAATAAAATTGTTGCAGCAATACCGCAAGGCTATAGGTTGGACATTGGCTGACATTCAGGGAATTAGCCCATCTTTTTGTATGCACAAAATCACTCTAGAGGAGGGATCCTTTAGGAGTATTGAGCAACAAAGAAGGCTTAACCCTGCAATGAAAGAGGTTGTTAAAAAGGAGGTGATTAAATGGTTGGATGCTGGGATAATTTATCCAATTGCCGATAGCAATTGGGTGAGCCCTGTCCAATGTGTTCCTAAGAAAGGAGGTGTTACTGTGGTGAGCAATAAAGATAATGAGTTGATCCCAACCAGGACAGTAACTGGCTGGAGGGTTTGCATGGACTACAGGAGGCTTAATAAAGCTACCCGTAAGGACCATTTCCCTCTACCATTTATTGACCAGATGTTGGATAGATTGGCTGGTCATGCCTATTACTGTTTCTTGGATGGTTATTCTGGGTACAACCAGATTACTATTGCTCCTGAGGATCAGGAGAAAACCACTTTCACCTGTCCTTATGGGACATTCACTTTTAGGAGAATGCCTTGTGGCTTCTGCAATGCTCCAGCAACATTTCAGCGGTGTATGTTGGCAATTTTTTCTGATATGATTGAGTCCACTGTTGAGGTCTTTATGGACGATTTTTCAGTGTTTAGAGGGTCTTTTCAGAATTGTTTAGATAATTTAGGTAAGGTGTTAAAAAGATGTGAGGATACCCATCTAGTTCTTAATTGGGAAAAATGTCACTTCATGGTGAAGGAGGGCATAGTGTTAGGACGTAAAATTTCTAAAAATGGTCTGGAGGTTGATAGAGAAAAAATAGAGGTGATTGAAAGACTAGAGCCACCGAATTAAGTGAAGGGAATTCGGAGTTGTTTAGGACATGCTGGATTTTATAGGAGGTTCATAAAGGATTTTTCCAAAATCAGTAAACCTCTTTGTAACTTATTGTGTACTGATCATGTTTTTGACTTTAATGCAGATTGTAGGAAGGCTTAAGGCTGCTTTAATCTCAACACCCATTCTTTGCGCACCTAATTGGAATTTACCATTTGAGGTAATGTGTGATTCGAGTGATGTTGAAGTAGGTGCTATGCTGGGGCAAAAGCAGGGCAAATTTATCCATCATATATATTATGCAAGCAAGGTTTTAAATGAAGCACAAGTCAACTACACAACTACTGAAAATGAGTTGTTAGCTGTTGTGTTCGCTTTTGAGAAGTTCCGACCATATTTGGTTGGATCCAAAGTCACGGTTTTTACGGATCATGCAGTAATAAGGTATCTAATGTCTAAGAAAGATGCAAAGCCTAGACTAATTCGTAGGATTTTATTATTGCAGGAGTTCGACTTGGAGATAAAGGACAAGAAAGGATCAGAAAACTTCATTGCAGATCATTTATCTCGTCTTGATCCGTCATCCTCTTTTCTGGAGCAATCTGCCATTTCCGATTCTTTTCCAGATGAACAGCTCTTTGCTGTTGAGGTAAAGGTAGTTAGGGATGTCCCTTGGTATGCTGATATTGCCAACTTTTTGGTAAAGGGAATCACTCCTATTGACATGGATTGGAGGCAGAAGAAAAAGTTTAAGCACGATGCGAAATTTTTCTATTGGGATGAGCCATTTATGTATAAGCATTGCTCTGACGGTATTATTCGTAGGTGTGTTTCAGGTGCTGAAGCAAAGGAAATCCTGGAGCAATGTCACTCTTCGCCGTATGGAGGTCATTTCAGCGGTCAGAGGACAGCTATGAGGATTTTGCATTGCGGATTCTTCTGGCCTACGTTATTTAAGGATGCCCATTGGTTCTACAAGCAGTGTGATGCTTGCCAAAGGAGAGGAAATCTAGGGCCTAGAGATGAAATGCCTATTACTTACATTTTAAAAGTCGAATTATTCGATGTATGGGTTATTGACTTTATGGGGTCATTTCCCCCTTCTAATGGCAATGTTTTTATCTTATTGGCAGTTAATTACGTGTCCAAATGGGTGGAGGCCATTGCATGTCATCAGAGTGATGCCAAGACAGTGAAAAGGTTTCTTCAATCGCACATCTTTGCGCGGTTTGGGACACCTAGGGCTCTAGTGAGTGATGAGGGTACACATTTTGTTAATAATATCTTAACTAAGCTTTTAGCTAAGTATGGGATTAAGCATAGGATAGCTACCCCTTATCACCCACAAGCAAATGGTCAAGCTGAAATTAGTAATAGGGAAATTAAAGCTATTTTAGATAAAGTAGTCCATCCATCTAGAAAGGATTGGTCTTTTAGGTTGGATGAGGCTCTTTGGGCTTATAGGACAGCCTATAAGACTCCTCTAGGTATGTCTCCCTATAGGTTAGTATATGGGACAGCTTGCCATTTACCATTGGAGCTAGAGCATCAAACGTTTTGGGCTTTGAAAAAGTTAAATTCTGATCTGAGTCGTGCAGGAGCAATAAGAATGCTGCAGCTTAATGAGTTAGAAGAATTTCGTCAATTTTCTTATGAGAATGCGAAAATGTATAAAGAAAAGACTAAGATGTGGCATGACAAGAAAATTAAATCTAAGGAGTTTGTCAAGGGTCAAAAAGTCTTGCTTTATAATTCTAGATTAAAATTATTTCCTGGAAAATTAAAATCTAGATGGTCAGGACCATTTATTGTGATTGAAGTTTTTCCCCATGGAGCAATTACTTTGCAGGATGAAAAAGATGGGAGAGTGTTCATGGTGAATGGACAGCGTGTGAAGCATTATTGGGGTGAGGAGTTTCGGTCGAAATATCCTTCCCTAAGGTTGGTTGATGATTGAGAGAGCAGGACTTGTGCGGGAGCATTTTGAGCTCTCAGTGTTTATTTTATGTTTCGCTGATTTGTTTTTAATTCCGATTAGGTTAGATTTGATTTTGCATGGTTTATTAGATTTTTATCTTTAAGTATTTGTTTATTTCTGTTAATTTAGATTTTATCTATTTCGTTTTGAATTTGATTTTATTTTATTTTTCAGGTTATTTATTTAAATTATCTTTGAATTATCTTTAGTTAGATTTTATTTTCGGTTATTTGAATTTCTGTTTAGGTTTAGATTTAATAATATTTCAGTGTGAAAAGATTAGATAAGATAAGAATTACATATTCGGCTGAAGTTAATAATAAGATAAGATTTGATTTTGGTTGTTTGAATTTGAATTTTCCGTGTGAAAATATTCTTCTAGAAGAAAATCTTGTTACCCAGTTTGTTTTTGCAATCTTCTGGTTAGAGTGAATATATCATCAGAATATTACGGATGTGGTTAAGAATATTTTTACCGTTGGGATTTAAATTTTCGGTGAGCAGGTAATATTGCATGAAGATCAGGTGCTTCCATGTGTTGCATAGGGAAATCGAACGATAGAGCCGTTGGACAGCACATCATTATGGTAAAATCTTACCGTTTTGAAAATTTAATTTGATTAATTACTTGCAGGTTTAAACGGTAAAAGATATTAATGGGGGAAAGATTTGTCACTAATTATTTTATTTTCTAAAGCCCCATTTAAACACCACTCAGGTTTGTTTCTTCTTCCATTCTTTTTCCTTATGTTTCTTTCCATTCTTCGAAGTGAAAACAAATTTCTTCAAGTCTATAATAGAGAAAACGAGAAGCCGCAAGGAAAGGGATGTAGAGGAAGTTGAACCTACTACATCTGATGCTCCGAAAAAGAAAGTTAAAAAGAAGAGAACCTCAGTTTTTGTTTTCTGTTTCTAGGCGACAAAAATATCTGCTGATGTATATTTTTCTCTGTTCTTAATGAAATTTCCAGAGTTGTTTCTGTTTTATAGCACTGAGTAATGCCTAACTTAACTAATTTTCTTCTGAATTTTTGAAGCTTGGACTGATTACGCTTAATTAGATCAAGGTATTCTGATCTCCAGAAACCTTTTGCTTGAGCATTTCTTCTAGCCTGGACTGTTGCTGCGGCAAAAAAGATTTTGACGGTAGTATTGACTTATATGATCCACTTTAAGCTTAATCTGAGTCCCATGTTTAGTTTAAAAATTCAGATAGAAAAAATTAAGTTTGGGGTATACTTGCTTATATAATGATTCATTGGGGACAATGAATAATTCAAGTTTGGGGGACTTTTTGCTACTCCAATTGTTTTGCTCGAGCATTCCTCTCCTTCAAGTAAAAATTTGTTAGGTTATTGAGTAACCGGGGACATTTGTGATACCCACAGTTTGTCTTCGCGTCAAAAGATGACCTAGGAAAAAAAGAATAAAAAATTATTTGCTGAAAAAATTATTTGATGAAGATTTTGCTAAAAAATATTGATGGAGCAACAGTTTTGAAGGATGAATGATGATCCAGCAGTTTTTCTGTCTCCCAAAACTTAGGTGAGCTTCATCATAAAATGTTGTCATTCTGAGGGGCAAGAGATGGAATAACTAAGGATTTTTTAGCTTTATAATGAGTATTGAGCCTAGTTGGTGATGAGCTTGAGGCAAGGGTATACTGCACCATAAAGTGGGTAATCCCATGCTTAAGAGCTTATGACTGTAAGGCTGCTTTAAGTCTGATAAACAAGGAAATAAACCCCTTTAAAAATATGTTTTGAAATGTCTGATAATAGAGCTAGGTTGTGGTGAGTTCTTAGAATTAAGTTGAAAAGTGATGATTATTTGTCCATGCCGGAGGAATCATTTTGCTGCAGTAGAGCTTGGTTTTGCAGAGTGCTCAGGTAAAGGTCAAAGGTAGTATTGGATTGTCTGATTTAATTAAGCTAATTCTTTATCTAATGTTTTTAAATTCTTAAGGGAAGGTGAGTTAGTATTGCTCGGGATGCGCAATAGTTAAAGTTTGGGGGTGTGATAACTGCCCAAAAGGTAGTTATTTAGGCCTCATTTACATAAGGATTTGTGTGTCTTTAATGCTTAATAGGGTTGGTTTTAGAAAGATATTACATGATTTAACCCATTTGGAAGAATGGAAGCTTTGGAAATCATTTTGTGCAGATTATGCTGCTGAGCGACTGGAGGGAGCAAATTCTATGCTGCAGCAAAACTGGGAACAGAACTGCCACATCACAGCTCGTTAGCCAACTTCATGAACCGACTTCTGTTGAGTTATTTTCGGGATAAAGGAGCAAGGAGAGCCTTACACGTGTCCTAGTTGACCTAATTCAAGCCTCTCATCCTTCTATAAAAGGAAGTAGCCGTCAAAGTCAAAGACATTCCATGTTCTCCCTTGGAAGCCGAATAGTATAGAGAGATTGAAGATCATCAAGAACACCATCATCCGCAAGCTGATTAAGGAGTTTATTTTCTTTATTAACTTGTAATTATGGACATGCCTACTCAGATTGTGATTTATATTTCCATGTCTATTATGAACTAAGTAGCTTAGGTGTTGGTTAGGAATAATGTGATTGTCGTGCTTCATCTTTAGTAATATATTGACTATCGCATTTTGGTTAGTTGTTGTACTTATTTCCATTTTATGCCCGCCTGGCCAGCCGGTGTGAATAGCTCTCTCTAGTTCCAGGGATGATTTAGAGAGTGTGTGGCAATTATCACACTACGATCATTGTGTATTGGTGAACGCCAGTAACTGAGCTAGGGATAGCCAGTTGCCTAGTGCTTGATCGGTTGTACTTCATTGGGGTTGAAACGCATCCCAAAAGATCCGGAGTTCCGGGAGGAATCCGCTAATAATACTGCGAGAAATGCATGATCAATAATATTGCTAGAGCATCTTTTAGAACAATCACTAAATCCTAACCAGCGCATGTCTTTAATCTGTCTATCTATTTGTTTACTCGTTGTTCTGTCATTTATTTTGCCTCAGCATAATTCTTATAAAACCAAATCATTTTACCATCTTTGAAACCATTAGAAAGTTACACAAAATAGGTAGAGTGGAAACTAATTCAGGACTCGGATTGATAATATTACTTGTTGCAGACTGTGTATACTTGCAAAGGAATTCTAGAGTCTTTTATACCATATTTTTACTAACTCTAGGAACCCAACACCTGCCTATCGCACCTAATCTATTTGCGCAACCAACTTCTACGCCAAGCCCATCTACTGCAGGCCCTTCTCAAATGCGCCCACCAAGAGTTCCGCAAGTTCCAAGGTTTCCCAGGCTGCCACCTCCGCCACCGCAGGAATAGAACTAATTATCTTTTTCTCCTTTCACTTTTGTTTAAATGTATGCGCCGTATTTATAATTTTGTTTTTGCAATACATATATATATATATATATCTCACTGTTTATCTAAGTTCACTTTTTCTCTGCCTTACATTTTAATGTCTTTTATCTATCAAATTCTTTGCGTTAACTTCTTTGCTTTAAATCCACGCATCTGACCTTCTGAATTTTCTTGTCCACATTGCCTCAATCGATTTAACCTTTGTCTTAATTTCCTCAGAACGAAAGGCAAATTCCTTCGCATTTTCGACTTGCCGCAACTCCACCTCTATTTTCTTCTGTCCATGCGCTCCAAAGTAAGTTTGGGGGACAATGGGGACATTGCCCATGTTTAAGTTTGGGGGAGTCGGCGCATAAATATAAATAATGAATGTCTTCCTCTAGGTATGCGGCATGTTTGTAGCCAGGGGCATTTATGACACCCATAGTTTGCCACTGCGCGAAGACAAAAGCAACCTATGAGCGTTGAAGGGCAGTTAAAAAATGTAATACCCGTTGTTGGATACCTTTCATCACAAATGTGGGTAAGCCAAAGCGAAAGTATGCATTTTGATGTCTGATAACTGCCCAAAAGGTAGTTATTTAGGCTTCATTTATATAAGGATCTGTGTGTCTTTAATGCTTAATAGGGTTGGTTTTAGAGAGATATTACATGATTTAACCCATTTGGAAGAATGGAAGCTTTGGAAATCACTTTATGCAGATTATGTTGCTGAGCGACTGGAGGGAGCAAATTCTATGCTGCAGCAAAACTGAGAGCAGAAACTGCCACATCACAGCTCGTTAGCCAACTTCATGAACCGACTTCTATTGAGATATTTTCGGGATAAAGGATCAAGGAGAGCCTTACACGTGTCCTAGTTGACCTAATTCAAGCCTCCCATCCTTCTATAAAAGGAAGTAGCCGTCAAAGTCAAAAGCATTCCATGTTTCCCTTGGAAGCCGAATAGTATAGGGAGATTGAAGATCATCAAGAACACCATCAACCGCAAGCTGATTAGGGAGTTTACCTTCTTTATTAACTTGTAGTGATGGACATGCATACTCAGATTGTAATTCGTATTCCTATGCTTATTATGAACTAAGTAGCTTAAGGTGTTGGTTAGGAATAATGTGATTACTGTGCTTCATCTCTAGTAATAAATTGACTATTGCATTTTGGTTAATTGTTGTGCTTATTCTTATTTTATGCCCGCCTGGCCAGCCGGTATGGATAGCTCTCTCTAGTTTCAGGGATGATTTAGAGAGTGTGTGGCAATTCTCCACATTACGATCATTGTGTATTGGTGAACGCCAGTGACTGAGCTAGGGATAGCCAGTTGCCTAGTGCTCAATCGGTCGCTCTTCATTGGGGTTGAAACATATCCCAAAAGATCTGGAGTTCCGGGAGGAATTCGCTAATAATACTGCGAGAAATGCATGATCAATAATATTGCTAGAGCATATCTTAGAAAAAAATCACTAAAGCCTAACCAGCGCCTGTCTTTAATCTATCTATCTATTTGTTTACTCGTTGTTCTGTCATTTATTTTGCTTCTGCAGACTGTGTATACTTGCACAGGAATTCTAGAGTATTTTATATCATATTTTACTCACTCTAGGAACCCAACACATGGCATGCGCTAACTTGTTCTACTTAGAGAGATCCATATGCATTACCTGTCAAGGATTTATCATATTGTTACCGCATCCGGCTGGCCAAGCGGGAATTAGCAATGAAAAGATTAACGCATCTTAGCAGAAAGCAATCAATGTTTCATTTAAACCAAAATATGCGCTTACATGTTATACTTATCACTGCATGAGGCGCTTGCGCTAAGCCTTGAAGAGGAGAGTTAGCTCATGTGGGCAAAACAAAACTTTATGAAATAAAACATTACACACAAGGTTGCTCCCATTTGCAGATTTCTGCAGTTCCTTCTTGATCTCCTTCTTCTTTTCTCTTCGTCCTCCTTCTTCCCTCTTTCCTCTTTTTTCTCTCCTTTATGCTTCTATTTATAGGCGAGGAAGATAACTTCATCAAGTAATAGCAACTTGTTTGATCATCATTAGGCAACTTGCGCCTTTTTAATCCCCTTTTTTGCCCACTTGCTCTGGTTGTGCCAGCGCTGTCTTTTCATCCATCTTTTTCTGTCTCTTGATCATCTTGGAATGTGTGCCTGCGCTGAGAAGATACTTAAAACAACCAGATTAGCTGCGTTAGCGCTCTGTATTTTATAATTTCTTACCGCATACACAAATATAGCTTGCCGATTATAACAAAACACTTTTCCTCTTCTTTATACTCTAAGATAATGCATCTGAGGTTCTTTTAGCCTGAGTTTAGAGGTTAAGTAACTTGCTTTTCGCAAGGTATCAATTATGGACTCCTGCTCATGAGAGATTGTCCTTTGATTTGTATGGATGAGAGTGGCCAATACGCCGACTCAATAAGCCTACCATTTTGGGGACAAGACCGAATGGGGAGCTGGGAACATAATCGTACAAGATGGAATTCACTCCTTCCCGACTTTAGGGAAGCAGATGAGTGTTCCCTTAAGTGGTTACTCTGAGTCTTGAACAAAGGGCCCTACCCTCTCAATGGCACGAGAGGGTTTTCTGTTTGATGGTTGGACCACAAACATGTTGTTCATTAGAGGAGAACTGGTACTTAAGGAAATAGAAGTAACCCAGGGGTAAAACGGTAATTTGACCCAGCAAGTTATCAAACCCCCAAACTTAAACTATTGCTTGTCCCCAAGCAATGCCTATTACCTACTTTGCGAGGATTACTCAACTCTTTATTGCTTGGCATCCTCTTTTCTCTTTTTCTTGCGCGCATTACCCCAATAGATTTGACTTTTGTCAAATTTCCTTCATTGCTTAAGGCAGGTTCCCTGCGCTTAGATTCTTCCTTGCGATAACTCAGCCACTCTTCCCTCCCTGTCCTGGGCGCATACATATATCCTCCAAGTTTTTTTTTTTTTTTTAAGCAGAAAGCAATTGGACATTGTTGGGTTCCTAGAGTGAGTAAAAATATGATATGAAATACTCTAGAATTCCTGTGCAAGTATACACAGTCTGCAGCAAGTAATATTATCAATCCAAGGTCTGAATGAGTTTCCACTTTATCTATTTTGTATAACTTTCTAATGGTTTCGAAGATAATAAAAATGTTGGGTTTTATCGGAATAAGGTGTTGGTTAGGAATAATGTGATTACTATGCTTCATCTCTAGTAATATATTGACTATCGCATTTTGGTTAATTGTTGTGCTTATTCTTATTTTATGCCCGCCTGGCCAGCCGGTATGGATAGCTCTCTCTAGTTTCAGGGATGATTTAGAGAGTGTGTGGCAATTATCCACACTACGATCATTGTGTATTGGTGAACGCCAGTGACTGAGTTAGGGATAGCCAGTTGCCTAGTGCTTGATCGGTCGTACTTCATTGGGTTTGAAACATATCCCAAAAGATCCGGAGTTCCGGGAGGAATCCGCTAATAATACTGCGAGAAATGCATGATCAATAATATTGCTAGAGCATATCTTAGAACAATCACTAAAGCCTAACCAGCGCCTGTCTTTAATCTGTCTATCTATTTGTTTACTCGTTGTTCTGTCATTTATTTTGCTTCAGCATAATTCCGATAAAACCGAATCATTTTATTATTCTTGAAACCATTAAAAAGTTACACAAAAATAGGTAGAGTGGAAACTCATTCAGACCTTGGATTGATAATATTACTTGCAGCTACTTAGTTCATAATAGGCATAGGAATACGAATTACAATATGAGTATGCATGTCCATAACCACAAGTTAATAGAGAAAATAAACTCCCTAATCAGCTTGCGGATGATGGTGTTCTTGATAATCTTCAATCTCCCTATACTATTCGGCTTCCAAGGGAAAACATGGAATGAGTTTGACTTGGACGGCTACTTCCTTTTATAGAAGGAGAGGAGACTTGAATTAGGTCAACTTGGACACGTGTAGGGCTCTCCTTGCTCCTTTATCCCGAAAATAACTCAACAGAAGTCGGTTCATGAAGTTGGCTAACGAGCTGTGATGTGGCAGTTCTGTTCCCAGTTTTGCTGCAGCATAGAATTTGCTCCCTCCAGTCGCTCAGCAGCATAATCTGCACAAAGTGATTTCCAAAGCTTCCATTCTTCCAAATGGGTTAAATCATGTAATATCTCTCTAAAACCAACCCTATTAAGCATTAAAGACACGCAAATCCTTATATAAATGAGGCCTAAATAACTACCTTTTGGGCAGTTATCATCATGTAGTCTTGGTAGCATTAAATTATTACCGCTAAAAGATATTGCATGCTTGAGCTTTGATTGCGTTGTGACTAACTCAATCCCTTGTAAGTATTAAGAGAACTGAACTTTACGCATAAACTAGTCAAATAATCAATTGATAGTTATTTGCCAAACGCATAAGGAATACCGGAAGGAAAACTTAATGATTTTTTTTCTCACTTAGGCATTCATGAATCAATTAACCAAAGTTAGCGCTACAAGACTCTTATAAATGCATGAGGTTGCAACTGCATAAGCCTTGATACTTTTCGCATTGAACACTTTTTCCTCAGCTTTCATTATTTATTTTCTCTCATGCAATTAATTATTGTTTAAACTATATCAATCCCTTTTTATTCCTTGAAATTAATATCGCACGTTTAGAGATGAAATCAGTAAATATTATTGACCACTTTTGTTTCATTTCCCTGTGGATTCGACCCTGGACTCATCAGGTACTACTTGATTTAGTCAGTTTATACTTGGATTGATTTAAATCTACGGCTACCAAACCAATCACTCTGACAAACAACCAATAATCAACTCAGGATTAAGACTAAGTTGTCTAGGTCGTCCTAGTGAAATAGAAAACCAACTAGTTAACAGTGTTATAACCAGTGGTTACTATTTCGCGGTCCGGTCTTTTCATTGCTAATTCCCGCTTGGCCAGCCGGATGCGGTAACAGTACGATAAATCCTTGACAGGTAATGCATATGGATCTCTCTAAGTAGAACAAGTTAGCGCATGTCATGTGTTGGGTTCCTAGAGTGAGTAAAATATGATATAAAATACTCTAGAATTCCTGTGCAAGTATACACAGTCTGCAGCAAGTAATATTATCAATCCAAGGTCTGAATGAGTTTCCACTCTACCTATTTTTGTGTAACTTTTTAATGGTTTCAAGAATAATAAAATGATTCGATTTTATCGGAATTATGCTGAAGCAAAATAAATGACAGAACAACGAGTAAACAAATAGATAGACAGATTAAAGACAGGCGCTGGTTAGGCTTTAGTGATTGTTCTAAGATATGCTCTAGCAATATTATTGATCATGCATTTCTCGCAGTATTATTAGGGGATTCCTCCCGGAACTCCGGATCTTTTGGGATATGTTTCAAACCCAATGAAGTACGACCGATCAAGCACTAGGCAACTGGCAACTTGAAGATGAGACTTTTAGTGAGGCTTGGGAGAGGTTTAAGGAGCTTTTGCGAAAGTGTCCCCACCATGGGTTACCTCATTGTATTCAAATGGAAACATGTTACAATGGTTTGAATGGAGTAACCCAAGGTATGGTCGATGCTTCGGCTGGAGGGGCCCTTTTGGCAAAAACTTTTGATGAAGCCTATGAAATTTTAGAAAGAATATCTATTAATAGTTGTCAGTGGTCGGATGTTAGAGGCACAAATAAAAAGGTTAAGAGTGTGTTAGAGGTTGATGGTGTGTCCACCATTAGGGCCGATCTTGCTATGATTGCTAACGCTCTTAAGAATGTGATAGTGATTAGTCATCAGCAGCCACCAGCTATGGAGCCTGCAGCAGTGGTGAACCAAGTCACGGACGAAGCATGTGTCTATTGCAGTGAAGATCACAGCTACGAGTTTTTCCCCAGCAATCCAGCTTCTGTGTTTTTTGTAGGTAATCAGAGGAACAACCCTTATTCTAACTTCTATAATCCAGGTTGGCGCAACCACCCCAACTTCTCATGGGGAGGTCAAGGAAATAACGTACAAGCGCAACAAAAGGTGAACCAGTCGGGATTTGCTAAAGCGCAGGTAATGCCCCAGCAAAATAAGCCGGCTTTGCCCAGCCAAAATTCGGGAAATTCTCTCGAGGCAATGATGAAAGAATTTATGGCTCGCACAGACGCCGCAATTCAAAGTAATCAAGCTTCGATGAGGGCCCTGGAATTGCAAGTGGGTCAGCTAGCTAATGAGCTAAAGGCGAGGCCTCAAGGGAAACTTCCTTCGGATACTGAACATCCTCGAAGGGAAGGTAAGGAGCAGGTAAAGGCAGTAACTCTTAGGAGTGGTAAGCCATTAAAAGAGTCTAGAAAGACCCATGATTTAAATAGTAATAGTGATAATATTGTTGTTATTGAAAAAGAGTTGGAGTCTGGTCAGGGTGCTGGAGGCAGCAAAGAAAATGCTGGAGCATCTGGTTCTGTGCCAGATGTAGAACCACCATATGTGCCGCCCCCACCTTATGTACCACCTCTACCTTTTCCACAAAGGCAAAAGCCTAAGAATCAGGATGGTCAATTTAAAAAGTTTTTAGAGATTCTTAAGCAGTTGCATATAAATATCCCTTTAGTAGAAGCTATTGAGCAAATGCCTAATTATGCTAAATTTCTTAAGGATATTTTGACTAAAAAGAAAAGGTTAGGTGAGTTCGAAACTGTATCTCTTACTGAGGAGTGTAGTGTTATTCTTAAGAATGGGCTACCCCCCAAGGCTAAGGATCTAGGGTCATTTACTATACCTGTGTCTATAGGTGGAAAGGAATTAGGTAGAGCACTCTGTGATTTAGGTGCAAGCATTAACCTTATGCCCCTTTCGATCCATCGGAAGTTAGGTATTGGTGAAGCTAGACCTACCACAGTTACGCTCCAATTAGCTGATAGGTCTATCACATATCCAGAGGGTAAAATTGAGGATGTCTTAGTAAAAGTTGATAAATTCATATTTCCTATTGATTTTATTATTTTAGACTATGAGGCTGATAAAGATGTCCCAATTATTCTAGGTCGTCCATTTTTGGCTACTGGTAGGGCATTAATAGATGTTCAAAAAGGAGAATTAACAATGAGAGTCTGTAATGAGGAAGTGAAATTTAATGTGTTTAAAGCCATGAAATATCCAGATGAAATGGAGGATTGCTCCTTCATCAGGATTCTGGAGAGCACAGTTATTGAGACAGCAATACAGGATTCGGTTGATAAGTATTCAGAAAAGTATGGAGAGTTTAGTATAGAAGATTTTGAGTTTTGTTCTTTAGATAGAAAAAATGAAAAAGAATTGTTTAGATGTGAGGATGTTTTTGAGTCTTTAGATTTAGATCAAAGAAAGGCTCCCCCAATTAAGTCATCCCTAATTGAGGCACCCACTTTAGATTTGAAACCTTTACCGGATCATCTAAAGTATGTGTATCTTGGGGAGAGTGATACGTTGCCCATTATTGTTGCATCAGATTTAATGTCGGAGCATGAGGAGGCCTTAATAAAATTGCTGCAGCAATACCGCAAAGCTATAGGTTAGACATTGGCTGATATTCAAGGGATTAGCCCATCTTTTTGTATGCATAAAATCACTCTAGAGGAGGGATCCTTTAGGAGTATTGAGCAACAAAGAAGGCTTAACCCTGCAATGAAAGAGGTTGTTAAAAAGGAGGTGATTAAATGGTTGGATGCTGGGATCATTTATCCAATTGCCGATAGCAATTGGGTAAGCCATGTCCAATGTGTTCCTAAGAAAGGAGGTGTCACTGTGGTGAGCAATAAAGATAATGAGTTGATCCCCACAAGGACAGTAACTGGCTGGAGGGTTTGTATGGATTACAGAAGGCTTAATAAAGCCACCCGAAAGGATCATTTCCCTCTACCATTTATCGACCAGATGTTGGATCGATTGGCTGGTCAGGTCTATTACTGTTTCTTGGATGGTTATTCTGGGTATAACCAGATTACTATTGCTCCTGAAGATCAGGAGAAAACCACTTTCACCTGCCCTTATGGGACGTTTGCTTTTAGGAGAATGCCTTTCGGCCTTTGCAATGCTCCAGCAACATTTCAGCGGTGTATGCTAGCAATTTTTTCTGATATGATTGAGTCCACTGTTGAAGTCTTTATGGACGATTTTTCAGTGTTTGGAGGGTCTTTTCAGAGTTGTTTAGATAATTTAGGAAAGGTATTAAAAAGATGTGAGGATACCCATCTAGTACTTAATTGGGAGAAGTACCACTTCATGGTGAAGGAGGGCATAGTGTTAGGTCATAGGATTTCTAAAAATGGTCTAGAAGTTGATAGAGCAAAAGTTGAGGTTATCGAAAGACTAGAGCCACCGAATTCAGTGAAGGGAATTCGGAGTTTTTTAGGACATGCTGGATTTTATAGGAGGTTCATAAAGGATTTTTCCAAAATCAGTAAACCTCTTTGTAACTTATTGTGCACTGATCATGTTTTTGACTTTAATGCAGATTGTAGGAAGGCTTTTGAAACATTAAAGGCTGCTTTAATCTCAGCACCCATTCTCTGCGCGCCTAATTGGAATTTTCCATTCGAGGTAATGTGTGATGCGAGTGATGCTGCGGTAGGAGCGATGCTGGGGCAAAAGCAGGGCAAATTTATTCATCCTATATATTATGCAAGCAAGGTTTTAAATGAAGCACAGGTCAACTACACAACTACTGAAAAGGAGTTGTTAGCTGTTGTGTTTGCTTTTGAAAAATTCCGGCCATATTTGGTTGGATCCAAAGTCACGGATCATGCAGCAATAAGGTATTTAATGTCAAATAAAGATGCAAAGCCTAGATTAATTCGTTGGATTTTATTACTGCAGGAATTTGACTTGGAGATAAAGGACAAGAAGGGATCAGAGAATGTCGTTGCAGATCATTTATCTCGTCTTGATCCATCATCATTTTTGCTGGAGCAATCTGCCATTTCCGATTCTTTTCCAGATGAGTAGCTTTTTGCTGTTCAGGTAAAGGTAGTCAGGGATGTCCCTTGGTATGCTGATATTGCCAACTTTTTAGTAAAGGAAGTCACCCCTATTGATATGGATTGGAGGCAGAAGAAAAAGTTTAAGCATGATGCGAAATTTTTCTTTTGGGATGAGTCGTTTATGTATAAGCAATGCTCTGACGGTATTATTCGTAGGTGTGTTTCAGGTGCTGAAGCAAAAGAAATCCTGGAGCAATGTCACTCTTCGCCGTATGGAGGTCATTTCAGCGGATAGAGGACGACTATGAGGATTTTGCATTGCGGATTTTTCTGGCCTACGTTATTTAAGGATGCCCATTGGTTCTACAAGCAATGTGACGCTTGCCAAAGGAGAGGAAATTTGGGGCCTAGAGATGAAATGCCTCTTACTTACATTTTAGAAGTTGAATTATTTGATGTATGGGGTATTGACTTTATGGGACCATTTCCCCCTTCTAATGGCAATGTTTTTATCTTATTGGCAGTTGATTATGTGTCCAAGTGGGTGGAGGTCATCGCATGCCATCAGAGTGATGCCAAGACAGTAGCAAGGTTTCTTCAATCGCACATCTTTGCGCGGTTTGGGACACCTAGGGCTCTAGTGAGTGATGAGGGTACACATTTTGTTAATAATATCTTAACTAAGCTTTTAGTTAAGTAAGGGATTAAGCATAGGATAGCTACCCCTTATCACCCACAAGCTAATGGTCAAGCTGAAATTAGTAATAGGGAAATTAAAGCTATTTTAGAGAAAGTAGTCCATCCATCTAGAAAGGATTGGTCCTTTAGGTTGGATGAGGCTCTTTGGGCTTATAGGACAGCGTATAAGACTCCTTTAGGTATGTCTCCCTATAGGTTAGTATATGGGAAAGCTTGTCATTTACCATTAGAGCTTGAGCACAAAACATTTTGGGCTTTGAAAAAGTTAAATTTTGATCTGAGTCGTGCAGGAGCAATCAGAATGCTGCAGCTTAATGAGTTAGAAGAATTTCGTCAATTTTCTTACGAAAATGCGAAAATGTATAAGAAAAAGACTAAGCTGTGGCATGACAAAAAAAATTAAATTTAAGGAGTTTGTCAAAGGTCAAAAAGTTTTGCTTTATAATTCTAGATTAAAATTATTTCCTGGAAAATTAAAATCTAAATGGTCATGACCGTTTATTGTGATTGAGGTTTTCTCCAATGGAGCAATTACTTTGCAGGATGAAAAAGATGGGAGAGTATTCAAGGTGAATGGACAGCGTGTGAAAAATTATTGGGGTGAGGAGTTTCAGTCGAAATATCCTTCCCTAAGGTTGGTCTATGTTTGAGAGAACAGGACTTTTGCGGGAGCATTTCACAGAGCAAAATTTTGAGCTCCCAGAAATTTTATTTTCCGTTAATTTGATTTTAATTTCGGTTAGGTTAGATGTAATTTTGCATGAGTTATTAGATTTTATCTTTTAAGTATTTTTATTATTTTTGGTAGGTTAGATTTGATTTGATTTTATTTTCGGGTTATTTATTTAAATTATCTTGCAATTATCTTTTGGATAGATTTTATTTTATCTAGATTTTATTTTCGGTTATTTGAATTCTAGTTTTAATTAATATAGATTTTCTCTAAGTTATTCAGCTTCTTTTGAGAATAACAGGTTAAGTTTGCTTTGATTGGTTTAATTTGAAAGGATTTGATTTGTCTATTTTAAAATTCAAATTCCGTATCTAAGATTCTTCAGGTTCGGCAGATTGTTGCGGCAAAGATATTGCTAGAGCAAAATATGCCGAGTTAGAAGGGTTTCCGTTGGAATTTATTATTGTTACCGTTGGGTTTGACTTCGAATTCTTGCAGGTAAATGTGTGTGCATCGTCTGATGAGGCCACGTGGCGCAGAGTAATTATCCAACGGCTCCAATGATGACAGAGCATTAATTTTTACCATGGCTGTTTGGAATTTGCAATTTTACCGTTGGTAATTTTTGAATTTTAGGTTTGCATTTTTAATTGCAACGGTAATATTAGTTATGACCGGGCAAATCCTTTCGGTTAGGATTCTTGTTTGCTGCAGCCCTATTTATTCACTACCGCTGGTAAGTTCCTCTACACTTCGTCTTCTTGATCCAATTTTTGCCATCTACATTCTTTCTTTTTCACTTCAATTCTTTGAAAAATTGTTGAGACCTCCATGGCTAAGACTAGAGCTAGAAAAGAGAGGGAGAGTGAAGAGGAGGAGGTACCGGTCACACCGGAAGTACAAAAAGGGAAAACGAAGAAAAGAAGAACGCCAGAGGAAAAGGAAGCGAAGAGAAGAAGAAGGCAGCAAAGGGCTGCAGAACAGAAGGAAGTTCAGGAGGTGGCGCGCGTTGTTGCCACTACTGCGAAGGAAGGAAGTACTCAAGAACCTACAGTACAAAACCCAGATACAGTTCAAGAACAGATTGCTGAGAAAAATCAAGAAACAGAGGCTGAAGGTGAGCATACCAAGGAGACAACACCGGAGCCGGTGCAGGAGGCCCATGTTGAAATCATTATGCCTGAACCGCCCAAGCGCCGCCGCATCAAAAGGAAGGCGGGTCGCATGAGGGTGATTCGGAACACTCCATCACCTCCGACGTCGGACTTTGAGGAAGAAAGAAGGGAAGCTGAGAATAAGGAAAAAGAAGAAAAGGCGAGAAAGGCAGAGGAAGAACGTTTGCGCATCCAGAGAGAAAGCAGGGGTAAAGGAATTGCCGAAGCATCAGGAGAAATTGAGGAGCCGAGGGCGCCATTCATTCGCTTCGTCAACGATCTTACCCGAGCAAAATACCAGGAGGTGCTGAAACGAGACTTCTTGTTCGAACGTGGATTTGGCAATGATTTACCTAGGTTTTTGGAGTCTGGAATAGTGAACCTCGGTTGGAGGCAATTTTGTGCGAAGCCAGAACCTATGAATGCCAACATTGTTCGCGAATTTTACGCCAATCTTGACGTTAAGAATGATTTTGAGGTCATCGTTCGAGGAGTGCCTGTACAGTGGAGTCCTGAAGCCATTAATGAACTGTTCGATCTCCAAGATTTTCCGCATGCCGTTTTTAATGAGATGGTGGCTGCACCATCTAGTGATCAACTGAGTGCGGCTGTCCGGGAGGTAGGCATTGAGGGGGCCCAGTGGAGGGTGTCGCAGACAAGGAAGCATACATTTCAAGCTGCTTATTTGAAGAGTGAAGCAAACACCTGGATGGGTTTCATCAGGCTACGCTTGCTGCCGACAACACACGACTCCACAGTATCTCGTGACAGGGTATTGCTTGCTTTTGCCATTCTGCGCTCGATGAGTATTGATGTAGGAAAAATTATTTCTTCTGAGATTGTTGATTGCTGGAAAAAGAAGGTGGGGAAGCTGTTCTTTCCGAACACGATTACGATGTTATGCAGCAGGGCAGGAGTGCCCACGGTTCCAGAAGATATGATCATGACTGATAAGGGAATCATTGACACACCTAATCTGGTGCGGCTTCAGCGTATGCAAGAGGTTCGCCAGGGTGGACTTGTGTATGGCGTCAATCAAATCCTAGAACAACTGTCAGTGTTGACCAGTAGGTTAGAGTTTGCTGAAAGGCAAGCTCAGACCTACTGGACTTATGCTAAGAGGAGAGATGATGCGCTCAGGGGGGCCTTGCAAACCAATTTTTCAACATCGTATCCGGCCTTTCCAATGTTTCCCGATGATTTGTTTAATCTTTGGATACCACCCCCGCCTGTTGAACGAGAAGAGGATGTTGATGAGGAGCAGGGTCAGGAAGATTGACTGATGGGATGACCTGGAGCGAGCATTACTTTTGTTTTTCCATTTTTGTTTGCTCGCGCATATTGACCCTGCTCACTGTTATAACTGCTTATCTTGTTTCTTTCTAATCTTTTTAATTTTTACTTTGAAAAAAATATCTGCTTTGTAGTATTTTTCTATGATTTTAATGAAATTTCTGAATGTTTCTATTCCATGAGCACTGACTGACTCTAACTTAACTATTTTCTTCTGAATTTTTGAAGCTTGGACTGATTACGCTTAATTCGATCAAGGTATTCTGATCTCCAGAAACCTTTTGCTTGAGCATTTCTTCTAGCCTGGACTGTTGCTGCGGCAAAGAAGATTTTGACGGTAGTTTTGACTTATATGATCCACTTTAAGCTTAATCCTAGTCCCATGTTTAGTTTAAAAATTCAGTTAGAAAAATTTAAGTTTGGGGGTATAAATTGCAAAATTAATAATTCATTGAGGACAATGAATAATTCAAGTTTGGGGGACTTTTTGCTACTCCAATTATTTTGCTCGAGCATTCCTCTCCCTCAAATTAAAATTTGCTAGGTTATTGAGTAACCGGGGACATTTGTGATACCCACAGTTTGTCTTCGCGTCAAAAGATGACCTAGGAAATGTGAAAAAATGAGAAAAAATAAGAAAAATTATTTGCTGAAAAAAAATTTATTATTTGTGAAGATTTTTCTGAAAAAAATTGGTAGAGCAAAAGTTTTGAGGGATGAATGATGATCCAGCAGTTTTCTGTCTTTCAGAACTTAGGTGAGCTTCATCATAAAATGTCGCCAGTCTGAGGGGCAAGAGATGGAATAACTAAGGATTTTTTAGCTTTATAATGAGTATTGAGCCTAGTTGGTGATGAGCTTGAGGCAAGGGTATACTACACCATAAAGTGGGTCATCTCATGCTTAAGAGCTTATGACTGTAAGGCTGCTTTAAGTCTGATAAATAATGTTATAAACCCCTTTAAAAATATGTTTTGAAATGTCTGATAATAGAGCTAGGCTGTGGTGAGTTCTTAGAATTAAGTTGAAAAGTGGTGATTATTTGTCCCTGCTGAAGGAATCATTTTGCTGCAGCAGAGCTTGGTTTTGCAGAGTGCTCAGGTAAAGGTTAAAGGTAGTGTTGCACTGTCTGGTTTGATTAAGCTAATTCTTTGTCTAATGTTCTGAAATTCTTGAAGGAAGGTTGGTTAGTATTGCTCGGGACGCGCAATAGTTCAAGTTTGGGGGTATGATAACTGCCCAAAAGGTAGTTATTTAGGCTTCATTTATATAAGGATTTGTGTGTCTTTAATGCTTAATAGGGTTGGTTTTAGAGAAATATTACATGATTTAACCCATTTGGAAGAATGGAAGCTTTGGAAATCACTTTATGCAGATTATGCTGCCGAGCGACTGGAGGGAGCAAATTCTATGCTGCAGCAAAACTCAGAGCAAAAACTACCACATCACAGCTCGTTAGCCAACTTCATGAACCGACTTCTATTGAGATATTTTCGGGATAAAGGATCAAGGAGAGCCTTACACGTGTCCTAGTTGACCTAATTCAAGCCTCCCATCCTTCTATAAAAGGAAGTAGCCGTCAAAGTCAAAAGCATTCCATGTTTTCCCTTGGAAGCCGAATAGTATAGGGAGATTGAAGATCATCAAGAACACCATCAACCGCAAGCTGATTAGGGAGTTTACCTTCTTTATTAACTTGTAGTGATGGACATGCATACTCAGATTGTAATTCGTATTCCTATGCTTATTATGAACTAAGTAGCTTAAGGTGTTGGTTAGGAATAATGTGATTACTGTGCTTCATCTCTAGTAATAAATTGACTATTGCATTTTGGTTAATTGTTGTGCTTATTCTTATTTTATGCCCGCCTGGCCAGCCGGTATGGATAGCTCTCTCTAGTTTCAGGGATGATTTAGAGAGTGCGTGGCAATTCTCCACATTACGATCATTGTGTATTGGTGAACGTCAGTGACTGAGCTAGGGATAGCCAGTTGCCTAGTGCTCGATCGGTCGCTCTTCATTGGGGTTCAAACATATCCCAAAAGATCCAGAGTTCCGGGAGGAATCCGCTAATAATACTGCGAGAAATGCATGATCAATAATATTGCTAGAGCATATCTTAGAAAAAAATCACTAAAGCCTAACCAGCGCCTGTCTTTAATCTATCTATCTATTTGTTTACTCGTTGTTCTGTCATTTATTTTGTTTCAGCATAATTCCGATAAAACCCAACATTTTTATTATCTTCGAAACCATTAGAAAGTTATACAAAATAGATAAAGTGGAAACTCATTCAGACCTTGGATTGATAATATTACTTGCTGCAGACTGTGTATACTTGCACAGGAATTCTAGAGTATTTCATATCATATTTTTACTCACTCTAGGAACCCAACAATGTCCAATTGCTTTCTGCTAAAAAAAAAAAAAAAAAAAAAAAAAAAAAAAAAAACTTGGAGGATATATGTATGCGCCCAAGACAGGGAGGGAAGAGTGGCTGAGTTATCGCAAGGAAGAATCTAAGCGCAGGGAACCTGCCTTAAGCAATGAAGGAAATTTGACAAAAGTCAAATCTATTGGGGTAATGCGCGCAAGAAAAAGAGAAAAGAGGATGCCAAGCAATAAAGAGTTGAGTAATCCTCGCAAAGTAGGTAATAGGCATTGCTTGGGGACAAGCAATAGTTTAAGTTTGGGGGTTTGATAACTTGCTGGGTCAAATTACCGTTTTACCCCTGGGTTACTTCTATTTCCTTAAGTACCAGTTCTCCTCTAATGAACAACATGTTTGTGGTCCAACCATCAAACAGAAAACCCTCTCGTGCCATTGAGAGGGTAGGGCCCTTTGTTCAAGACTTAGAGTAACCACTTAAGGGAACACTCATCTGCTTCCCTAAAGTCGGGAAGGAGTGAATTCCATCTTGTACGATTATGTTCCCAGCTCCCCATTCGGTCTTGTCCCCAAAATGGTAGGCTTATTGAGTCGGCGTATTGGCCACTCTCATCCATACAAATCAAAGGACAATCTCTCATGAGCAGGAGTCCATAATTGATAACTTTCGAAAAGCAAGTTATTTAACCTCTAAACTCAGGCTAAAAGAACCTCAGATGCATTATCTTAGAGCATAAAGAAGAGGAAAAGTGTTTTGTTATAAGCGGCAAGCTATATTTGTGTATGCGGTAAGAAATTATAAAATACAGAGCGCTAACGCAGCTAATCTGGTTGTTTTAAGTATCTTCTCAGCGCAGGCACACATTCCAAGATGATCAAGAGACAGAAAAAGATGGATGAAAAGACAGCGCTGGCGCAACCAGAGCAAGTGGGCAAAAAAGGGGATTAAAAAGGTGCAAGTTGCCTAATGATGATCAAACAAGTTGCTATTACTTGATGAAGTTATCTTCCTCGCCTATAAATAGAAGCATAAAGGAGAGAAAAAAGAGGAAAGAGGGGAGAAGGAGGACGAAGAGAAAAGAAGAAGGAGATCAAGAAGGAACTGTAGAAATCTGCAAATGGGAGCAACCTTGTGTGTAATGTTTTATTTCATAAAGTTTTGTTTTGCTCACATGAGCTAACTCTCCTCTTCAAGGCTTAGCGCAAGCGCCTCATGCGGTGATAAGTATAACATGTAAGCGCATATTTTGGTTTAAATGAAACATTGATTGCTTTCTGCTAAGATGCGTTAATCTTTTCATTGCTAATTCCCGCTTGGCCAGCCGGATGCGGTAACAGTATGATAAATCCTTGACAGGTAATGCATATGGATCTCTCTAAGTAGAACAAGTTAGCGCATGTCATGTGTTGGGTTCCTAGAGTGAGTAAAATATGATATAAAATACTCTAGAATTCCTGTGCAAGTATACACAGTCTGCAGCAAGTAATATTATCAATCCAAGGTCTGAATGAGTTTCCACTCTACCTATTTTTGTGTAACTTTTTAATGGTTTCAAGAATAATAAAATGATTCGATTTTATCGGAATTATGCTGAAGCAAAATAAATGACAGAACAACGAGTAAACAAATAGATAGACAGATTAAAGACAGGCGCTGGTTAGGCTTTAGTGATTGTTCTAAGATATGCTCTAGCAATATTATTGATCATGCATTTCTCGCAGTATTATTAGCGGATTCCTCCCGGAACTCCGGATCTTTTGGGATATGTTTCAAACCCAATGAAGTACGACCGATCAAGCACTAGGCAACTGGCTATCCCTAACTCAGTCACTGGCGTTCACCAATACACAATGATCGTAGTGTGGATAATTGCCACACACTCTCTAAATCATCCCTGAAACTAGAGAGAGCTATCCATACCGACTGGCCAGGCGGGCATAAAATAAGAATAAGCACAACAATTAACCAAAATGCGATAGTCAATATATTACTAGAGATGAAGCATAGTAATCACATTATTCCTAACCAACACCTTAAGCTACTTAGTTCATAATAGGCATAGGAATACGAATTACAATATGAGTATGCATGTCCATAACCACAAGTTAATAGAGAAAATAAACTCCCTAATCAGCTTGCGGATGATGGTGTTCTTGATAATCTTCAATCTCCCTATACTATTCGGCTTCCAAGGGAAAACATGGAATGAGTTTGACTTGGACAGCTACTTCCTTTTATAGAAGGAGAGGAGACTTGAATTAGGTCAACTTGGACACGTGTAGGGCTCTCCTTGCTCCTTTATCCCGAAAATAACTCAACAGAAGTCGGTTCATCAAGTTGGCTAACGAGCTGTGATGTGGCAGTTCTGTTCCCAGTTTTGCTGCAGCATAGAATTTGCTCCCTCCAGTCGCTCAGCAGCATAATCTGCACAAAGTGATTTCCGAAGCTTCCATTCTTCCAAATGGGTTAAATCATGTAATATCTCTCTAAAACCAACCCTATTAAGCATTAAAGACACGCAAATCCTTATATAAATGAGGCCTAAATAACTACCTTTTGGGCAGTTATCATCATGTAGTCTTGGTAGCATTAAATTATTACCGCTAAAAGATATTGCATGCTTGAGCTTTGATTGCGTTGTGACTAACTCAATCCCTTGTAAGTATTAAGAGAACTGAACTTTATGCATAAACTAGTCAAATAATCAATTGATAGTTATTTGCCAAACGCATAAGGAATACCGGAAGGAAAACTTAATGATTTTTTTTCTCACTTAGGCATTCATGAATCAATTAACCAAAGTTAGCGCTACAAGACTCTTATAAATGCATGAGGTTGCAACCGCATAAGCCTTGATACTTTTCGCATTGAACACTTTTTCCTCAGCTTTCATTATTTATTTTCTCTCATGCAATTAATTATTGTTTAAACTATACCAATCCCTTTTTATTCCTTGAAATTAATATCGCACGTTTAGAGATGAAATCAGTAAATATTATTGACCACTTTTGTTTCATTTCCCTGTGGATTCGACCCTGGACTCATCAGGTACTACTTGATTTAGTCAGTTTATACTTGGATTGATTTAAATCTACGGCTACCAAACCAATCACTCTGACAAACAACCAATAATCAACTCAGGATTAAGACTAAGTTGTCTAGGTCGTCCTAGTGAAATAGAAAACCAACTAGTTAACAGTGTTATAACCAGTGGTTACTATTTCGCGGTCCGGTCTTATGCAAACTCATTGCATAGGATACCCCCACTCGCATGTCTTCCTACACGAACGCGTTGGATCGCGGTGTTTGTATCAAATACAAAGTGGGTTGTATCCATAGTGTCACCAGGATAAGGCACCTAGTCTTATCCTTATACTATAGACCCTTTAGGCTGTTTCTTGAACAATTATCCCATATGTCGCTACATATAGTTCAAGACTCATATTACAGCCTTGGATGTCTAGTTTATTGGATTAGGGTTATCTTTAGGCAAAGACAAATATAAAATAACTGATAACAATTAATGGAAAAATATATCAGTATTATTTCATTAATATCCGGTCAACGGTTACATTCACTATCTACGAGTTTTAGGGCAAAAAACCCAACAAATCTCTCATGAGCAGGAGTCCATAATCAACTCAGGATTAAGACTAAGTTGTCTAGGTCGTCCGAGTGAAATAGAAAACCAACTAGTTAATGGTGTTATAACCAGTGGTTACTATTTCGCGGTCCGGTCTTATGCAAACTCATTGCATAGGATACCCCCACTACCATGTCTCCTAGACGAACGCGTTGGATCATAGCGTTTGTAACAAATACAAAGTGGGTTGTATCCATAGTGTTGCCAGGATAAGGCACCCAGTCTTATCCCTATACTATAGACCCTTTAGGTTGTTTCTTGAACAATGATCCCATATGTCGCTACATATAGTTCAAGACTCATATTACAGCCTAGGATGTCTAATTTATTGGATTAGGGTTGTTTTTAGGCAAATACAAATATAAAATAACTAATAACATTTAATGGAAAAATATATCAATATTATTTCATTAATATCCGGTCAACGGTTACATTCACTATCTACGAGTTTTAGGGCATAAAACCCAACACTTCAGTCGACATCGCATCAACTTGCATGATGGACTTTGGGGGTAGTTAGGAAAGTCATTTGTTCCTCATAGAGTTTGCCTACATCAATAACTATCAAGCGACTATTGACATGGCTCCATATGAGGCTTTGTATGGGAAGAAATGCAGATCACCAGTTAATTGGGATGAGGTTGGTGAAAAGGCCTCGTTAGGGCCAAAGTTGGTACACAAGATGAATGAAGTTGTCCAAAGGATAGGCAAGGATGTAGGTTGCTCAGAGTAGGCAGAAGAGCTACGTAGATGATAGGCACAACGAACTGGAATTCAGTGTTGGCGATCATGTGTTTTTGTGAATGGCGCCAATGAAAGGGGTTCTTTGTTTTGGTAAAAAGAGGAAGTTTAGCCCTAGGTTCATTGAACGGCTTTATGAGATCTTGGAGCGCATCGGTTCTGTTGCTTACCGGTTAGCATTACCAGCGACCTTGTGTGCAGTGCGCGATGTGTTTCACGTGTCAATGTTAAGGAAGTACGTCCATGACCCTTAGCATGTGTTGAATCCAGAACCCTAGTCGCTAAATGAAAATTTGACCTATGAGAAGAAGCCTGTCAAGATCTTGGCTGAGAAGGCGAAAGTTTTGAGGAACAAAACCATTGATTTGTTAAAGGTGTTGTGGAGATATCATAAAGCAGAAGAAGCAACCTGGGAAAAGGAAAGTGAGATTAGAGTGAAGCATCCGGAACTCTTCGAACAATAGACTTTCGAGGACAAAATTTCTTAAGGTGGGGAGATTGTGATGCCCTGCGGATTCTAGTGCGATTAATTTTATGAATTAAAGTCAAAACTTGAAACGTAATTCTTGTTTGACTTTTATTACAGAATTGTTAATTAATGGTCGTTATGTTTGGTTAATTTTGAAGTTAAGAGTTATATTTAATTAAATTTTCTTTTGGAGCTCGTTAATTCCTAAGTCATTTTTTAGTTTGGAGAGTGGTTAAGGATTTTAAAATTTATGTTGAATGTAGGGAGGGAGTTGGAGAATTACTATTTTTGAGATATCGATTCCTAGGTTCTAATTTATTAAAAGAGGAGGGGGGGGGAGGGGGAGGGGGGAGAAACCCACAAACTCTCTCATCTCTTCCTATCTCACGCATGCAAAGCTCCACTCACATTTTTGCACTGCCGCCCCTTCCCTTCCCGTCGTGTAGCCGAGTGATGACCGCAAAGTGCACAGGCCGCGAGTAATAATGAAACAGAAGTATTCTGAGTATCGAATCCTCAGGGAAATTGAATTAAGTCCATTAATTACCAAGAACCATCATGTTTAATTTTATTTAGAAGCTCAACTTTTAAGAAATAAAGAACTAACAAGAAACTAAAGAAATCATGTAATTAAATGGAAATATCCTATTAAGGGATTTGACCTAGGGTGTTATCTAGCTTTATGGATTTGTAGCTCAAGTAATTGGATGAATGTTACTGCAATTCTTCAATGCCATAAATCTAGAAGTAATTTTAAGTGAAATTCTCTTTCAAGCTCCTCCACATCTCATACTAACATAACTAATTCATGTGTCCATTTACTTAATTAATCATAGTATGACATTAAGCAACTTCATTATCAATTTCTAACAATTGTCTTTCACTGTCATGTTCCAAGCAATCGTTAGCCATGCAATTTGGATCTAATCTAATTTCTCTCTGTCGAGTATCAATTTAGACCAACACATCAATTAATCTGTGATCAAGAGATTAAAAGCATTAAGCATGAATTGCATAGATGAAATGTGAAGAACTTCGTTACAATATCCAAGGAATTAAGCTACATTATTCACTTAGCTAGAATAACGACCCTAGGTCTCAAGATCTACTCACAAATGGAAATAATTTTACCAAAGTGATCTTGATCCATAGGCCTAACTCAAACTATAATAAGGAATTACAAAGAAATAAGGAAGAAATAACCGATAAGTTGATCCCAAGCTCCCGTCACGATCATCTTGAATCCCGAGCCTTGGAATCTCGCTCAATTCCACCTTTTTCTTCACAACTCTACTCTCTTTTTCTCTCTTTTGAGCTAGGGGAGAACTCCCCAAAAAATGGGATGATTTGAACCATTGGAAAAGGGGTTATTTATAAGAGTAGGGGCGGACCTTTTCTTGCTGAACAAGTCGACAACGTCGCGACGCTGTGACGTCATACCTTTCTTGCTGAAGAAGTTGGTGCAGCGTCGCGATGCTACACAGACAGCGTCGCGACACTGTCGTGATTCCAGATTTTTTTTCTTCGCTGCTAGCCTAGCGTCGAGATGCTCTAGCTCTAGCGTCGCAACGCTGGGCCTTCTAGGAGCCATCTTCACGGATTTAGCCCACCTTCTTCATTTTTTTTTGGGCTTTTGGGCCTCCACTTCAAATGTTCTCTTTTCTTTTCTTTAATATTGGTCCAAATTCTTCTTTTTACACCCAAAATTGGTAAAATTCTTGGTTTTGCATCTCAAACTCGATTTTCTACAAAATCAACATAAAAAAACATTAAAGCTCACAATTAATGCACAAAACTAGCTAAAAATAATAGGAAAATGATACCATTTCTGCATGCTATCACCGAGCGCCACCACCCTCCCCGTTTCATTGTCAATAGCATAACCCACAGGCTGCCACCCTCTCTCTCTTGCGACTTTTTCTCTCTCCCCTCGTGGCTCTCTCTCCCTCGTGTTCTTGCACTTTCACCATACTTCCTCTTTCTGTTCCCACCGTCAGCGAGCTCTTGAAGCACGAAATGGCATAAGTTCTCTCCCTCTTTCATTTAGTGTTGGGTTAAGTAATTTTGCATTAATCCTTTAATTTTCAACGTTGGTTAGGCTTGATTGGGCTCGATGGTTTACGTGAACCGTCGACGGTTCAATCGTTGACATTTCCTTTAGGTTTTGTGTGTTTAATTAATACCCTTCTTTCATGATTTTTTCTCTTTCTTCCTCTCATGCTATGCATTTACATGAACCGTTAGCATTTCCTTTACATATGTTGATGATTTACCTGATCCGTCTGCATTTCCTTGGTTTTATCAAAAATCGTTGGCAAAACCTATTTCTTCTGAAAAAAATTTAGCGTCAGGAGGAATAACGTCAAAAAGTCCTTTAAGGGTGTGTTCGGCGTTGGTTTTGGAGGAGGTTGAAGTGATTAAAAAAAATCTTAACTGATTTTAGCATTTGGTAAAATAGATTGGATTTCATTATACTCTTGATCCCTCCATCAAATTTTCTCTTAATACTAATAGATTAATGATGTGGCATATACATTTTTTTTATTAAATATATTTTTTTGAATTTTTTAATAAAATAAAATATTAAATATTTTTTATTATTTTTCTTTTTTCTTTTTTCTTCATCTCCTTCTTCATTTCTTATCTTCTTCCTCATCATCCTTCTTCTTCATCTACTTCAACTTAATTCCAGCCTCCACCACCATTGACAGTCGTCTTTTGCCGTCGACTGTCGTTCATCACCGGACTTTTTTTTCCTTCTTTCTCCTTCTTTTCTTCTTCATTCTTCTTTTCTCATTTTTTTTTCTCTTCGTTTTCTTTCTTTTTTTCAAAATCGAAAGGGATTTCATTCCAGATCTAACTAAAACCCACGATGTCGCTGCTCAAACCCACGACGCCCTGAATTTCAATTACCAATTAGAGAAGGCCAAAACCCACGATGCCCTGAATTTCGTTCCATAAAAAAGGCTAAAACCCACGATGCCACTGCTCGGATTACGTTCCAAATCTGGCTTCGTTCCAGTTTGAAAACGCCGCTGAGCTTTTGGGTGGAGACATGTCGTCGAAGAAAAATGTTGCTACTCAAGTTTGTGGTTGCTACTTCAAAAAACCACCAGATCTGGTTCCGTGGGTCGTAATGGAAAGGGGTTTCCCTTCGCAGCTTCGTTCTATATTTGTTCCTCTTCAATTTTCGCCGTCGAAAAACCCATGCAAATCTGTGTCGAAAAACCCACCCACGTAGATTTGCTCCTCTTCAAAATCAAAGACCCACGCAAATCTGCTTTTTTTTTCCTTTTTTTTATAAAAACAATGAAGGAAGAATGGGAGGGAGAAGGAGGGAATAAGAAGAAGAAAAATGGGAGGAGAGGAAGAAGAAGAAAAGAGAATAAAAAGGGACCCAAATTAAACAAAATCCAAACCTAAGGAGTTTGAAAACTCAGCGACCAAAATGAAACCTAACCCAAACCAAACCTAAGAAGCTAAATTGTCGAGTTTGAAAACTCAGCCACCAAAATGAAACCTAACCCAAATCTCAGCGACCAAAAGTGTATTTTTCCCATTTTTATAAAAGTACTTTTTCAACTACGTTGATTTGTAAAATCCAATAATATTGTAGCTTTTCAGTTAGCTTTCCTAAAAATCTAATATGTAACTAACTATTTATCTTCTTTTTTTAGACTTATTCATGTCAATCATTTTTTAATGGATTACTATTTTTATCTTATTATCTAATCTTATACTCAATTGAAATTATTTGTTTTTATTTTTTATTTAAAATGAAAGAATATTTTTTTAATATGTAGCAAATTATATTTCTTAGCAAAATATAAAAACATCCCAGATTAAACATAACATATATGTTTCAAAAAAATAATTATCTTAAAATAAATTTGAAATTATCCTATAGAACTTTGAAATTAAATTCAATATTAAATTTATTTATTGAAAAAATATAGTTAAGTTGCAATAATTTAGAATATTAATTTACCAAACACTTCAACTGTTTTTTTATCTATAAAATTAAAATCTATCAAACACTAATATACTCCATAATACAGGTGATTTACTTAAAAGCACAGTTAACAATAATTAATTTTAGAAGCTACAACAATTCCAAATTAAGTCTGCCTAATTTTTGGCGTGAATCTAAATCAACATAACTAATCCTTTGTTAATTTTCAAAAATTAGCAACTAGAATTCATAAACTTGGACTTTTGCTTCAAAACCTACCTACCCAAAAGTGCTTGATTCTTTATCTAAAATCACTCCTAGGGATAACGGTAGAAATTGCCCATTTAAATGGTGTTTTGAAAAATGTCAACCTTATCTTTTTTTTTTTTTATTAAATAGTCATACGACATTTTGAATTAATAAATATGAATTATCAAGTTATAGAAATACCCTCAAAGGATATATAATTGAAATTCTAAAATTATGGGATAGTTAAATAAAATCAAACAAATTTATTTACAAATCCCTTAAATAAAGGAACAAAAAAATTGAAAATATACAAAATAATTAGAATTACACAATAATGAACTTGATGTGAGAAATTAAATCGGTTATATGAGATGAAAAAACGAAGTTTGATATTTTATAAGCAAAGAAAAGAAATGAGTGGCTGCAGCCTGCAAATGAAGGAAGAAAATGGGTAGCTGCAAACGAAGCATTCAAGTAGTGCAGGCTAAAAGGATCATAAGCTTGAAGACCAATAAATGATGAGTATTTAAGAAAAATGAAGTGTTGATTGCCAAATGGGTTGGGTTGGGTTGTTGTATTTAAGTCGTGCAAAAACTCGTGATAATAAATTTAACAAGAATTGCAGCTTAGCTCAGCGGTAATTGGCATGTACTCTCTGATCTCGACCATGAGGTCAGAAGTTCGAATCCCTCCACCCCAAATGTTGATATGTACTCAAAAAAAAAAATCAACGAATTTGTAGAATGGGAGATGAATAAAGTGAAATAGCCAAGTTTATCACTATTCCCCCATTTGTGAGCCCTGGTCCACTTCCCTCTTTACCAAAAGATCAAGAGTCAAGAAAAATCAATATATCATCTTCCAATTTCTAATTGAATCCAATAACATTCAATTTTTTTCAAAATGTTGGACTATTTCTGATGTGGACTTTTCCTACCGCAAGCGCACGGGTCAAGTAATAATATAGTGAATAGTAAATTCGAATGTCGTCCTCTGGATTGGATTTTTAAGCAAATTGAGTATTGCGCATAATCTTGCCTAATTTTATTTAGGGAACAAAAAGTGATGAAAAGATGATGATGAAACCAAATCAAAGCAAATAAAAGGAATGGAAATTCAATTGGGAAAACTACTTAGGGAATTGATTTCGCCGATGTCGTTTAGGATTGATTTTAAAGAATAAGTTATTATGCACAATGGAATTATGAGCCAAAGACCCTTTAATCACAACTACCTCTCCCGAGTATAATTGATTCTCATGCAAATTAACCCACTTGATATCCCTATCTAAGTTTATTAATAAGCAAGGCAATGAGGTCTTTTAACCAATTCTAAAGTTAATCTAAAACCGTCATGAATTAGACAATAAACTTTATTCATGCAATCTTGAGCAAGTCTAGATCAAATCCCCTCTCCCGAGCTAGATTCGAAACTTAAATCATCCAACTAATGGCCAATTAATTGAAAGCATTAAATCAAGATTGCAAACACAACAACATTGCACAACTTAAACCATAAATCAATCCATAAACTTAATCAACTACATCAATCCCTAAGCTATAAGTTTAGCTACTCATGAATGGAAATACAATCTCAACTAAACATGTGAAAGCCATAAATCTAACTAAAGAAAGAAAAGGGAAAAGAAAACTCAATGTAGGCCGAGTCCCGACGTCCCCGTCACGATCCCCACGAACAATGGGTTGATTTCCAAGTTCCTCCTTTGTTTGCAGCCCCAAAAGCCCTCTATTCTGTCCTCTTTACGGCTCCAAAAGGTCCCCCAAATTGATCTTCTCAAAAACCTAGCCGAAAGGAAGCTTTTATTCTGATTTTTCGTCTTAGCGTCGAGACGCTGTCAAGACAGCGTCGCGACGCTGCCTCTTATACGCGCGTTCTGAATAAGGAAAAACGGAAGCGTCGGGACGCTTCCTATCATAGCGTCTCGACGCTGTAAGCTTTACGCGCCTAATCTGATATGGAATGGGAGCGTCGAGACGCTCAAGAGCTAGCGTCTCGATGCTAGCCTGCTGTTGACCGAGATTTGACTTTTTTCCTTTTTTACTCTTTTCATTCCTTTGCCTCTTTTCACGCCCCGAGCACCCGATTAACTCTAATATGGCATTATAGCTCCAATCCACCATTTCCTACAAAATAAACAATAAAACACAATAAACTGGCCCAAACATCATAAAAGACTAGCTAAATTAAATCAGTAAAGATAGCTAGCTATGCTCGCTATCAATTTCCACTACCAACTACATGTGAAATTAAACCCAAATTAACTTTAAAAAAAAATGAGAAACCCACAAACTATAAATAGCAAATCTTTTTAATCCAAGTCTTTTCAATGCTGTCAACATCATCTTTAATAGGTTCAAGATCAAACTACAAATTTATAAAATAAGTTTTAACCCACAAAGAAGCTAACAAAATAAATATACATCATTTGTGCCCACAACAATAATCTAGTCTTTCAAATAATGTTTTCTAAAGCTTTGAAAAGATTATTAATGGAGGACTTAGGAGAGAAATTTTCAACATTTTTAGATTTTATTTTCGGGAGAGGAGTTCATACAAAATAGAGGAAATTTGAGGTTTAAACACATTTCAAATTTGGGATAAGTTTGGGCCATTAAATCAAAGGTAAAAAAAATGGTAGATGGAGAATTATTGGGGAAATAAATACAAAAATGAATTACAAACAAGCTTAAGGGTTAAAAACAAAAGTTGTCTCACACGTCGTCACCCCATAACATTTTTCTTCTCAATTTTCTTTTAGCCATACTTCCTTATTTGACTTCCGATTTAAGTGATCAAAATGCATTAGAAACATTTTTTCAAGTGTTACACTGTTAGTAAATTAAAGTTTTGTTGTTGATGTCAAAATTTGGCCAAGGGACTAACCTGACCTTCTCGTGACATCAACGGTAAATTTATTTAAATGGGGGAGACGTGGCCTGCAAAGCAACTGCAAAACAAGAGAAAACTAAGCACCGGTGTGGTGGTTGCCACACCGTCTCCGATGCTTAAGTCAGTTGGGAAATCATAAGCGAAGCAAATAAAGTCATAATATGGAGGAAGAAAATAGATACCAAGTGGAGTCCCCCTAACTTGGGGTGAACCTCTTCTATTTATAGCTGAAATTAGGGTTTTCCGCTCCTTTTAGGAGAGTGAGTAGCCCTAGAGATTGATTTAGGGCCATTGGGTCTCCGTGGGCTTGTTTCCCTGACTTTCTTAGAGTTAGGTCCAAATTTACCCATAACATTAAGCCCCCACTCTTGAATTGGGATTCAGGGGTGGCCAGTTGATATAAGTCTTGCCCAATTTAAGAGTATAATAAGAGTATAATTTTCTCCCTGTGCCAATTTGTTATCTTGCAAAAAGACTCTTCTGGCCTTTTATCATTCGTTATGCTTGTATGAAATATCTTAGGTCTTGGTCTCAACACACCATGAAGCCTTACAGCCCCCGCTCCTTCCTCTGTCGCCACGGGGCACGCCCTAGGAGTATAGGCATTGCTACTCCTACAAGGACTTTTCGATAAGTAGATGCCACGGGGCACGCCCTAGGAGTATAGGCATTGCCACTCCTATAAGGACTTTTCGATAAGTAGACGCCACGGGGCACGCCCTAGGAGTATAGGAATTGCCACTCCTACAAGGACTTTTTGATAAGTAGACACCATGGGGCACGCCCTAGGAGTATAGGCATTGCCACTCCTACAAGGACTTTTTGATAAGTAGACGCCACGGGCACGCCCTAGGAGTATAGGCATTGCCACTCCTACAAGGACTTTTCGATAAGTAGACGCCACGAGGCACGCCCTAGGAGTATAGGCATTGCCACTCCTACAAGGACTTTTCGATAAGTAGACGCCACGGGGCACGCCCTAGGAGTATAGGCATTGCCACTCCTACAAGGACTTTTCGATAAGTAGACGCCATGGGGCACGCCCTAGGAGTATAGGCATTGCCACTCCTACAAGGACTTTTCGATAAGTAGACGCCACGGGGCACGCCCTAGGAGTATAGGCATTGCCACTCCTACAAGGACTTTTGGATAAGTAGACGCCACGGGGCACGCCCTAGGAGTATAGGCATTGCCACTCCTACAAGGACTTTTGGATAAGTAGACGCCACGGGGCACGCCCTAGGAGTATAGGCATTGCCACTCCTATAAGGACTTTTCGATAAGTAGATGCCACGGGGCTCGCCCTAGGAGTCTAGGCATTGCCACTCCTATAAGGACTTTTGGCCCAACTTCTCGAATCTTTATTTAATCTTGAAATATGGCCAATTGGTCTATTGAATAAATGACCAAAATGATAGATACATCAAATCTACAATTTTTAAATTAGATAGATCCAATATAAAATATGAATTATCAGCAAAATATATTCAACAAAATATCTAATTGAAATTATAAATTAGAGAGCAGATCAAATCAAATCATATATGCACAAATACAAGTTTAAATCTACAATTTTTGGATATAGATAATTTATCCAAACACAAATCAACTTAATTTAAATCACTTCTAATATTATGCATTTAAAAACTACATGAATTTATCAGAATCCATTTTTTTCAAATCAGTCTTAATATCGCTGAAGCAATCGTATTATCAATTCTAATAATTTTTCAACTCAATTCAATTTGAGTTTTAATAGCATATAAATAAAAATCAGCTAAAATTTTAACACGAATCAACAGAATATAGCATGAAATTGAAATCATTAGAACTCATTTACTCCTTATTTTGCTAAGCAGAAATTGGTTGGAGCATGGTGGCTTAAACACATCTGAAGTATTCGATTATTTTTCTAATTGTTATGATGATGGAGAGCCAATCAACGTAAATAATAATAATAACAACATTGATAAAACTTTGATCCTATAAATAAACTGATCTGGATTCAAAGGGCATCAATAGATAATATATTTTTCTTTCAAAAAGAAAAGGGTTAAATTAAGACTTAAGATTTAATAATCTTACTGAGGTTGGTGGACGTGAGGAGGCCAATGTGGTTGAAACCGCAGTTGAATTCATGGCTATCGATGGATTGAATGGAAGCGTTCATGGCTTACGATGCATGGGACCGCACTGTATTCAGATCGTAGCAAGCCCCACAGTCCACTCCACTGCTACACATGTAGTCAATATTCTTCTGCAACGCTTCATTTGAAGCTGAGCGTCCGTCTTCGACACGCACCACGTCGGAATATATCACCATTCTCATGAAAGAATGTGTTGACGGTGGTGGATGAAACCCTTGTATGAATGGCAACGATGCTGCAACTGATAATGGAGGAGGCGGCTGCGACAAAAACCCATGGCGGACAAACCCGGAAGACTAAAAAATAATTTTGCAAATCATTGTTTCCTGCCGAGTATCACTCTCCTCTTGCCGCCATTTTCATCTTCTTCCTCCCTTTGTTTGGATTAGTTCCAACAAGCTTTCTTGCTCTAAGAAATCGTCTTCCCCACAGACGGCGCGATGCCAAAATTTGGCCAAGGGACTAACCTGACCTTCTCGTGACATCAACGGTTGGGGAAGACGTGGCCTGCAAAGCAACTGCAAAACAAGAGAAAACTAAGCACTGGTGTGGTGGTTGCCACACCGTCTCCGATGCTTAAGTCAGTTGGGAGAAAACTAAGCACTGGTGTGGTGGTTGCCACACCGTCTCCGATGCTTAAGTCAGTTGGGAGATCATAAGCGAAGCAAATAAAGTCATAATATGGAGGAAGAAAATAGATACCAAGTGGAGTCCCCCTGACTTGGGGTGAACCTCTTCTATTTATAGCTGAAATTAGGGTTTTCCCCTCCTTTTAGGAGAGTGAGTAGCCCTAAAGATTGATTTAGGCCCATTGGGCCTCCGTGGGCTTGTTTCTCGACTTTCTTAGAGTTAGGTCCAAATTTATCCATAACATTTGTTATTATCAAAACGTATGATATAATTGGAGATCATAAAACTGACCTATTTCAATCCTTGAAACTCCTCTCGTGTGGGTGAGAACCAAATTGATGAACCTTTTTTTCTCCTAAGTTAAAAAGAAAGCTCGGTGCACTATACACAAATGTATCTTTTAGTTTTTCACTTATGTAAATACCGATTGGACTTGATTGTTTTAAAATTTTAAAAATATAAATAAAAAAGTAAATAAAAAACAAAAACAAACCTAGGATTAATTGAAAAAATAATTTTGATTGAACTTTGGATAAATTTAAAATGGATTGATTTGAAATTAGTTTTGAAACTAAAGTGATTCTAAAAGCCATATTGAAATGAAAAAAAAAATGGACTTAGATTTTTAATTGCTAAACTCAATAAGGATGGAATTTTTGAAATCACAATTAAAATTTGACATAGAAAAGGACAGTTTTAACCAAAATAATCACCTTTTTTTTTTTTAATTTCTGGTTAAAAGTAAATTGAATTTTAAAATTATAATTTAGGAAATCTAAATTTAAATTAAATTTAAATCTTTCAAAAAGATTTACAAAATCCCAACAAGATTCACGGCTTAAGCCACTCTAGAAAGGCAGATTAGAGAAGATGGAAAAAACCTGAGAAAAAAAATAGAGGAAGCAAAATCAGAGCAAAATTGAAAGAAAAAAAAAGGGAATTGAAAGATTAAAGCCTAGTAGGGAAGTCTTCAACTACGATTGTCCGATAAACTCCTCAGAGATATACTTCAAAATTGACCCCCTAAAGTTTTTGTTTCTACAGTTTTGGTTTTGGAAAAAATGACTAAAAAAACAAAAAAAAAAAGACCTCATACAACAATCGGAAAGGCCCATTTTTAAACAAAATGCGTTTTCCAACACCCTCTAACCAATTAACCTTTATTTTAAATTTCATATAAAGCAAAATATAAATATAACTAAATATTATAATCTTAGCCCCCATCCGCTTGCTTTTGCCAAATTTCCCAATCCCCATCCCGTTTTTTTCCCGGTGCATGTGTATTCTGCTAATTTTTTCGGTCAAATTTTGCTCATTCTCGATGCTGAATCCGGCCGGGATTCATTGATACCAAACCAAGAAATTTGTTGAAAATGATTTTCTTTTGAAGAAACCAACACAAACATGACCGAAAACACAGAAAATGTACACCTAATACATAAAATAGCCAAAATAATTTATGGACAAGCGAGTGTTGATATGCCTTGAATCTGATATGAAGCGCTCCGAACGACCCAGTACGGGGGTCTCGCCCCCTAAGCTAAATTATGTATAGGGATTAGATATGATATTTCCGTTTTGGGCTTTTATTTGGGCCTATTATGTTAGGGTTAAGAGTGGTGCCATATATAAACCCTCTTAACCTATTTTTTGCCCTAATCTCTGTATTCTGAATACTCCTCACATAATAAGATCGTTCTCTCCCTTTGCCCGTGGACGTAGCTAACACACCGTTAGTGAACCACGTATATTTGTGTGTTGTTTCTCTTCGCCCTTTCGTTCTTGTTACGTTGTTACTGTTTTCGTCATAACAAGTGGTATCAGAGCCTCGGTTCGTGTTTTTCCGCAACAGTTTTTCAGCGTACAAGGATGTCAGCTATGAACGTGAAGATCGACAAATTCACCGGGAGGAACAGTTTTGGTCTGTGGCAGATCAAGATGCGGTCTCTGCTGAAGCAGCAGGGATTATGGGCGCCGCTGTCTGGTACGAAGAAGGCGGACGTCGATGAAGAAGAATGGAAAACCTTGGAGGAGAAGGCCCATTCCACGATTATGTTATGTCTGGTCGATGACGTCATCATCGAGGTCGCGAATGTGGATACTGCCGCTGGGCTCTGGTCTAAGCTCGAGAGCCTCTACATGACGAAGTCTTTGACTAAAAAGTTGCTCTTGAAGCAACGTCTGTTCAGTTTGCGAATGCAGGAAGGTACGCCCCTTAGAGATCACATAGACCAGTTGAACTCTATTCTGTTAGATCTACGTAATCTTGAGGTTAAGGTAGATGATGAGGATGCTGCTTTGTTTTTGTTAGTATCTTTGCCGTTGTCGTATGAGAATTTTGTAGATTCTTTTATTAGTGGTAAAGATAAGTTGTCTCTAGAAGAAGTAAAAACTGCCCTTCTGACTAGAGAAGTTCGTCATAAAGTAGCAAGTTCGGTTACAGAAAATCAGGCATCTGGGTTGGTTGCTTCGAGTAGTAAGGGACATAGGAAATCTGGTAGAAAGAAGTCTAATGGTAAGAATTCGAAGCCTAATGAAGCTAATCCTAGAGTGAATGACATCTGTAATTACTGTAAAGAAAAGGGGCATTGGAAATATGACTGTAAAAGGAAGGGTAATATGTATAAAAAGAAGGAAGGTTCTGCCGTTGTGGCAGAAGCTAATACTGATTCAGATGATGACTTAGCCCTAGCTGTAAATGAAGAACCGTGTCTTAAAGATCTGTGGGTTCTTGATTCTGGGGCGTCGTATCATATGTGTCCAAATAGAGAGTGGTTTTCGACTTATCAGCAGGTAGATGGTGGTAATGTCACTATGGCTAACAACGATGTCTGTAAGGTAGTTGGGATAGGCTCAGTCAGGATACGGACACATGATGGTTTTTTCTGCACTTTGGATGAGGTTAGACATGTTCCACTAATGACCAAGAGTCTGATATCTTTGAGTGTTTTAGACAGTAAGGGTTTCAGTTTCAGAGGTGAAGGTGGAGTTACTCATGTCTGTAAGGGTTCCAAGGTGGTTCTGAAAGGTGTCAAGCGTGGAACTCTGTATTATCTGGCAGGTTCTACGCTGACTGGTTTTGCTGCTGTTGCATCCTCTACAGTTCGCAGAGATGATATGACTAAGTTGTGGCATATGAGACTTGGTCATATGAGTGAAAGAGGGATGCAAATTTTGTCAAAGAGAGATCTTCTTTGTGGGCACAAGGTGCAAGATCTGGAATTTTGTGAGCATTGTGTGTTTGGAAAGCTTCATCGCAGTAAGTTTCCAAAGGGTGTTCACCGTACGAAGGGAACACTTGATTACGTTCACTTTGATTGTTGGGGTCCTTCTCAAGTTGAATCTATTGGAGGTAGTAGATATTTTCTGTCTATCATTGATGACTACTCAAGAATGACTTGGGTTTTTATGATGAAGCACAAAAGTGAAGCCTTCAAGAATTTCAAGCAGTGGAAGACCTTAGTAGAAAATCAAACTGGGAAGAAGATCAAAAGACTACGAACTGATAATGGTCTGGAATTCTGTGGGTCTGAGTTCAATGAGTTTTGCAAGAATGAGGAGATTGCCCGTCATCGCACCGTTAGAGATACGCCACAACAAAACGGGGTGGCAGAACGAATGAATCAGACACTTCTTGAGAGAGCAAGATGCATGCTTTCTAATGCTGGGTTACCTAGAAGGTTTTGGGCAGAAGCAGTAAGCACAGCGTGTTATTTGATTAATCGAGGACCTCATACAGGTATTGATTGCAAAACACCTTATGAGGTGTGGTCTGGTAAGCCTGCAGATTACTCTTTGCTGAGAGTTTTTGGTTGTTCAGTTTATTATCATGTGAATGAGGGTAAATTAGAACCTAGAGCTAAAAGAGGTATATTTGTGGGATTTGGTGATGGGGTCAAAGGTTATAGGATCTGGTCACCTTCTGAAAATAGAGTTATACTTAGTAGAAATGTTGTGTTTGATGAAAATTCTATGTTTAACTCTGTTGTGAAGCCCGCTGTTGCAGAAGAAAGTAGTGATGTTGATAAACAGGTGGAGCTGCAATTCACTTCTGGTCAGGATGAATTACAGCACCAAGGTGGAGAAGATCAACATGCTGCTATAGAAACTGCTATAGAAACTGATGTGCCAGTTGTTGATACAGGTACAAGAATAGATGAGCCAGAGTCTTCTAGTTCAGAAACAGCACGTCAGCCAAGTATAGCTCTTGATAGAGCTAGGAGAGTTGGCATTCGACCCCCACAGAGGTATGGTTTTGAGGATATGATTGCTTATGCACTACAGGTTGCTGAAGAGGTGGATCCCCATGAGCCGTCCACCTATAGAGAAGCTGTTTCGAGTAGTGAGTCTGCTCAATGGCTTGCTGCAATGGGAGATGAGATTGAGTCACTTGATAAAAATCAGACTTGGGAGCTAGTCAGACGACCTAAGGAAAGAAAGATTGTTACTTGCAAATGGGTCTTTAAGAAAAAGGAAGGAACCTCACCTACAGAGGGTATTAAGTTTAAAGCTCGAGTTGTTGCAAGAGGGTTTACACAGAGAGAAGGAGTTGACTACAATGAAATATTTTCACCAGTGGTCAGACATACTTCCATCAGGGTGCTTCTAGCCATGGTTGCACATCAGAATTTAGAACTTGAGCAACTAGATGTGAAGACAGCTTTCTTACATGGAGAGTTGGAAGAGGAGATTTATATGACCCAACCAGAGGGGTTTCAGTGTCCTGGTAAGGAAGACTATGTTTGCAAGTTGAAGAAGTCTTTATATGGGCTCAAGCAGTCTCCACGACAGTGGTATAAAAGGTTTGACAGTTATATGATTGAGTTAGGCTACAACAGAAGTCTGTATGATTGTTGTGTGTATCACAACGAGCTTGGTGATGGATTGAAGATTTATCTGGTTTTGTATGTAGATGACATGTTGATAGCTGCTAAGTCCAAGTCTGATATTCTGAAGTTGAAAGATCTTTTCAGTGCTGAATTTGAGATGAAAGATTTGGGTGCTGCTCATAAAATTTTGGGTATGGAGATTTATAGGGAAAGAGATAAAAAGAAGCTTTTCTTGTCACAGAAAGGATATATTCAGAAGATATTGTCCAGATTTGGGATGTCTTCAGCTAAGCCTATAGATACTCCTAGTGCTGCAAGTGTTCGTTTGTCTTCTGTACTTGCATCACAATCTGAAGCTGAGAAGGAATACATGTCTCGAGTCCCATATGCTAGTGCAGTAGGAAGTTTGATGTATGCTATGGTATGCACTAGGCCTGATCTTGCACATGATGTGAGTGTTGTCAGTAGGTTCATGGGGCAACCTAGAAAGGAACATTGGCAAGCTGTGAAGAGGATTTTTCGTTACCTTAGAGGTACATCTGATATAGGTCTCGTTTATGGAAGTGATACAGAATGTTTAGTGACTGGTTATTCTGATTCTGACTATGCTGGAGATGTTGACAGTATAAGGTCCATGACTGGTTATGTGTTTACCCTTGGTGGTTCTGTTGTTAGTTGGAAGGCAACCCTACAGCCTACAGTTACTTTGTCTACTACTGAGGCTGAGTATATGGCACTAACAGAAGCTGCTAAAGAAGCAATATGGTTGAAAGGACTAGTTGGTGACCTTGGTCTTCATCATGATCAGGCTATTGTGTATTGTGATAGTTTGAGTGCAATATGCTTAGCCAAGGATCAAGTTCATCATGAGAGGACTAAACATATAGATGTTAGATATCATTTCCTGAGAAATGAGAAGAGGATTAAGGTGATGAAAGTTGGGACAGTTGATAACCCCGCTGATATGTTCACCAAGCCAGTCCCAAGTGGCAAGTTCCAACATTGTTTGGACTTGCTAAATGTTCTGAATTGCTAAGTGGTCCCTATGGGACCTTATGAAGCAGAGGGAGAATCTGGTGGTTTTTAAGTTGCATCTGGTACTTTTTCTTTGGGTACATCTGGTTCATCTGTTATGTGTGAGAGAGTTCAAGTCAAGGTGGAGATTTGTCGATATGCCTTGAATCTGATATGAAGCACTCCGAACGACCCAGTACGGGGGTCTCGCCCCCTAAGCTAAATTATGTATAGGGATTAGATATGATATTTCCGTTTTGGACTTTTATTTGGGCCTATTATGTTAGGGTTAAGAGTGGTGCCATATATAAACCCTCTTAACCTATTTTTTGCCCTAATCTCTGTATTCTGAATACTCCTCACATAATAAGATCGTTCTCTCCCTCTGCCCGTGGACGTAGCTAACACACCGTTAGTGAACCACGTATATTTGTGTGTTGTTTCTCTTCGCCCTTTCGTTCTTATTACGTTGTTACTGTTTTCGTCATAACAACGAGATTTAAGTGAGTTAAAAAAAATAGAAAAAACCTCATTTCAAACCTAAACCGTTGTAAACTTCCATTGATTTTATGCAGATTCAGAACTTGAGAGCTTGTGAATCAAGAATGAAAATGGGAAAGAAAGAATACGACCAAAAGTTTGCCCTTTTTTAACCTTCACCTTTCATTAACAGAGAGTATAATGTTTATTTCAATCCATGGTAGGCCAAAGAAACAAGAAATTTGAAAACGGGTCTTCTTTCTAAACTAAAAACTTGAAAAACTCAAAACTTCAAATTTCCCATTCAACACACCCAAATTCCACATCTTCTCCCTTGAACCCACAACAAATTCTCACAAGTTCAATTGACCCACCAGTTCTACATTTTTTTAATAAGGTACGTTAGATGTTGATTATTCTATCTTTTTTGTTTCAAAAATCAAATAGAATGTTGATAAACAGTTGTGGAACTCAAAATCTGTGTCAATCCCAATTCAATCCCAATTCAATCCCGACCAGACAGCATGAAAATCCTAACTGAACACACTATTTTTCTCGACCGTATTTTTTTTCGACCGAACACACATTTTCCTGATCGAGATTTACATTTTTTTTAAAAAAAAAAAACTATATTTGAAATTCCCGTGATTGCCTACATTTGTTTATATAAATTTATTTTTCTATTTTTGCAGATGCCTCGTGTTTGGATCTGTTTTGATGGTGTGTGGAAGAAGAGTGTAAAGGAGTACGATGGTGGAGAGATGAGGGGCTTAGATGTAGATGTGAAGTCTATGTTTGGAGTGCAAAGTTGTTAAGTCTGGAGTTAGGAAGTCAGTGTTTGGAAGCAGAATTGTGAAGTCTGAGTTTATGTTAACTGTTTTTTTTTTTTTTAAATTATGCAATTTTTTAGAATTGAATTAATAAAAATCATTTTCCATCAAAGTAAATTTGAAAATTTAAGCATGTTTTACCATTTTCCTTTCAAGTCACAATTTTGATTAAAATGAACAAAAAAAATTGTGTTAAAAAAATTCTTTTAGCACAAATTTATAAATGTTGCAATATGAAGAAATCACAACCACATCTTATCAAACATGTTGAAGAATGAGTTTAGAAGTGTTTAGCCCAAAATTGCAACAATTTAGAGAAGGTTTTGCTAATTAACATTTTCACAATCCAGATTTTTTTTTTTTAAATCCTTTCATGTATACCATGAGGCAAGAAGAGAATCCAACTTACAATGACTGACTGACCCTTTTATAATTAACAAAAAAAAAAAAGAAAACTTTAAACATAAAATAATAATAAATAATTAATAATTAAAAAGTTAGAAAAAAAAACCAAAAAAAAAATAGAAGGAAAAAAAAAAACCATGAGGAGTCACTGGTATTTGGCATGATATTGAAGAATCCGTGGATTTCAAGTACAAATTTTAAAAAATAAAATAAAATAAAATCCTCCCTCCCTCTCTCTCATCTCCCCCATTTCGAAAAAAAAACAATTTCTCTCTCTCCCATTTCGAAAAAAAACCCAATCTCACTCTCTCCTCTGGTTTTCTTCACACCACCAATCTCTCCCTCTCTTCTTGTCGGTTGCCGCCGCCACCGTTGCTTTCTTCTTCATCGTCGACAGCCACCACCACTCTTCCCATTTTCTTCTTCCTCAATAAACTCTCCCCAACCCCTCCCATCTTCCTCTTCCTCAACAAATCCTCCCCCACCCCCATTTCTACCATTCCTTTTCTTCTTCTTCGTCGTCGCCTCCGCCCCCATTTTTGCCGCCTAGAACACAAAAAAAAACCCACCTAACAGAAAACTAGAAAACTCATCCCCTTCTCTGCTTCAAAACCGAATCTGGAAAAAAAAAACAAAACAAAACCCACTCCACCTAAATCTTAAGACGCCGACAAGAGGATGGAGACAAAAAATGAGAGAAACAGAGAGGGAGAGAGACGCGAAAACCAGAGAGAAAGAGGTGGGGAGAGAACCGACTTCAACAGTAAAACACTGTTGAAGTCAGGTGTTTTGAAGAAGAAAATCCTGAGTTGTGAAATTGACGACCCAAACGCAGACTTGGGGGGGTTTGTGAAGTCTGGGCTTTGGAAATTGGCAGCCCAAACACCCGACTAAATATATATATATATTTCGACATCAATATCAATATTTTCATTTTTCATTTTAATTTGATCCATATAGTTTTATCGGTTAAATTATCAAAAATACCCCTCGACTTTAGGGTTTGTTTCAATTATACCCCTGGACTTTCAAAAGTTTCAATTATGCCCTTGAAGTTTCAAATTTGTTTCAAAACTACCCTTTAAGGCTTTTTTTTGTTAAATTCATGGATGTAAAATGACGTGTTTGCATATATATTGTTGCTTATGTGAATAGATTTGAACACATACGTGGAAAAAACGATAAAAACACATGCAAACGCATCAATTTTTGTCGATAAATTTAACGGAAAATGTCTCCAAGGGTAGTTTTGAAACAAATTTGAAACTTTAAGGGCATAATTGAAACTTTTGAAAGTCCAGGGGTATAATTGAAACAAACCCTAAAGTCGAGGGGTATTTTTGATAATTTAACCTAGTTTTATCACATCTTTGAATTGACTAAATGTTCATAATTTTTTATGCAACACGTTTGCTTTGCATACTCAATATCATCCCAAGAAAACAGTCCAATTAAAAAAATAAGAAAAATATATTTTGCATCTTTGAAGTTAGAGTTTGATGTTTATTTTGATCCTTGGAGAAGGTAGGAAGGGAAAAAACCAAAAAACAAAACAAGGTTCAAAAAATGGTTTTAAATAGTCCTTGAACAATTGGACAATAGAAAATAGTCCTTGAACTATTAGGCAACTAATAGAGAGATGAATTTGCTGACATGAATTTGTTTAATGAGTTTGACAAATTATTCTAAACTTTTTGGCTTAGCTGGCATTTTCCTCCCCATTTGACCCTTTCTTCCTCTATACCCAAGAATTAAAAATGTCTATTTTGGAAACCTCATGAACCAAAAAGTGTATTTTGAAGGGAAAAAAAAAACATTTGATAATGCCTTGTCATTTGGAAGTTTTAACAAAATCACCAAAATTGACCAACCAAATTAAAACAAATGACAAACCAAAATGATTAAAATAAATTTTACCTGACTTATAACTTTGATGTTCAAGGAACTTGAAAAACACCACATCCCTCGCCTTCCATCAAACATGGCTGTCTCCATTTGATGTTTGACGGTGTACCTAATTAATCCAATCATCACCCCAACCAGAATTCCACAAAAGATTGTTATCTCCTCAGTTTAGTAATTAGCATTAGACCTGTGGCCTTACCCTGAAACTACAAATCATTCTACTTCCACTCTTAACTACAACTGATTCAGAAAGGGGCATTTTACATTGCAAAATTATAAATTACAAAGATGAGAATGAACATATCAATCATCCTGGTCACCTACATGAATTTCATTTTTCCCCCCTCGTGAGGGCCTCCTTGGCTTCTAAGAGATACTAATAATACATTACATACGAATGCCTTGCATTCATGTTAACAGAACAGAAAAATGAATCATTCAGTTGGTTGTTTACCTTAGCGAAAGAATCCTGAAGAATCGCTAGGAGCCAAGCCTGATGAATGGTATCTAAGCCAGTTCAAAGCTTCCTTTGAAGAACATGAGCATCTTCTATGAACAGAAGTCAAATCACTTTTGGGAAGCAAGCACTGCATACAACACCTAGATCTTCTGCTTCAGAACCTGGCGCAACTGGACCTTATGGCTTTCCATCCTTGCCTCCAGGAGCTTTGCCTTTAAACTACCCTTGATCGTGTTGCGAGGGATGCATCCTTTCTTCCCTCTCGTCGCGTGAGCGTTGCCCGAGTCAGGAGAGCTCCACTGTCCTGCTAATTCTGGAGGACTAATTCCACTTCTCACTGAACCCCCATCTGCAGATAAGATACTTGCACTTGATAATCTTCCATTTGAGAGCCTGCCATTTATGCCCTCAAGTGAGATTAGTTTGTATCCTTCATTGTTCGAGCATGATTTCCAAAGCCGTGCAATGGATGATATCTTCTTTAATTGCTTTGATGGAACCGAGCAGACTTCGCTGATTTCCGTAACAGGTGAGTCTCCACCTCCATTTCCTTCCCATTCAGTCCCGCTCACTGAAGCATTACTCTCTCGATTATTCTTTTTGACAGATGCAATACTCTCTTCTGGGGAATTGCTTGAGCCCTGATCCTCCAGATGACTCACAGTTTCCCACCCACTCTCATCTTCTTCTATATCACCGTTATGAGCAATAAATGAATTCGTATGTCTCTGGATGCCTATCCTCTCAGTCGCATTAGCTTCAAGACATGCAGTCTGGACTTTAGAAGCATGACTAGCTGGGCTGTAAGCAACGCATTGTCCAATGTCCCTATCATTTGATTCTCCAAAATTGACATCTTCAAACACAGAGAAGATATCATCTGGGTTTGAAGGTTCATAAACAAACTCTGTGACATCTTGAATATTTACAGAAGCAGCAACCTCCCTAAGTAGCAAAGCTTTTTTCATCTCTGATACATCTGGTGGGGTTGCACTTCTCAACCTTAAGAAGTCTTCAAGATCTGCTACTAGATTACGCATCTGTGAGTATTTCTCTTCAAGTGCCACCTTGGCATCAACCAGCTTCATTTGAACACGTTCCTCACGCCAGACCTCAGCCATCTGTAACATTCTCCGTTCTTCGTCCACTTCCTCTCTCAATTTCATGGATTCTCTCTTCAAAGATTCTATTCTTGCTTTGTCATCACCAATTTCCTTTGCAAGTTCATCACATACTTCCTCAACCAAGGATCTTTCCTTCCTTTCTTTTTCATAGTCTTGCATAAACCGCTTAACAGATAGCTTAGCATCGGCCAACTCATTAACCAATTTTGAATTAATCATCTCCACCCTTTGTCGGGCTTTCTTTTCTCTGTTCAACTCAGCCTTTATATCGTCAATAAATGCCCTTACTTTCTCATGCTCTCTGCTCCGCCATAAAGCTTTTTCTTCACCAACTTTTCTCAAGAAGTATTCAAGCTTCTTTTTTGAAGCATTACGCTCAGCTTCAAGTTCCTCAATCCGCATGTGGGCCTGTTCTAGGTCAGCTTCAAGCTCCGACAGGGCTGAAACAGCACCTTGTTGATCAAGAAGCCTCATTTGGTTGTAAATCTGACGTGCCTCAACTGGTGTTTTCAAGCATGCAGGTTCCCACTTTGTTGCCCCCTCCATTGCTGAGTTTGAATATCGAAATGAGGGCTCAAACTGGAAGAGCAAACCAACAATTTATGGAACATGGTTATAAAGTTATGAAGACATGAAGAGAGTACGTAGAATATCATATCTATTAGCATTGTTATTGTGATAAGAACATCTTATATATTATTAGTTACTAATAAATTTCATTCATCCTTACTAAAATTTAAAGAATGTGACCATGCAAATGACATATATAGATTTATAATAAAGTAGAAAGATATCTACTTGAAAGGGCTATCAGATATCCAGTTTGTTATCTGAAAATCCCAGGCATTGTGCATCTAATTTGTTAACTTCAACTGACAAGATACCTAGTTTCTCTCATGTTATCTGAAAATGAAATATTTATATTCCAATTAAGTGTATAACAAAGTGTCAAACCTTGCACAATAGTCCATTTCTCGAATCAGAGACAGAACGAGGACTATGTAATAGATCATTCACTTCAGAATTAAATGCTATCTTATCTTCAGGATGGAGAGCTGGAGCGCCAAAATGACCAATGCCAGGCTGAAAGCAAAAGTTTCAAGAAAAATAAACAAATATAGTTGAGGCCTAAAGTCTCAAGAACTAAATCATTCAAGTTTGATATGTTCAACAACAAGGTCAATGAGGACCACATATCCAACCATTTGCAGCAAACAATAAATATTTATCCTAAGCAACTAATCCAAAGTTAGATAAAATATGTGATTGACATAAATGCATGCATTCACAGTATCTGGTGTGTGATGATTAAGCTGTTAATTCCTAGACTTGACATTGTTTCAAGCAGCACGAATAGTTTAACAGACTTAGTTGGGGTTTCCAACTTTAATTTAGATGGAAGCCAAAGACCGCATACAATTTCCACGTGTATCAGAGGATTCAAGTTTGCATAAAGAGAACATTAGATTCATCCATTTCCATACTAAAAACCCTAGAAGAAGACATGGTGATGGGCATCTCTAACATCAATTCTTAAGAAAAATGCAGGACATTTCATTGACATGATGAAATATCCAGAAGAAGAGGGAAGAAATCCGATCCCACTGTTGTGAGATGTTAGAAGAAAGCTCAAAAATTGCCTCTAGAATTAAATTTTATCCAACCGTGTTCATCTGCATTACTTCTTTACATAATCAACTGTGGAAATAATATCTCCACTCCAATCAATGTTTAGCCGTTACATTTACTATTGGATTGGTAACAGATCAGATGAAAAAAAAAACGTTAAAGAAACAGAAACAGTGAGGGTGAGGATCAAAGTCATATTCAAATTAAAAGCAGCAGCACCATCCCAAACAATCAAACTTCAATTCACTACAGCTTCATCTCCAAAGATTGAATCAAAATTTTCGATTCAAAACCTAAACGAACATCTCAGATCTCCGAAAGAGAGAAAAGCAAGCAAAAGTTACCTGAAACCCTAGGAGATCCTCCTTCCTTCGCAGGCCGCCATTCCTCCCTTCACCAGCGACCGCCTCCTGCAGCTGCAGTCTCCAGATTCCAGCCGCGAGCTTCCTGGCGGAAACGACGACTTTCCTTCCTTTAGTTCCTCTGCAGCGACCTCTCTGGCTGCTCTCCGGAGGCAACTTCTTCTCACCCTCCTCCTCCTCCTCAAACTCCTCCTGAACTCCATTACCTCCACTCTCGGGTTCCTCAATCTTCCACTTGAGCAAGGGCGTCTCCGGGCGGCTCCGCTTCCCAACCGGAGCTACAACTCTTCTGAGTCGGGCAGGACTTCGGATTCTCCGGCGCGTGGTCCGAGTGGAACCCGGGCGGTAGTGAAGATCCAAATCTGGGAGTTGGTTGAGTGTGGCCGGTAATGGCGGCGGAAGCTGAGGCTTGTTCGCGGATACCTTCGTCATCTCCGGGCAGACGCTGCCATTGAAAAAGATGAAGATGGTGATGGTGAGGACTGGCGTTGGATTTGGCGAAGAAAAATGGTGGGGGGAAGGAAGGTTGAGGTTCAGGTTCAGGTTTAGGTAGAGGTCTGACTATTGAGGCTTTGAGAGAAGAAAAAAAGTCTCAGCGGATTTAGTTTGATGATGGTGATGGAGAAAACGACGCCCCTCACATATACGCTCGTACCGTATAATACGGTGTGAGTAACTCATTGTATACGCATCTCTTTTTACACTGTTTTCTTCTGTACAATTGCTCAGTCCCACCGCCGCTGCAGGCCTTTAGCTTAAAATATCACAACTATAATATAATTTTAATATTTGTAAGATCAAAACTAAAACGTCTGGTAACCATTTGATTTTTTAAAATTAAAAACAAAAACTATTTTTTAAAAACTATTTTAAAAAATTGATTTGGTCTTTGAAAACATGGAAAAAAAAAATTTGTTGGAAAATGGGAGATAAAGAGTAAAAAAGTTTAACAAAATTAATAATTTTTTTAAATATATGGATGTTTTGAAAGTACAAATTATTCAGACCTTTAAAATTGATTTCAATTTAGTTGCTATAAGTTTTAGAAGTTTCAATCTAAAAATTGATTTCAATTTAGTTGCTATAAGTTTTAGAAGTTTCAATCTAGTTTCTATAATTTCATTGAATATCTATTTGAATTAATCTTGACCATTTTTTATACGACATGCTAACACTTTTTGTTTTTTTTTTTTTTTTTTGTCACATTGGAAGAAAACATGTTTTGTGTATTCAAACAAAAACATGTCATAAATGAAAATTTTCAACTTTCAAGTTTGACCGTGTCTAAGACATTTTTAAAGATTAAGACAATTGTATAAACCATTTTTTTAAAAAAAAAAATAAATTATAATAACTAAATTGAGATGAAAAGTAAATCATAATTTATAGAGATTTAAGTAGCAATCTCATCTAAAAATTTATGACTTGTTATCTTATAGCTTCTAAAATTAAAATTTTAAATTTTAAAAGTGCATAGTAACATAAAAGTTGTACTAAAAATAAAAAAATAATAATAATAAAAAAAAAAAAAAAAAAAAAAAAAAAAAAAAGTTGATGTGTGAAGTTGAGTTGACCTGGTCACCTCAGTTTTCGTATTATATGCTAAAGTAAAAATATGATATTTTAGTTTTTTTGGTTAGTATTTAATAAAAAAAATGATTTCAAGAAATAAATGGAATTAAAAAACTAATGTCTTGATTTGCATTTTAATAATAACTAGTTTGAAACTACGTACGTTGCACGTGTTATAATACGTTTTAAAGTATAAGTAGTTAATTAGAAAATTTGAATTATGACTTGATAATGTACCAAAAACCAATCCTTAATCTTATCTTTGTAAACTCAATTCTTAATTTTACCAAAGATAAGATTTTTTTTTTTAAGGAAAACCTAAACGTGGGAATGAATATGAGATTTTTTTTAAAAAAAAAAAAAAAAAAAACTAAACGTGGGAATGAAGATGATTTTTTAAAAAAAAAAATCAAAACCTAAACACGGGAATGAAGATGAGATTTTTTTTTTTTTAAAACCAATTCTTAATCTTATCAAATATGATATTTTTTTTTTATTAAAAAAGAAAACCTAAACAGAAAATAGATTTTTTTTTTTTTAAAAAAAAAAAACAATTCTTAATCTTACCCTGAGATGAGATTTTTTTAAAATCAATTCTTAATCTTAGATGAGATTAGATTTTTTGTTTAAACTAATTCTTAAACATGGGAATGATCTATCCGAAGTTGAATAATTATATATTAAATAATTAAAAATGAATGAAAAATAAAAAATTTGAAGATTAAAAAGGAACTAAAAAGGAAATCAAAAGTTTTAAACGCCTTTTAATATAGTATAAAATAGAAAATAATAATAGTAATAATAATAATAATAACAATGTATCATATTTTTTCTAACTTATTTTTGCCAATTCAAACAAATGAAACCAAATCATAATCATACAAATATAAATTTTTGTCAATTTCAACTATGTAGTTAAACTATGTCTATCTATTTCAAAGGACGAAGTAAGTTCAAATTTTCACTTGTAATGTTCTAAAAAGATATATACATTTTTTTTATTCTAAATAAAGATAAATAAATCTTTTCTTAGACATTTTAGATGATTAGATGATTATTAATTTGAGTATTAGAAAGAAAGAATAATAAATTAATTAACTAATGAGACTTAAAAAAAAATTATCTCATTAATAGATATACTTTTTTTATGAAAATAAAAATAATTATTAATTTGGATATTAGAAAGAAAGAATAATAAATTAATTAAATAATGAGACTTTAAAAAAAAATTATCTCATTAATAGATATACTTTTTTATGAAAATAAAAATAATTAATAGAGTAAATTCTCCAGGATGATGACAATTCCTTGAGAATAAAATGATGGAGACAATAATAATGGAGAATGTATAATGCATAATTCATCTTACTCTTATTAATTAGAGAACTTTTCATTAAATGGAGAGAAGACCACAAATTAATAATTTCAAAACTGTAATAAATAAACGAGAATTGTAGGATAGAAATATTTATGAGGGGCCTCCAAGGGACCATAATGACTTAATTTCTTCTTCTTTTTTTCTTTTGTTTTTTTTTTTCTTTTTTCACTCAAGTCATTTTCTGTTTATTCAATATCCAAATAGCTTAAAAACAATGATTTCTTCAATATCCAAATAAACATCAGAAAATCAATAATAGGATAATATACTTTTTTTAACCTATATACTTATTTTTATTAAAATTTAATATTAGGTTTTTAAATTTCAACAAATTAATGGTAAAATTAAGGGAAAAATACACTTTTGGTCCCTGAGGTTTGGGTTAAGTGACACTTGGGTCCCTGAGTTTTCAAACTCAACAAAAATACCCCTGAGGTTTGAGATAAGGAGCACTTTGGTCCCTGCCGTCAAATTTTCTGTTAACTTTTAACGGTTGCTGACGTGGCACTATTATTTTAATATAAAAAATTATTTTTGTTTTATTTTTTAAATAAAAAATATTAAAAAATTAAATATTTAATATTTAATTATTTTTTTTATTCTTTCTCTCTTTTTCTCTCATCTTCTTCTTCTCCATTTTCCTTCTTCTCCATCTTCTCCCTCCTCCTTCTTCTTCTTCCATCTTTTTCTCCTCCCCTTCAAACCCTAATCTCAATTAATTTGCAGTTGCCACCGTCGTCGGACTATCGCCGGCACCGCCGTCTTCCACAAATCTCGTGTTGTTTTCCACAGATCTCGCGTCGTCCATTTCTTTTCCGCGGTCACAGATCCGCGAAACCGTTGTTTTCCCTAGCGGCGGCTGCGCGAAGCGCTGAGGAGAAAACCCAAACGATTGCGAACGGCTGCTGCGGAGAAAACCCAAACCCATATCTGATAATGACTACGAACGGCGACTGCAAACGTGCGGGGATGAACGGGCGGCGAACGGACTGCAAGCGGGCGACTGCGAACGACGAGGAGCGAGCTGCGGCTGCGCGAGCGATTGGGAACGAGCTACGGCTGGACGAGAATCGCTAGATCTGTGACTGCGACTGGGCGACATTCACGGATTTGGGCGAGATTTACGAGATCTGCTGGTTCGGCTAGGCGAGATTTCCGGCGTCGGACACGGAGGAGGGAGGTCCCTCCTCCCTCCCCCGTTCCAGATCTGGGACGGGTGAGGGAGGAGGGACCTCCCTCCTCCCTCCCTTTTCTATTTTTTTAAAAAAAAAAACATTGAAGAAAAAAAAGAGAAGAAGAAAGAAGGGAAGAAGGAGAAATAAGGGAAGAAGAAGAAAAGAGAAAGAAGAAAAAAAAAAATTCAGTCGCCGGCGCCCGGCGGCGGGATGTGGTGGCCGCCGGTCGCCAGACTTAGGAAGAAGAAGAAGGAGGAGGGAGAAGATGGAGAAGAAGAAGATGAGAAGAAAGAGAGAAAGAATAAAAAAAATTATTAAATATTAATATTTTATTTAAAAAATAAAACAAAAATAATTTTTTATATTAAAATAATAGTGCCACGTCAGCAACCTTTAAAAGTTAACAGAAAATTTGACGGCAGGGACCAAAGTGCTCCTTATCTCAAACCTCAGGGGTATTTTTGTTGAGTTTGAAAACTCAGGGACCCAAGTGTCACTTAACCCAAACCTCAAGGACCAAAAGTGTATTTTTCCCTAAAATTAATATCATCCTCAAATTATATTGGAAAATTATTAAAAATAATTTAGCTAATTAAATTTAAATCTCATTTTCTATTTAGTTTCTTAAACTTTCACGCTCTACAAAAAAAAAAAAAAAAAAAAAAAAAAAAAAAAAACTCCACTATTTTGATATAGTCCTCAAATTTTACATAAAAAAATATATTAGATATTCTTGTTAAACTTTTTAGTTAAATATTTAACTACAACTTAACATAAGCACATATAGTATTTTTCTTATTTATTACATGTACTTAGATAAGTGTTTGAAGTTACATTTACATACGATAAGTTAGGTATCAAAACTTTAGATCTTATTGCTTTTGCTTTAACGTATATCAAAACTTTAGATCTTCATTCTAATATTTCTTTTCCTTTTTCAAAATCATCACTTAAATATTGATGTCTAAAGTGTTAATTGGACTGATAGGTGATAGTTTGGTACGAAGCCTTACAAGAGGGCAATCAACTAGATAAAATGAAGGCAAAATGAGTATCAAATTAAGAGTCCGTTTGGAATACCTTTTAATTTAAATGTTTTTCAAGAATGCATTTTCTTAAAAACATTTTGTATAAAAATTGTTTAAAATTTAAACAATCATATGTTTAGTTGCATATACTCACAAATGTTTTTATACACAAGTTATTGTTTACTTAAAGAAGATTTTTTAAAAAAAGTTGGTTTCAAGTGTTTCTCTCAAAATGGTTTATATAGCAATCTCATTTTCTAATAAGTCATTTTTAGTGGTTGCCAAACACTAGAAATTTTTTCAAAATGAATTATTTTCAAAATTAAACACTTGAAAAGGTAAACCAAACACACTCTAAAACGTGTTTCATCTACCTATCCATTGAATTTTTTGTTACACCCACTTTTTTTTTAGACAGCTCATTTTGTTGTAACGTACACTTGTATCAAATTATGCTATATTAATTCAATCAATGTACTACATCAACATTTTGTTGGATATTTTCAAGATATTTTGTTTAATTTGTTTTTATTATTTGGCTTTATTTTTTTTTAGCTAGTCAATTCACTCCTCCTGTTAAATAGGGAGTGGAAATAGTTAGTGCTTAACTAACTTGACTAACAAGTCTCCCTATTATAAAGGGAAACTTGGAGAGTCATTACAAAAAGGGGAATTCCATCTGTAGTTCATCCATGCTGTTACTTTTCTCTAAAACTAGCATTCAAGTGTTATTGATCTATTTTTATTTTGAGCATACAAGCAATTGGGGATTCGTAAGAGGACTTAGCTGCACACAAGTTCTCTTGAAGGATTGTTGTATCTTCGGAGTGGAGTGCCAGATAACTCAGTGCTAGTGGGGGCACATCTTCTCTATGGACAGCGTTTATTAACGTGCCTCAATCCAGATATTATAGCATTCTCTCTTATCTTTTATTTTATTGGTGTTTAATTACTAATGTATTTATGTTGATTATTTCAGAAATTTCTATTCCCTAAACGATATTTCCAACAATCATAGAGAAGATGTGTATGGAAATTTCTGAAATTTTAATATGACATAAATTATGTGCTCTTATTTTTATTGATTTTCATTTGATGTGAATTAAATTGAAAATGGTTAAAACCATTGTTTCAAATGAATTTTTCTTGGAGTCCAAAGATTTATTTTGTTGGATTTAAAGGGAAAAAAAAAATCAAATGGTTAAGAATTTGTGTTTTATTAATTAAACTAAACAATTTTGGTTTCTGTAATGTTGCAGTAAAATCCAGTCTTGGACGTATTACACATGTCCAACTTATTATGAGTTATAATTAGAAATATCCTTTCACGGGGTATAATTTTCTTGATGATGGTCTAGCAGATGAAGCCGACCACCTGTCATGGAGCCCAACTTTGAAGTGCTGGAGATCAATACCTTTCACAATTTTGATCAGCGTGATTATATTCCTTCATGAGGTTTTGTTCTATGATCCATGTTGAATTGTTAGTGTCCAATTAGTTTTAATTTGCATTCGCCTTCAAAGGGTGTGGCAATGATGTTGGGTTTTGGAAGGAGAGTAAGTCTGTATTCATGCTTATAAACTTGGTCTGATGAACAATTGTTTGTGATGTTTGGTATGGAGAATAGTTGTTTGTGGATAAATGCATTAATTGGAATATGTATGTGAATTTGGGTCTTGTTGGGGATGCTAGATAGCTGGGCTCATGCAATCTGTTTACAAATTGATTTTGTTGTCCACCTTGAGAGGAATTCAAATGACTCATGCTTTCTGTCAAATTGGATGGTGGTTGGAGGTTTCCTTGATTTCATCATCAATTTTCTCTTAATATATATACATTTATATGTGAATGATTGTTTATTGTGGATTATGTGTGGTATTCTAATAATTTTGTTGACAGTTGTTGTGAGACTTGTCTTCAACCAGTTAAGTTATTTAAAATTCATTCAATTGAAACTATAAATATAGCTTAAATGATTAAGCTTTTTTGAATTGAACTTGTATGAACTTTATATGAGCCAAGTTTCTATATTCTAATAGATAACAAAGAGCAAACCTTTGAAATTTAATTGATGTCGATGCCATTGTTAGTGTGGAGGAGAAGTAATGTGTTGGATGGGTTTGTTGCTCTAGAGAAGGATTAAGCTAACAAACCACACCATCTCATTCTTTAATTTTATGCAAATAATTGTCATGACATGGAGGCTTTCACATGGTAAATTCACAATCTAGTGAAGCATAATTATTCACTAATTGGAGTTTAAATATATTTACATATATTATGTTTACTCAATTATATTGGTGGAATTCACACTGTATGTGATTAATTATTTTATATGAACTTGTGGCCTTATAATATGTTATCAATAAATATTCTAAATTTTGTTAGGCCGATATATTATCCCCACAAATATAAGTTGTTGAGTATTTTTGTGGTTGATTTTAAATGAGTTTTATAGGCTAAGCTTACTATATTCCCAGTTTAAAATATATTTCAAATCTTCGTATGATGTACGAGAATTTAGAAATATGTTGAATTGGATGATATATTATAGTTCGAGATTTATTTGATTCAAATTGGAAAATTTATTTCTTCCTTTGATATATGTGTTGACGTTGTGGCATATATGGTGACATTATTAGCATTGAGTTTTGATAATATATGTATATATATCATTAATGTGTTGCTTCAATTTGAGTTTGTTAAAATCTTTTAAGTTGCATATCGATATTTTCTATCTTCTACTGTCTTGAAGATGTTGATATCTTATTGAATCTCCAAGGCTGAATCTATAAATGGATATTGTGTTTATTATTATTATTATTTAGAGGAATTTAGTTTAATTTTACTTGATGATTTAGCAATTTTATTTTATTGCTATATTTGAGCATGATATCCAACACATATTTAAAGTGTGTATATATTTGTTCTTTCATGGAACTAGTTGGAGATTAAGTAAGAATTATTTTGTATTATCTCACAAATCTCAAGTTTAGAGATGGTTATAGTCTTCAATTAAGCAAGTTTAATTATCATGTTACCATGTATGGAAATAATGTTCCTTTGGAATATTATTGATATTATTGTTAACAAATCTTATGTGACATTTTTAATAATTTTGGAGATGTCGTTTGTTGAAATACTGATAAAGTTTAAAGTTGCTTAAAGTTGTTCAGCTATGAACTTGTGAAGTTGATGAAGGTTGAGGTAGTGAGGTAATTTTATTGACAATTTAAGTGTATGACCTTAGATCTCAAATTGCAATGTTTAAGAGAAGGATTTCACTTCTATTAATTTTCATGAAATTGAAAATTAAAACTGTTGCTATTAATTGAATTTGAGTTATAATATTATTCTTTGCTTATTACTTGTTGGAAGCATAAGAATGTGTAAGATCTCAATCATATGTGGAGCTTATAGAAATTGTTAGTAGTTTTAAGATCTTGTCAATATGTGAGAGCATGTTGCAAAAGGCAAAGGTATTGTTAGATCTTGTTGATCTTGATGGCTAATTATGTGTGTATATTTTCATTTGATTGAAAATATGTTCATAATAGAACATTTTATGGAGCATGTCTATGATCTTAAAAATGAAAATGAATTTGGACATTAAATAGTCGATAATTGTTCTTTTTAATAATATTCATAGACATGAGCTTTAATTGGTTAAATTGTGAATACATGTTATTGAGATGTTTCATGTATTGTGGTATATATATAAACATCCATCTATGTTGATTGATCATTTATGGTGTTATATGATTTTGCTATGTAAATAGCAAATTTAGAAGATATATTATGGACAATATTGATGGAGTGTATTGATATCTATGTGAAATTTAATTAATTATTATAGAGTAATTAATTTGAGATGCACTTATTATGTCCATTTATATGATAGTATATATCAATTTTATTGTGGTGTTCATAATTATGCATGTGTGCATAAATTATATGTTGGAGAGATTAAAGCATATATGCAATATATCTACAAATGTGGGGGCTAAAATAGTTTAGATCCAACAATAAATAGTTTAGATCCAACAATCAACATAAAAGGAAAAAAAAATCATTTGATTTTGCTGATGAATGTTGATTGAGTTGTGCAGGTGTATATGCAAAGATATCTTGATTGGACCAATCAAATAAATTGTTGAAAACATCGAGGGGAATGGGACTAAAGTCCATAAGATAGTCACCACAATGGACACCCAACCTCAAAGATTGGAGATCCCATGAAAGAGGTTCAATGGGTAAAAACGAAGTTGAGTGTGACTAGGGAGAGCACTGATTAATTAAAATATCTCTTATCCCATTCCTAAGGTGGTAGTGCTCTCGTAATGTGATGATCAGGAAGAGTTTAAACTCTGAATGAAAACCAAGGCATGATTTATGCAGGGTGTTGGTCACAAACAACCCTTGGGAGGTTTTCACCTATGTGGGTGTTGTAGTGAGGTCGCTACAATAGGGGTTTGGACTACTCCCTTAAAACACTCATGAATAAGATACGTGCGCATGACCGTCTAACGCGCAACCCAGATGAAAGAATACCCTACATATTGCTTGTACTATGTGTGTGGTAAGTGGAAATTTGGCTCAAAAGACCTAGTTCAAGACTTAGTTCACTATGGTTCTTTCAAATGTACACTTGCTAACACTAAGTGGAGGTTCAAACCCGGAAGGTACCTACACCCATTGCATAGTAAAAATGCTTGTCTTTAAATATATATTTTTTGTTTTCAAAATCTTAAAAATAGTGGGGGATTGTTGGATATTTTCAAGATATTTTGTTTAATTTGTTTTTATTATTTGGCTTTATTTTTTTTTAGCTAGTCAATTCACTCCTCCTGTTAAATAGGGAGTGGAAATAGTTAGTGCTTAACTAACTTGACTAACAAGTCTCCCTATTATAAAGGGAAACTTGGAGAGTCATTACAAAAAGGGGAATTCCATCTGTAGTTCATCCATGCTGTTACTTTTCTCTAAAACTAGCATTCAAGTGTTATTGATCTATTTTTATTTTGAGCATACAAGCAATTGGGGATTCGTAAGAGGACTTAGCTGCACACAAGTTCTCTTGAAGGATTGTTGTATCTTCGGAGTGGAGTGCCAGATAACTCAGTGCTAGTGGGGGCACATCTTCTCTATGGACAGCGTTTATTAACGTGCCTCAATCCAGATATTATAGCCTTCTCTCTTATCTTTTATTTTATTGGTGTTTAATTACTAATGTATTTATGTTGATTATTTCAGAAATTTCTATTCCCTAAACGATATTTCCAACACATTTAAGTAACAATATTGATGTCAGAAACTTATTCGAATCAAAAAAGCAAAGTTAATAGGCGTAATTAAAAAAAAATTCGAGTTCATACACTAAAATCAACCGAACAAAACAATCTTTGATTGAGAAATTAAATTTGTAATTCAAAATTCAAACAAATAAATACAAGAAGATTTTAGGATGAAAAAAAAAATACTCTTTCTTTTTTAGATGAAAAGGAGGGAGTCTTAATTTGAATCACGAAGTTGCAAGAGGAAAGTGAGTTTGGTTTGGGATTAATTTTTGTGGAGATAATCAGTCCAAATTCCAAACACACCCCTTGGACTGGTAGGCTTCTGTATTTCAGTCTTCCAGATCTGCAAATTATTTAATCCTATAAATATATAATTTTCCTTTTTTTAAGAATAATAATAAAAATATGAAATTAAAGCAACAGCAAAAAGGGTATCCGAGGGAACGACCACGTGGCTCTATCTCCCTTCTCCAAGTGGCATCTCCTTACACCTCAGACCAGTTCTTGGCCTCCCATTGCAATTTGCACGCACGCCAACTACACAACGAAACCAAACCCACATGCTTTGCTCTCTCCATTTTTATTTTTCTGTCAGATTCTTTTTTCTTCTAAAATAAATTATTTAGCTTATAAATTCTATTTTGTTTTAACTACTTTTTTTTCTTTTTTGTCTTAAGCTTTTAAATATTTAATTTTACATTGTTTGCAGTTTATTTGTGCACTTGATGGGCAAATATAAATACTTGTAGAGGTTGGATTTAGATCAATTTGAAGATTGTTAAGAGTAGAATTGGATCTAACAAAATACACCAAAGGTTGAGGGAAGGTTAGAGGAAAGAGACTTGAAGTAGAAACGAACTTGGACTCCCAAACAAGCCCAAGACTAACCAAGTCGAGGTTGACCCAACCTCGAACTCGATTGACCATGCCTAGGGTCCAATTAGGCCATGGGGGAGGCGTACAACTTGGGCCTAGTCGACCTATAATGCCCCCAACATTCGGTCTAAGCTAGGGGATAATACTAAACACCCCACCTTGTAAAGAATCACAAAGCTAACGAAAATTCGACAACATAACAACGTAATTACGACTACCCAAAAATTTTAGACACCTGAAAAACAAGAACAAATACTTCTAATCTAGACCACAACCTTTACTTCACTTGACAACAACCCAACATGATACAATAAGAACTAACTCCAAAACTCAAGTAGAAATAATACGAATTAAATCTCGTAACAAGTACTAATTAATAAAACTAACAAGTCCCATAAAAGGAATTAAAAGTTTAACTAAAAGCTTAAGTCTATTACAACTGTCAAAACAAAATCAATCGACAACTACTTCGACTTAAACAAAATCCAATTAGAACTTAAACACAAAAATAAATAAAAATAGCTAGCTATCCAATGATGTCTTCCATCAAGCCTCCTCCTTATCACCAAGTCCAAATAAGTTTTCATCACCTACAAAACCTGGTGAGGGTCAATACAAACCAGGGTACTGCATACACATACAAGGAAAATATCATGCTTTTAACATTCAACAATAAGTCATTCTCACTTTATAACGTCGTTTACTGTTGAGACTAACTATTTCATACGATGACCTAGGTAACTCGATCTTAATCCTGAGCTAACTTTGAACTCCTGTTTATTCGAGATTATCATTTGATCTGCATGGGTGAGAGTGATCCGACTTCGCCGACTCAATAAGTCTACCATTTTGGGGACAAGACTGGAGAAGATAGCTGGGGACATAGTCCTGCAATACGGAATTCACTCCTACCAATTTTAGGGATAGTAGAAAGGTTGTTCCCTTAAGTGCTGACTCCAGGACTTGAGCAAGGGGCCCCACCCTCTCATTGTCTCGAGAGGGACTCGGTTTGTTGGTTAGATCACAAACCTATTGTTCATAAGAAGATCAATGGGGCTTAAGGAGCAAGATGTACTATAGGGGCAAAACGAACATTTGACCTAACTATAGTTATGAATAACCTGTAAAGGGTCGACTTACTAATTAGGGGTGTTCATCTTCAGACTGAAAACCGACATGATCGATCGAAACCGACCGAATTGACTAAAATGGTGAGATCAAAAGTCGAGGAGAAACGAAAGAGGCAAGCGAGGAGGATAATCGAAGCAATCGAAGTGGGAGTGTGAAGAGACTAAAATGGTGTTTTGCCCCATTTTATTTTCGTTCAACAGACTTTCTTCTTCAACGTTCAGCCTTCAACTCTCATCTCTCCTCACGCCTTTGCCTCCTTCGTCGTCTCTCTGTTCTCCCTTAGTCCTCACACAGTTTCTCTCTCTCTCTCTCTCTCTCTCTCTCTCTCTCTCTCCTTGGTCTCGCCGCCGTCGTCGTCTTCCTCACCGTCGTCTCTCCTCTCTCCCTCGGCCTCGCAAGTCGCCATCGTCGTCTCTCTCGTCTCTTATCTCCCTTAGTCTCTTGACAGTTGATAGCACCTAAATAGTGCTATTTTATTGCCTTTAATCTAAGCTTGTTAGAGCCGATTTTTCTGTTTATTTATCTATTTTATAGGTAATTTGTGCATTGTAGGTACTGTGAGCGGATCACACGATTTGGGCTAACTCAGAGTCCACGAATGACGAGGAGGTGAAAAGACCCAAACGGATCATGGCAAGCCCAAAGAACAGTGCCAAAGAGTCAAAGGTTCAAGTCCCATCCCGAACGAAGCAAAAGAAAACTGAAGAAAAAGAAGAAAGCATGTTGGAAAAAAAGCCTAGCATCAAGACGCTGGCACGATTTTAAGGCACACGACCAGAAGGTGTAGCGTCTCGACGCTACGACTATTAATTGAATAAAAACCCTCGATTTTCATTAGCATCATAGGTTAGATTTTACTTTGTTTATTTTGTTGTTCTCTGTGTTTTCATTTTAGAATTGTTCTTTCAAGTTTCTTAGTTAGTTTTGATTGTATTTTCATACTTTATTGTACCTTTTATCGGAATTTAGTCGATTTTATCGTCGGCTAGACTCGTTAACGCCGATTAGGGGCTCTTTGGGAGTTTGATTGTACTAATTTGTGAGATTTAATGTATGGATTCTGATTTATTTCATTCGTAATTGTATTTTAGATTTCGATAGTATTGTGAGCATGCACAGTAGGTTAGATTGACACCCTAACTCGCAGCTTGCATGTTTGTAAATTGCTAGATTTTTGTAGCGCATAAACTGAATCGTGAGCACAGGTCCCAAGAGCAATTCTCTGACTTTGTAGTTTGCTTGATAGGTTTAGGGTCTAAAATAGCGTTAGAAATAATTTAAGCCTAATTGTTTCTGATGTCCTAATCAATTCACTAGACTTAGCGCAATTAATTGGTTTGATTAATTTGATATGTTAATTGAATTAATTAATTAATTAATTAGGTATTATTTCGATGGACGGTGTATGATCAGATTAGCTATCTTAGGTGGGCTTAAGGTCTTTCCTGGGTTTAGGTTAGATCGATTGGGTAATTAGCGGTGAAATTAGCCATGTAATGGAAGAGTTTTAATGATTAGACTAGTCAATCAACCCCAAAACCTCCCTAATCGGTGTTGCTTAGTAGAATTAGTTTTCCTGTTTTTAATTTTCTGCATTTACCTTCCTCGCAATCCATTTCCATGCGAAATCCCCCCTTTAGTTCCTTTAGCTTGAAATAGTTGGAAAATAATTACCAACCGCCACTCCCTATGGAGTCGACCACTACTTCTGATAAGTAGTTTAGTGTTCGGTGATTATAAATTTTATTCGAGTTCGACCCTCGACTAGTCGTTTATGTCAAATTGGTGTCATTGTCAGGGAGTGCAAACGGTTAATTATTTTCTTTTTCTTTTTAGTTTTTAGTTTTTATTTTCTTTTTGGTATGGCTCAGAGGATTAACCCAAACAGAGAGGTAAGTAAGTTTAAATCTGAAATGTTTGAACTAAAGTCTCTTCTTTGTCAGTTGGTTGCATCGCAGGTGAAGACCTGTGACATTTGTTCTACTGCAGGACATGTCACAGATGCTTGCCTGACCTTGCAGTAGAATCCTCCATTCGAGATGAATTCCATTAGAGGATTCCCAACCATACAGAGTCAGAGGTCGTTTGACAAGTTTGAGAGCAAGTTTTATCCTAGTTGAAGCGACCACCCAAACATATACTGCCAGAACGATCAGAGCTTTAACATGTAGCAAGGATCAAGTTCAGGTACTTCTTTAGATGCTTTAGTTAAAAATTTAGTTGACAACATTCGTGTTTTGCAAGAAGCTCACCTCAAAATTTTAGGAGGAGACCCGTGCTGGTATGCAGCAACTGGGGACCCAGATTGCTCAGTTGGTTGACACTATCGCTAAGTTGGAGACCTCAAATTGATAAGCTACCTGTTCAACCTGAGATCCTGAGAAGAGAAAATGTTTGCGTTATCACGTTGAGGAGTGGGACAATCTTGAATTCCCAACTGAAGGTGTGTAATATAACACATGCAAAAGCAATTTAGGATCAAAGATACATAGCTACATTAATTTTAGATCTAAAGCATGCATATTTAAAGAAAACACAAAAACAGAGAGCAAAGAGCACCAACCTTTTGTAGCTCAATTGAAGCAACTTCGTGGATGTTTTCCTTCTCCAATGAATCAAGGACAACCGCTAGTGTCTTCCCCTCTATTCTCCGGGCTAAGAACGGATTGTGGGATCCTTTAGTGATAGGGATTGGAAGGGATATGCTTGAAAGTTCAAGCTCTAGAGAGTTTTTGAGAAAGTGAGATTGAGAGGAAAATTCAGCAACATAACACTAAGGAATTTTCTGTACTTTATTTCTCTATCTGATTATCCCCTATTTGTAGAGGATTTTCATGCATCAAGGATTCATCAATGAATAACACGTATAGAGGAGAATTGCTAAGTGGATTCTAGGTGCCTTATGTGAAGCCATGCAACTTTGAGGTGTTTCAAGAATACTTGTTGCATGGATGTGGTGTAATCCACTAACTTCTTCCATGCAAGAATGAAATTCATTCTTAGATTTCAATTTAAAAGTCAATTCTCAATTGATTTTAAATTATTCAATTAATTGAAAATTTTCAATTAATTTATGATATTAATTCAATATCAAAATATTAAATTAATTCATTGCAACTAATTTAATCCACTAATCTTAAATTTCCATAAAATCCAAAATTGAATTTTTATGTCAATTTTAATTAAAAACAATTCATAATCATTTTAAAATCAAAATAACAATTAGTTAAACAATTTAATCAATTATGTAATATTAATTTAATATTTTGCATCGAACATGAATCCCTATTCACGTGAATCGTATTTAAATCATATTTAAATACTTCACTCTCTCAACTAATAGTTTAATTCTTAATTAAACTATATTTTCGATAATATCGTATATAGTCGACACCAATTCCCTAAACCGATTTTGAATGATTCAAAACTTCCTATCACATTGTTCTAAGCTTTATTCCGGTATGAGCTAGCAGGGGGACCTAATGGACCTATAGATCATGGGCTCCAACGATTCGAGGCTAATCAGCTAATCTCATTAACCTAGTTAATCCAACATTCGTTAACTACTGGGATATTCCACTATAGTCCAGTAGCTGCACTCCCCTCACCGTAAATATGTTTCCATCCACTTGATATAACCACGATTAGTAAGTCGATCCTTCACAGATTGTTCGTAACTATAGTTGAGTCAAATGTCTGTTTTACTCCTTTAGTCCATCTTGTTCCTTAAGTTCCACTGATCCTCTAATGAACAAATAGTTTTTGGTCCAACCATCAAACTGAGTCCCTCTTATGCAAACTCATTGCATAGGACGCCTCCACTCACATGTCTCCACATGAACGATTTAGGATCACATCATTTGTACTCCATACAAAGTGGGTCGCTGATGCGGTACAGTGGACTGAATGTGGATGTTAGGAAAAGATGATAAATAAAGATTAAGAATAATTCAGCTAACCAAGTGCAAGTATACATTATTGCATGTAGTAATAAAATATCTGGAAGTATTCCAAAGGTATCGATCCAATAGAGGCTAAATTGGAAACACAAACTTGAAGAAGAAACTGCTCAAAGATTGCTTTTAAAAAGGTAACCAAAAGAAATAGTTGATGTTGAGTTTTGTAAAACAAAGAAATAAACAAGTAAAGAAATAACAATGATAAATAAGCGAGGTATTCAATATAGCTTCAACCCTTAGGCAAATAACTCTAATCATGGCTTATTTAACCTAAGTCTATTCATGCATTGGGTCAGATTTAACTTCTATTTGGCCTTGCTCCCAAGAATCGTTAGAAGGCTAAGCGAGTACGGTTATGCCCATTTCTGTGACTCAACTCCGACATAGATAGTTCATGCATGCAACCTATAACCCTATAGTTGTTATAAGGCGACTGTTGGGTTCCTAGAGTGAATAAAAATATAGTGTAAAAAGACTCCAGAATTCCTGTGCAAGTATACACAGTCTGCAGCAAGTAATGTTATCAATCCAAGGTCTGAATGAGCTTCCACTTTATCTATTTTGTGTAACTTTCTAATGGTTTCAAAGATAATAAAAATGTTTGGGTTTTATAAGAATTATGCTGAAGCAAAATAAAAGACAGAACAAAGAATAAACGAATAGGCAGACAGATTAAAGACAGGCGCTGGTTAGGCTTAGTAATTGTTTAGAAAGACGCTCTAGCAATATTATTGATCATGCAACTCTCGCAGTATTATTAGCGGATTCCTCCCGGAACTCTGGATCTTTTGGAATGTGTTTCAACCCCAATGAAGTGCGACCGATCAAGCACTAAGCAACTGGCTATCCCTAGCTCAGTCACTGGCGTTCACCAATACACAATGATCGTAGTGTGGATAATTGCCACACACTCTCTAAATCATCCCTGAAACTAGAGAGAGGTATTCATACCGGCTGGCCAGACGGACAAAAAATGTAAATAGGCACAACAATTAAGCAAGATGCAATAATCAATATATTACTAAAGTTTAAGCAGAACAACTACATGTTCCTAACCAACACCTAAAGCTACTTAGTTCATAATAAACATGGAAACATGAATTACAATCTGAGTAGGCATGTCCATAATCACAAGATAATAAAGAAAATACTAATCTCCTTAATCAGCTTGCGGATGATGGTGTTCTTGGTAATCTCCAATCTCTCTATACTACTCGGCTTCCAAAGAAAGTTGGAATGGTTTTGACTTGGACGGCTACTTCCTTTTATAGAAGGATAGGAGGCTTGAATTAGGTCAACTTGGACACGTGTAGGGCTCTCCTTGCTCCTTTATCCCGAAAATAACTCAACAGAAGTCAGTTCATGAAGTTGGCTAACGAGCTGTGATGTGGCAGTTCTGCTCCCAGTTTTGCTGCAGCACAGAATTTGCTCCCTCCAGTCGCCCAGCAACAGATTCTGCACAAAATGATTTCCAAAGCTTCCATTCTTCCAAATGGGTTAAAACATATAATATATATCTAAAACCAACCCTATTAAGCACAAAAGACACACAAATCCCTATATAAATGAGGCCTAAATAACTACCTTTTGGGCAGTTATCAACGACCTTCCCCTATAACACCGAATACACTCTTTCAAGCCTTTTCTCCTATAACACCTTTATGAAAACCGATATTGTTTGTCCCTTTTAGGATCAAACTCACATAACATGCAAAGTCTAAGTGATCAAGTTAAACTCAACAAGATTCAGAATGTTATTCAATAAAGAGTGACATGCAATAAATAAAACTTAGGCAAATAAACACTTTCAAGCTGTTTAAACCATAAGGGAATTTACTATATCGAACCCCTCAATGGAATTCAGCTACGCATGATGGAATATAATGCAAATGAACAACTTTTCATTGAAATAATGGATAAAGAATACATAATAATGAAAAGAAACAAGTGCTGGAAAAATATTGTGCAGAAGCTAAAACTAGGGTTTTTTCTTTTATCCAATCCTTCTAGAGTTCTCACGATACTCTACTTTCCTTTTACAAGTGGGAATAGGCTGAAATCTCTACAAACACTCGGGTTTGATGTCTAACTAAGGGTTAAAATTTAGTTTTCTAAGAAGGACCTCAGGCATCCCTACTCATGGGCGTCTACTAAGGTTTTGTCACCACCCTCTTCTTCCCAGTGAGTTCTACTTGAATTTCCCTTCAAATCGAGGCCTTTTATAGTGTGAGTGCAGGGATTAAAACCCTAGCACAGCGGAATTTATCAGAGGACCAATTCGATCTAAATGTCGATTGGAAAACCAATAAGACGACAAAAACAATCACAACAGTAAAACTAATTTATAACTACTGTAAAACGGCTATAAACATGCATAATTCAATAAGAATCACCCTAGATAAATGCTAAAGATGATCCTATTGATCAAGGGTTGAAAAGATCTTACTTGCGTGTGAAGTCTTGACCTAAAAACACAAATTTTCAGTCTTGATCTCCAAAAAACAACAACAAAAAACTTCTTTCTTTTGCTGGAAATATCACCACAAACACCACCAAATGGCTACACCGATATACTCACAGGTTACTTGGTTGAGGGGCTTGTGGGAGCAAAAATCTCTAAGGCTTTTGGAGAATTGGGATCTCTGTGAATGTTGGAAAACTTAGAGAATGGTTGAGAGAGAGAGAAACTTTTTTCCAAAATCTTAGATGAGAGTGATTGCCGATTGAGGAAGTTGATCTAACGGGTGGTCAAAACAGCTTGCCCAACAAATCCCTCTTTAATCGTGAATGGGCTAGGTTAGTGGGATTGAACAGTTCTTATCAGTTAAAACTGATAAGTTAAATAATTATTAATTTAAAAATAATTAATAATCAATTAAACAATTAAATTAACAATTAATTTAATAATTACTTATATAAATCATATTTATACAAATATGCCCACATAACCTATAGTTTTAATATAATTCAATTAAATCAAATTCAATTTAATTAAATTAAAACAAATAATTCATTAATTCTCCAATTAATTAAAATTATAATTAAATATCAAATATTTAATTATATTTCTCTCATATAGACTATAGTATTAATGTACATCTAATGCGCATAAATCATAACCTATAGTTTTAATATGAATCCAATTCATATTTTAAACTTAATATTCGAACCCTTTCGAATATTCAATTCTCCCTTAGAAATTTACCTCAACGCCCTAAATGAGCTACCAGTGGGATCTAATGGACCTACAGATCAAAAGCTCCAACGATATGAGATTAATTGGCTAAACTCATTAACCAAGTTAATCAATGTTCGTTAATTATGGTTCACTCCACTGAAGAACCACAACTGCACTCTTCTCACTGTAGATATATTTCTGTGTCCACGGATATCGATCATCAACAACAAGTCAACCCTTCACGTGTGTTCGTACCCCAGCTAGGTCAAATTACTGTTTTATCCCTGGGCTACCTCTTTATCCTTAAGTTCCAGTGCTCTTCTAATGAACAACCTATTTGAGGTCCAACCAACAAACAGAAGTCCCTTTCGTGCCATAGAGAGGGTAGGGCCCATTGTTCAAGACCCGAAGACACCACTTAAGGGAACACACCTCTATTTACCCTAGAGTCGGCAAGGAGTGAATTCCATCTTGTGTGATTATGTTCCCATCTCCCCACTCGGTCTTGTCCCCAAAATGGTAGGCTTATTGAGTTGGCGTGCAGGCCACTCTCACCCATACAAATCAAAGGACAATCCCTCGTGAACATTAGTTCATAACCTACTCAAGATTGAGACCAAGTTGCCTAAGTCATCGTAGTGAAATAGAAACCAAACTAACTAACGGTGTTACAGCTAGTGGTAACTATTTCACGGTCCGGTCTTATGCAAACTCATTGCATAGGATACCCCCACTCGCATGTCCACTACATGAACGTGTTGGATCATTGCATTTGTATCATAATACAAAACGGGTCGTATCCATAGTGTCACCAGGATAAGGTACCCAACCTTATCCCTATACTATAGACCCTTTAGGCTGTATCTTGAACATTGATCCCCGTATGTCCCTACATACTAGCTCAAGCCTCATACTAACAGCCTAGGATGTTTAGTTTATTGGATTAAGGTTAATAAGACAAGATTACTCAATACAAAAAAAAAAAAAAAAAAACGAATAATGCATCATTTTATTAATGTTCGGTCAAATATTACATTTACTATCTACAAGTTTTAGGGCATAAAACCCAACAAACTCCCACTTGAACTAAAACTCGAGATGATGGGAAAAGTATATACAAAATAATCCAAAGCTGGAAATGGTAAATGTATATTGTACATTACATAAAAGGTAAATATACAAAATACAATAAACTAGGGCATCCTTACACCCATTACACATCTCCCACTTGCCCTAGATTATATTATATACATGTCTCGCAGACCTAGACTCTCTAGATGACCCTCGAACACTTTAGCCGAGAGGGCCTTCGTAAACGGATCAACAATGTTGTGCTCCGAAGCGATCTTGGTAACGACCACATCTCCTCATTGCACAATCTCCCGAATCAGGTGATACTTCCTCGTTTGTGGCTGCGAGGTTCCTTAGAATTGGCTACAGCCCCACTGTTGTCACAGTATAGTGTTATGGGCAAGTTCATATTTGGAACAACTTCCAAATCTGTCAAGAACTTCCTTAGCCAAACCGCTTCCTTAGCTACTTCACAAGTAGCTACATACTCAGTCTCCATGGTTGAGTCCGCTATGCATCCTTGTTTGATGTCTTCTCCAAACTACAGCTCCCCCGTTAAGGGTGAACATTGACCCTGACGTGGATTTTCTAGAATCCTTGTCAGACTGAAGTTATAGTCGGTGTATCCTGTCAGAACTAACTTCTTAGCCCCAAACACCAGCATATAGTCCTTCGTTCTCCTAAGATACTTGAGGATTCCTTTAACAACGGTCCAATGGTCTAACCTTGGATTTGACTGATATCTACTGGCTATCCCTACTGCATAACAAATGTCAGGCCTAGTGTAGAGCATAACATACATTAAGCTGCCCATAGTTGAGGCGTAGGGAATGTGTCTCATATCCTTAATTTCTTGAGGTGTCTTAGGACACTGTTCCTTATACAAGTGAACCCCATGCCTAAAAGGTAATAAACCCTTCTTGGATTTCTACATCGAATATCGAGACAACATTTTTTCGATATACGTTGCTTGAGACAGGGCTAGCGTTTTGTTCTTTCGATCCCGAATAATTTGGATTCCAAGAACATATTGGACCTCTCCTAAATCTTTCATTTGGAATTGGGCCGCTAGCCATTCTTTTCCATCAGCCAGATATCCTACATCATTCCCAATGAGTAAGATGTTATCAACATATAGTACTAGGAAAGCTACTTTGTTTCTATTGATCTTCTTGTAAACACAAGGCTCATCAACATTTTGGTCAAAGCCAAAAGATTTGATCGCAGTATCAAATCTAATGTTCCAAGATCTGGATGTCTGCTTCAACCCATAAATGGATTGATTCAGTTTACAAACTTTTTGCTCCTGACCTTTGGTTATGAACCCTTCGGGCTGAGACATGAAGATATTCTCTTCCAGATTACCATTCAGAAAGGCAGTCTTGACATCCATTTGTCATATCTCATAGTCATAATATGTGGCTATGGATAAGAGAACTCTTACTGACTTTAACATAACAACAGGAGAAAATGTTTCCTCATAGTCCACCCCTTCTCTTTGGGTATAACCCTTTGCTACAAGTCTCATTTTGAAAGTCTGTACTTTCCCAACAACATTTCTTTTCCTCTTATAGATCCATTTACACCCTATGGGTTTGATCCATTCAGGTGGATCTACAAGTTCCCAAACTTGATTGAAGTACATAGACTCTATCTCAAGGTCCATTGCTTTGGCCCATTCATCTTTATCTACATCATTCATTGCCTGACAATAAGACAATGGATCCTCTACACTGTCATCAGGTATAACTACTTGTATTTTAGTTAAACCCAAGTAACGGTTAGGTTGTATTACAACACTCCCACTGCGTCGAGGCTCTCCCTCTATGTGAGGAGGATGAGATTGACGTGAAGAGCTGGCTTCTACATCAACTCTTGTTGAAGGACAAGCTTCATCAATAACGCTTGTTGACTCTTCTGTAGCTTCTCCTAACACTAATTTACTACGTGGTTTGTGATCTCTAATGTGGTATTCCTCCAAGAAAGTAGCGTTTGTCGATACAAATACTTTGTTTTATTGAGGGTCATAGAAAAGACCACCTCTCATTTCTTTAGGGTAACCAACAATTGGCATACTCTAGGACGGGGTTCCAGTTTCTTAGGATTTGTCACTAGCACATGTGCAGGACAACCCCAGATACGGAAGTAACGCAAACTAGGTTTACGCCCCCTCCATAGCTCAAAAGGTGTTTAAAAAACACTTTTTGAGGGAACATTGTTTAGAATATGTACTGCAGTCTCTACTGCATACCCCAAAACGAGCTAGGCAATTGAGCATAGCTCATCATTGAACGACCCATGTCTAACAATGTTCTATTTCTCATTTTTGATACACCATTTTGCTGAAGAGTACGAGGTGCTGGGAGTTGGGATTGGATTCCATGTTTTATCATATAGTCCTGGAATCTTTGATCCATATACTCTCCACCTCGATTTGATTGAAGTGTTTTAATTGTTTTACCTAATAGGTTTTCTACTTCAATCTTAAACTCTTTAAACTTTTCAAGAGCTTCAGACTTATGACCCATTAGATATAAGTAACCATATCGAGAATAATCATCTATGAAAGAGATGAAATATTCATAACCTCATCGAGCTTTTACATTCATTGGACCACAAAGATCTGAATGTATCAGCTCTAGAGGTTCTTTGGCACGATAACCTTTTCCAGTAAAAGGCCTTTTAGTCATTTTACCCTCTAGACACGATTCACAGGGTGGTAATGTTGGGTTTTATGCCCTAAAACTCGTAGATAGTGAATGTAACCGTTGATCGGATATTAATGAAATAATATTGATATATTTTTCCATTAATTGTTATTAGTTATTTTATATTTGTCTTTGCTTAATAATAACCCTAATCCAATAAACTAGACATCCAAGGTTGTAATATGAGTCTTGAACTATATGTAGCGACATATGGAATCATTGTTCAAGAAACAACCTAAAGGGTCTAGAGTATAGGGATAAGACTGGGTGCCTTATCTTGGTGACACTATGGATATGGCCCACTTTGTATTTGATACAAACGCTGCGATCCAACGCGTTTGTCATGCGAGTGGGGGTATCCTATGCAATGAGTTTGCATAAGACCGGACCGTGAAATAGTAACCACTGGTTATAACATCATTAACTAGTTGGTTTTCTATTTCACTAGGACGACTGATAACTGCCCAAAAGGTAGTTATTTAGGCCTGATTTATATAAGGATTTGCGTGTCTTTAATGCTTAATAGGGTTGGTTTTAGAGAGATATTACATGATTTAACCCATTTGGAAGAATGGAAGCTTTGGAAATCACTTTGTGCAGATTATGCTGCTGAGCGGCTGGAGGGAGCAAATTCTGTGCTGCAGCAAAATTGGGAACAGAACTTCCACATCACAGCTCGTTAGCAAACTTCATGAACCGACTTTTGTTGAGTTATTTTTGGGATAAAGGAGCAAGGAGAGCCCTACACGTGTCCAAGTTGACCTAATTTAAGTCTCATCTCCTTCTATAAAAGGAAGTAGCCGTCCAAGGCAAACTCATTCCATGTTTTCCCTTGGAAGCCGAATAGTCTAGGGAGATTGAAGATTAACAAGAACATCATCCGCAAGCTGATTAGGGAGTCTACTTTCTTTATTAACTTGTGGTTATGGACATGCATACTCAGATTGTAATTCGTATTCCTATGCCTATTATGAACTAAGTAGCTTAAGGTGTTGGTTAGGAATAATGTGATTATTTTGCTTCATCTCTAGTAATATATTGACTATCGCGTTTTGGTTAATTGTTGTGCTTATTCTCATTTTATGCCCGCCTGGCCAGCCGGTATGGATAGCTCTCTCTAGTTTCAGGGATGATTTAGAGAGTGTGTGACAATTATTCACATTACGATCATTGTGTATTGGTGAACGCCAGTGACTGAGCTAGGGATAGCCAGTTGCCTAGTGCCTGATCGGTCGCACTTCATTGGGGTTGAAACACATCCCAAAAGATTCGGAGTTTCGGGAGGAATCCGCTAATAATACTGCGGGAAATGCATGATCAATAATATTGCTAGAGCATATTTTAGAACAATCACTAAAACCTAACCAGCGTCTGCCTTTAATCTGTCTATCTATTTGTTTACTTATTGTTCTGTCATTTATTTTGCTTCAGCATAATTCCGATAAAACCCAATCATTTTATTATTCTTGAAACCATTTTATTATTCTTGAAACCATTAAAAAGTTACACAAAAATAGGTAGAGGGGAAACTCATTCAGGGCTCGGATTGATAATATTACTTGCTGCAGACTGTGTATACTTGCACAGGAATTCTAGAGTATTTTATACTATATTTTTACTCACTCTAGGAACCCAATAAGTTTTTGGCGCCGTTGCCGGGGACTTGAATAAGTTTTTATCTGATTTATTTTTGTGTATGTGTTTTAGTGGTTTGGTGCTAGAACATTTTTATTGTTCTTTTGTTTTTGCAGGTGTGATTTTGGTGCATGAGCGATCCGCCTGGGGTACGGTTTGAGCTTGATCCAGAAATTGAAAGGACATTCAGGTTAAGAAGGAGAGAGCAGTGCAGAAACCAGATGGAGAACGTGCCACAACTTCCGCAGGTTCCTGAAGGTCCAGCAGCAGCAAACCCCCAGCAGAATCCGTTGCTGCAGCAAAACCCACTGTTTGAGCAAAATGAGCAGCGAAATAATCAGGCTGAGAATCCTATCTTGATAGCGAACGATAGGACCAGAGCCATTCGAGCGTATGCTGTCCCGATGTTTAATGAGTTGAATCCAGGGATTGCACGTCCCCAAATCCAAGCGACAAATTTTGAAATGAAACCGGTAATGTTTCAGATGTTGCAAACCGTGGGGCAATTCCATGGTTTGTCATCTGAAGACCCTCATTTACATCTTAAGCCTTTTCTAGGAGTTAGTGATTCTTTTGTAATTCAAGGAGTGCCTAGAGATGCTCTTAGATTAACTTTGTTCCCATATTCTCTTAGAGATGGAGCAAAGTCATGGTTAAACTCTTTTGCTCCAGGATCAATTAGGACGTGGGATGAGTTAGCTGAAATTTTTTTGAGTAAATATTTCCCACCTAATAGAAATGCTAAATTAAGGAGTGAAATAGTAGGGTTTAGGCAACTTGAGGATGAGACTTTTAGTGAGGCTTGGGAAAGGTTTAAGAAGCTTTTGCGAAAGTGTCCCCATCATGGTCTACCTCATTGTATTCAAATGGAAACATTTTACTATGGTTTAAATGGAGTAACCCAAGGTATGGTCGATGCTTCGACTGGAGGGGCCCTTTTGGCAAAAACATTTGATGAAGCTTATGAAATTTTAGAGAGAATATCTATTAATAGTTGTCAGTGGTCGGATGTTAGAGGCACGAATAAAAAGGTTAAGAGCGTATTAGAGGTTGATGGTGTGTCTACCATTAGGGCTGATCTTGCTATGATTGCTAATGCTCTTAAGAATGTGACAGTGATTAGTCATCAGTAGCCACCAGCTATGGAGCCTACTGCAGTGGTGAACCAAGTCACGGACGAAGCATGTGTCTATTGTGGTGAAGACCACAACTACGAGTTTTGCCCCAGCAATCCAGCTTCTGTGTTTTTTGTAGGTAATCAGAGGAACAACCCTTATTCTAACTTTTATAATCCAGGTTGGCGCAACCACCCCAACTTCTCATGGGGAGGTCAAGGAAAAACATGCAGACACAACAGAAGATGAACCAACCAGGATTTGCTAAAACGCAGGTAATGCCCCAGCAAAATAAGCTGGCTTTGCCCCAGCAAAATTCAGGAAATTCTCTCGAGGCGATGATGAAAGAATTTATGGCTCGCACAAATGCTACAATTCAAAGTAATCAAGCTTCGATGAGAGCCTTGGAATTGCAAGTGGGTCAGCTAGCTAATGAGCTAAAGGCAAGGCCTCAAGGGAAACTTCCATCAGATACTGAGCACCCTAGAAGGGAAGGTAAGGAGCAAGTAAAGGCAGTTACTCTTAGAAGTGGTAAGTCATTAGAGGAAAGAATTGAGCCTAGTAAAACCCAGGATATAGATAAACATGGTGATAGAAATAATAACATTGTTGTCGAGAAAGAGTTGGAGTCTGGTTAGGGTGCTGGAGGCAGCAAAGAGAATGCTGGAGCATCTGGTTCTGTGCCAGATGTAGAACCACCATATGTGCCGCCCCCACCTTATGTACCACCTCTACCTTTTCCACAAAGGCAAAAGCCTAAGAATCAGGATGGTCAATTTAAAAAGTTTTTAGAGATTCTTAAGCAGTTGCATATAAATATCCCTTTAGTAGAAGCTATTGAACAAATGCCTAATTATGCTAAATTTCTTAAGGATATTTTGACTAAAAAGAAAAGGTTAGGTGGGTTTGAAACTATATCTCTTACTGAGGAGTGTAGTGCTATTCTCAAGAATGGTCTACCCCCCAAGGCTAAGGATTCAGGGTCATTTACCATACCTGTGTCTATAGGTGGAAAGGAGTTAGGTAGAGCACTCTGTGATTTGGGTGCAAGCATTAACCTTATGCCTCTTTCGGTCTATCGGAAGTTAGGTATTGGTGAAGCTAGACCTACCACAGTTACACTCCAATTAGCTGATAGGTCTATCACATATCCAGAGGGTAAAATTGAGGACGTCTTAGTAAAAGTTGATAAGTTCATATTTCCTGTTGATTTTATTATTTTAGACTATGAGGCTGATAAAGATGTCCCAATTATTCTAGGTCGTCCATTTTTTGCTACTGGTAGGGCATTAATAGATGTTCAAAAAGGAGAATTAACAATGAGAGTCTGTAATGAGGAAGTGAAATTTGATGTGTTTAAAGCCATGAAATATCCAGACGAAATGGAGGATTGCTCCTTCATCAGGATTCTGGAGATCACAGTTATTGAGACAACAATACAAGATTCAGCCGATAAGCATTCGGAGAAGCATGGAGAGGTTAGTGTAGGAGATTTTGAATTTTGTTCTTTAGACAGAAAAAATTGATGTGGATTTTTCCTAACCGCAAGCGCACGGGTCAAGTAATAATATAGTGAATAGTAAATTCGAATGTCGTCCTCTGGATTGGATTTTTAAGCAAATCAAGTATTGTGAATAATCTCGCTCAATTTTATTTAGGGATTAAAAAGGGTGATGGAAAGATGATAATAAAACCAAATCAAAGCAAGTAAAAAGAATGGAAATTCAATTGGGAAAACTACTTAGGGAATTGATTTCGCCGATTTCGTTTAGGATTGATTTTAAAGAATAAGTTATTATGCACAATGAAATTATGAGCCAAAGACCCTTTAATCACAACTACCTCTCCCGAGTATAATTGATTCTCATGCAAATTAACCAACTTGATATCCCTATCTAAGTTTATTAATAAGCAAGGCAATGAGATCTTTTAACCAATTCTAAAGTTAATCTAAAACCGTCAAGAATTAGAAAGTAAACTTTATTCATGCAAACTTGAGTAAGTCTAGATCAAACCCCCTCTCCCGAGCTAGATTCGAAACTTAAATCATCCAACTAATGGCCAATTAATTGAAAGCATTAAATCAAGTTTACAAACACAATAACATTGCACAACTTAAACCATAAATCAATCCATAAACTTAATCAACTACATCAATCCCTAAGCTACAAGTTTAGCTACTCATGAATGAAAATACAATCTCAACTAAACATATGAAAGCCATAAATCTAACTAAAGGAAGAAAAGGGAAAAGAAAACTCAATGTAGGCCGAATCCCGACGTCCCCGTCACGATCCCCACGAACAATGGGTTGATTTCCAAGTCTCCCCCTTTGTTTCAGCCTCCAAAGTGCTATGTTCTGCTCTGTTTACAGCTCCAAAAGGTCCCAAATCGAACTCCACAAAAACCTAGCCGAAAATAAGCTTTTATTCTGATTTTTCGTCTTAGCGTCGCGACGCTGCCTCTTATACGCGCGTTCTGAATAAGGAAAAACGGTAGCGTCGGGACGCTTCCTATCATAGCGTCTCGACGCTGTGAGCTTTACGAGCCTAATATGATATGGAATGTGAGCGTCGAGACGCTCAAGAGCTAGCGTCTCGACGCTAGCCTGCTGTTGACCGAGATTTGACTTTTTTCCACTTTTACTCTTTTCATTCCTTTGAATCTTTTCACGCCCCGAGCACCCGATTAACTCTAATATGGCATTATAGCTCCAATCAACCATTTCCTACAAAATAAACAATAAAGCACAATAAAATGGCCCAAACATCATAAAAGACTAGCTAAATTAAATAAGTAAAAGTAGCTAGCTATGCTCGCTATCAAAAATGAAAAAGAATTGTTTAGGTGTGAGGATGTTTTTGAGTCTTTAGATTTAGATCAAAGAAAGGCTCCCCCAATTAAGCCATCCCTAATTGAGGCACCCACTTTAGATTTGAAACCTTTACCAGATCATCTAAAGTATGTGTATCTCGGGGAAAGTGAGACGTTGCCCATTATTGTTGCATCAGATTTAATGCCGGAGCATGAGGATGCCTTAATAAAATTGCTGCAGCAATACCGCAAAGCTATAGGTTGGACATTGTCTGATATTCAGGGAATTAGCCCATCTTTTTGTTTGCACAAAATCACTCTAGAGGAGGGATCCTTTAGGAGTATTGAGCAACAAAGAAGGCTTAACCCTACGATGAAAGAGGTTGTTAAAAAGGATGTAATTAAATGGTTGGATGCTGGCATCTATCCAATTGCCGATAGCAATTGGGTAAGCCCTGTCCAATGTGTTCCTAAGAAAGGAGGTGTCACTGTGGTGAGCAATAAAGATAAGGAGTTGATTCCAACCAGGACAGTAACTGGCTGGAGGGTTTGCATGGATTACAGAAGGCTTAATAAAGCCACCCGAAAGGACCATTTCCCTCTGCCATTTATCGACCAGATTTTGGATCGATTGGCTAGTCAGGCCTATTACTGTTTCTTGGATGGTTATTTTGGGTATAACCAGATTACTATTGCTCCTGAAGATCAGGAAAAAACCACTTTCACCTGTCCTTATGGGACATTCGCTTTTAGGAGAATGCCTTTCGGCCTCTGCAATGCTCCAGCAACATTTCAGCGGTGTATGTTAGCAATTTTTTCTGATATGATCGAGTCCACTGTTGAGGTATTTATGGATGATTTTTCAGTTTTTGGAGGGTTTTTTCAGAATTGTTTAGATAATTTAGGAAAGGTGTTAAAAAGATGTGACGATACCCATCTAGTTCTTAATTGGGAAAAGTGCCACTTCATGGTGAAGGAGGGCATAGTGTTAGGTCATAAAATTTCTAAAAATGGTCTACAAGTTGATAGAGCAAAAGTTGAGGTCATTGAAAGACTAGAGCCACTGAATTCAGTGAAGGGGATTCAGAGTTTTTTAGGACATGCTGGATTTTATAGGAGGTTCATAAGGGATTTTTCCAAAATCAGTAAACCTTTTTGTAACTTATTGTGCACTGATCATGTTTTTGACTTAATGCAGATTGTAGGAAGGCTTTTGAGACTTTAAAGGCTGCTTTAATCTCAGCACCCATTCTTTGCGCACCTAATTGGAATTTGCCATTTGAGGTAATGTGTGATGCAAGTGATGCTGCGGTAGGTGCGATGCTTGGGCAAAAGCAGGGCAAATTTATCCATCCTATATATTATGCAAGCAAGGTTTTAAATGAGGCACAAGTCAACTATACAACTACTGAAAAGGAGTTTTTAGCTGTGGTGTTCGCTTTTGAGAAGTTCCGGCCATATTTGGTTGGATTCAAAGTCATGGTTTTCACGGATCATGCAGCAATAAGGTATTTAATGACTAAGAAGGATGCAAAGCCTAGACTAATACGTTGGATTTTACCATTGCAGGAATTTGACTTGGAGATAAAGGACAAGAAAGGATCAGAGAATGTCATTGCAGATCATTTATGTCGTCTTGATCCATCATCATCTTTGCTGGAACAATCTTCCATTTCCGATTCTTTTCCAGATGAACAACTTTTTGCTGTTGAAGTAAAGGTAGTTAGGGATGTCCCTTTGTATGCTGATATTGCCAACTTTTTGGTAAAGGGAGTCACCCCTATTGACATGGATTGGAGGCAGAAGAAAAAGTTTAAGCATGATGCGAAATTTTTCTATTGGGATGAGCCGTTTATGTATAAGCAATGCTCTGACGGTATTATTCGTAGGTGTGTTTCAGGTGCTGAAGCAAAGGAAATCCTGGAGCAATGTCACTCTTCGCCGTATGGAGGTCATTTCAGCGGTCAGAGGACAACTATGAGGATTTTTCATTGCGGATTTTTTTGGCCTACATTATTCAAGGATGCCCATTGGTTCTACAAGCAATGTGATGCTTGCCAAAGGAGAGGAAATTTGGGGCCTAGAGATGAAATGCCTCTTACTTATATTTTAGAAGTTGAATTATTTGATATATGGGGTATTGACTTTATGAGGCCATTTCCCCTTCTAATGGCAATGTTTTTATCTTATTGGCAGTTGATTACGTGTCCAAATGGGTGGAGGCCATTGCATGCCATCAGAGTGATGCCAAGACAGTTGCAAGATTTCTTCAATCGCACATCTTTGCGCGGTTTGGGACACCTAGGGCTCTAGTGAGTGATGAGGGTACACATTTTGTTAATAATATCTTAACTAGGCTTTTAGCTAAGTATGGGATTAAGCATAGGATAGCTACCCCTTATCCCCCACAAGCAAATGGTCAAGCTGAAATTAGTAATAGGGAAATTAAAGCTATCTTAGAGAAAGTAGTCCATCCATCTAGAAAGGATTGGTCCTTTAGGTTGGATGAGACTCTTTGGGCTTATAGGACAGCTTATAAGACTCCTCTAGGTATGTCTCCCTATAGGTTAGTATATGGGAAAGCTTGCCATTTACCATTAGAGCTTGAGCATAAAACATTTTGGGCTTTGAAAAAGTTAAATTTTGATCTGAGTCGTGCAGGAGCAATAAGAATGCTGCAGCTTAATGAGTTAGAAGAATTTCGTCAATTCTCTTACGAAAATGCGAAAATGTATAAGGAAAAGACTAAGCTGTGGCATGATAAGAAAATAAAGTCCAAAGAATTTGTCAAGGGTCAGAAAGTTTTGCTTTATAACTCTAGATTAAAATTATTTCCTGGAAAATTAAAATCTAAATGGTCAGGACCGTTTATTGTGATTGAGGTTTTTTCCAATGGAGCAATTACTTTGCAGGATGAGAAAGATGAGAGAGTGTTCAAAGTGAATGGACAGCGTGTGAAGCATTATTGGGGTGAGGAGTTTCAGTCGAAATATCCTTCCCTAAGGTTGGTTGACAATTGAGAGAGCAGGACTTTTGCGGGAGCATTTCACAGAGCAAAATTTTGAGCTCCCAGACTTTGCATTGATTTTATTTTTCGCTGATTTGTTTTTACTTTCGGTTGGGTTAGATTTGATTTTGCATGATTTATTAGATTTTATCTTAAAAAAAAATATTTTCTGGTATTTTTGGTAGTTTAGATTTTATCTATTTTTAAATTTAGTTTGATTTTATTTTCGGGTTATTTATTTAGATTATCTTTGAATTATCTTTCTATTAGTTTGATTTTATTTAGATTTTACTTTTAGTTATTTGAAATTCAGTTTAATTTGAATTAATAAAGATTTTCCATAGTTTATTCGGCTTCTTTTGAGAATAAAAGATTAAGTTTGATTTGATCGATTAAGTTCAATTTGAATTTAAAAGATTTGATTTTCCTATTTTGAAATTTAAATTCCGTATCTAAGATTCGACAGGTTCAAAAGATTGTTGCAGCAAAGATAATGTTGGAGCAAATTTTCTGCACGAATAGGAAGGATTTTAATGTGAGTAATTATTTTTACCGTTGGGATTTTTGAATTTCTATGGCAGGTGAATTGCAGGGATGCTGCCACATGTCGTGTAGGGACAATTCAACGGTTTAGCCGTTGACAGCATGCCGTTATTTCCCATAGATGATTGGAGTTCCACAATTTTACCGTTAGGGATTTGAATTGCAACTTAATTGTGAACGGTAAAACCATTTATTACGGAGCAAATCCTTTCGGTTAGGATTTCAAATTGCTCGAGCCTTATTTATTTGCAGACATTGGTAAGTCTTCTTTCTACTTCGTCTTCTTGATTCTATCTTGCCATCTACATTCTTTCTTTCTCCTTTTCATTCTTTGCAAAACCCTTTGAGTTATCCATGGCCAAAACAAGAGCGAGGAAAGAAAGAGAGAGAGAGAGTGAAGAGGAAATACCCATTACCCCCGAAGTTCCGAAAGTAAAAACTAAGAAGAAAAGAACGCCGGAGGAAAAGGAAGCTAAAAGAAGAAGGCGAACACATGGATGGGATTTATTAGACAGAAGATGCTTCCAACAACACATGACTCGACAATCTCCAGGGAACGGGTTCTCCTAGCTTTTGCCATCTTACGGTCTCTCAGTATTAATGTAGGGAGGATCATTGCGAATGAGATTTCTGGATGTTGGAAAAAGAAGGTGGGGAAACTATTCTTTCCGAACACAATCACGATGCTGTGCAGAAGAGTAGGGGTTCTGGTGGATGAGGGAGATGTGATCCTGTTTGATAAGGGGATCATAGACACACCCAATTTGGCATGGCTCCAGCGTGTGCAGGAGGTACATCAAGGTGGGCTTATCCATGACATCAACTCGATTCTAGAACAACTGGCACTTTCGGCCAGTAGGCAGGAGTTTGCTGAAAGGCAAACTTTAACCTTCTGGAACTATGTTAAGAATCGGGATGCCAGCTTGAAGAAGGCGCTGCAAGAGAATTTTTCAAAACCTTATCCAGCCCTTCCAGCATTCCCTGATGATCTGTTGAACCCCTGGATTCCGCCCCCACTTGTTGAAAGAGGAGACGAGGATGATGAAAATGAACCGGGCCAAGAGGACTGAAGGATGAAGTGGCCCTGGGCGAGCATAATTTTTGTTCTTAAATTTTTGATTGCTCGTGCATTTTCTAACCTCATTTTCTATTATTGTCATGTTTGCTTTTCTTTTTACTTTTCTGCTGCTGAAAAAATATATATCTGATGTGTAATTTATTTTCTATGATTTTAATGAAATTTCTGAATGTTTCTATTCTGTATGCACTGAGCAACTCTAACTTAACTAATTTTCCTCTGAATTTTTGAAGCTTAGACTAATTACGCTTAATTAGATTAAGGTATTCTGATCTGCAGAAACCTTTTGCTTGAGCATTTCTTCTAGCCTAGACTGTTGCTGCGACAAAGAAGATTTTCAAGGTAGTATTGACTTATACGATCCACTTTAAGCTTAATCTGAGCCCCATGTTTAGTTTAAAAATTCAGATAGAAAAATTTAAGTTTGGGGGTATAATTGCTTAATTAATGATTCATTGAGGACAATGAATAATTCAAGTTTGGGGGACTTTTTGCTACTCCAATTATTTTGCTCGAGCATTCCTCTCCTTCAAATTAAAATTTGCTAGGTTATTGAGTAACCGGGGACATTTTTGATACCCACAGTTTGTCTTCGCGTCAAAAGATGACCTAGGAAATGTGAAAAAAAAATGAGAAATATGAGAAAAAAATTATTATTTGCAGAAAAAAAATTATTTGTTGAAAATTTTGCTGAAAAAATTGATGGAGCAAAAGTTTTAAGGGATGAATGATGATCTAGCAGTTTTTTTGTCTCCCAGAACTTAGATGAGCTTCATCATAAAATGTCGCCATTCTGAGGGGCAAGAGATAGAATAACTAAGGATTTTTGAGCTTTATAATGAGTATTGAGCCTAGTTGGTGATAAGCTTGAGGCAAGGGTATACTGCACCATAAAGTGGGTCATCCCGTGCTTAAGAGCTTATGACTGTAAGGCTGCTTTAAGTCTGATAAATAATGGAATAAACCCCTGTAAAAATATGTTTTGAAATGTCTGATAATAGAGCTAGGCTGTGGTGAGTCCTTAGAATTAAGTTGAAAAGTGGTGATTATTTGTCCATGCCAGAGGAATCGTTTTGCTGCAGCAGAGCTTGGTTTTGCAGAGTGCTCAGGTAAAGGTTAAAGGTAGTGTTGGACTGTCTGGTTTGATTAAGCTAATTCTTTGTCTAATGTTTTGAAATTCTTGAAGGAAGGTTGGTTAGTATTGCTCGGGACGTGCAATAGTTCAAGTTTGGGGGTATGATAACTGCCCAAAAGGTAGTTATTTAGGCCTGATTTATATAAGGATTTGCGTGTCTTTAATGCTTAATAGGGTTGGTTTTAGAGAGATATTACATGATTTAACCCAGTTGGAAGAATGGAAGCTTTGGAAATCACTTTGTGCAGATTATGCTGCTGAGCGGCTGGAGGGAGCAAATTCTGTGCTGCAGCAAAACTGGGAACAGAACTGCCACATCAAAGCTCGTTAGCCAACTTCATGAAATAACTTCTGTTGAGTTATTTTCGGGATAAAGGAGCAAAGAGAGCCCTACACGTGTCCAAGTTGACCTAATTCAAGTCTCCTCTCCTTCTATAAAAGGAAGTAGTCGTCCAAGTCAAACTCATTCCATGTTTTCCCTTGGAAGTCGAATAGTCTAGGGAGATTGAAGATTAACAAGAACACCATCATCCGCAAGCTGATTAGGGAGTCTACTTTCTTTATTAACTTGTGGTTATGGACATGCATACTCAAATTGTAATTCGTATTCCTATGCCTATTATGAACTAAGTAGCTTAAGGTGTTGGTTAGGAATAATGTGATTATTGTGCTTCATCTCTAGTAATATATTGACTATCGCGTTTTGGTTAATTGTTGTGCTTATTCTCATTTTATGTCCGCCTGGCCAGCCGGTATGGATAGCTCTCTCTAGTTTCAGGGATGATTTAGAGAGTGTGACAATTATTCACATTACGATCATTGTGTATTGGTGAACGCCAGTGACTGAGCTAGGGATAGCCAGTTGCCTAGTGCCTGATCGGTCGCACTTCATTGGGGTTGAAACACATCCCAAAAGATTCGGAGTTCCGGGAGGAATCCGCTGATAATACTGCGGGAAATGCATGATCAATAATATTGCTAGAGCATATTTTAGAACAATCACTAAAACCTAACCAGCGCCTGCCTTTAATCTGCCTATCTATTTGTTTACTTATTGTTCTGTCATTTATTTTGCTTCAGCATAATTCCGATAAAACCCAATCATTTTATTATTCTTGAAACCATTAAAAAGTTACTCAAAAATAGGTAGAGTGGAAACTCATTCAGGGCTCGGATTGATAATATTACTTGCTGCACACTGTGTATACTTGCACAGGAATTCTAGAGTATTTTATACTATATTTTTACTCACTCTAGGAACCCAACAACGACCTAGACAACTTAGTCTTAATCCTGAGTTGATTATGGATTCCTGCTCATGAGAGATTGTCCTTTGATTTGAATGGGTGAGAGTGGCCAATACGCCGACTCAATAAGCCTACCACTTTGGGGACAAGACCGAATGAGGAGCTGGGAACATAATCGTACAAGATGGAATTCACTCCTTCCCGACTTTAGGGAAGCAGATGAGTGTTCCCTTAAGTGGTTACTCCGAGTCTTGAACAAAGGGCCCTACCCTCTCAATAACACGAGAGGGCTTTCTGTTTGATGGTTGGACCACAAACAGGTTGTTCATTAGAGGAGAATTGGTACTTAAGGAAATAGAGGTAACCCAGGGGTAAAACGGTAATTTGACCCAGCTAGTGTTACGGACACTCGTGAAGGAATAACTAGTCGATATTGGTCTAGATCCGTGGACACAGAAAATATGTCTGCAGTGAGAATAGTGCAACTGTGAGTCTATAGTGGAATGTACACACAGTTAACGAATATTGATTAATGTGGTTAATGAGTTTGACCAATTAATCTCACATCGTTGGAGCTTCTGATCTCCAGGTCCATTAGGTCCCACTGGTAGCTCGTAAAGTAATTTGAGGCAACTAAGTAATAAAAGTAAATTGAAAATGTTCAATTTATTAAGGGAAAAAATATAATATATATTGATATATTATTATGAGAGAAATTACTATTTGAAAAGTTCAAATATAAATTTATGGAAGTTTGAAAGAGTTCAAATAATAAATTAATTAATTTAAGGCCTAAAATGTGTTTGGGCAAATTAATTAATTCTAGGCCGGGAATTAAATATGTGATATTTAATTGGTGGTTAATTAATTAAAGAATTCATTAACCGGGAATTAATCAATTATGGAAATAATTAATCACTTAAGGAAGTGATTAATCATTTATGGAAATGATCTAATCACTTATGGAAGTAATTAGTCATTTGTGGAAAAGATTAATCAATTATGGAATTGATTGATCATGATTGATTAATTAAGGAATAAGATTGAATCAATTTTGGAAAAGATTGATTTAATTGAATATTTTATTCATGGCCTCTCTTCTATAAATAGAACACTAGACCTAATTGGTCATGACACTTGACATTCTTGCTCTTGCTCTTAGACTCTCATAGACAAGACCTAAAATTCTCTCTAGCCTCCCTCTTAGAGAAAGACTCTCACAAGTCTTTTGCCTCCTAGACTTAGAGACATACCAGTGTAACCTCTGTGGTGATTGTGTCAATCAAAGAAGAAATTTCCAGCGAAGAAAGACCAAAGGCGGCTGCTGCGTTTTGATCGTTGGAGCATCATTGTCGAAGAACGGTCAAGTCTACAACGGAGGTTTGTAACGGTTCTTCCCTTTTTCTTTAGAAAAGCATGAAAATAAATTTAGATTTATTTTTAAGAATGTTTAAACCAATTTTCCAGCAGCTTTAAAAGCGTTTTAAAGTTTAGTTGAGTTTTCGTAACGGTATTTTAATGTTAATTAATACACGGCGTAAGGTCCAATCGATGCGCTTCCGCTGCGTGGGGACTTTTATTCCCTACAGGTAAAGATCATCTTCTAAATCGGTTAGTAGTCCATTCTTTACCAAACGACTGATCCGATCGATGTTAATATGACCAAGACGTAAGTGCCAAAGATATGTATTGTTACTTATTGGAGAAATCTTTTGCCTTTTATTTTGTGTTTCAGCCGTTTTAAACATCTCATGATTTAAAATTGCTTTAGTATCAGTTGGTTTTAACACATATAAGTTGTTTTCACGCTTAGCAGAACATATAAGTACTCCATTTTGAGAAATGAACGCTTCATTCAACATAAAAGAAATAGAATAATTTTGTTCCAATAAACCAGATACAAAAATAAGATTCCTTTTAATTTTAGGAACCAAGTACAATTCCTCCAAAATTAAGAACTTATTTCTAAAAAACAACTTAGCAGCTCCCACTGCTCTTGCTAAAATGACTTATCCCGTTCCAACCTTGAGAGTCATTTCACCATCTTCTAGCTGTTGGAAATCATTTCCCTGAAAAGAAGAACAAACATGATTAGTGGCTCCCGAATCTAATATCCAGACAAACTCATCATGTTCAACAAGGCAAGTTTCTAAAACAAGTAAATCGTGTTTACCTTCATTTTCTCTCTGAAGGGAATAAAAGTCCCAACGCAGCGGAAGCGCATCGATTGGACCTTACGCCGTATATTAATTAACATTAAAATACCGTTACGAAAACTCGAACTAACTTTAAACACACTTTAAAGCTGCTGGAAAAATTGGTTTAAACATGCTAAAAATAAATCTAAATTTATTTTCATGTTTTTCTAAAGAAAAGAGGAAGAACCGTTACAAACCTCCGTTGTAGACTTGACCGTTCTTCGCCAATGATGCTCCAACGATCAAAACGCAGCAGCCGCCTTTGATTTTCTTCGCTGGAAATTCCTTCTTTGAATGACACAATAACCACAGAGGTTACACCGGTATGTCTCTAAGTCTAGGAGGCAAAAGACTTGTGGGAGTCTTTCTCTAAGAGGGAGGCTAGAGAGAATTCTAGGTCTTGTCTTGAGATTTCTAAGAGCAAGAGCAAAGTGTCAAGTGTCATGACCAATTAGGTCTAGTGTTCTATTTATCGAAGTAAGGCCATGAATAAAATATTCAATTAAATCAATCTTTTCCAAAATTGATTCAATCTTATTCCTTAATTAATCAATCATGATCAACCAATTCCACAATTGATTAATCTTTTCCATAAATGACTAATTACTTCCATAAGTGATTAGATCATTTCCATAAATGATTAATCACTTCCTTAAGTGATTAATCATTTCCATAATTGATTAATTCCCGGTTAATGAATTCTCTAATTAATTAACCACCAATTAAATATCACATATTTAATTCCCGGCCTAGAATTAATTAATTTGCCCAAACACATTTTAGGCCTTAAATTAATTAATTCATTATTTGAACTTTTTCAAACATCCATAAATTTATATTTGAATTTCTTCAAATATTAATTTCTCTCATAATAATATATCAATATATATTATATTTGTTTCCCTTAGTAAATTGAACATTTTCAATTTACATTTATTACTTAGTTGCCTCAAATTACTTTATTAGCTACTAGTGGGACCTAATAGACCAATATCGACTAGTTAGTCCTTCACGAGTGTCCGTAACACCAGCTAGGTCAAGTTACCGTTTTACCCCTATGTTACCTCTATTTCCTTAAGTACCAGTTCTCCTCTAATGAACAACCTGTTTGTGGTCCAACCAACAAACATAAAACCCTCTCGTGCCATTGAGAGGGTAGGGCCCTTTGTTCAAGACTCGGAGTAACCACTTAAGGGAACACTCATCTGCTTCCTTAAAGTCGGGAAGGAGTGAATTCCATCTTGTACGATTATGTTCCTAGCTCCCCATTCGGTCTTGTCCCCAAAGTGGTAGGCTTATTGAGTCGGTGTATTGGCCACTCTCACCCATACAAATCAAAGGACAATCTCTCATGAGCAGGAGTCCATAATCAACTCAGGATTAAGACTAAGTTGTCTAGGTCGTCCTAGGGAAATAGAAAACCAAATAGTTAATGGCGTTATAACCAATGGTTACTATTTCGCGGTCCGGTCTTATGCAAACTCATTGCATATGATACCCCCACTCGCATGTCTCCTACACGAACGCGTTGGATCGCAGCGTTTGTATCAAATACAAAGTGGGTCGTATCCATAGTGTCACCAGGATAAGGCACCTAGTCTTATCCCTATACTATAGACCCTTTAGGCTGTTTCTTGAACAATGATCTCATATGTCACTACATATAGTTCAAGACTCATATTACAGCCTTGGATGTCTAGTTTATTAGATTAAGGTTATTATTAGGCAAAGACAAATATAAAATAACTTATAACAATTAATGGAAAAATATATCAATATTATTTCATTAATATCCGGTCAACGGTTACATTCACTATCTACGAGTTTTAGGGCATAAAACCCAACAAACTCCCACTTGAACTAAAACACTAGTTAGTGGGATGTAAATGCAATAATCTAAAGCTGGAAATGTCATGTATATTAAAAATAATACAATGAACTAGGGCATCCTTATACCCATTATACATTTCTCCCACTTGCCCTAGATTAGATGGCATACATATCTCGTAGACCTAGACCTTCTAGATGACTCTCAAACACTTTAGCCGTGAGAGCCTTCGTAAATGGATCAACGATGTTGTGTTCTGAGGCGATCTTAGTGACGATCACATCTCTTCTTTGCACAATCTCCCGTATCAGGTGATACTTCCTCTTGATGTGTTTACCTCGTTTGTGGCTTCGAGGTTCTTTTGAGTTGGCTACAGCCCCACTGTTGTCACAGTATAGTGTTATGGGCACGTTCATATTCGGAACCACTTCCAAATCAGTCAAGAACTTTCTGAGTCATACTACCTCCTTAGCTGCTTCGCAAGCTGCTACATACTCAGCCTCCATGGTTGAGTCTGCTATGCATCCTTGTTTGATGCTTCTTCACACTACTGCTCCTCCATTGAGGGTGAATACTGACCCTGATGTGGATTTCCTTGAATCCTTATCAGCTTGAAAGTCAGAGTCAGTGTATCTAGTAAGAATCAAATCCTTAGCTCAATACACAAGCATGTAGTCCCTCGTTCTTCGAAGATACTTGAGGATATTCTTAACCGCTCCCCAGTGGTCCAATCCTGGATTAGACTGATACCTACTGACTACTCCCACTGCATAACATATGTCAGGCCTAGTGCAGAGCATAACATACATTAAGCTGCCCACAGCTGAGGCGTAGGGAGACAAATTAAAATTTTCCCAAAATTAACTTGCACAAGCGAGATCTAACTCAACAAGATCTGACTCTACTAGCCCGGGATTGATTTATTAAACTCTCAGCTCATCTTCCCTCTACACTGGCACTAAGGTTTCACTAAGGAGTTAATGGAACAAATTAGTTTGTTTTTCTCCATACTTAGGTGCTTTTAATTAACAATTGAATTAAACATGTATATGTGGCACTAGCTTTCACACACCCATTGCAGGGACCCTTAACCTGAGTTTTCTCTGGTTGGCCTAATTGATCACAACAGGGGTAGCTCTTTTATCCTTAATCTTTATTACTCATTGCAAACTGTGCACATGCCATGACATAATAATTTTTTCTTTCAAAAGTAACAACAATAATGATTTTTTCTCTCACGATCATGATAAACATATATTCTTTTCTTTCCTCCTAAGCAAGATTAAACATGCTAATTTGCAAAAAATTAACTCTTTAGCTCTACCCTACACCTATCGAGGTGACAACAAGCATAAGAACCCAATAATTCGCTCCTAAGCATTCAAATCCAAATCTAGCCAAGACAAATACTCTACTCATGCAAGTCATCTCCTAGAAAAATTTTAAAAATTCTCCCTTTTTGGGCACTCATGCTTACAACTCATCGAAAGCTTGAAAATTGACAAGAAAGCCTATCCTAGGACATCGTAATCATGCAAAAGTAGCATCTAGAAAACAACCATATGCATAATTCAAAGAAAGCTCAAAACTATAGCCCGAACTCAGATGCTCAAGGGCTCCACAAACATGATAATCCACCCCCAAACTTAAAGCATGCATTGTCCTCAATGTATAAAGAAAATAAAGCATAATCAATCATGAGAACAATAAAGAGTAGGAGGAGTGAACAATACTGCCCTGGAATGATGATGACCTTTCTCATGGAAGCTTGAAAGTAAAGGAGAAACTGGAACCAAGACCTACAACACAAAAACACACAATAAATTAAAAGCAAACAGAAAGGCACAACTAAACTTACTTGGGTTGCCTCCCATAAGCGCTTGTTTAACGTCATTAGCTCGATGTGTTGGTCGTGCTTCAAGGAGGCTTCTTTTCTGTGAATCCAACAGAGGTGCTCTTTCTTGCACCTTTCTTGTAGCCCATGAAAAGCACTTCAGATTGTTCTTTAGAGTCTTCAACTGCTTTAAAAATTTCTTTTTCGTTCTTGACTCTAATAGTGAGCTCCCTACGCTCAATATCAATAATCACTCGCCTAGTAGCGAGGAATGGTCTTCCTAATATGACAGACATTGAAGGATTTTCTATCATGTCCATAACATACAAGTCAATAGGGAGGAAAAATCTACCTACTCTGATTAAAACATTTTCTACAATGCCAACTGGTCTAACCACAGACTGATCAGCCAATTGGAGCTTTACAGAAGTAGATTTGATCTCACCTATGTCTAACTTTTTACACAAGGACAAAGGAATAATATTAATATTAGCACCTAAATCACATAATGCTCTGAAAGAATAAGTACCAAAGCTACAAGGAATAGAAAAACTCCATGGATCTGCTACTTTTTCAGGTACCTTCTGTTGTACTCTGGTGCTGCATGTGGAAGCAAGATATACAGTGTCAACCTTCTTTTCCTTTCGCTTCTTTGCTAACCACTCCTTCATAAACCTGTTGTATTGGGGCATCTCTAATGCCTCTGCAAAAGGAATATTAATATTCAGATTCATAAAAGGATTCATAAATTTATCAAACTGAACCTGATTGTTCTTTTTCTTCCTTTTCTTTTTCTTTTCCTTGGAAACCATCAGTGTGGGAGAAGGAATAGGAGGCTCAGGATTTGGCTTTTCAGCCTCATCAGATGATGTGTCCTCCTCAGCTTCTCCTGTAGGCGTTTCATAATCCTCAGACTCAGGCTTCTCGTCAGCTTCCTCCTGGTGCACAGTGATTGCCTTACAGTACTCCATCTGAGTTTTCTCCTGTTCAGCTGGGGCCTTACCTTTATTCATGGTACTTACAACACTTACCAACTGTCCCAGCTGAGTCTCAATGTTCTTTATGGCTGTACTGTGGCCATTCACCGTGGTGTTGATAGCAATGACTGCCTCCTCTAATTTGGTTGTCCTGTTACTAGACTCTGCAATGAAAGCTCCAACAAGATCTTCTAACTTTTTATTTTCTTGAGTTTGAGGGGCAAAACCAGAGGAGTTAAGAACATTCTTAGTATTAGCATAAGAGAAATTTTCATGGTTCCTATTGTTAGGGTGATAATGTGTAGGTGTAGAATTATTATTATATCCCCTAAAATTAGAACTTGATACATAATGAACCTGCTCGATGGTCTCCTCCTGAGGTCTAGATGCTAAAGCAGTAGCTGATTCAATTGACTGTGCACTCCCTGTACCTAAAAATTTCATAAAAGCATTAGCAAGGGAAGTCATCTGGGCCTGGAGTGCACTTACTTTATCAACCTCAAACACTCCAGCAGCAATCCTTTTAGGTGCAGACCGCTCCGATGGCCACTGATAGCTGTTGGTGGCCATATCCTCTAGAAGTGTACGAGCATTTTCCACGGTCTTGGACAGCAGAGTCCCACCTGCAGCTGCATCAACAATCGTCTTTGTACTAGGAGTCAAACCATTATAAAACAATTGAACTTGAAGCCAGTCGGGATATCCATGCTGAGGGCACTTCCTCAGTAGCTCTTTAAATCGCTCCCAAGCCTCGAACAACTGCTCATCATATTGTTGTTGGAATGTCCCAATCTCGGTCCTCAGCTTGACCGTCTTTGCAGGAGGGAAAAATTTCTTTAAAAAGGCTTGGACCAAAGCATCCCAGGTGGTTATGCTCCCAGGAGTAATAGATTGCAACCAATCTCGTGCTTTATCCTGCAAAGAAAAAGGAAATAAGCGTAAGCGAATAGCATCCTCAGAAACTCCATTTATTTTTACCGTCGCACAAATGTCCAAAAATGATTTAAGATAAGAATTTGGATCCTCAGTGGGCGATCCTCTATATGCACAGTCTCGAGCCATCTGAATGAGACCGGTCTTCAGCTCAAAGTTGTTGGCATTAATCGGGGCATAGACAATCCCCGATTGTTGCCCCTGAAACACGGGCTGAAAGTAATCTCTTATAGGCCTAGGCTCCTCAGGTGGATTTTGGTCAGCCATTTGAATAATTTCTCTAGTTTTCCTTCGAATCCTAAGAATTGTTCTTTCGATCTCGGGATCCAACGGTAGCAATTCTCTACTACTACGCATACAAAAGCAAAACTACCCTAAAAAGGAAAGAAAAACAATTATGGAAAGAAATAAAGAAAATAAAACAACTAATCTTTATATGGAATGCAAAAATAAATATGGCAAAACACAAATAAGGAAAAACTAATCTAAAAAGGAATAATAAGAAACAAATAAGGAAAAGATTACACAACTAAAATAAAAACTAAGGTAGAAAAAACAAATATGGAAAGAAAAACAAATAAGGAAAAAATGAAATCAACCTAACAAAATAAAAATACACCCTAAATTAAGATCAAACAATTTTTTCACAATATCAATCTAGCTAAATGTGCCAATCCCCGGCAACGGCGCCAAAAACTTGATGTGGACTTTTCCTACCGCAAGCGCACGGGTCAAGTAATAATATAGTGAATGTAATTCGAATGTCGTCCTCTGGATTGGATTGTTAAGCAAATCAAGTATTGTGAATTATCTCGCTCAATTTTATTTAGGGATCAAAAAGTGATGAATGATTAATGGAAAACTAAATTAAAGCAAGAACAAAAAGTGTGGAAATTCAATTGGGAAAAGTACTTAGGGAATTGATTTCGCCGATTTAGTCTAGGATTGATTTTAAGAAGTAAGTTATTATGCACAATGAAATTATGAGCCAAAGACCCTTTAGTCACAGCTACCTCTCCCAAGTATAATTGATTCTCGTGCATATTAATCTACTTGATATCCCTATCTAAGTTTATTAACATGCAAGACAATAAGATCTTTTGACTAATTCCAAAGTTAATCTAAAACCGTCACGAATTAGAAAATAAACTTTAGTCATGCAATCTTGAGTAAGTCTATATTTAATCTCCTCTCCCGAGCAAGAATAAAAACTCAAATCATTCAACTAATGGACAATTAATTGAAAGCATTAAATCAAGATTACAAACATAATAACCATTGCACAACTTAAACCATAAATTCAATCCATAAACTTAATCAACTACACCAATCCCTAAGCTATGAGTTTAGCTACTCATGAATAGAATTACAAGCTCAACTAAACATGTAAAAACCATAAATCTAGCTAAAGAAAAGGAAAAAGAAAACTCAATGTAGGCCGAGTCCGACGTCACCGTCACGATCCCTAGGAACAATGGGTTGATTTCCGATTTTCTCCCTTAGCTTCAGCCTTCAAATCCTCTGTTTTAGCTTTGTTTTCAGCCCCAAGAAGTCCCAAAATTGAATCCCCCAAAAACCTAGTCGAAAGGATGCTTAAATAGCAAAATTTCGTCATAGCGTCGAGACGCTGTCGCGATCCGCAATTTTGGAAAATTTTTCTATAGCGTCGCGACGCTATGATTTTTTTTTTTTCTTTTTTTATAGGTAGAAAACTCCATTTGACTCCAATTGTTGAATTAAGTTTCAAACACGTACTTCCTACAAATAAAACATAAAAATGCATAAATTTGGGCAAATAATTATAGAAGACTAGCTTAATTAATCAGAGAAAAATAGCTAGCTATGCTCGCTATCACCTATAATCAAGAATCTAGGGTTTAATTCATTTAACAATCTCATTCAAATTAAATAATTAAACCACACTAATTGCATGAATAATATAACAATTATATTATTAACTATGGATGTTTCATGCTTCATGCAATTTTGATTTTCTTTTAATATAACAATTATAAGCCAATCAAGAAAATCAATCAAACATGCTTATCATCACATTAAACATAACTATTTATATTTAATTTAAGTAATGACATGCTTCATGCTTTCCAATTTTTCATATAATTAATATACACTTATATTAAAAAATATGAAAACAATTTCATGCATTTAAACATACATTATAACAATTTATAATATATAAAAAATGCATGAGCATGTTTATAACCTAAGGTGGGATTAAATATTCTATATGACATCCATAAAGCATATAAATAGCAATTGAACCGGTTAATTTTGGCCCCTACGATAAAATAAAGTATTAAATTACATTAATTTAGCTAAATTCTATCCTAAAAATCCTTGTACAACTCCGGAATTTTGTCTAGACATCACGAACTGCCCCGAACCACCTCGAACCGGCCTCCAAAATCACGAACCATGCCAAAAATTGGCTGAACCGGGCCAATTACACAGAAAATCGGGCTAATTTAGCAAAGAAAAACCAAACCAGACCGATTTCCCGGTCTCGATCACGGCTGGAAAATTTTCCAGCAAACCCTAAATCGTCGATTCCTCTGTTCTGCACTCTGTTTTTCCGATTTCCAGCGCCGTTCTTCATGATTTTCGCCCAAAATCATCTCGATCTCCATCGATAACAGCCCTAAATCTAGACACGGACTTACAAGGACTTGATTTACATAAAATACCCGAAACATCGGGCCTTACATGATCAAAATCACATAAAAATAAAATCTATGGCCATAAAATTAACCCAAACAGTTCAACGCAAACCGAACATACATTATGCATAAATCTCACCTATTAGAGCCTATCGCAACTTTTAATATTAATTAATAGGGATAGCGATGGCTCTGATGCCGATTGAAGGGAATAAAAGTCCCCACGCAGCGGAAGCGCATCGATTGGACCTTACGCCGTATATTAAGAAAACTCGAACTAACTTTAAACACACTTTAAAGCTGCTGGAAAAATTGGTTTAAACATGCTAAAAATAAATCTAAATTTATTTTCATGCTTTTCTAAAGAAAAGAGGAAGAATCGTTACAAACCTCCGTTGTAGACTTGACCGTTCTTCGCTAACGATGCTCCAACGATCAAAACGCAGCAGCCGCCTTTGATTTTCTTCGCTGGAAATTCCTTCTTTGAATGACACAATAACTACATAGGTTATACCGATATGTCTCTAAGTCTAGGAGGCAAAAGACTTATGGGAGTCTTTCTCTAAGAGGGAGGCTAGAGAGAATTCTAGGTCTTGTCTTGAAATTTCTAAGAGCAAGAGCAAAGTGTCAAGTGTCATGACCAATTAGGTCTAGTGTTCTATTTATCGAAGTAAGGTTATGAATAAAATATTCAATTAAATCAATCTTTTCCAAAATTGATTCAATCTTATTCCTTATTTAATCAATCATGATCAATCAATTCCATAATTGATTAATCTTTTCCACAAATGTCTAATTACTTCCATAAGTTATTAGATCATTTCCATAAATGATTAATCACTTCCTTAAGTGATTAATTATTTTCATAATTGATTAATTCCCGGTTAATGAATTCTTAAATTAATTAACCACCAATTAAATATCACATATTTAATTTCCGACCTTAAATTAATTAACTCGCCCAAATAGATTTAAGGCCTTAAATTAATTAATTCATTATTTGAACTCTTTCAAAGTTCCAAAAATTTATATTTGAATTTCTTCAAATATTAATTTCTCTCATAATAATATATCAATATATATTATATTTGTTTCCCTTAGAAAATTGAACATTCTCAATTTACATTTATTACTTAGTTGCCTCAAATTACTTTATGAGCTACCAGTGAGACCTAATGGACTTGCAGATCAGAAGCTCCAACGATGTGAGATTAATTGGTCAAACTCATTAACCACATTTATCAATATTCGTTAACTGTGTGTACATTCCACTATAGACTCACAGTTGCACTATTCTCACTGCAGACATATTTTTTGTGTCCACGGATATAGACCAATATCGACTAGTTAATCCTTCACGAGTGTCCGTAACACCAGCTGGGTCAAATTATCGTTTTACCCATGTGTTACCTCTATTTCCTTAAGTACCAGTTCTCCTCTAATGAACAACCTGTTTGTGGTCCAACCAACAAACAGAAAACCCTCTCGTGCCATTGAGAGGGTAGGGCCCTTTGTTCAAGACTCGGAGTAACCACTTAAGGGAACACTCATCTGCTTCCCTAAAGTCGGGAAGGAGTGAATTCCTTCTTGTACGATTATGTTCCCAGCTCCCCATTCGGTCTTGTCCCCAAAGTGGTAGGCTTATTGAGTCGGCGTATTGGCCACTCTCACCCATACAAATCAAAGGACAATCTCTCATGAGCAGGAGTCCATAATCAACTCAGGATTAAGACTAAGTTGTCTAGGTCGTCTTAGTGAAATAGAAAACCAACTAGTTAACGGTGTTATAACCAGTGGTTACTATTTCGCGGTTCGGTCTTATACAAACTCATTGCATAGGATACCCCCACTCGCATGTCTCCTACACGAACGTGTTGGATCACAGCGTTTGTATCAAATACAAAGTGGATCGTATCCATAGTGTCACCAGGATAAGGCACCTAGTCTTATGATCCCATATGTCACTACATATAGTTCAAGACTCATATTACAGCCTTGGATGTCTAGTTTATTGGATTAGGGTTATTATTAGGCAAAGACAAATACAAAATAACTAATAACAATTAATGGAAAAAATATCAATATTATTTCATTAATATCCGGTCAACGGTTACATTTACTATCTACGAGTTTTAGGGCATAAAACCCAACACTCTCTTCTTCTTAGGAAGGTAACGAGGACAGTTCCTCTTTCAGTGACCATCCACATTGTAGTGGAAGCACTTGTCCTTGTTAGCCACGACCTTGGCCATTTCCTTTCCCTGTACAACCTAAGCAGGAGCCTTCCCCTTGTCACCCTTCCTCTTTTGAATCTGCTTCGATGAAGAAGCCTAAGGTACAAATTTGGTTCCTGAAGATGAACCCTTCAAGAACTTCTTTTTGGAATGGGCCACATTGGCCTCTCCTTTAACCACATTTTTGCCCTTACTTTTCAGCATGGATTCATAAATCTGTAGCTCACTGAGGAGGGTGGTCAGGTTGAATTGAATTTTGTTCATGCTTGCATTCGTCCTGAATTGCATGAAGCTAGGAGGAAGCGAATGCAGTATGAACGCAACCTGACTCCGCTCGCAGACGACCCCGCCATTTGCCTCCGTGATGTTAAATTGGTTCATCATGTCGAGAACATGTTCTCGAACAGGATGCCCCTCTTGCATGTGGGCGTTGAAGACATTCTTCAGAGCATCGTGGTGGAGTTGATAGGATCGAAGTCCAAACATCTCCTGAAGGGAATTCATAATTTTTCTTACAGTCTCCACGATCTCATACCTCTTGGCCAAGACTTCATTTAAGCTGGCCAAGATGTAGACATGGGTTTTTTCGTTGGCCTTAGTCCAACGTTCGTGGGTTTCTTTTACTGCCTGAGCGGCAGTGCGAGGAGGAACTGGAGGACACTCCTCCGTTGAGACAAACTGAAGATCCTCAACAACAAGAATCGTATTCAAGTTGGATTTCCACGTAGGGAATTCTCGTCGGTTAATTTTTCGTTTTTGAGTAAAATGATTATAGAGGAAGACATTGTTGAAAAAACAAACAATTGACCGTATTAGTTATCTTTGCCTTAACCCATCACACAAGAAATATAAACAATTGCACAAATCCAATCAATTTTGCAAACAATCAATCAAAGAACCCTAATAAATAAATAATTAATTCCATAATTAATTAATTACCCAATTAAATATCACATATTTAATCTTAGGGATCTTATTAAAATTAATATGAATCCAATTCATATTAAATTTCTTTGAACTCTTTCAAATATTTTCTTTCCTAATAGAAAAAGGTCTCTAATTAATAAATAAATAATTAATTCCATAATTAATTAATTACCCAATTAAATATCATATATTTAATCTTAGGGATTTTATTAAAATTAATATGAATCCAATTCATATTAAATTTATTTGAACTCTTTCAAATATTTTCTCTCAAGAATTAATTTTTGAAATTAATTCAAAAATTATATTATAAAGTTTCATAAACTTTATATTATAAAGCATCATTATACGATTCCCATGATAAATTGAACACTTTCAATTTACAATTTATATTTGTTTGCTTCAAGTCTTTTTACGAGCTACCAGTGGGACCTTATGGACCTACAGATCAGAAGCTCCAACGATACCGGACTAATCCGCTTAAACTCATTAACCAAGTTAGTCTCCATTCGTTAACTGTGGGTCATTCCACTAAAGACCCTCAGTAATACTATTCTTACTGCAGAATATTTTTGTGTCCACGGATATTGACCAATACTACAAGTCAGTCCTTCACGTGTGTTCGTATCCCAGCTAGGTCAAATTACCGTTTTACCCCTGGTTTACATCTTTGTCCTTAAGTTCTCAGTACTCCTCTAATGAACAACCTGTCTGAGGTCCAACCAACAAACAGAAGTCCCTCTCGTGCCATAGAGAGGGTTGGGCCCATTGTTCAAGTCCCGGAGACACCACTTAAGGGAACACACCTCTACTTACCCTAAAGTTGGGAATGAGTGAATTCCATCTTGTGTGATTATGTTCCCAGCTCCCCATGCGGTATTGTCCCCAAAATGGTAGGCTTATTGAGTCGGCGTGCTGGCCACTCTCACCCATACAAAACAAAGGACAACTCCTCGTGAACAGGAGTCCATAATCCACTTAGGATTGAGACTAAGTTGTCTAGGCCATCCTAGTGAAATAGAAACCAAGCCAACTAACGGTGTTACAGAAACACTTTTTTATGGAACGTTGTTTAGAATATGAACTGCAGTCTCTACTGCATACCCCCAAAACGAGCTAGGCAATTGAGCATAGCTCATCATAGAACGAACCATGTCTAACAGGGTTCTATTTCTCCTTTCTGATACACCATTCTGCTGAGGTGTACCAGGTGCTGAGAGTTGAGATTGGATTCCATGTTCTATCATATAGTCCTGGAATTTTTGATCCATGTATTCTCCACCTCGATCTGATCTAAGTGTTTTAATTGTCTTACCTAATAGGTTTTCTACCTCAGTCTTAAACTCTTTGAACTTTTCAAAAGCTTCAGACTTGTGACCCATTAGGTATAAGTAACCATATCGAGAATAATCATCCATGAAAGAGATGAAATATTCATAACCTCCTCGAGCTTTTACATTCATTGGACCACAAAGATCCAAATGTATCAACTCTAGAGGTTCTTTGGCACGATAATCTTTTCCGGTAAAAGGCCTCTTGGTCATTTTACCCTCGAGACACAATTCACAGGGTGGTAAAGATTCATCTTCTAAATCGGTTAGAAGTCCATTCTTTACCAAACGACCGATTCGATCGATGTTAATATGACCAAGACGTAAGTGCCAAAGATATGTGTTGTTACTTATTGGAGAAATCTTTTGCCTTTTATTTTGCGTTTCAGCCGATTTAAACATCTCATGATTTAAAAGCACTGTTGTGTTGGTTGGTCTTAACACATATAAGTTGTTTTCTAGCTTAGCAGAACATATAAATACTCCATTTCGACAAATGAACGCTTCATTTAATTCAAAAGAAATAGAATAATTGTGTTCTAACAATCCAGAAACAGAAATAAGGTTCCTCTTAATGCGAGGAACAACATACAAGTTTTCTAAAAACAAAAACTTATTTCTAAAAAACAACTTCGCAGCTCCCACTGCATTTGCTGGAATGACATCTCCCGTTCCAACCTTGAGTGTCATCTCACCATCTTGAAGCTGCTGGAAATCACTTCCCTGAAAAGAAGAACATGATTAGTTGCTCCGGAATCTAAAATCCAGGCATACTCATCATGTTCAACAAGACACGTTTCTAAAACAAGTAAATCAAATTTACCTTCCTTGTCATTCTTTTTCTCTACAAGGTATCGAGGGCAGTTCCTTTTCCAGTGACCATCCACATTGCAGTGGAAGCACTTGCCCTTATCAGTCACATCCTTGGCCTTTCCCTTACCTCGAACAGCTTTAGTAGGAGCTTTCCCCTTATTACCCTTTTTCTTCTGTATCTTCTTTGAAGAAGAAGAAACTTGAGGTACAGGTTTAGTTCCTGAGGATGAACCCTTCAGGAACTTTTTGGATGGGCCACATTGGCCTCTCCTTTAACCACATTTTTGCCCTTGCTTTTTAGCATGGACTCATAAACCTGTAGCTCATTTAGAAGGACAGTCAGGTTGAATTGAATCTTATTCAAACTAGCGTTTATTCGAAATTGCATAAAACTTTGTAGAAGTGAATGCAATATAAACGCAACCTGACTTCTTTCGTAGACGACTCCACCATTAGCTTCCGCAATATTGAATTGGTTTATCACGAACAGATTGTCCTTCTTCCATGCGGGAGTTATGGATTTTTTGTAGAGCCTCGTGGTGGAGCTGGTAGGATGGTAATCCAAACATCTCCTGAAGGGAATTCATAATTTCCCTTGCACTTTCCACGTTCTCATATTTCTTGGCCAAAACTTCAGTTAAGCTAGCCAAGATATAGACACGGGCCTTTTCGTTGGCCTTAGTCCAACGGTCGTGCGCATCCTTTATCGCTTGGGATGCATTGCGAGTGGGAACTGGAGGACAATCCTCCGTTAAGACGAACCAAAGATCTTCAACAACCAGAATTGTATTAAGGTTTGATTTCCACGTAGGAAAGTTCTCGCCGGTTAATTTTTCATTTTTCAATAAAGCGATGATAGAGGAAGACATTGCTGGAAAGATAAACTTTTATCGTATTAGTTATCTTTGTCTTAACCCATCAAACAGACAAACAATCAATTGCACAAATCCAATCAATTTTGCAAACAATCAATCAAAGAACCCTAACAAACTATCGATTGTGTTTAGCAACGATGCTTTAAAGGTTTAGAGAAACAGCCACCGAAGGGTGATCAACTACTCCTCCTCTAAAATGAGACTTAGCAGGTGAGGGAGAGAGACAACATTCCCTTTGACCGGTTACAAGTAATGAGAATCCTCGATACAATAAATGAAAGAATAGTTGACTCACTGTCTCATATATTAAACATATATACCAAATTCGAACCAGACTTTGCTTAAAAATCAATCAGATAGATTTTTAAGCAAATCAAGTATTCGAACCAATCAATCACATAAAACAAGTAGTGCTTTGCCATAATTCAAGAAGTGGGGAAAAAACCCAAACATATAAGCAAATGTTGGAATTCCATGTATTCAAAAAGTTCATTCTGTCTGAATCTTTGCCAAGACTCAACCTGTAGTGAATAATTAAACTTCAAAGCAACCCACTTAAAACTTAAAAGCGAATGTCCATTCACTCCTCAACAACATCGAAAAAGCTACACAAATTTCAGCACCCTTCAAAGTAATGGCAGAGAAACTCTTGCAATATTGAAGTTAAAACTTCCAGAAGATCAAAACCCCAAAAAGCACAGCCGAATTCAGTTAAAGAAAAGGGTATATGATTAAGTCCAAAAACCAAATTGTTTTCCCTCCTCCAATTTGTTTAATAAATCATTGAATATAAGATTTTAAAGTGGATATTCAAATTTTTTTTTTAAAAAAAATTGAGTAGATAATGTTTATTAAGATTATTTTTAAACATTTAGGATGTGAATGCTAGTATATTCCCCATGATTTATTTGGGTATATTACTTGCCCTTGAACTTCTATCAACACTGTATCATGCTAGAAAGGTAAAGGAAATATTAAATGCCTTGATATTGAGATGCTTCTAAATCCAAGATGAAAAGTATCCAATTAGCTACGTATTTTGCACGAACTATAATAATTTACTAACATCACAATTTTCTTTAGAAATGTGAAAAAATATGAGTCTATTACATTTTTTATTGTCAAATGGATTGCAAAGAAAGACCAATTTTAGAGTTTTGATGACTTGCAAGTTGAAATCCAATTTAAATCCTACCAAACTCATCAACACTACGAAAAAAGAGTCAAGAAAATGAAGTAATTGACAATCTATTTTCTTTGTAAAACCAGCAAAATATTTCTCATTGATTGAAATGAAGGCGAAGGAAAAGGTAGACGAGTTAGGGCTTACGAGTATCCATGGAAATGCCATGAGATGCAAGAGAATATTTAGTTCGCAGAAGCAGGTGACCTTGATGAAAATCGCCCCAAGGTTGGACCAGCCACCGAAGCACAACCGGCGTCGATGACGAACAGAGTATGGCAGTATGGCGTGTGTTGAAGCGACGATGATGTTCGCATGTGGAACGTTCGAGTGCACACCAAGCCATTTGTTTGTCTTCTCAATCTTCTGCAAATAGATTGGTGGATTGAGATGGAAATCATAAAGAAGGAGAGATTTGGGAAAAGTGGGAGAGAGAAGAGATTTGAGATGGAAATCGTAAAGAAGGAGAGATTTGGGGAAAGTGGGAGAGAATGAGAAATTAGGCTTCTTTAGGTAGCACCAGGTTTACGCGCTACAAATTTTTTATTTTAGCGCTCTCATTTTTTTTGTTTTTTAGACCCGCGCCTTTTTTTTTTTTTTTTTTTTTTATAGCTGTTTCACACTAATGCTATAACTAAATGCTATTAAAAGTAGTATTTATTGCCCCCCTTGGCTTTGATTAGTTTGTTCAACACTTTGGACACTTCTATTACTCAAAGATCGAGTAATCTTGCGATGGATTTCATATTTGGGAGTGTTCTTCATTGTCCTTTGAGTGGGTCTTTCGGTTTCAAAGAGTGAATAAGGAAGGTTGGTATGTTTGACTTGAATGCAAGGAGGTTTGAGTAGTTGAGAAGAAGAAAAGCTCATGAGTCAAGCTATTTATAGGTTTCTCAGAATTAGGTCACGTGACCGTCATTTAAATGACGTCACTGCCCTTGGTCATTTGGAAAATGCGCATTTCCAAATGAACTGGGAAGAAATGCGATCGCATTTTCCCAGTTTCATGCCTTTATTTTTCTCACTTCTTTTGTTTTTTCTTGGTTTTTCATTTATTGGCTAAAATAATAACAAACTTATTAGCATGTTCACACACTTAAAACATGAATATCCATATTCCCTTTTCTTAGAAAATACAAAATAACTTGGACTTTTCGACTCCCAGGTAAATCCCCAGGAAAAGGTGTTCCCTACGGTTAGCTTAAATACCTTTTCCTAGACATGATTTTCCTAGACAAAGTTTACTTATGCCGATATATTTTGTTATCCTATTTATTTATATATACTTTATTAATCCACATAATGTACAAAAAGTTCTTAGAAATAGAAATCATACCAGATCAATTACAGATACAAGGGCTTCTTTAGCCCCAAGACTCTTCCCCCAATAGGCTTAATTCTTTGTCCATTGACCTTGCAATGTATGCCTTGGTGATCCATCAGTTCTACAGTTCCATAATAAAAAACTCTCACAATCTTGAATGGTCCCGACCATCTTGATTTCAGCTTCCCTGGAAACAACTTTAGTCTGGAATTAAAGAGCAACACTTGGTGGCCTTTATGGAATTCTTTTGGATGTATCCTTCTATCATGCCATCTCTTGACCTTCTCCTAATATAATTTTGCATTTTTATAAGAGAAATGGCGGAGCTCTTCCAATTCATTAAGCTGTAACTTTCTCTTGATTCCAGCTTTGTCCAGATTGAAGTTGAACTTCTTCAATGCCCAGTAAGCTTTGTATTCCAATTCAAGCGGTAAGTGACAAGCTTTTCCAAATATGATTCGATACGGAGACATCCCTAAAGGCGCTTTGTATGCAGTTCTATGTGTCCACAATGCCTCGTCAAGATGCAGCAACCAATCTTTTCTAGAAAGGTCTATTGTTTTCTCCAAAATTGCTTTGATCTCCCGGTTAGAGAGCTCTGCTTGTCCATTCGTCTGGGGATGGTAAGCAGTTGCAACCCTATGTCTGATATTGTTGTAGGGATCAAAGCCCTAGCGTAGCGGAAACGATCAATAACCATACTGTGTTTTTCTCAAGATCAAAATACCAATACAATTTGCAAAGGCTTTTACAGCAAGTAAAACACACATAAATCATGCTGCAAAACTGTATAAAACATGCTTTAATAGACTCTAAACACTTTAGATCTAAACTAGAATGGATCCTATTGACCCTAGATAAAAAATACTTACTTTAGGAGTCGTTCTTGATCGATTCACCAACAAAAATTCGTCAAATCCAAAAATTCCAGCAGCAAATCCTTCCTTTGATGCTGCAAATTCACCACGAACACTACCACGTAGTAGCACCGGTATTCTCACGGGATGTGTGTTGAGGTGGATGGTGGGATCCTCAGACTTCTAGGGAGAAAATTCTCTTCTGTATGTAGAGGAAAAGAAATTGCAGAGAGCTAGAGAATCTGTGAGAGATAGGCGTACAACACACTGAATGAATGAGAGAGAGATCTCTGCTATCAACCAACGAATGGGAGTAACCTCCCTAAAAAATCTCTCCCTCAACGTTCAGTTGCTGGGTGATGTGGGATTTTCCTACCGCAAGCGCACGGGTCAAGTAATAATATAGCGAATGTGAGCTGTCGAGGTAGCGTCGCGACGCTACCGCAAAATTACGAATTCTGGAAGTTCGTCTAGCGTCGCGACGCTAGTCACATAGCGTCTCGACGCTATATATATATAATTTTTATATATATTGAACTCCATTTGACTCCAATTTCTCAATTAAGCTCAACATAACAATTTCCTACAAAATAAACATTAAAGAGAAATAAAATGGTTACGAATTACTCAAAGACTAACCAAATTGTAACGGGAAAGATAGCTCGCTATGCACGCTATCAAATACTCCCAAACTTAAGCTTTTGCTAGTCCTCGAGCAAACTAAAAATCAAACATACAGTGGAAGAATGGATGCAACAAACATGACTCAATCCTCAAGGCTCAAAAGTCAATAGTCAAGCAAGCAAGAGACATGCACACAAGGACCAATGAGAGAGACAAATTAAAAATTTTCCAAAATTAACTTGCACAAGCGAGATCTAACTCAACGAGATCAGACTCTACTAGCCCGGGATTGGATTATTAAACTCTCAGCTCATCTTCCCTCTACACTGGCACTAAGGTTTTACTAATGAGTTAATGGAACAAATTAGTTTGTTTTCCTCCATACTTAGGTGCTTATAATTGACAATTAAATTAAGCATTTATATGTGGCACTAGCTTTCACACACGGATCCTTAACCCGAGTTTTCTCTGGTTGGCCTAACTGATCACAACACGGGTAGCTCTTTTTGCCTAAAACTTTATTAACCATTGCATTGCGCGCATAAGTCATGACTTTCTCTCTTTTTTTTTTTCAAATTGTAACAACAAAAATGATTTTTCTTTATGAGCAAAATAAGCAAATATTCTTTTATTTCCTCCTAAGCAAGATCAAACATGCTAATTTGCAAAAAATTAACTCTTTAGCTCTTCCCTACACCTATCGAGGTGACAACAAGCATATGAACCCAATAATTCGCTCCTAAGCATTCAAATCCAAATCTAGCCAAGACAAATACTCTACTCATGCAAGCCATCTCCTAGAAAAAGTTTAAAAAGTCTTCCTTTTTAGGCACTCATGCTTACAACTCATCACAAGCATGAAAATTGACAAGAAAGCCTATCCTAGGAAGTCATAGTCATGCAAAAATAGCATCCAGAAAACAACCATATGCTTAATTCAAAGAAAGCTCAAAACTATAGCCCGAACTCAGATGCTCAAGGGCTCCACAAACATGCTATTCCACCCCCAAACTTAAAACATGCATTGTCCTCAATGTATAAAGAAAATAAGGCATAATTAAGCATGAGAACAATAAAAGAATGAAAGGAGTGAACAATACTGTCCTGGAATGATGATGACTTCTTGACTGGAAGCTTGTAAGCAAAGGAGAAACTGGAACCAAGACCTACACAACAAAAACAAACAATAAATCAAAAACGCAAAGAAAAACACAACTGACCTTACTTGGGTTGCCTCCCAATAAGCGCTTGTTTAACGTCATTAGCTCGACATGCTCGTGCAGTCTGTCAAGGCACATAAAATTTATCGTATTTCTTTGGACCCTTCTTTCTTGAATCAATAAAACTCACTATCGTTAGCAAGCTTACTAGTTTCTCATGGGCCCCTGAAACATAATTATTTTTAGTATTTTTGAATAAAATAAAAATAAAAGGAGAAAGATCAAAATAAAGAGACTCAGACTCTAAAACTGACTCGTGAGAATAGAAAAAAGAACAATCAAAATCTACAAAGGATGGAGAAGATAAATCAGACGAAGGCTTTTAGACCTCAAACTCTACCGCCTGAACTTCCTTTGTCACTGTAAGCTCATTTTCTTTTTCTTCCTCACAAACATGTTCTTGAAAGGTGCTACAACTCTCCAATTCTTCTCCACTATCTATGCAACTCACCCGTAAATGCTCATCCTTAGCAAGATCGAAAGAACTAAGCTCTTGAATGGGTGCCAATGAATCATCGGCCACATTACTCACTAGACAACCTAGGGAAGTGGATCCCACCTCCCTAACTTCCTTTGGGGTTTGAAGTTCTTTTATAATTTCATCAAACTTTAAACTCCTCGCTCTAGACTCCTCAATATAATTTTGAACTAAGCTTTTTAAGGAAGAATTTTCTTTTAAAGGGGTATAACTTGAAGATGAAAAATTGGAATATGAAGTTGTATAGAAAGCCATTCAAATAAATTAAAGCAACAATGATAATTAGGCTTCCAATCAAATAATAACCCAACAAGAACAAAGGTCTAAGACTCAAACAAAAAAAAAAAAAAAAAAAAAAGAAAGAAAGAAAAGTAAGAAAAAAAAAAAAAGCAAAATAGAAAAGGAACATAAAAAAAAAAACATAAAAGGAAAAACTACAAAAGGCAAGAAAGCAAATATGGAAAGAAAACAAAATAAATATAATTTACAAAAGGAAAAGATAAACAAATAAGGAATGAAAAATCAAATATGGCACAAAACAAAATAGAAAACTACAAAATAAGGAAAAATTAATCTACAAAGGATAAAACTAAAAGGAAATTCTATATATGGAAAATTCAAACAAATATGAAAAAAAAACTAAATATGGAAAAGAAAAATAATAAAGGAAAACAATGCAATCTACCTAAAAATAAAAACTACAAAAATAACAAAAAATAAAATACACCCTAAACTAAGACCAAACAATTTTTCTACGATATTAAAATTGACTAAATATGTCAATCCCCGGCAACGGCGCCAAAAACTTGATGTGGAATTTTCCTACTGCAAGTGCACGGGTCAAGTAATAATATAGTGAATGTGATATTCGAATGTCGTCCTCTGGATTGGATTTCTAATCAATTTTAATTACCGAAAATAATCTTGCCCAATTTTATTTAGGGAACAAATCAAAGTGAGAATGAATGTAATCAAACACAAATCAATGAAAAAGTATGACAAGCTAATGGAGACAACGGTCTTAGGGACTTGATTTCACCAATTGGGATTATGGATTAATTCATGGTTTAAAGACATGCTAAGATTCATAAATCTTGGGAAACTAAAATCACATATATCTCTCCCGAGCATACATGATTCTCCCACATGCAATGAACCCGATATCCCTATCTAAATTCATTAAACATGCAAGGCATTAAGGTTAACCTTTTTAACAATTTCTATAATTAACTATTATCTCCCGATTTCTAGCTAAATCCTAGTTATGCATAATGATTTCTAAGCTAAATCCTCTCTCCCGAGTTAGATTTAAGCACAAACAACAATCAATTTATGGCCGGTAAATTGAAAGCATTAAGAACACAATTATGCATAAATGACATCAATAACAATAAAACCATAAAATCAATCCATAAAGTGTCCAACGGCTAGATCAATCCCTAAGAATTAAACTTAGCTACACATAATCCGAATTACAATATAAACTAAGTCTAAACAAGTCATAAGAACTAACAAAGTAAAGGGTAAAGAGAATTGAACGCTAGGTAGGCCGAGACTGCACGTCCTCGTGATGATCCCCACGAACAATCGTTTGATTCCCGCTTACCTCCACTTGTTTCAGCCTCAAAAATCCCTTTTTTCTCTGTTTTACGACTCCAAAGTGTCCAAAAGAAGTCCCCAAAAAGCCCTAGCGTCGCGACGCTACCGCGAAATTACGGATTCTGGAAGTTCGCCTTGGTCGCGAAGCTATTTTTTTTTTTTTGTTTTTTTTTTGTTTTTTTAGGATTGAACTCCATTTGACTCCAATTTCTCAATTAAGCTTAACATAACAATTTTCTACAAAATATACATTAAAGAGCAATAAAATGGTTACGAATTACTCAAAGACTAACCAAATTGTAACGGGAAAGATAGCTCGCTATGCGCGCAATCACTGGGATAGTGGAAGACTCAATCAGTTTAAACAACTGATTGAGCAATTAATTAATTATTCAAAAATAATTGATGAATAATATTGAACTAACTATTGAATTTAATAAAACCATATAAATCACATTTATATGTACATATCCACTTTAACCTATAGTTTTAATGAAATTCAATTAAATCAAATTTAATCGAATTAAATTAAAACAAACAATTAATTAATTTAACAATTAATTAATACAATAATTAAATATCACATATTCAATTATATTTCTCTCAATTTTAAACTATAGTATTAATGCACATCTAATGTACATTAATTATAACCTATAGTTTCAATATTAATCAAATTCATATATTAGCTCAATATTCGAGCACTTTTCGAATATTCAATTCTCCCTTAGAAATTTACCTCAACACCCTAAATGAGCTACCAGTGGGACCTAATGGACCTACAGATCAGAAGCTCCAACAATATGAGATTAATTGGCTAAACTCATTAACTAGGTTAATCAATATTCGTTAACCGTGGTTCACTCCACTAAAGAACCACAACTGCACTCTTCTCACTACAGATATATTTCTGTGTCCACGGATATCGACCGTCAACAGCAAGTTTGCCTTTCACGTGTGTTTGTACCCTAGCTAGGTCAAATTACCGTTTTATCCCTAGGCTACCTCTTGGTCCTTAAGTACATGTGCTCCTCTAATGAACAACCTATTTGAGGTCCAACCAACAAACAGAAGTCCCTCTCGTGCCATAAAGAGGGTAGGGCCCATTGTTCAAGACCCGAAGACACCACTTAAGGGAACACACCTCTACTTATCCTAATATCGGGAATGAGTGAATTCCATCTTGTAAGACTATGTTCCCAGCTCCCCACTCGGTCTTGTCCCCAAAATGGTAGGCTTATTGAGTCGGCGAACAGGCAACTCTCACCCGTACAAATCAAAGGACAATCCCTCATGGACAGGAGTCTATAATCCACTCAGGATTAAGGCCAAGTTGCCTAGGTCATCCTAGTGAAATAGAAACCGAGCTAACTAACGGTGTTACAGTTAGTGGTTAACTATTCGCGGTCCGGTCTTTGTGCAAACTCATTGCACAGGATACCCCCACTCGCATGTCAACTACACGAATGCGTTGGATCATTACGTTTGTATCAATATATAAAGCGGGTCGTATCCATAGTGTCACCAGGATAAGGTACCCAACCTTATCCCTATACTACAGACCCTTTAGGCTAAAACTTGAACATTGATCCCCGTATGTCCCTACATACTAGTTCAAGCCTCATTCTATTAGCCTTGGATGTTTAGTTTATTGGATTAGGGTTAATAAGACAATAATACAAACATTGAATAATACATCACTTTTATTAATGTTCGGACAAATGTACATTTACTATCTACGAGTTTTAGGGCATAAAACCTAACAATTGTATTTGGAAAACAAGTTGGCTATCATCTTGTTCAGAAAATGTGATCCTTCATCGCTTATAATGCATCGATGAGTCCCGTATCTTGTGAAAATGTTCTTCGTAAAGAATTTCTTTACCACCTTTGCATCATTGGTTGATGTGGCTTTGGCCTTGATCCATTTTGATACATAATCAACTGCAAGCAGAATGTAAATATTTCCAAAGGACGACGGGAATGGGCCCATGAAGTCTATACCCCATACATCGAAGATTTCTACTTCAAGTATGAAGTTTAGTGGCATTTCACTCTTAGCTGTTAAATTCCCAGTTCTTTGGCACTGATCGTAGTTCTTGGTAAAGAAATGTGCATCCTTGAAAAGACTCGGCCAAAAGTACCCTGATTGAAGGACTTTGGCTGGAGTTTTTAGCCCTGCGAAGTGCCCTTCATATGGAGCCGAGTGACATGCTTCCAATGAATGGTACCTCATCTTCTGTTACACATCGTATGAGTATTTGATCGGGACCTAGCTTGTGTAGATACGACTCATCCCAATAATAATCCTTGACATCTTTCAGAAACTTCTTCAATTGCTGAGTTGTGGCTTCTGGAGGCTTTAGTCCACTGAAGTGGTTTACGTAGTCTGCAAACCATGGAATTTCAATTGCCCTCATTGCCAGTATTTGTTCATCTGCAAAGGATTCTCGAATTTCCAACTCCTTCTCCACCTGCGCCTCTTCTCCAAGCCTTGACAGATGATTTGCCACTTGATTTTCGATTCCTTTCCTGTCATGGATTTCGATATCAAATTTCTGCAAGAGTAAAATCCAATGGATTAATCGGGGTATAGCATCTTTCTTAGATAACAAGTGTTTAAGGGCTGAGTGATCAGTATGAACTATGACTTTAGTTCCCACTAAGTAGGATCTAAACTTGTCAAACGCAAAAACCAGTGCAAGTAGTCCTTTTTCTGTTACTGTATAGTTCAATTGTTCTTCGTTAAGCGTCTTGCTCGCAAAATAAATTGGTTGCACAATTTTTCCTCTCTTCTGGCATAGCACAACTCCTACTGCAAAGTCACTAGCATCACACATCAATTCGAACGGTTGAGTCCAGTCTGGTTCAATTATGATCGAAGATGTTCTAGTGCACTCTTCAAAGTTTCGAAAGCTTGCTTGTAATCTTCATCAAATTCAAAAGGTCTATCTACCTCGAGCAACATGGACAATGGTTTAGAAATTTTAGAAAAGTCTTTAATAAACCTTCGGTAAAAGCCCGCATGGCCTAGAAAACTCATGATGTCTCGAAATGTTTTGGGAAAAGGCAGCTTAGATATAAGCTCGATCTTTGCCTTGTCTACCTCAATTCCATTTCTTGAAATTTGGTGTCCAAGAACTATTCCTTCTCGTACCATAAAATGGCACTTTTCCCAGTTTAACACCAGGTTTGTTTCCTCGCATCTTTCCAATACGCGGTCTAGTTTCTATAAACAAACTGCAAAAGTTTATCCAAAGACGGAGAAATCATCCATAAAAACTTATAATTTTCGCTCTACCATATCGAGAATATTTCCATCATACACCTTTGAAAGGTGGCTGGAGCGTTGCAGAGTCCAAATGACATTCTTGGAAAAGCGAACGTCCCGTATGGACATGTGAATGTGGTCTTTTCTTGATCTTCTGGGGCTATTGTAATCTGGTTGTAACCAGAGTAGCCATCAAGGAAACAATAATAATCTTTTCCTGCTAATCTGTCCAACATTTGATCTATAAATGGCAATGGGAAATGGTCCTTTCTGGTTACTTTGTTGAGTCAGCGATAGTCTATGCAGACTCGCCATCCCATGACCGTTCTTGTTGGAATCAATTCATTCTTCTCATTTCCACTATCGTCATCCCACCTTTCTTGGGGGCGCATTGCACTGGACTAACCTAACTACTATCTGAAATTGGATATATAACTCCTGCGTCCAACCATTTGAGAATTTCCTTTCTGAGGACCTCTTTCATGATGGGGTTTAGCCTTTGTTGACTTTCAATGGAAATTTTGGCACCTTCTTCAAGGTTGATCCTATGCATGCAAAACGACGGGCTGATTCCCATGAATATCTGCGATTGTCCACCCTATTGCCTTTTTGTGATTAGATAGGACCTGCAACAAAGACATTTCATCTTGGTCACTGAGGTAAGTTGAGATAATAAATGGTACTGTTTTATTTTCTCCAAGGTGTATTTCAGATGTTCTGGTAACGGTTTGAGTTCTAATTCCGGAGGGTTTATCATGGATGACTGCAACGACTTGATCTCTTCTTGGCTTGACTCCAAGGAATCTCTCAATGCTTCTATTTGCGCTACTGCAGATCCACTTTTGGTTGATTCTTCTATTCCTTCAATCTTTTTCCCACCTTGTTCTTCATCTTCAAGCAAGTCTTCCAGCGTTTCTCCTTTTAGCAATTCCTGCAAAGTAGATGGAGAAACTCGTCAATCTCATCAATAACTAAACATTCCTCAAAATCTTTGGGATATTTGAGTGCATTCATGACATTGAAGGTAACTTGTTGATCATCGACCCTCATTGTCAACTCTCCCTTTTGTACATCGATCAAGGTCATACCAGTCGCTAAAAATGGTCGACCTAAGATAATTGGCACTTCTTTGTCTGCTTCACAGTCCAATATGATAAAGTCTGCTGGGAATACGAACTTGTCAACCTTAACTAACACATACTCAATCTTCCCCATGGGACGTGTTAATGATCTGTCTGCTAATTGCAAGGTGACAATCGTCGGTCTGGCTTCTCCTATATCTAACTGCTTGAAAACTGAATACGACATCAAATTTATACTTGCTCCTAGATGGCATAGTGCTCTACTGACGTTTCGTCCTCCAATGGAGCAAGGAATAGTGAAACTTCCTGGATCCTTTAACTTGGGAGGAATCTGACTTTTAACTAATGCATTGGAACATTCTGTTAGTGCAACTGTCTCGTACTCTCCCAATCGTCTTTTCTTAGACAGGATGACTTTCAGGAATTTCACGTAGTTCGACATTTTCTCAAGCGCCTTCATTGATGGAATGTTGATGTGGAGTTGCTTTAAAACGTCGAGGAACTTTTTAAACTGTGTATCTTGTGACGCGTATTTAAATCTTTGAGGATAAGCTGGTGGGAGCCTGTAATCTAGATCAATAATAAACTTTTTAGGTTTTGCGGTCGCATTTTCCTACCTTTTTTTTTTAAACTTGAACTTTCACTCTTTTCTTCCAAGGCTTTTGGCTCCTTAGTCTTTTCTTTATTCTCTTTATTATGACAAACTTCTGTAGTAACTTCTGACTTCATTTCTGTAGATTTCTCTGAAACTAACTTCTTGATTTATGGGGTATTTTGGTCCATCGTACTCCAATCCGCTTCTTAAGGTAATTGCTTTGCACTACTCCTTACCTTCACGGTGAGGATTTTCAGTTTTGCTAGGTGATACGCAATTTGCTAACCGCAAGTGTACGGGCCCAAGTTATAATATAGTGATTTAAAATCGAATGTCGTCCTCTGGATTGGTTTTCTAGCTCCCCTAATTATTAAAAGTATATTTGCCCAATTTTATTTAGAGAAAATAAACGAGAAATATGCAAATCAATTAAAAACTAATAAAAGCAATAAAATGTGGAAACTCAATGGAGAAAGGCCTTAGGGAATTGATTTCACCTATTAGATGCATGAATTAACTTAACGAATAATTAAGAACAAATTCGTAACAAGTTTATAAACCAAGGATTATGAATAATTAAAAGCCTCTCCCGAGTGCAATTAATCCTTTAAGCGAATTAAGAAATTGATATCCCTATCTAATTTCAACAATAAGCCTAAGCAATAAGAACAATCCTCATGACGGTTTCTCAAGCAATTCCAAATCTCCCGATTAACGAATTACCTAAGTCATGCAATTGAGAGTCTAATCTAAACTACCCTCTCCCGAGCGATTAGTTCAGAAACAACAACATACAATCCGTGATCAAGAGATTATAAGCATTAATCAAACAATTGCATAAATAAACCGCGTTACGAAACGTCCTAAAAAGCCGTAAATTAATCCATACAAACTAATGGCTACATCAAGCCCTTAAGAAACGAAATCTAGCTACTCATGGTCTCTAAAATACAAGCGAAATCTGTCCCAAACATGCTACAAATCAATACAAGAAATAAGGGAGAAAGATTAAACTCGTTGGCCGTGATTCCCGTGCGTTCCCGTCACGAACCTCTCGATCAAGCTCCTCGAATCAAGCTCCCTCGCTCTCTGCCTTGTTCTGTCCGTTTTCTCTCTCTAGAAGTCGTTTTTCTCTCTCCAAAACAGCTCCCTTAATCTGAAAGCATCGTTTTCTTTAAATACTGTCGATTCTGCGTGACAGCGTCGAGACGCTGAGGACATAGCGTTGCGACGCTGTCGCGCGTACGCCCTAATTAAATCTGGAAAGTTCGCAGCGTCGAGACGCTGCCTCGAATTCGCGCGCGTGCTGACTTGCGCCCAGCGTCTCAACGCTCCAAGGGCTAGCGTCTCAACGCTAGGTCTTTAATTGCTCTTCATTTTCTGTTTTCTTGGCCCGAACTTATTCTTTAGCTCCTAAATCATCGGTAAAGCTCAAAACATGTTGATTTCCATTGAAATACTTAATTCCTACAAAACAAAACCAAATAGAGATAAAAATGCCCAAATAATACTCAAGACTAACGGTAAAATCATCTAAAATATAGCACAATAAATTGCACTATCACTAGGAAATGTCCCTTGTGGTCTGTTCTTGATCTCTTGAGCTATTTGTCCAATCTGTACTTCCAAGTTTTTTACAGTGGCATCATTCCTTGCCATGTATTCTTTCATTAGAGCCTCTAGATTTTACTCTTGGCTTGCATTCTAAACTTGGATTGGTTGGAAACTTTTCTATTGTTGCTGTTGTTGTGTAGGTTGGGAACTAAATCCTATTGAAGCTTTTCCGAATTGATTTGTACTGGTATTACTAGTACTAGCTTGTTCTCCCCAGGAGAAGTTTGGATGTTGTCTCCACCCTGGGTTGTACGTAGCAGCACACAGATTCCTTCGGTTTTGATTTCCCTGTGGTCCTACATAGAAAACAGATGTAGGGTTTAGTGGACAATTATCAGTGATATGTTCTTCACTACAAATATCACAACAAGGAGAAGAGATAGCATTCGCGGGAGCGATGTTTGCTTGGTTTCCCATGGTCAAGCCAAGGATGAAAATATCGATATCGGTATTAATATCGGTAACTCAGATTTACGGATATATTGACAAATATTTGAATATCGACGGATATTCCGGGAAAAATCACGGATATCACGGAAACTCATAAAAATATTATGAAATTTTTTATTAAACTTTGGACTAAGCTTATGTATGTGATAAACTATTAATTTAAGCATATATATCAATAATTATAAGCTAAATATGAATATGAACTTGAATATTTCATTGATAAAAAAATTTTTGTAGACACAAAAATTAAAATGATCAAGGATATACAAAATTATTAGAAATATGCTATTGATTTTTTTAAAAAAATAAAAACAATTAGTATACTATATAAATTAAATTTATAATTATATTATAATATTCAAAATTAAACATTATATATGTTAAAATAAAAATGTTGTACAAAGACACAATATAATTGAACTAAAAATGGATGAAATTAAACAAAAAAAAAAAAAAAAAAAGAAGGGAGAAGAGTGGGGTTGTGGTGGAATGAAGAAAGAGAGAAGGGAAAGGAAGAAAAATAAATAAATAAAAAGTTGAATAAGATAGGGCTCAAACTCACACAATGGAAGAAGGAAAGGACAAACAAGTCACTCTTCAACCAATAGAGCAACTCGAAATAATAATTATGCAAAGCGTGCAAATAATAAAATACTATATTCGTTCGATTTTCCGCGATTTCCAGCCGATTTTTCGACGATATTTCTGCCTTTTTTTCGACCATTTTCCGTATTTTTTTCCGTTTACCGTTCGATATATCGTTAAAACGATATTTGTCCGATATTTCGGCGATATATTCGATATTTCGCGATAAAATGGTAAAAAAGACATTAACCCCCCATATCTCTATCGAACCCGCGAGAAATTGGATATTTCGACGATATATTGCGATATTTTCATCCTTGGGTCAAGCCCATCATCATGCTGTGAATGGCTATAATCTGAGCATGCATAGTTGAATTCGCTTCCGTCTCTACAGCTTTCACTGGATTCTTCAAAATTATTGGTTTAGTCTCCCTCCAATGTCGGTTATTCGTGGCTATTGTATCTAATATGACATGTGCTTCGTTTGCGGATTTCTACAAGAAAGATCCATTCGCGAACACATTGATTAGAACTTTTGAAGCTTGATCCAACCCACTATAGAAATGCTCAATAATAATACATACATGCAATCCATGATGAGGACACTTTCGGACCAGCCTTTGGAATCTCTCCCAAGCTGCATCTAAAGGCTCATTGTATGATTGTTTGAAGGAAATGATTTCAGCTTTGTACTCAGCATTCTTATTGAACGAGAAAAACTTCTCTAAAAACTTTTCTGCCAAGTCATTCCAAGACGTGATGGAATTTGGTTGAAATGAATCCAACAAGGATTCAGCATCTCCCTACAATGAGAAAGGAAAAACTTTTAGCTTCAATGTGTCTTCTGGTACTCCTGTTACTTTAAAAGAACTACAAATTCTTAAAATTGCTTGATATGCTTATGTGGATCTTCACTCGGAAGTCTGGAAAACTGGCCCATGGTGTTGAGCATTTGAAACATCCCAGGTTTCAGCTCAAACTGTGGAGCTTCTATCGGTGGCTCAAGAATTCCTGTTTTCAGAGTCTGGAAAACAGGTAAGGCATAATCCCTTATTGCTCTATTGCGGTCTTCTGCAATATAAATTGGATTTTCGTTTTGTGGCACCAGTGGAACTGGAGGTATTCTCCCACCATTCTGCCCCATTCCATGATTCTGTGGGTCAACTTGAGGATTGACTCCAGGTTGGTCCATCAGAAGTTCTTGTATATAAGAAGCTTCTTCAAGAGGTTCATGTGCACTCAACTCTTGTTGTTCCCTCTTCTTTCGTCTCTACTCTTTACGACGACGACGGAAGGTTCTTTCTATCTCAGGATCTATATCAAAGAGTTGACACCCTTTTTTCATGCACTAACGTTAACCTGCAAAAGAAAAAAAATTGCAAATCAAAGTCAAATCCTCTAGAAATAGAAACACGGTAGCAATCAAATCGCAACCTCAACAAACAAAAAAACTGGTTTCACTTTTAGTCCCCGACAACGACGCCAAAAACCTGTTGCTGTACAGTGGACTGAATGTGGATGTTAGGAAAGGATGATAAATAAAGATTAAGAATAATTCAGCCAACCAAGTGCAAGTATACACTATCGCATGAAGTAATAAAATCTCTGGAAGTATTCCAAAAGTATCGATCCCACATGGACTAAATTGGAAACACAGATTTGAAGAAGAAACTGTTCAAAGATTGCTTTTAAAAATGTAACCAAAAGAAATAGTTGATGTTGGGTTTTGTAAAACAAATAAATAAACAAGTAAAGAAATAACAATGATAAATAAGCGAGGTATTCAATATAGCTTCAACCCTAAGGCAAATAACTCTAATCATGGCTTATTTAACCTAAGTCTATTCATGCATTGAGTCAGATTTAACTTCTATTTGGCCTTCCTCCCAAGAACTGTTAGAAGGCTAAGCGAGTACCGTTATGCACATTTATGTGACTCGACTCCGACATAGATAGTTCTTGCATGCAACCTATAACCCTATAGTTTTTAAAAGGCGACTTTCCCCTATAACACCGAATACACTCTTTCGAGCCTTTTCTCCTATAAGACCTTTATAAAAACCGATATTGTTTGTCCCTTTCAGGATAAAACTCACATAGCATGCAAAGTCTAAGTGATCAAGTTAAACTCAACAATATTCAGAATGATATTCAATAAAGAGTGACATGCAATAAATAAAACTTAGGCAAATAAGCACTTTCAAGCTATTTAAACCATAAGGGAATTCACTATATTGAATCCCTCAATGGAATTTAGGTACGCATGAAGGAATATAATGCAAATGAACAACTTTTCATTGAAATAGTGAATAAAGAATACGAAGTAATGAAAAGAAACAACTGCTGGAAAATATAGTGCAATGGCTAAAACTATGGTTTTTTTTGTTTTTTTTTTTGTTTTATCCAATCCTTCTAGAGTTCTCACGACACTCTACTCTCCTTTTACAAGTGGGAATAGGGTGAAATCTCTATAAACACTCGGGTTTGATGTCTAACTAAGGGTTAGAATTTAGTCTTCTAAGAAGGACCTCGGGCATCCCTACTCATGGGCGTCTACTAAGGTTCTGTCACCACCCTCTTCTTCCCAGTGAGTTCTTCTTGAATTTCCCTTCGAATCGAGGCCTTTTATAGTGTGAGGAGTGGTTGATGAGTCACAAAAATGGTGCTGGTAGGTAGCCCAGTCAGTTTCGGAGTCAAAACAATCAGTTAGGTGTGCAAAACACTCGTTCAAAACGACCCGCGAAGGACTTGGAACTGCCTTCATCTAATTAATACAACCTTTAGCATGCATCTTAGGCTTATCAAGGCTCGTCGCTCCGTAGAGATTGTCTTGCTTCAGCCTAGTGGCTATCTATAAATAACTAATAGAATGCACAAATACAAATCTCCTAGGGTCGTCAATCCTAAGAAACTGATCTCATGCATTGGTTTCAACGAGATTACATGCAAAACTCAACAAAATACAACAAGTACAAAATGTATAAACCCAGAAAACTCAGCCAAGATCAATATCATTCAATGCATAATCCCAATCCAATGATACAAACTAGTTTAGCTACTCATAAACAAAGAAAAACTACAAATAAATATGAAAGAAAGCATAAAATATGACCCAAAAGGGTCTACACAGCAGTTGGGAAACAGAAAGGAACGAAACTAATTGAAAAAGGGGCAAAATTCTAACCTAACGGTAGACTAAACCGAAGCCCTATATTTATAGAAAATGTCGCAACGTCGAGACGCCAGGCTCAGCGTCTCGGTGCCACGGACTTTGCATTTCGTGTCGTAATCGCGTCAACATCGAGATGCTAGGGGCAGCGTCTCGACGCCATTGATACGTGCCAAAAATATACCTATTTTGCCCCTTATTATTAGCTTATTTCTTGTGAAACTTGTATATTTTTTTATCAAAATTACTATTCCCGAGCCTAAAAAATTTAAAAGTTGGTAAGTTAGGTCTTTGAGAGTCATGTGTGTCAAAATATACATATTTGTGCTTAAAAGAACTCATTTTGGTGTGAATTTGACTTAGTTTTGGTGTTTTGCAGAAAACAGAGGAAAACAGAGAAATGATGTTGAAATGCTACCGAACTGCAACAACATTTTTTCCAAGGAAAAATGAAATGCGGCCGCATTTCTGGGTAGAAACAGAAATGTCCGAGTCCGTCGTGGGTCGTTTTAAACGAGCTTTTCACGCAACTAACTGGCTGTTTTGACTCCGAAACTGACTGGGCTACCTACCAACACCATTTTCGTGACTCCTCAACCACTTCCTACACTATAAAAACTCGGGATTCGAAGTAAATTGAAGCATAACTCACTTGGAAGAAAAGGGTGGTGACAGAACCCTAGCTCGACGCCAATGAGTAGGGATGCCCGAGGTCCTTCTTAGATGACCAAATTCTAACCCGAAAGAGAGTTAGACATCAAACCTTGTGGTTTGTAGAGAGTTTCACCCATTCCCATCTTGTAAAAGTGAGAGAGTGGAGTGTCTTAGCGAACTCTAGAAGGATTGTGTAAACAAAAAATCCATAATATTTAGTTATCTCCTTTATTTCCAGCTCTTGAATCTTTTCGTTTCTTTGTATTCTTTTCATTATTATTTCAATGAAAATGTGTTCATTTTCTTTCTATCCCATCATGAGTAGCTAAATCCCGTTGAGGGGTTCAATGTGGTGAATTCCCTTAGGGTTTAATGGCTTGAAAGTGTTTTATTTGCTTAAGTAGGGTTTAATGCATGTCATTCTTTATTGAATATCATTCTGATCTTGCTGAGTTTAATTTGATCACTTAGACTTTGCATGCTATGCGAGTTTGATCTCGAAAGGGACAAACGATATCGGTTCTCATAAAGGTGATATAGGAGAAAAAGCTCGAAAGAGATTGTTCGGCGGTATGGGGCAAGCTGCCTAAGGCACCCTATATCGACTATAGGGTTATAGGTTGCATTCCTGAATTATCTATGTCGGAGTCGAGTCACAGAAATGTGCATAACGGTACTCGCTTAGCCTTCTAACGGTTTTTGGAAACAAGGGCCAAATGGAAGTTAAATCTGACCCAATGCACTAAACACTCTTAAGTTAGATATTGCATAAGTATGGTTGTTACCCTAGGGATGAATCCATGTTGAATACCTCGTTTGTTTATTATTTGTTATTCTTTATTAATTACTTGTTTGTTTTATTTATCTTTTCAAAAACCCAATCAACCAACTTATTTTCTTTGGTTACCTTTTTCAAAAGCAATCATTTGAGCAGTTTCTTCATCAAATATGAATTTCCAATTTAGTCTTCGTGGGATCGATACCCTTGGAATACTTTATGAGGTTTTTTATTACTACGTGCGACAGCGTATACTTGCACTTAAGTGTTGGCTGAATTATTCTTTATTCTTCCATTTATCATCTTATCTCACATTCCATCCATTCAGCTAACCACGCACCAGCCATCTTCAATCAAAGCGTTGCTGTATTTTTTCTCGGTTTTGTCTCGTTATTTCTCGGTACGGGGCTTCAACCTTCGATTCTTGGTGTCCTTCTTCATGCCCGCTTCGATACACTTTGGTCTTTTCACCTCCTCGGCATCCAAGAACACCGAGATGGCTCCAAAACTCCATAATTGGTCTGAATTAACACCAATTTAGCGTGGTTTGCTCCCGACATTGTCTAAGCTCAAAGTACCTGTAAGTAAGACAAATAAAACATAAAATTCCTCTAACAAGATAAAATAATAAAATAGGACTATTTTTGTCCTATCAGTAGGTAACCAAGATAAAATAACCGATGTTGGGGTTTTGGAAAATAATAAAGAAAGTAGTAAAAAGAATAAGAAACAATAATAAAAGCAAGGAATTCAGTAAAGCTTCAACCTATGGGTGAATAACTCTAATAATAGCTTGTTTAACCTAAGTGTATTTATGCATTGGGTCAGGTTTAACTCTTATTTGGCCTTGCTCCCAAGAACCGTTAGAAGACTAAGCGAGTATCGTTATGCACATTTTTGTGACTCGACTTCGACATATATGATTCATGCATGCAACCTACAACCGTATAGTTGTTATAAGTGACCATCCCCTATAACAGCGAATACACTCTTTTGAGCCCTTTCTCCTATATCAGCTTTATGAAAACCAATATTGTTTGACCCTTTCGGTACCAAACTCACATTGCATGCTTAGTCTAAGTGATCAAGTTAAACTTAACAAGGTAATCAATAAAGGATGACATGTGTTGGGTTCCTAGAGTGAGTAATAATATGATATAAAATACTCTAGAATTCCTGTGCAAGTATACACAGTCTGCAGCAAGTAATATTATCAATCCGAGCCCTGAATTAGTTTCCACTCTACCTATTTTTATGTAATTTTCTAATGGTTTCAAAGATAGTAAATGATTTGGTTTTATCGGAATTATGCTGAAGCAAAGTAAATGATAGAACAATAAGTAAACAAATAGATAGATAGATTAAAGACAGGCGCTGGTTAGGATTTAGTGGTTGCTCTAAAAGATGCTCTAGCAATATTATTGATCATGCATTTCTCTCAGTATTATTAGCGGATTCCTCCCAGAACTCCGGATCTTTTGGGATGTGTTTCAACCCCAATGAAGTACGACCGATCAAGCACTAGGCAACTGGCTATCCCTAGCTCAGGTACTGGCGTTCACCAATACACAATGATCGTAGTGTGGATAATTGCCACACACTCTCTAAATCATCCCTGAAACTAGAGAGAGCTATCCATACCGGCTGGCCAAGCGGGCATAAAATGAGAATAAACACAACAATTAACCAAAATGCGATAGTCAATATATTACTAGAGATGAAGCACAGTAATCACATTAGTCCTAACCAACACCTTAAGCTACTTAGCTCATAACAGGCATAGGAATACGAATTACAATCTGAGTAGGCATGTCCATAACCACAAGTTAATAAAGAAAATAAACTCCCTAATCAGCTTGCGGAAGATGGTATTTTTGATAATCTTCAATCTCTCTAAAATATTCGGCTTCCAAGGGAAAACATGGAATGAATTTGACTTTGACGGCTACTTCCTTTTATAGAAGGATGAGAGGCTTTGAATTAGGTCAACTAGAACACGTGTAAGGCTCTCCTTGATCCTTTATCACGAGAATAACTCAACAAAATTCGGTTCATGAAGTTGGCTAACGAGCTGTGATGTGGAAGTCCTGTTCCCAGTTTTGCTGCAGCATAGAATTTGCTCCCTCCAGTCGCTCAGCAGCATAATCTGCACAAAATAATTTCCAATGCTTCCATTCTTTCAAATGGGTTAAAACATGTAATATCTATCCAAAACCAACCCTAATAAGCATAAAGGACACACAAATCCCTATATAATTGAGGCCTAAATAACTACCTTTTGGGTAGTTATCATACCCCCAAACTTAAACTATTGCGCGTCCCGAGCAATACTAACTCACCTTCCCTTAAGAATTTAAAAACATTAGACAAAGGATTAGCTTAATCAAATCAGACAATCCAATACTTCCCTTAACCTTTACCTGCGCACTCTGTAACACCAAGCTCTGCTGCAGCAAAATGATTCCTTCAGCAGGGACAAATAATCACCACTTTCAACTCAATTCTAAGAACTCTCCACTGCTTAGCTCTATTATTAGACATTTCAAAACATATTTTTAAAGGGATTATATCATTGTTTATTAGACTTAACGCAACCTTACAGTCATAAACTCTTAAGCATGGGATGACCCACTTTATGGTGCAGTATACCCTTGCCTAAAGCTCATCACCAACTAGGCTCAATACTCATTATAAAGCTAAAAATTCCTTAGTTATTCTATCTCTTGCTCCTCAGAATGGCGACATTTTGTGATGAAGCTCACCTAAGTTATGGGAGACAGAAAAACTGCTGGATCATCATTCATCCTTCAAAACTTTTGCTCCATCAATTTTTTCAGCAAAATTTTCAACAAATAATTTTTCAGCAAATAAATTTTTTTTTCATTTTTTTTTCACATTTCCTAGGTCATCTTTTGATGCGAAGACAAATTGTGGGTATCACAAATGTCCCGGTTACTCAATAACCTAGCAAATTTTAATTTGAAGGAGAGGAATGCTCGAGCAAAATAATTGGAGTAGCAAAAAGTCCCCCAAACTTAAATTATTCATTGTCCCTAGTGAATCATTAATTAAGCAATAATACCCCCAAACTTAAATTTTTCTATCTGAATTTTTAAACTAAACAAGGGACTAGGATTAAGCTTAAAGTGGATCATATAAGTCAATACTACCTTCAAAAATCTTCTTTGCCGCAACAACAGTCCAGGCTAGAAGAAATGCTCAAGCAAAAGGTTTCTGGAGATCAGAATACCTTGATCTAATTAAGCGTAATCAGTTCAAGCTTCAAAAATTCAGAAGAAAATTAGTTAAGTTAGAGTTGCTCAGTGCTCATGAAACAAAACAAACAACTGGAAATTTCATTAAAAACATAGACAAAGATATTACATAAGGAGAGATATATTTTTTCAAAGCAGAAAAATTAAAAAGAAACAAGACAAGCAATCATATAAGAAGATGGGGTCAGGAATGCGCCAACAAACAAAATATTTCATCAAAAAGATTGTGCGCTCAAATCCCTCTTCAATCTTCCTGACCCAAATCTTCCTCTTCATCTTCTTTCTCAGCAGGCGGTGGTGGAATCCAAGGGTTCAGCAGGTATTCGGGGAATGCAGGGAGGGCTGGATACGGTTGTGAAAAATTTTCTTGCAGCGCCCTCTTCAAACCAGCATCATGATTCCTAACGTAGGTCCAGAAGGTTAAATTTTGCCTTCCAGCAAACTCCTGCCTACTGGCCAAAAGTGCCAATTGTTCTAGAATCGTGTTAATGCTGCAGATAAGCCCGCCTTGTTGTATCTCCTGCGTGTGCTGAAGCCGCGCCAAATTGGGCGTATCAATGATCGATCCCCTTATCGAATAGAAAATCACATCACTTTCATCCACTGGAACCCCTGCTTGTCTGCACAGCATAGTAATCGTGTTCGGGAAGAACAACTTCCCCACCTTCTTTTTCCAGCAGCCAACAATCTCATTACAAATAATTTTTCCTACGTCAATACTGAGAGACCTTAAGATAGCAAAAGCTAGAAGAATTCGTTCCCTGGATACTATCGAGTCGTGCGTTGTCGGAAGCAACCTTTGCCTGATGAAACCCATCCACGTATTTGCTTCCTTTTTCAAATAAGCCGACTGAAATGTCCTTTTCTGAGTCTTAGATAGTTGCCACTGCTCCCCCTCGATTCCTACCTCCCTCACAGCATTACTTAACTGTTCATCAGATGGCGCGACTGCCATCTCATTAATGCCGCATGGGGGAAGTTTTGAAGATGGTACAGTGCGTTCATTGCACTTGGACACCAATCTATCTCGACTCCTCTGACAATTACCAGGAAACCCTCTTCTTTATCAATGTTGGCATAGAATTCACGCACCACCTGTGCGTTCACAGCCTCCGGCTTAGCACAAAACAGCTCCCAGCCGTGGTCTGCTATTCCGGTCCTCAGAAATGGCGGAAGATCACCGCTGAAACCTCTTTCGAACAGAAAATCCCTTTTCAGGAGCTCAGTGTATTTTGTTCTAGCAAATTTATTGACGAAGCGATCGTATGGCACCTGTCGCTCTTCTATTTCATCGTGTTCCTCCGATGCTTCAGCAATATTTTTGCCCTTCTCTTCTCTCCGCTTCACCAACTGTTCCTCTTCTGCCTGTTTCTCTGCTTCTTCCCACATTTTTTCCTCAGCCTCTTTTTTCTCTCGTTCCTCTCGCTCTGCCTTCTCTCTCTCGGAATCTGATGATGGAGGCGATAGCGTATCAGTCCTGATCACCTGAACGCGCCCAACTTTCCGCTTAATGCGGCGCCGTCTCGGAGGTTCAGGCATGATAACCTCAACATGAGCCTCCTGAACTGGCTCTCTGCCTGCTTCCTCTACGGCCACTGTCTGCACATCCTCACTCTGTTGCTTCTGAATTCCCTCTCGAGCTTCTTCTGTAACCGTCATTCTCTGCTCATCCTCTTCTGGATTTTGTTTATCAGATTCTTTTGGGTCTCCGTCTTCTATTGCAACAGCCTCATCCTCTGTTGCCTTTTCTTGTTCTTCAGCCCTCTGTTGTCGTCGTCTTCGCTTAGCTTCCTTCTCCTCCGGCGTCTTCTTCTTCTTGGCTTTTACTTTCTGAACTTCGGGGGTAACAGGTATCTCTTCCTCCTCATTCTCCCTATCTTTTCTAGCTCTCGTTTTTGCCATTGAAGGTGCAGGGGGTTTGATAGAGAATGCAAAGAAAGAAAGAAGAAGAATGCACGCAACAAAGATTCGAATCAAGAAGATGAAGTAAACTTACCTATCAGAGGCTGCTAATAAATAGGGCTTCAACAAATTGAAATCCCAACCGAAAAGATTTGCTCTTCTTAAATTATCTTACCGTTTAATTTTAATTGCATGCAAATTCGGAGTTTCAAACCATCGACGGTAATTTATGAATCTCAATCGCCCATGGTAATTCACGATGCGCTGTCCACCATTAAAGCCCTTGGATGATTGTTGTTTGACACGTGGCCTCATCAGATGACTCATGCAAATTTTACCTGCAAAAAAAAAAAAAAAATTCAAAGAAAAATCCCAACGGTAAAAATAATAATTACTCCAACAAACCCTTCCTATTCGGACGATTTGCTCCACCATAACTTTTGCTGCAACAACCTGCTGAATCTTGAAGAATCTCTGATACGGAATTCAAATTTCGAAGTGGGAAAATCATATCTTTAAAATTCAAGTTTGAATTCATCCGATCAAATCAAATCCTTATTTCTTATTTTCAAGAGAAACCAAATAAATTAGGGAGAATCTTTATTAATTAAACAAAATTCAAATAACTGAAGATAAAATCCAAAGATAGTCCAAATAAATAATCCTAAAATCAAATCAAATTCAAAACGAAATAGATAAAATCTAAACAAATACTTAAAGATAAAATCTAATACCACGCAGAATCAAATCTAACCTATTCAAAATTTAAAACAAATCAGCGAAACATAAAATTAATACAAACTTTTGGGAGCTCAAAATTTTGCTCTGTGAAATGCTCCCGCAAAAGTCCTGCTCTCTCAATCATCAACCAACCTTAGGGAAGGATATTTCAACCGAAACTCCTCACCCCAATAATGCTTCACACGCTGTCCATTCACCTTGAACACTGTCCCATCTTTTTCATCTTGCAAAGTAATTGCTCCATTGGGGAAAACCTCAATCACAATAAACGGTCCTGACCATTTAGATTTTAATTTTCCAGGAAATAGTTTTAACTAGAATTATAAAGCAAAACTTTTTGACCCTTGACAAACTCCTTAGATTTAATTTTCTTGTCATGCCACAGCTTAGTGTTTTCGTTATACATTTTTGCATTTTCGTAAGAAAATTGACGAAATTCTTCTAACTCATTAAGCTGCAGCATTCTTATTGCTCCTGCACGACTCAGATCAAAATTTAACTTTTTCAAAGCCCAAAATGTTTTATGCTCAAGCTCTAATGGTAAATGGCAAGCTTTCCCATATACTAACCTATAGGGAGACATACCTAGAGGAGTCTTATAAGCTGTCTTATAAGCCCAAAGAGCCTCATCCAACCTAAAGGACCAATCCTTCCTAGATGGATGGACTACTTTCTCTAAAATAGCTTTAATTTCCCTATTACTAATTTCAGCTTGACCATTTGCTTGTGGGTGATAAGGGGTAGCTATCCGATGTTTAATCCCGTACTTAGCTAAAAGCTTAGTTAAGATATTATTAACAAAATGTGTACCCTCATCACTCACTAGAGCCCTAGGTGTCCCAAACCGTGCAAAGATGTGCGATTGAAGAAACCTTGCAACTGTCTTGGCATCACTCTGATGTCATGCAATGGCCTCCACCCACTTGGACACATAATCAACTGCCAATAAGATAAAAACATTGCCATTAGAAGGAGGAAATGGCCCCATAAAGTCAATACCCCATACACGAATAATTCAACTTCTAAAATGTAAGTAAGAGGCATTTCATCTCTAGGCCCTAAATTTCCTCTCCTTTGGCAAGCATCACATTGCTTGTACAACCAATGGGTATCCTTGAATAATGTAGGCCAAAAAAATCCGCAATGCAAAATCCTCATAGTTGTCCTCTGACCGCTGAAATGACCTCCATACGGTGAAGAGTGACATTGCTCCAGGATTTCCTTCGCTTCAGCCCTGAAACACACCTTCGAATAATACCATCAGAGCATTGCTTATACATAAATGGCTCATCCCAATAGAAAATTTTTGCATCATGCTTAAACTTTTTCCTGCCTCCAATCCATGTCAATAGGGGTGACTCCCTTTACCAAAAAGTTTGCAATATCAGCATACCAAGGGACATCCCTAACTACCTTTACCTCAACAGCAAAGAGCTGTTCATCTGGAAAAGAATCGGAAATGGCAGATTGCTCCAGCAAAGATGATGACAGATCAAGACGAGATAAATGATCTGCAATGACATTGTCTGATCCCTTCTTGTCCTTTATTTCCAAATCGAATTCCTGCAACAGTAAAATCCAACAAATTAGTCTAGGCTTTGCATCTCTTTTAGACATTAGATACCTTATTGCTGCATGATCCGTGAAAACCGTGACTTTGGACCCAACGAAATATGGCCGAAACTTCTCAAAAGCGAACACCACAGCTAACAACTCCTTTTCAGTAGGTGTATAGTTGACTTGTGCTTCATTTAAAACCTTGCTTGCATAGTATATAGGATGGATAAATTTGCCCTGCTTTTGTCCCAGCATCGCACCTACCGCAGCATCACTCGCATCACACATTACCTCGAATGGTAAATTCCAATTAGGTGCGCAAAGAATGGGTGCTAAGATTAAGCAGCTTTTAAAGTCTCAAAAGCCTTCCTACAATCTGCATTAAAGTAAAAAACATGATCAGTGCACAAAAAGTTACAAAGAGGTTTACTGATTTTGGAGAAATCCTTTATGAACCTCCTATAAAATCCAGCATGTCCTAAAAAACTCTGAATTCCCTTCACTGAATTCGGTGGCTCTAGCCTTTCAATAACCTCAACTTTTTCTCTATCAACTTGTAGACCATTTTTAGAAATTTTATGTCCTAACACTATGCCCTCCTTCACTATGAAGTGGCAGTTCTCCCAATTAAGAACTAGATGGGTATCCTCACATCTTTTTAACACCTTTCCCAAATTATCTAAAAAATTCTGAAAAGACCCTCCAAACACTGAAAAATCATCCATAAATACCTCAATAGTGGACTCAATCATATCAGAAAAAATTGCTAACATACACCGCTGAAATGTTGCTCGAGCATTGCAGAGGCCGAAAGACATTCTCCTCAAAGCGAATGTCCCATAAGGACAGGTGAAAGTTGTTTTCTCCTGATCCTCAGGAGCAATAGTAATCTGGTTATACCCAGAATAACCATCCAAGAAACAGTAGTAGGCCTGACCAGCCAATCGATCCATCATCTGGTCGATAAATGGTAGAGGTAAATGTTCCTTTCGGGTAGCTTTATTAAGCCTTCTGTAATCCATGCAAACCCTCCAGCCAGTTACTGTCCTGGTTGGAATCAACTCATTATCTTTATTGCTCACCACAGTGACACCCCCTTTCTTAGGAACACATTGGACAGGGCTTACCCAATTGCTATCGGCAATTGGATAGATTATCCCAGCATCCAACCATTTAATTACCTCTTTCTTAACAACCTCTTTCATTGCAGGGTTAAGCATTCTTTGTTGCTCAATACTCCTAAAGGATCCCTCCTCTAGAGTGATTTTGTGCATACAAAAAGATGGGCTAATTCCCTGAATGTCAGCCAATGTCCAACCTATGGCCTTGCAGTATTGCTGCAGCAATTTTATTAAGGCCTCTTCATGCTCTGGCATTAAATCTGATGCAACAATAATAGGCAACGTCTCACTTTCCCCAAGATACACGTACTTTAGATGATCCGGTAAGGGTTTCAAATCTAAAGTAGGTGCCTCAATCAGGGATGGCTTAATTGGAGGAGCCTTCCTTTGATTTAAATCTAAAGACTCAAAAACATCCTCACACATAAACAATTCTTTTTCATTTTTTCTATCAAAGAACAAATTTCTAAATCCTCTAAACTAACCTCTCCATGCTTTTCCGAATGCTTATCAGCCGAATCCTGTATTGCTGTCTCAAGAACTGTGCTCTCCAAAATCCTGATGAAGGAGCAATCCTCCATTTCGTCTGGATATTTCATGGCTTTAAACACATTAAATTTCACTTCCTCATTACAGACTCTCATTGTTAATTCCCCTTTTTGAGCATCTATTAATGCCCTACCAGTAGCCAAAAATGGACGACCTAGAATAATTAGGACATCTTTATCAGCCTCATAGGCTAAAATAATAAAATCAATAGGAAATATGAATTTATCTACTTTCACTAAGACATCCTCAATTTTACCCTCTGGATATGTGATAGACCTATCAGCTAATTGGAGTGTTACTGTGGTAGGCCTAGCTTCACCAATACCCAACTTTCGATAGACCGAAAGAGGCATAAGGTTAATGCTTGCGCCTAAATCACAGAGTGCTCTACCTAATTCTTTTCCACCTATAGACACAGGTATGGTAAACGACCCTGGATCCTTAGCCTTGGGGGGTAGCCCATTCTTAAGAATAGCACTACACTCCTCAGTAAGAGATACAATTTCAAACTCACCTAATCTTTTCTTTTTAGTCAAAATATCCTTAAGAAATTTAGCATAATTAGGCATTTGCTCAATAGCTTCTACTAAAGGGATATTTATATGCAATTGCTTAAGAATCTCTAGAAACTTTTTAAATTGACCATGCTGATTCTTAGGCTTTTGCCTTTGTGGAAAAGGTAGAGGTGGTACATAAGGTGGGGGTGGCACATAAGGTGGCTCCACATCTGGAACAGAACCAGATGCTCCAGCATTTTTATTGCTGCCTCTAGCACCCTAACCAGACTCCAACTCTTTCTCAACAACAACATTATTATCACTATTTCTATCTATAACCTGGGTTTTACTAGGCTCAATTCTTTCTTCTAATGGCTTACCATTCCTAAGAGTTACTGCCTTTACCTGCTCCTTACCTTCCCTTCTAGGGTGTTCAGTATCCGAAGGAAGTTTCCCTTGAGGTCTTGCCTTTAGCTCATTAGCCAGCTGACCCACTTGCAATTCCAGGGCCCTCATCGAAGCTTGATTACTTTGAATTGTGGCATCTGTACGAGCCATAAATTCTTTCATCATCGCTTCGAGAGAGTTTCCTGAATTTTGCTGGGGCAAAGCCTGCTTACTCTACTGGGGCATTACTTGCGCTTTAGCAAATCCCAGCTGGTTCATCTTCTGTTGCACTTGTACGTTATTTCCTTGACCTCCCCATGAGAAGTTGGGGTGGTTGTGCCAACCTGGATTATAGAAGTTAGAATAAGGGTTGTTCCTCTGATTACCTACAAAAAACACAAACGCTGGATTGCTGGGACAAAACTCGTAGTTGTGGTCTTCACCACAATAGACACATGCTTTGTCCGTGACTTGGTTCACCACTGCAGTAGGCTCCATAGATGGTGGCTGCTGATGACTAATCACTGTCACATTCTTAAGAGCGTTAGCAATCATAGCCAAGTCAACCCTAATGGTGGACACACCATCAATTTCTAATACACTCTTAACTTTTTTACTTGTGCCTCTAACATCCGACCACTGACAACTATTAATAGATATTCTCTCTAAAATTTCATAGGCTTCATCAAAAGTTTTTGCCAAAAGGGCCCCTCCAGCCGAGGCATCGACCATACCTTGGGTTACTCCATTTAAGCCATTGTAGAATGTTTCCATTTGAATACAATGAGGTAAACCATGGTGGGGACACTTTCGCAAAAGCTCCTTAAACCTTTCCCAAGCCTCACTAAAAGTCTCATCTTCAAGTTGCCTAAACCTTACTATTTCACTCCTTAATTTAGCATTCCTATTAGGTGGGAAATATTTACTCAAAAATTTTTCAGCTAACTCATCCCATGTCCTAATTAATCCTGGAGCAAAAGAGTTTAACCATGCCTTTGCTCCATCTCTAAGAGAATATGGGAACAAAGTTAATCTAAGGGCATCCCTAGGCACTCATTGAATTACAAAAGAATCGCTAACTCCTAGAAATGACTTAAGATGTAAATGAGGGTCTTCAGATGTCAAACCATGGAATTGCCCCACGGTTTGCAACATCTGAAACATTACCGGTTTCATTTCAAAATTTGCCGCTTGGATTTGGGGACGTGCAATTCCTGGATTCAACTCATTGAACATTGGAACAACATACGCTCGAATGGCTCTGGTCCTATCGTTTGCTATCAGGATAGGATTCTCAGCCTGCTGCTCGTTTTGCTCAAACAGCGGATTTTGCCGCAGCAACGGATTCTGCTGGGGGTTTGCTGGACCTTCAGGAACCTCCGGAAGACGCGGCACGTTCTCCATCTTGTTTCTACGCTGCTCCCTCCTTCAGTTCCTAAATGTCCTTTCAATTTCTGGATCAAGCTCAAACCGTACCCTAGGCGGATCGCTCGTGCACCAAAATCACACCTGCAAAAACAAAAGAAACAATCAAAAAGTTCTAGCACCAAACCACTAAAACACATACACAAAAATAAATCAGATAAAAACTTATTCAGCTCCCCGGCAACGGCGCCAAAAACTTGTTGGGTTCTTAGAGTGAGTAATAATATGATATAAAATACTCTAGAATTCCTGTGCAAGTATACACAATCTGCAGCAAGTAATATTATCAATCTGAGCCCTGAATTAGTTTCCACTCTACCTATTTTTGTGTAATTTTCTAATGGTTTCAAAGATAGTAAATGATTTGGTTTTATCGGAATTATGCTGAAGCAAAGTAAATGACAGAACAATAAGTAAACAAATAGATAGACAGATTAAAGACAGGCGCTGGTTAGGATTTAGTGATTGCTCTAAAAGATGCTCTAGCAATATTATTGATCATGCATTTCTCGCAGTATTATTAGCGGATTCCTCCCGGAACTCCGATCTTTTGGGATGTGTTTCAACCCCAATGAAGTACGACCGATCAAGCACTAGGCAACTGGCTATCCCTAGCTCAGTCACTGGCGTTCACCAATACACAATGATCGTAGTGTGGATAATTGCCACACACTCTCTAAATCATCCCTGAAACTAGAGAGAGCTATCCATACCGGCTGGCCAGGCGGGCATAAAATGAGAATAAACACAACAATTAACCAAAATGCGATAGTCAATTTATTACTAGAGATGAAGCACAATAATCACATTAGTCCTAACCAACACCTTAAGTTACTTAGCTCATAACAGGCATAGGAATATGAATTACAATCTGAGTAGGCATGTCCATAACCACAAGTTAATAAAGAAAATAAACTCCCTAATCAGCTTGTGGAAGATGGTATTGATAATCTTCAATCTCTCTAAAATATTCGGCTTCCAAGGGAAAACATGGAATGAATTTGACTTTGACGGCTACTTCCTTTTATAGAAGGATGGGAGGCTTTGAATTAGGTCAACTAGGACACGTGTAAGGCTCTCCTTGATCCTTTATCACGGGAATAACTCAACAAAAGTTGGTTCATGAAGTTGGCTAACGAGCTGTGATGTGGCAGTCCTGTTCCCAGTTTTGTTGCAGCATAGAATTTGCTCCCTCCAGTCGCTCAGCAGCATAATCTGCACAAAATAATTTCCAATGCTTTCATTCTTCCAAATGGGTTAAAACATGTAATATCTATCCAAAACCAACCCTAATAAGCATAAAGGACACACAAATCCCTATATAATTGAGGCCTAAATAACTACCTTTTGGGCAGTTATCAACATGCATAAATAAAGTTTAAGCAAACAAACAACTTTCAAGCTATTCCATCCACAAGGGAATTCACTAAACTGAACCCCTCAATAGAATTTAGCTACGCATGATGGATAAAAGTGTAAACAAATAAATTTTCATTGAATAAATAAATGATAAGTACAAGAAATAATGAAAAGAACAAGATGCTGGAAATAATGTACAGTAGCTAAAATTATGGTTTTTCTATTTATCCAATCCCTCTAGAGTTCTCATGACACTGGACATGATGCGTGAGCATGCTGCTGATACAACACCTGCTCAGTGCAAGTATACACTATCAAGTAATAAAGTGGAAAGTATTCCGGATATTGTACCCAAGGGAGATAGTGACTAGTTAAGTTAACACACAATTCTGTAAAATATGAACCACCTCTACGATTGGTAACCAAATGAAAATATATAATTGGAGCTTTGGTTTTAAAACAAAAGATGAGAGATAATAAGGAAAATAGGAGAAAAATCAATGAGATAAGTAGGAAATTCAAACAGCTTCAACCTTGAGCATTAGATAGCCTCCACCTATGCGCCCGCAATTTGCTTAGGGTCTTGCAAACGGCTGAACCACACTATCTATGTTGCCCACATAGATATGGTGCAGATAGCATAACTCAGTTTTCGCCCGCAATCCCTTGACAACCAGAATTTGAGTTAAGTCAAACTCCTGTTCAGAGATCTATTTCTAGGTCTAGCTGAAACTTAGATGAATACTACTCATGACTCTTCAAACTCTAGTGGTTCCAGTCCTATTTCTAAGATGCAAGAAGTCAAAGTCCTATTTCTAGGATCTTTTCCACTATTGCTCTAAGAACCTACGCCTTTAACTCCAACCTTTCGACCATTAGTTAAATGCAAACTATGCTAACCTAAGTGATCAATTTAAGCTAACATTTAAACCTTAATTTCAACAAAGACAAACAATGCTAGAGGAAGCAAGGTTGCTTTGACATATGTGGGGCTTACTTTTACTCAAGGAATCCACATATTTGAACCCCTAAATAGAAGCTTAGCTCATGATAGAAAATAAATTGCAAAACATAATGAAAGACAAACATGACATGAAGAAAAACGATGAAATATTATTAAAGGATGGGCTGAATACAAAAATTTAACTTACAACCGAAATTAAATGATCAATGAAAATAACTTGTTGAAAACAAAAGAATATAAAGCTTAAACTAAAGACAAGACTCAACTAAGGATCTTGATAGCACCAAATTGGGGCTAATTATTTCCGTAAATTTTGCTTATCTGAATGCTATTATTTGTGATAATTGACTAATTTCGAGTCTTATTGATGTATAAGTCAATTTGGTGTTCTCGGGATCAAGAAGGGTGTTTTGGCCAAAGAAGCGAAAGTCAACAAAAAAGTCAACAAAGAGCAAAAATTCTGCCATATTCCTGAGAGGTAGTGTCGAGACGCTACCTCATGGCGTCTCGACGCTACGGAAGTTGAAGGCGGGCCAAAAGAGCATCAGCGTCTCGACGCTGGCCTCAACATCTCGACGCTGCCTCGTATTATAAATGGAGATTTTCGCGTTTTAGGTCATTCCCAAGTCCGATTTCCACCGTTTTTATCCCATTCTCTCTCAATTTCGCCGTACTTTCCAGATTTCTCTTAGTTTAGGCTTAGTTAGGATGGCTAATCGAGCCCCAGTGCTTAGTTGGAGCATTGCAATGTCCAACTAAGTGTAGATGATTGTAATTAGGGACTCCGAATGTAAGTTTGGTATTCCTTTGAGACCTTGTATATTTCAGATTTCATAGAATTATTGTCTAATTGTGTTCTTAATTCCAGTTTGTATTACATTTGGCTTGAATTTATAGATTGACAACCTATTTTGTTTGAGTCAATTGCTTTGCTAGAATTTGTAGCAAATAAATCTATTGTTAATCTTGATTAAAAGGCGTTTCATCCCAATTGATCCAAATTGCATGATAGATTTAGGAGTTAAGGCTTAGAATCGTATGAATCTAGGCTTTTCCTAGTTTATGCATTCTATCTAACAATCCATTGTTCTTAATGAAATTAAAATCTAATTAGTGAGATTTTTTTATTAGGATTCTAGTCTCGATGCATTGGTCGAGTTAGAAATAATTGGGATCATTAATCTCGCTGGCTTTTCCAGTGAGAGGTTGGACAATTAGCTAGTAATTCGTTAATAAATAGAGTCTATGATTTGGAATTGCCAAACTAAATTCAGATGACCAATTGCACGATCCCGAGGTAAGATTAGTCAGTCCATCCTTTTAATTTCTTGTTATTTTAATTTCGGTAATTTAATTTCTTGTATTTCAATTTTTCATCCTCAATTCTTCTTCCATGTCAATCCCCCCCTCCGATACTAATTGAAAAATCTTAGGTTAATTTAATTAATTCGGTTGCTCTTTGCGTTCGACCCCGACCACTATTTCTACAAAAATAGTTGTAGTGTCGTGGAATTATAAATTTATTTGGTACGACCCTCGACAAGTCGTTTACCAGATCTCTCTCTCTATCTAGCTAACTCTTTACCCTTTTTCACGGAGAGACAAGTCTTTCTCTTATTCTTCTTTCGAATAAAAGAGTCGATAGAGACTAAGGGATCCGACACTCGGAGTGGTTACAAGGTGAGAAAAGAGAAACTGAAAATAAAATCCTAAGGGTGAAAACTCCCAAGCATCGAGCTCTCCTTACTTCTTGCACCTTGGTCCCCTTTTATAGACCATGGAAGGTAAGGTTGGCTACCGAGATCAGTGTGAGAAAGCTTTGGAAGGTAAGAATCCATGATCCTTGGCGATTTGATACTGAATTGAGGGAAATTCAGATAATTCTGTGCAAATCCTCCGAATCTCGGAATTCTATCAGAAAGCCCAGTTGTGGCCGCATCTCCGGCACAATTTACTGTGTTCTGCTTTGACAATTCTGTCTTTAGCAAAGGGCTTCTTTCCTTAAATGGCTTTGCGGGCACAACTTGACCACATTCACCACATCTTTAGGTCCAGATGTCGGCGCAATCTTGCAGCTTTTAATTCCTTTTGTTTCACTAACCTTTATCTCTTCTTGCGGGCGCATTCTCCTTGCAAAGATTCCTGCAAAAAAAACATTACTTGGATAAATTCTTTACAAAATAATCTCTTTTTGTATAAAATAAGCTTAAATTCTATAATTATAAGATTTCCTTCATGCTTCTACCACTTTTACTAAAAAGACTTAGAATGATAAGATTTTAGGTATAAAATCCTTACTTTCCAAAAAATTACTTAAGCTTTTAGGGCTAAATAACGCACATAAATGAGCGTTGGCAACACTCTACTCTCTTTATACAAGGTGGAAATAGGGTGAAACCTCTACAAACATGAAGGTTTGATGTCTAACTAAGGTTAGAATTTGGTCTTCTAGCAAGGACTGCGGGCTTCATAACTCATGGGCGTCGACTAGGATTCTGTCACCACCCTCTTATTCCCAGTGAGCTTTGCTTGCTTTTACCTTCGATTTGTGGCCTTTTATAGAGTGGGGAGTCCTTTAGGAGTCATAAAATTCATGCTAGCAGGTAGCCTAGTCAGTTTTGGAGTCAAAACAATCGGTTGAGTGCAAGAAAAGCTCATTCAAACCGACCCGCGACGAACTCGAACTTTTTTGTTTCTGCCCAAACTACAGTCGCATTTCATTTTGCCTTGGCAGAAATGCAGTCGCATTTCTGCTATTCCTCTATTTTCCTCTGTTTGTCCTGCAACATGCAAAAATGAGTTAAATTCATACCAAATCAGTTCTTTTAAGCACAAAAATGTATAATTTAACAAAAATGACTCTTTACGACTCAACTTACCAACTTTTACACTTTTTAGGCTCGGGAATAGTAAATTTGATCCCAAACATACAAGTTTCACAAAAAAAACAAGTTAAGAATAAGGGGCAAAATAGGTATATTTTTGGCACTTATCATTATTTTTAGACTTATGTCTCTAGTTTTCCTTTCCTTCTAGAAGCCAAGAGTGTTAAAAAATCTAGGAAAGCCACTGTCTCTTCTTTCTCTTTCGTTTAATTTGATGGGCAAAGATTTATAAGCAAGGAAGCGGAGGTGTCTTTCCACACTTACGTGATTAAGAGAAACATTATAACTGAGAGAGGTTTGCAACCCGTTGCTTCCTACCAACCGGGCCTCACCCATAATATAATTGAGAGGGGTTGGGGTAGACTAGCAAACCATCATGAAGTCGTTGTTGTTCCCACTGTTAGGGAAGTTCTACGCTAACATGGTTGAGGGCTCTTCCTCATCCTTCGTTAGGATACCAACAATCCCTTTCGACTCTGCATCCGTTAACCAAATCTATGGCCTTCCGAACTTTGATAGGGATGGGTATAACATGTATGCTAGTGATTATTTTGATGCCCATCAGATCATAAAACATCTTTGTAGGTCAGGGCAGAGTGGGTCATTAAAAGGGTAGATGTTATGAACTTTAGGGCCTCTGATTTGACAATAGATAACAGAGCATGGCACAGTTTTATTTGTGCTAAGCTTATGCTCGTGTCACATTTGAGTGATGTAACCAATTAGAGGGAAACTCTGTTGTTTGCTACAGCAATCGGTGTCTCAATAGATGTGGGGAAAGTTATTTATCACTCCATGCGCCAGATTCGCAGGGGTACTACCACTATAGGGCTTGGGCACCCTTACCTTATTACAACCCTATGTAGGAATGTCAGGGTCGAGTGGGGCCCATGTGAGGAGTTGAGTAATCCTAGGGCCGTAATAGATAAGCTTCATGACTAGATTTAGGGAGCCACAACCCAGAGCTGCCCAGCCACATCCTCCACCACCACAGTAGAAAGACTAACCAGAGCAGCATCACCACGAGCATCCACATCTCACAGTTGAGGCACTAGATGAGCGGATGGAACAGATGAGACTCGAGCACTTGCACCAACACTAGAGCCAACGACGTAGGGAGTTGAGACATTTCAGACGCTTTGAGGTAGTGGCCACCCATTACTATCAGTTCTTGGTTGCTTCTACATGATCTAGACAACCACTGCCACCTCCTCTGCCACCCTACGAGTCGCACGAGGATGAGGAGTGACTAGTCTTTTGACTGGATTTTCGTGACTCTTTATATCCTTTTCTTAGTTTTATTTATTTATTTTCTTTGATTTTTCTTGGTTTACTTGTTTTTGTTTTTGTAGGTTACGACGTTTGTAGAAAAAGAGGGAGATCATGTTGGAACATCCAACCATCTTCCAACCTTTGTTTGTCACCATTCAGGGGAGTTTTATTGTTCCCCTTTCATTTTGTCCTCCCTTTTATCGTGCTTAATACATTGAGGACAATGTAGATTTTAGGTTGGGGGTAGGGTGCTTAGCATGTTTTGGTTGAGTCTTGATGCATCTGAGCATCAGACTAGTTTATTGTGCATACTGTGTTTATTGCTCTGTTTTGATTGGATTGAGGCCATGCATCTGAGCATTGGACCTATTTTGAGAAATTTTTAAAATTTTTGAGCATGGACAATATGGTTGTTTTTCTTGAATTATGAGAGTTGATGATATGCCCTTTTTGCCAATTTTATTGCCTTCAATGAGTTGTAAGCACATTGTCCCAAAATTGAGCCTTTTTAAAACTTTTCTAAGATTTTTCTTGCAAAGAGTAACGCTTAGCATGCCTAGGATTAGTTTGAAAGCATAGGAAAGAATTATACGATCCATATGTTGGGTTTTATGCCCTAAAACTCGTAGATAGTGAATGTAACCGTTGACCGGATATTAATGAAATAATATTGATATATTTTTCCATTAATTGTTATTAGTTATTTTATATTTGTCTTTGCCTAATAATAACCCTAATCCAATAAACTAGACATCCAAGGTTGTAATATGAGTCTTGAACTATATGTAGCGACATATGGGATCATTGTTCAAGAAACAGCCAAAAGGGTCTATAGTATAGGGATAAGACTGGGTGCCTTATCTTGGTGACACTATGGATACGACCCACTTTGTATTTGATACAAACGCTGCGATCCAACGCGTTCGTGTAGGAGACATGCGAGTGGGGGTATCCTATGCAATGAGTTTGCATAAGATCGGACCGCGAAATAGTAACCACTGGTTATAACACCGTTAACTAGTTGGTTTTCTATTTCACTAGGACGACCTAGACAACTTAGTCTTAATCCTGAGTTGATTATGGACTCCTGCTCATGAGAGATTGTCCTTTGATTTGTATGGGTGAGAGTGGCCAATACGCCGACTCAATAAGCCTACCACTTTGGGTACAAGACCGAATGGGGAGCTGGGAACATAATCGTACAAGATGGAATTCACTCCTTCCCGACTTTAGGGAAGCAGATGAGTGTTCCCTTAAATGGTTACTCCGAGTCTTGAACAAAGGGCCCTACCCTCTCAATGGCACGAGAGGGTTTTCTGTTTGATGGTTGGACCACAAACATGTTGTTCATTAGAGGAGAATTGGTACTTAAGGAAATAGAGGTAACCCAGGGGTAAAACGGTAATTTGACCCAGCTGGTGTTACGGACACTCGTGAAGGACTAACTAGTCGATATTGGTCTAGATCCGTGGACACAGAAAATATGTCTGCAGTGAGAAGAGTGCAACTGTGAGTCTATAGTGGAATGTACACACAGTTAACGAATATTGATTAATGTGGTTAATGAGTTTGACCAATTAATCTCACATCGTTGGAGCTTCTGATCTGCAGGTCCATTAGGTCCCACTGGTAGCTCGTAAAGTAATTTGAGGCAACTAAGTAATAAAAGTAAATTGAAAATGTTCAATTTATTAAGGGAAACAAATATAATATATATTGATATATTATTATGAGAGAAATTAATATTTGAAAAGTTCAAATATAAATTTATGGAAGTTTGAGAGTTCAAAATAATGAATTAATTAATTTAAGGCCTAAAATGTGTTTGGGCAAATTAATTAATTCTAGGCCGGGAATTAAGTACGTGATATTTAATTGGTGGTTAATTAATTAAAGAATTCATTAACTGGGAATTAATCAATTATGGAAATAATTAATCACTTAAGGAAGTGATTAATCATTTATGGAAATGATCTAATCACTTATGGAAGTAATTAATCATTTGTGGAAAAGATAAATCAATTATGGAATTGATTGATCATGATTGATTAATTAAGGAATAAGATTGAATCAATTATGGAAAAGATTGATTTAATTAAATATTTTATTCATGGCCTCTCTTCTATAAATAGAACACTAGACCTAATTGGTCAAGACACTCGACACTTTTGAAAGACAAGACCTAGAATTCTCTCTAGCCTCCCTCTTAGAGAAAGACTCCCACAAGTCTTTTGCCTCCTAGACTTAGAGACATACCGGTGTAACCTCTGTGGTGATTGTGTCAATCAAAGAAGAAATTTCTAGCGAAGAAAAACAAAGGCGGCTGCTGCGTTTTCGTTCGTGGAGCGTCGTTGGCGAAGAACGGTCAAGTCTTCAACGAAGGTTTGTAACGGTTCTTCCTCTTTTCTTTAGAAAAGTATTAAAAATAAATTTAGATTTATTTTAGCATGTTTAAACCAATTTTACAGCGGCTTTAAAGGTTGTTTAAAGTTTTGTTTGAGTTATCGTAACGGTATTTTAATGTTAATTAATATACGGCGTAAGGTCCAATAGATGCGCTTCCGCTGCGTGGGGACTTTTATTCCCTTCAATCGGCATCAGAGCCATCGATGTCCCTATTAATTAATATTAAAAGTTACGACAGGCTCTAAAAGGTGGGATTTATGCATAATGTATGTTCGGTTTGCGTTGAACTGTTTGGGTTAATTTTATGGCCATAGATTTTTTTTATGTGATTTTGATCATGTAAGGCCCGGTGTTTCGGGTATTTTATGTAAATCGAGTCCTTATAAGTCCGTGTCTAGATTTAGGGCTGTTATCGATGAAGATCGAGATGATTTTGGACGAAAATCATGAAGAACGACGCTGAAAATCGGAAAAACAGAGTGCAGAACAGAGGAATCGACGATTTTAGGGTTGCTAGAAAATTTCCCGACCGGGATCCCGACTGGGATCAAGACCTGGAAATTCCCGACCGGGATCCTGATAGGGAAATCGGTCTGGTTCGGTTTATTTTGCTGGATCAGCCCGATTTTCTGTGTTATTGGCCCGGTTGAGTCAAATTCTGGCATGGTTCGTGATTTTGGAGGCCGGTTCGAGGTAGTTCGGGGCGGTTCGTGATGTCTAGACAAAATTGATAGTGAGCATAGCTAGCTATTTTTCTCTGATTAATTAAGCTAGTCTTTTTCAATTATTTGCCCAAATTTATGCATTTTTATGTTTTATTTGTAGGAAGTATGTGCTTGAAGCTTAATTCAGCAATTGGAGTCAAATGGAGCTTCCAATCTTAAAAAAAAAAATAAAAAATAAAATAGCATCGCGATGCTAGGAACAGCGTTGCGACGCTATAGAAAATTTTCCAAATTTGCGGATCGCGACAGCGTCGCGACGCTGTCTTGACAGCGTCTCGACGCTACAACGAAATTTTGCTATTTAAGCATCTTTTCGGCTAGGTTTTTGGGGACTTCGATTTGGGACTTCTTGGAGACGAAAAACAGGACAGAACAGAGGCTATTGAGGCTGAAGCAAAGGGGACGAAGTGGAAATCAACCCATTGTTCGTGGGGATCGTGACGGAGACGTTCGGTCTCGGCCTACAACGAGTCTATTTCTCTTTTCCCTTACTTTAGATAGTTTTTATGGCTTATTTAGACTTAGTTTATATTGTAATGAAGATTATGTGTAGCTAAGTTTAATTCTTAGGGATTGATGTAGCCGTTGGGCACGTTTTGGATTGATTTACGGTATTTATGCTATTGATGTCATTTATGCATATGTTGTATCCTTAATGCTTTCGATTTATTGGCCATAAATTGATTGATATTTATATTTGAATCTAACTCGGGAGAGATGATTTAATTTAGTAATCAATATGCATAACTAGAATTTAGCTAAAAATCGGAAGATTAAGGTTAATTCTAGAAATTGTTATACAAGTTAGCCTTATTGCCTTGTATGTTTATTGGATTTAGATAGGGATATCGGGTTCAATTGCATATGGGAGAATCATGTATGCTCGGGAGAGATATGTGTGATTTTAGTTGCCAAGATTTATGAATCATAGCATGTGTTAATCCGTTTATTAATCCATAACTCCAATTGGTGAAATCAATTCCCTAAGACCAATTATTCCCATTTGATTGTCACTTTTTACTTTAGTTTTGTGTTGGTTAATTCATATTCTCATTCAATTTGATTCCCTAAATAAAATTGGTCAAAAATATTTTCGATAATTAAAATTTGGCTAGACACCAATCTAGAGGACGACATTCGATTGCAAAATCACTATATTATTACTTGACCCGTACACTTGCGGTTAGCAAATTGCACATCAAGTTTTTGGCGCCGTTGCCGGGGATTGGCATATTTAGTCAATTTTAATATTGAAGAAACATTGTCCGGTCTTAGTTTATGGTGTATTCTATTTTGTTGCTATTTTTATTATTTTTGTTTTTAGGTAGATTGCATTTTTCCTTTATTGTTTTTCTTTTCCATTCTTAAATTTTTCCATATTTAGATTTTTCCATATTTGTTTGAATTTTCCAATGATAGATTTTTAGTTTTTCCTTTTTAGATTAGTTTTTCCTTATTTGTTAGTTTCCTTATTGGTTTTTTTGTCTTATCTATTTTTGCATTCCATATTAGTTTATTTTCTTCCTTTCATAGATTATATTTTCTTTATTTAGATTTAGTTATTTTCCTTTTCTTGTTTCTTTCCTAATTTGTTTTATTTCCTTTTCTTTGCCTTTTTAGGTTAGTGTAGTCGGTGTATGCGAAAGGTTAGGGAATTGGCCTTAGTTCCCTTAGATCCAGAGATCGAAAGAACTTTCAATAGACTTCGAAGGGAAAATCAAGAAAACATCCAAATGGCCAATCCTAATCCTGAAGAACCTAAGCCCATCAGGGACTATTTTCAGCCGATCTTTCACGAGCAACAGTCGGGGATTATCTATGCCCCAATTAATGCTAACAATTTTGAGCTGAAAACAGGTCTCATTCAGATGGCTCGAGATTGTGCTTACAGAGGATCACCCATGGAGGATCCAAATTCTCATCTGAAATCCTTCCTAGACATCTGTGGGACGGTAAAGTTAAATGGTGTTTCTGAAGATGCCATTCGCTTACGTTTATTTCCTTTTTCGTTGCAGGACAAAGGGAGGGACTGGTTACAATCTATTCCACCTTGGAGCATTACCACTTGGGATGCTTTGGTCCAGGCATTCTTAAAGAAGTTCTTTCCTCCTGCCAAGACGGTCAAGTTGAGGACCGAAATTGGGACATTCCAGCAACAATTCGATGAGGAGCTGTTCGAGGCTTGGGAGAGATTTAAAGAGCTTCTAAGGAAGTGCCCTCAGCACGGATACCCTGACTGGCTCCAGGTTCAGTTATTTTATAATGGTTTAACTCCTAGCACGAAAACTATTGTTGATGCAGCTGCAGGTGGGACTCTATTGTCCAAGACTGTTGAGAGTGCTAGGACTTTGTTAGAGGATATGGCCACCAACAGCTATCAGTGGCCATCTGAGCGGTCAGGACCCAAAAAGATTGCTGCTGGAGTGTTCGAGGTTGACAACGTAAGTGCACTTCAGGCTCAGATGTCTTCCTTGGCTAATGCATTTTTAAAGTTTTCAGGTTCAGGGAATGCTCAATCAATTGAGTCTGCAGCTGCCCTTGCATCCCAGACTCAGGGGGAAAATCTCGAGCAGGTTCAATATGTTTCGAATTTTAATTCTAGGGGGTACAATAATAATTCCACACCTACACATTATCACCCTAGCAATAGAAATCATGAGAATTTTTCCTATGCTAATAATAAGAATGTTTTAAATCCTCCTGGCTTTACTCCTTAAAGTCAAGAAAATAAGAAATCTTTAGAAGACCTTGTTGGAGCTTTTATTGAAGAATCAAGTAACAGGTCAAATAAGCTTGAGGAGGCCGTGATTGCAATAAACACTACTGTCAATGGTCATTCTGTAGCAATCAAGAATATAGAGACTCAGCTGGGACAACTGGTAAGTGTTGTCAACTCTATGAATAAAGGTAAAGCCCCAGCTGAACAGGAGAAATCTTCTTTGGAGTACTGCAAGGCCGTTGTTGGGTTCCTAGAATGAGTAAAAATATAGTATAAAATACTCTAGAATTCCTGTGCAAGTATACACAGTCTGCAACAAGTAATATTATCAATCCAAGGTCTGAATGAGCTTCCACTTTATCTATTTTGCGTAACTTCCTAATGGTTTCGAAGATAATAAAAATGTTGGGTTTTATAAGAATTATGCTGAAGCAAAATAAATGACAGAACAACGAGTAAACAGATAGATAGACAGATTAAAGACAGGCGCTGGTTAGGTTTTAGTGATTGTTATAAAATATGCTCTAGCAATATTATTGATCATGCATTTCTCGCAGTGTTATTAGCGGATTCCTCCCGGAACTCCGGATCTTTTGGGATATGTTTCAAACCCAATGAAGAGCGACCGATCAAGCACTAGGCAACTGGCTATCCCTAGCTCAGTCACTGGCGTTCACCAATACACAATGATCGTAGTGTGGATAATTGCCACACACTCTCTAAATCATCCCTGAAACTAGAGACAGCTATCCATACCGGCTGGCCAGGCGGGCATAAAATAAGAATAAGCACAACAATTAACTAAAATGCGATAGTCAATTTATTACTAGAGATGAAGCATAATAATCACATTATTCCTAACCAACACCTTAAGCTACTTAGTTCATAATAGGCATAGGAATACGAATTACAATCTGAGTATGCATGTCCATAACCACAAGTTAATAAAGAAAGTAAACTCCCTAATCAGCTTGCGGAAGATGGTGTTCTTGATGATCTTCAATCTCCCTATACTATTCGGCTTCCAAGGGAAAACATGGAATGAATTTGACTTTGACGGCTACTTCCTTTTATAGAAGGATGGGAGGCTTGAATTAGGTCAACTAGGACACGTGTAAGGCTCTCAATGATCCTTTATCACGAAAATAACCCAACAGAAGTCGGTTCATGAAGTTGGCTAACGAGCTGTGATGTGGCAGTTTCTGCTCCCAGTTTTGCTGCAGCATAGAATTTGCTCCCTCCAGTCGCTCAGCAGCATAATCTGTACAAAATAATTTCCAATGCTTCTATTCTTCCAAATGGGTTAAAACATGTAATATGTATCCAAAACAGACCCTAATAAGCATAAAGGACACACAAATCCCTATATAATTGAGGCCTAAATAACTACCTTTTGGGCAGTTATCATACCCCCAAACTTGAACTATTGCGCGTCCCGAGCAATACTAACCAACCTTCCTTCAAGAATTCAGAACATTAGACAAAGAATAGCTTAATCAAACCAGACAGTCCAACACTACCTTTAACCTTTACCTGAGCATTCTGCAAAACCAAGCTCTGCTGCAGCAAAATGATTCCTCCGGCATGGACAAATAATCACCACTTTTCAACTTAATTCTAAGAACTCACCACAGCCTAGCTATATTATCAGACATTTCAAAACATATTTTTAAAGGGGTTTATATCATTATTTATCAGTCTTAACGCAGCCTTACAGTCATAAACTCATAAGCATGGGATGGCCCACTTTATGATGCAGTATACTCTTGCCTCAAACTTACCACCAACTAGGCTCAATACTCATTATAAAGCTAAAAAATCCTTATTAATTCCATCTCTTGCCCCTCAGAATGGCGACATTTTATGATGAAGGATGGGCGTTCACCAATATTATTGATCATGCTCTAGCAATATTATTGATCATGCATTTCTCGCAGTGTTATTAGCGGATTCCTCACGGAACTCCGGATCTTTTGGGATATGTTTCAAACCCAATGAAGAGCGACCGATCAAGCACTAGGCAACTGGCTATCCCTAGCTCAGTCACTGGCGTTCACCAACACACAATGATCGTAGTGTGGATAATTGCCACACACTCTCTAAATCATCCCTGAAACTAGAGACAGCTATCCATACCGGCTGGCCAGGCGGGCATAAAATAAGAATAAGCACAACAATTAACTAAAATGCGATAGTCAATTTATTACTAGAGATGAAGCACAGTAATCACATTATTCCTAACCAACACCTTAAGCTACTTAGTTCATAATAGGCATAGGAATACGAATTACAATCTGAGTATGCATGTCTATAACCACAAGTTAATAAAGAAAGTAAACTCCCTAATCAGCTTGTGGAAGATGGTGTTCTTGATGATCTTCAATCTCCCTATACTATTCGGCTTCCAAGGGAAAACATGGAATGAATTTGACTTTGACGGCTACTTCCTTTTATAGAAGGATGGGAGGCTTGAATTAGGTCAACTAGGACACGTGTAAGGCTCTCCTTGATCCTTTATCACGAAAATAACTCAACAGAAGTCGGTTCATGAAGTTGGCTAACGAGCTGTGATGTGGCAGTTTCTGCTCCCAGTTTTGCTGCAGCATAGAATTTGCTCCCTCCAGTCGCTCAGCAGCATAATCTGTACAAAATAATTTCCAATGCTTCCATTCTTCCAAATGGGTTAAAACATGTAATATCTATCCAAAACAGACCCTAATAAGCATAAAGGACACACAAATCCCTATATAATTGAGGCCTAAATAACTACCTTTTGGGCAGTTATCATACCCCCAAACTTGAACTATTGCGCGTCCCGAGCAATACTAACCAACCTTCCTTCAAGAATTCAGAACATTAGACAAAGAATAGCTTAATCAAACCAGACAGTCCAACACTACCTTTAACCTTTACCTGAGCATTCTGCAAAACCAAGCTCTGCTGCAGCAAAATGGTTCCTCCGGAATGGACAAATAATCACCACTTTTCAACTTAATTCTAAGAACTCACCACAGCCTAGCTATATTATCAGACATTTCAAAACATATTTTTAAAGGGGTTTATATCATTATTTATCAGTCTTAACGCAGCCTTACAGTCATAAACTCTTAAGCATGGGATGACCCACTTTATGATGCAGTATACCCTTGCCTCAAGCTTATCACCAACTAGGCTCAATACTCATTATAAAGCTAAAAAATCCTTATTAATTCCATCTCTTGCCCCTCAGAATGACGAAATTTTATGATGAAGCTCACCTAAGTTCTGGGAGACAAAAAAACTGCTGGATCATCATTCATCCTTCAAAACTTTTGCTCCGTCAATTTTTTTCAGCAAAATCTTCAACAAATAATCTTTTTTCCGCAAATAATAATTTTTCTCATATTTCTCATTTTTCCATATTTCTTAGGTCATCTTTTGACGCGAAGACAAACTGTGGGTATCACAAATGTCCCCGGTTACTCAATAACCTAGTAAATTTTAATTTTGAAGGAGAGGAATGCTCGAGCAAAACAATTGGAGTAGCAAAAAGTCTCCCAAACTTGAATTATTCATTGTCCCCAATGAATCATTAATTAAGTAATTATACCCCCAAACTTAAATTTTTCTATATGAATTTTTAAACTAAACATGGGACTAGGATTAAGCTTAAAGTGGATCATATAAGTCAATACTACCGTCAAAATCTTCTTGTCGCAGCAACAATCCAGGCTAGAAGAAATGCTCAAGCAAAAGGTTTCTGGAGATCAGAATACCTTGATCTAATTAAGCGTAATCAGTCCAATCTTCAAAAATTCAGAAAAAAAATAGTTAAGTTAGTCATTACTTAGTGCTAATGAAACATTGAAAAATTTCATTCAAAAACATAAGAACATAAATTACATAGCAGAGATATATTTTTAAAGTAGAAAAATTAAAAAGAAACAAGCAAACATATTTATCAAATGGGGTCAGATATGCGCGAGCAAAATAAAATGATAAGAACAAAAATAAAGCTCGCTGAAGATCATTTCATCCATCAATCTTCCTGACCCTGCTCTTCATCATCATTCTCTTCTTCTCTTTCAACAGGTGGTGGCGGAATCCAGAGGTTCAACAGATCTTCAGGGAATGTAGGAAGGGCTGGATACCGTTTGGAAAAATTCTCTTGCAGTGCCCTTCTTAAGCTGGCATCTCGATTCTTAACATAGTTCCAGAAGGTTAAAGTTTGCCTCTCAGCAAACTCTTGCCGATTGGCCGAAAGTGCCAGTTGTTCTAGGATTGAGTTGATGCCATGGATAAGCCCACCTTGACGCACCTCCTGCATGCGCTGGAGCCGTGCCAAATTGGACGTGTCTATGATCCCCTTATCAAACAGGATCACATCTCCCTCATCCACCGGAACCCCTGCTTGTCTGCATAGCATAGTAATTGTGTTCGGGAAGAACAACTTCCCCACCTTTTTCTTCCAGCAGCAAGCAATTTCATTACAAATAATTTTTCCTATGTCAATACTGAGAGATCTTAAGATCGCAAAAGCTAGAAGAATTCGTTCCCTGGATACTATCGAGTCGTGCGTTGTCGGAAGCAACCTCTGCCTGATGAAACCCATCCACGTGTTCGCCTCCTTTTTCAAATAAGCCGACTGGAATGTCCTTTTCTGAGTCTTAGATAGTTGCCACTGCGCCCCCTCGATTCCTACCTCCCTCACAGCATTACTTAACTGCTCCTCAGATGGCGCGACTGCAATCTCATTGAATGCCGCATGGGGGAAGTTTTGAAGATGGTACAGTGCATTGATAGCACTTGGACTCCAATCTATCTCGACTCCTCTGACAATTACCAGGAAACCCTCTTCTTTATCAATGTTGGCATAGAATTCACGCACCACCTGTGTGTTCACAGCCTCTAGCTTAGCACAAAACAGCTCCCAGCCGTGGTCAGCTATTTCGGTCCTCAGAAATGGCGGGAGATCACCGCTGAAACCTCTTTCGAACAGAAAATCCCTTTTCAGAAGCTCAGTGTATTTTGCTCTAGCAAACTTATTGACAAAGCGATCGTGTGGCACCTGTCGCTCTGTTATTTCATCGTGTTCCTCCAATGCTTCAGCAATATATTTGCCCTTTTCTTCTCTACACTTTAGCAACTGTTCCTCCTCTGCCTGTTTCTCTGCTTCTTCTCGCCTTCTTTCCTCAGCCTCTTTTTTCTCTCGTTCCTCTCGCTCTGCCTTTTCTCTCTCGGAATCTGATGATGGAGGCGATGGGGTATCAGTCCTGATCATTGGAGTGCGCCCAGCCTTCCGCTTTATGCGGCGACGTTTCGGAGGTTCAGGTATGATAACCTCCACACGAGCCTCCTGAACTGGCTCTCTGCCTTCTGCCTCTACAGCCTCCGTCTGCACATCCTCACTCTGCTTCTTCTGAATTTTCTCTCGAGCTTCTTCTGTAGTCTCCATTTCCTTTTCATCCTCTTCTTGATTCTGTTTGTCAGATTCTTTTGGGTCTCTTTCTTCTTCCGCAACAACCTCATCCTCTCTCGCTCTTTCTTGTTCTTCAACTCTCTGCTGTCGTTTTCTTCTTTTCGCTTCTTTCTCCTCCGGTGTCCTTCTCTTCTTGGTTTTTACTTTCTGAACTTCGGGGGTCACGGGTATCTCTTCCTCCTCACTCTCCCTCTCTTTTCAAGCTCTTGTTTTAGCCATTGAAGGTGTAATAGGGTTTTGACAGAGAATGCAAAGAAAGAAAGAATAATACACGCACAAAGATTTGATCAAGAAGACGAAGTGAAACGTGCTTACCAGAGATTGTGAATAAATAGGGCTTCAGCAATTTGAAATATCTCCCGAAAAGATTTGCTCCTGTTAAATCATTTTACCCCTTAATTTGAAGTAAATGCATTTTGAAAATTTGAAACCAACAACGGTAAAATCGTGGATTCCAAACGCCCATGATAAAAATTGGTGTGCTGTCATCATTGAAGCCTTCGGATAATTGCTCTGCGACACGTGGCCTCATCAGATGATGCACGCACATTTACCTGCGAGAATTCAAAACCAAATCCAACGGTAAAAATAATAAATTCCAACGAAAACCCTTTTAATTCGGAATATTTTGCTCATGCCATATCTTTGCCGCAACAATCTGCTGAACCTGAAGAATCTTAGATACGGAATTCGAATTTCAAAACAAGAAAAATCAAAGATTCAAATTAAATTTTAACCAATCATCCCAATCTTTTATTTTCAAAAGAAGCCGAATAAATTAGAGAAAATCTCTATTAACTAGAATTCAAATAAATAAAATCTAGATAAAATCTAATAAAATCTAACTAACTAAAAGATAATTGGAAGATAATTTAAATAAATAACCCGAAATTAAAATCAAATCAAATCTAACCTACCAAAAATAATAAAAATACTTAAAAGATAAAATCTAATAAATCATGCAAAATTAAATCTAACCTAACCGAAATAAAATCAGTACAAAGTCTGGGAGCTCAAAATTTTGCTCTGTGAAATGCTCCCGCAAAAATCCTGCTCTCTCAAACATTGACCAACCTTAGGGAAGGATATTTCGCCTGAAATTCCTCACCCCAAAAATTTTTCACACGCTGTCCATTCACCTTGAACACTCTCCCATCTTTTTCATCCTGCAAAGTAATTGCTCCATTGGAAAAAACCTCAATCACAATAAACGGTCCTGACCATTTAGATTTCAATTTTCCAGGAAATAGTTTTAATCTAGAATTATAAAGCAAAACTTTCTGACCCTTGACAAATTCTTTGGACTTTATTTTCTTGTCATGCCACAGCTTAGTCTTTTCCTTATACATTTTCGCATTTTCGTAAGAAAATTGACGAAATTCTTCTAACTCATTAAGATGCAGCATTCTTATTGCTCCTGCACGACTCAGATCAAAATTTAACTTTTTCAAAGCCCAAAACGTCTTATGCTCTAGCTCCAATGGTAAATGGCAAGCTTTCCCATATACTAACCTATAGGGAGACATACCTAGAGGAGTCTTATAAGCTGTCCTATAAGCCCAAAGAGCCTCATCCAACCTAAAGGACCAATCCTTTCGAGATGGATGGACTACTTTCTCTAAAATAGCTTTAATTTCCCTATTACTAATTTCAGCTTGACCATTTGCTTGTGGGTGATAAGGGGTAGCTATCCTATGCTTAATCCCATACTTAGCTAATAGCTTAGTTAAGATATTATTAACAAAATGTGTACCCTCATCACTTATTAGAGCTCTAGGTGTCCCGAACCGCGCAAAGATGTGCGATTAAAGAAACCTTGCAACTGTCTTGGCATCACTCTGATGGCATGCAATGGCCTCCACCCACTTGGACACATAATCAACTGCCAATAAGATAAAAACATTGCCATTAGAAGGGGGAAATGGCCCCATAAAGTCAATACCCCATACATCAAATAATTCAACTTCTAAAATGTAAGTAAGAGGCATTTCATCTCTAGACCCCAAATTTCCTCTCCTTTGGCAAGCATCACATTGCTTGTAGAACCAATGGGCATCCTTGAATAACGTAGGCCAGAAAAATCCGCAATGCAAAATCCTCATAGCTGTCCTTTGACCGCTGAAATGACCTCCATACGGCGAAGAGTGACATTGCTCTAGGATTTCCTTTGCTTCAGCACCTGAAACACACCTACGAATAATACCGTCAGAGCATTGCTTATACATAAACGGCTCATCCCAATAGAAAAATTTTGCATCATGCTTAAACTTTTTCTTCTGCCTCCAATCCATATCAATAGGAGTGACTCCCTTTACTAAAAAGTTGGCAATATCAGCATACCAAGGGACATCCCTGACTACCTTTACCTGAATAGCAAAAAGCTGCTCATCTGGAAAAGAATCGGAAATGGCAGATTTCTCCAGCAAAGATGATGATGGATCAAGACGAGACAAATTATCTGAAATGACATTCTCTGATCCCTTCTTGTCCTTTATCTCCAAGTCAAATTCCTGCAATAGTAAAATCCAACGAATTAATCTAGGCTTTGCATCTTTCTTTGACATTAAATACCTTATTGCTGCATGATCCGTGAACACCGTGACTTTGGATCCAACCAAATATGGCCGGAATTTTTCAAAAGCGAACACCACAGCTAACAACTCATTTTCAGTAGTTGTGTAGTTGACATGTGCCTCATTTAAAACCTTGCTTGCATAATATATAAGATGAATAAATTTGCCCTGCTTCTGCCCCAGCATCGCACCTACCGCAACATCACTCACATCACACATTACCTCGAATGGCAAATTCCAATTAGGTGCGCAGAGAATGGGTGCTGAGATTAAAGCAGCCTTCAATGTTTCAAAAGCCTTCCTACAATCTGCATTAAAGTAAAAAACATGATCAGTGCACAATAAGTTACAAAGAGGTTTACTGATTTTGGAAAAATCCTTTATGAACCTCCTATAAAATCCAGCATGTCCTAAAAAACTCCGAATTCCCTTCACTGAATTCAGTGGCTCTATCAACTTGTAGACCATTTATAGAAATTTTATGACCTAACACTATGCCCTCCTTCACCATGAAGTGGCACTTCTCCCAATTAAGAACTAGATGGGTATCCTCACATCTTTTTAATACCTTACCTAAATTATCTAAACAACTCTGAAAAGACCCTCCAAAAACTGAAAAATCGTCCATAAATACCTCAACAGTGGACTCAATCATATCAGAAAAAATTGCTAACATACACCGCTGAAATGTTGCTGGAGCATTGCAAAGGCCAAAAGGCATTCTCCTGAAAGCAAACGTCCCATAAGGGCAGGTGAAAGTGGTTTTTTCCTAATCTTCAGGAGCAATAGTAATCTGGTTATACCCAGAATAACCATCCAAGAAACAGTAGTAGGCCTGACCAGCCAATCGATCCAACATCTGGTCGATAAATGGTAGAGGGAAATGATCCTTTCGGGTGGGTTTATTAAGCCTTCTGTAATCCATACAAACCCTCCAGCCAGTTACTGTCCTTGTGGGGATCAACTCATTATCTTTATTGCTCACCACAGTGACACCTCCTTTCTTAGGAACACATTGGTCAGGGCTCACCCAATTGCTGTCTGCAATTGGATAAATGATCCCAGCATCCAACCATTTAATCACCTCCTTTTTAACCACTTCTTTCATTGCAGGGTTAAGCCTTCTTTTTTGCTCAATACTCCTAAAGGATCCCTCCTCTAGAGTGATTTTATGCATACAAAAAGATGGGCTAATTCCCTGAATATTAGCCAATGTCCAGCCTATAGCTTTGCGGTATTGCTGCAGCAATTTTATTAAGGCCTCCTCATGCTCCGGCATTAAATCTGATGCAACAATAATGGGCAACGTCTCAATTTCCCCAAGATACACATACTTTAGATTATCCGGTAAAGGTTTCAAATCTAAAGTGGGTGCCTCAATTAGGGATGGCTTAATTGGGGGAGCCTTTCTTTGATCTAAATCTAAAGACTCAAAAACATCCTCACACCTAAACAATTCTTTTTCATTTTTTTTTTATCTAAAAAACAAATTTCAAAATCTTCTACACTAACCTCTCCATGCTTTTCTGAATGCTTATCAGCCGAATCCTGTATTGCTGTCTCAATAACTGTGCTCTCCAGAATCCTGATGAAAGAGCAATCCTCCATTTCGTCTGAATATTTCATGGCTTTAAAGACATTAAATTTCACTTCCTCATTACAAACTCTCATTGTTAATTCTCCTTTTTGAACATCTATTAATGCCCTACCAGTAGCCAAAAATGGACGACCTAGAATAATTGGGACATCTCTATCAGCCTCATAATCTAAAATAATGAAATCAACAGGAAATATGAATTTATCCACTTTTACTAAGACATCCTCAATATTACCCTCTGGATATGTGATAGACCTATCAGCTAATTGGAGTGTAACTGTGGTAGGCCTAGCTTCACCAATACCTAGCTTTCGATAGACCGAAAGAGGCATAAGGTTAATGCTTGCACCTAAATCACAGAGTGCTCTACCTAATTCTTTTCCACCTATAGACACAGGTATAGTAAATGACCCTGGATCCTTAGCCTTGGGGGATAACCCATTCTTAAGAATAGCACTACACTCCTCAGTAAGAGATACAGTTTCAAACTCACCTAACCTTTTCTTTTTAGTCAAAATATCCTTAAGAAATTTAGCATAATTAGGCATTTGCTCTATAGCTTCTACTAAAGGGATATTTATATGCAACTGCTTAAGAATCTCTAAAAACTTTTTAAATTGACCATCCTGATTCTTAGGCTTTTGCCTTTGTGGAAAAGGTAGAGGTGGTACATAAGGTGGGGGCGGCACATAAGGTGGCTCCACATCTGGCAAAGAACCAGATGCTCCAGCATTTTCTTTGCTGCCTCCAGCACCCTGACCAGACTCCAACTCTTTCTCGACAACAACATTATTATTTCTATCACCATTTTTATCTATAACCTGGGTCTTACTAGGCTCAATTCTTTCTTCTAATGGCTTACCACTCCTAAGAGTAACTGCCTTTACCTGCTCCTTACCTTCCCTCCGAGGGTGTTCAGTATCTGATGGAAGTTTCCCTTGAGGTCTCGCCTTTAGCTCATTACCTAGCTGACCCACTTGCAATTTCAGGGCTCTCATCGAAGCTTGATTACTTTGAATTGCATAAATTCTTTGAGGTCTCGTCTGTGCGAGCCATAAATTCTTTCATCATCGCCTCGAGAGAATTTCCCGAATTTTTCTGGGGCAAAGCCTGCTTATTTTGCTGGGGCATTACCTGCGCTTTAGCAAATCCCGGCTGGTTCATCTTCTGTTGCACTTGTACGTTATTTCCTTGACCTCCCCATGAGAAATTGGGGTGATTACGCCAACCTGGATTATAGAAGTTAGAATAAGGGTTGTTCCTCTGATTACCTACAAAAAACACAGATGCTGGATTACTGGGGCAAAACTCGTAGTTGTGGTCTTCACCGCAATAGGCACATGCTTCGTCCGTGACTTGGTTCAACACTGCTGCAGGCTCCATAGCTGGTGGCTGCTGATGACTAATCACTGTCACATTCTTAAGAGCGTTAGCAATCATAGCAAGATCAGCCCTAATGGTGGACACACCATCAACCTCTAACACACTCTTAACCTTTTTATTTGTGCCTCTAACATCCGACCACTGACAACTATTAATAGATATTCTTTCTAAAATTTCATAGGCTTCATCAAAAGTTTTTGCCAAAAGGGCCCCTCCAGCCGAAGCATCGACCATACCTTGGGTTACTCCATTTAAACCATTGTAAAATGTTTCCATTTGAATACAATGAGGCAACCCATGGTGGGGACACTTTCGTAAAAGCTCCTTAAACCTCTCCCAAGCCTCACTAAAAGTCTCATCCTCAAGTTGCCTAAACCCTACTATTTCACTCCTTAATTTAGCATTTCTATTAGGTGGGAAATATTTACTCAAAAATTTTTCAGCTAACTCATCCCACGTCCTAATTGATCCTGGAGCAAAAGAGTTTAACCATGACTTTGCTCCATCTCTAAGAGAATACGGGAACAAAGTTAATCTAAGAGCATCTCTAGGCACTCCTTGAATTATAAAAGAATCACTAACTCCTAGAAAAGACTTAAGATGTAAATGAGGGTCTTCATATGACAAACCATGGAATTGCCCCACGGTTTGCAACATCTGAAACATTACCGGTTTCATTTCAAAATTTGCCGCTTGGATTTGGGGACGTGCAATCCCTGGATTCAACTCATTACACATCGGGACAACATATGCTCGAATGGCTCTGGTCCTATCGTTCGCTATCAAGATAGGATTCTCAACGTGATTATTTTGCTGCTCATTTTGCTCAAACAGTGGGTTTTGCTGCAGCAACGGATTCTGCTGGGGGTTTGCTGCTACTGGACCTTCAGGAACCTGCGGAAGTTGCGGGGAGTTCTCCATCTGGTTTCTGCGCTGCTCCCTCCTTCTGTTCCTAAATGTTCTCTCAATTTCTGGATCAAGCTCAAACCGTACCCCAGGCGGATCGCTCATGCACCAAAATCACACCTACAAAAACAAAAGAAACAATCAAAAAGTTCTAGCACCAAACCACTAAAACACATACACAAAACAGATCAGATAAAAACTTATTCAAGTCCCCGACAACGACGCCAAAAACTTGTTGGGTTCCTAGAGTGAGTAAAAATATAGTATAAAATACTCTAGAATTCCTGTGCAAGTATACACAGTCTGCAGCAAGTAATATTATCAATCCAAGGTCTGAATGAGCTTCCACTTTATCTATTTTGCGTAACTTCCTAATGGTTTCGAAGATAATAAAAATGTTGGGTTTTATAAGAATTATGCTGAAGCAAAATAAATGATAGAACAACGAGTAAACAGATAGATAGACAGATTAAATACAGGCGCTGGTTAGGTTTTAGTGATTGTTATAAAATATGCTCTAGCAATATTATTGATCATGCATTTCTCGCAGTGTTATTAGCGGATTCCTCCCGGAACTCCGGATCTTTTGGGATATGTTTCAAACCCAATGAAGAGCGACCGATCAAGCACTAAGCAACTGGCTATCCCTAGCTCCGTCACTGGCGTTCACCAACACACAATGATCGTAGTGTGGATAATTGCCACACTCTCTAAATCATCCCTGAAACTAGAGAGAGCTATCCATACCGGCTTGCCAGGCGGGCATAAAATAAGAATAAGCACAACAATTAACCAAAATGCGATAGTCAATTTATTAGTAGAGATGAAGCACAGTAATCACATTATTCCTAACCAACACCTTAAGCTACTTAGTTCATAATAGGCATAGGAATATGAATTACAATCTGAGTATGCATGTCCATAACCACAAGTTAATAAAGAAAGTAAACTCCCTAATCAGCTTGCGGAAGATGGTGTTCTTGATGATCTTCAATCTCCCTATACTATTCGACTTCCAAGGGAAAACATGAAATGAATTTGACTTTGACGGCTACTTCCTTTTATAGAAGGATGGGAGGCTTGAATTAGGTCAACTAGGACACGTGTAAGGCTCTCCTTGATCCTTTATCACGAAAATAACTCAACAGAAGTCGGTTCATGAAGTTGGCTAACGAGCTGTGATGTGGCAGTTTCTGCTCCCAGTTTTGCTGCAGCATAGAATTTGCTCCCTCCAGTCGCTCAGCAGCATAATCTGTACAAAATAATTTCCAATGCTTCCATTCTTCCAAATGGGTTAAAACATGTAATATCTATCCAAAACCAACCCTAATAAGCATAAAGGACACACAAATCCCTATATAATTGAGGCCTAAATAACTACCTTTTGGGCAGTTATCAGCCGTATCTGTGCATTATGAGGAAGAGACTAAAGTAGCTGAAAAGGAGAAAACAACTGAAGCAGAGGAACTCACAGGAGGAGTTGAAGAAGGCACCACCTCAAACGAAGCTGAAAAGCTTAATCCTGAGCCTTCTATCCCTTCTCCTACTGTTTTAGTTCCTAAATCAAAGAAAAAGAAAAATTCTAAGGTTAAGTTTGACAAATTTTTAGATGCTTTTATGGGTTTGCATGTTAATATTCCTTTTTCAGATGCCTTGGAGCAGATGCCTCACTCCATAAAATTTATGAAGGAATGGCTCAACAAGAAGAAAAAGGAAAAGCAGTTGGAGACTGTATATCTTGCATCGACGTGCAGTGCTCGTGTCCAACATGGAGTACCAGAGAAATTGTCTGACCCAGGGAGTTTTACTATTCCTTGTAATTTTGGTACTTATTCTTGTAGAGCACTATGTGATCTAGGGGCTAGCATAAATATTATTCCATTATCTCTGTGCAAAAAGCTTAATAGAGGAGAAATAAAATCTACCTCTGTTAGACTTCAGGTTGCTGACCAGTCTCTGGTTAGTCCATATGGGATTGTTGAGAATATTCTGATTAAAGTAGGTAGATTTTTTCCTTCCTGTTGATTTCTTTGTGCTAGATATTAAAGAGATTCCTGCTATGCCTATCATATTAGGGAGACCTTTCCTTGCTACAGGGAGGGTTATAATTGATATTGAACGTAGGGAGCTAATCATAAGAGTCCAACAGGAGAAGGAAGTTTTAAAAGCTTTTGAGGACCCCAAGAACACATCAGATACAATGATGGTGGGCTACATGAGAGGTGCTAGGAAGAGCACCAGTGATGGAAAATCTGACAGGAGACCACCCTGATGCATAGTTGGTCAACACGTCGAGCTAATGACGTTAAACAAGCGCTTATGGGAGGCAACCCAAGTGAGTTAGTTATTTCTTTATTTTGAGTTTTATTTATTTTTTGTGTCTGTTTTGTAGGTCTTGTTTTCTTTCTCTCCTTTGCTTTCAAGCTGTCAAGAGTCCAAGCATTCAGTCAAGAAGTCATCATCATTCCAGGGCAGTATTGTTCACTCCTTTCATTCGTTTATTGTTCTCATGCTTGTTTATGCTTTATTTTCGTTATACATTGAGGACAATGCATATTTTAAGTTTGGGGGTGGATTAGCATGTTTGTGGAGCCCTCGAGCATCTGAGTTCGGGCTATAGTTTTGAGCTTTCTTTGAATTATGCATATGGTTGTTTTTTGGATGCTACTTTTGCATGATTATGATGTCCTAGGATAGGCTTTCTTGTCAATTTTCAAGCTTGTGATGAGTTGTAGCATAAGTGCCCAAAAAGGGAGACTTTTTAAAATTTTTCTAGGAGATGGCTTGCATGAGTAGAGTATTTGTCTTAGCTAGATTTGGATTTGAATGCTTAGGAGTGAATTATTGGGTTCATATGCTTGTTGTCACCTCGATAGGTGTAGGGCAGAGCTAAAGAGTTAATTTTTTGCAAATTAGCATGTTTGATCTTGCTTAGGAGGAAAGAAAAGAATATATGTTATTTATGCTCATAAAGAAAAATCATTCTTGTTGTTACTGTTGAAATAAAATAATAATGTCATGGCTTGTGCACAATATGCAATGATTAATAAAGATTAAGGCAAAAAGAGCTACCCCTGTTGTGATCAGTTAGGCCAACCAGAGAAAACTCAGGTTAAGGGTCCCTGCAATAGGTGTGTGAAAGCTAGTGCCACATATACATGCTTAATTTAATTGTTAATTATAAGCACCTAAGTATGGAGGAGAACAAACTAATTTGTTCCATTAACTCATTAGTGAAACCTTAGTGCCAGTGTAGAGGGAAGATGAGCTGAGAGTTTAATAATCCAATCCCGGGCTAGTAGAGTCTGATCTTGTTGAGTTAGATCTCGCTTGTGCAAGTTAATTTTGGAAAAATTTTAATTTGTCTCCCTCATTGGTCCTTGTGTGCATGTCTCCTGCTTGCTTGACTATTGACTTCTGAGCCTTGAGGATTGAGTCATGTTTGTTGCATCCATTCTTCTACTGTATGCTTGATTTTTAGTTTGCTCGAGGACTAGAAAAGCTTAAGTTTGGGAGTATTTGATAGCGAGCATAGCTAGCTATTTTTCTCTGATTAATTAAGCTAGTCTTTTTCAATTATTTGCCCAAATTTATGCATTTTTATGTTTTATTTGTAGGAAGTATGTGCTTGAAGCTTAATTCAGCAATTGGAGTCAAATGGAGCTTCCAATCTTATAAAAAAAAAAAAAAAATAGCGTCGCGACGCTATAGAAAATTTTCCAAATTTGCGGATCGCGACAGCGTCTCGACGCTACAACGAAATTTTGCTATTTAAGCATCTTTTCGGCTAGGTTTTTGGGGACTTCGATTTGGGACTTCTTGGAGCCGAAAAATAGGACAGAACAGAGGCTATTGAGGCTGAAGCAAAGGGGACGAAGTGGAAATCAACCCATTGTTCGTGGGGATCGTGACGGGGACGTTCGGTCTCGGCCTACAACGAGTCTATTTCTCTTTTCCCTTACTTTAGATAGTTTTTATGACTTATTTAGACTTAGTTTATATTGTAATGAAGATTATGTGTAGCTAAGTTTAATTCTTAGGGATTGATGTAGCCGTTGGGCACGTTTTGGATTGATTTACGGTATTTATGCTATTGATGTCATTTATGCATATGTTGTATCCTTAATGCTTTCGATTTATTGGCCATAAATCGATTGATATTTATATTTGAATCTAACTCGGGAGAGATGATTTAATTTAGTAATCAATATGCATAACTAGAATTTAGCTAAAAATCGGGAGATTAAGGTTAATTCTAGAAATTGTTATAAAGGTTAGCCTTATTGCCTTGTATGTTTATTGGATTTAGATAGGGATATCGGGTTCAATTGCATATGGGAGAATCATGTATGCTCGGGAGAGATATGTGTGATTTTAGTTGTCAAGATTTATGAATCATAGCATGTGTTAATCCGTTTATTAACTCCAATTGGTGAAATCAATTCCCTAAGACCAATTATTCCCATTTGATTGTCACTTTTTACTTTAGTTTTGTGTTGGTTAATTCATATTCTCATTCAATTTGATTCCCTAAATAAAATTGGTCAAAAATATTTTCGATAATTAAAATTTGGCTAGACACCAATCCAGAGGACGACATTCGATTGCAAAATCACTATATTATTACTTGACCCGTACACTTGCGGTTAGCAAATTGCACATCAAAAATTCTGGAGCTGTACAAGGATTTTTAGGATAGAATTTAGGTAAATTAATGTAATTTAATGCTTTATTTTATCCTAGGGGCCAAAATTAACCGGTTCAATTGCTATTTATATGCTTTATGGATGTCATATAGAATATTTAATCCCACCTTAGGTTATAAACATGCTCATGCATTTTTTATATATTATAAATTGTTATAATGTATGTTTAAATGCATGGATTTGTTTTCATATTTTTTAATATAAGTGGATATTAATTATATGAAAAATTGGAAAGCATGAAGCATGTCATTACTTAAATTAAATATAAATAGTTATGTTTAATGTGATGAATGAAGCATGCTTGATTGATTTTCTTGATTGGCTTATAATTGTTATATTAAAAGAAAATCAATATTGCATGAAGCATGAAACATCCATAGTGAATAATATAATTGTTATATTATTCATGCAATTAGTGTGGTTTAATTATTTAATTTGAATGAGATTGTTGAATGAATTAAACCCTAGATTCTTGATTATAGGATTAATCATTAAAATTTGAAATAGTTCTTTAATATTAATGATTAGAAACCGTCAATCTATAATCAAGATTTGCATGCAAACATAAGATCATAGGATGAATTGGATTAATTTTAAATTGTTTAAAATTAATTAGACCCAGATCAGTTTCTAATAGGATTAGAATCTTTTCTTACTTAGTATTTAAAATAGTTTTAATTGACTAAGTAGGAAAAAAATTGCTATGATTATAAGGGAACTCCACCGGTAATGTTCTGTCTAAGGCTGGGGGTATTTAAGTTGACGGTTTACGGAACACCTCCTACCTGGGAACTGACCTGGAATACCGGAGTTGAATTAATCATAGTTAAATGTTAGCATGCAATGTCACTAGGTTTATTAAAAGTGTTTAATGCACCTAGATCTTTAGAGTAAAAACCTTACATTACTAAGGTTATAAGGGAACTCTCTCGGTAAAGTTCTGTCTAAGGCTGGGGGTATTTAAGTTGACGGTTTACGGAACACCTCCTACCTGGGAACTGACCCGAACATTGAGTTGAATTAACCATAGTAATGTTGACTTGCAATGTTGGGTTTATTAAAAGAAGTTTAATTCACCCAAAAGATTGCAGTTGAATCCTTTCCATAATTTTTATAATATGATCAGACTTAGATAGATTGACTTAGCCGAATACTATCTAAGTTAAATAACCCTATATTAACCATAGGACATTTTCAGTGGGAGGAAAGTTACAAAACGAGATTTAAATCAAAGTTTTGCTCCTACGTCCCTATATTCACAACGTGAGATTCATGCTCGGCTTCGAGTCGCCTTAGGAGCGGCCTCCCTTCGGAAAGTGTTTGCATGAATCAATATCAAGGTGAATGGGAAAAATGTCTAGAGTAAGTGGGAGCGGGACACGTGTCAACGTATCCCTCGATCTCCGCCCATAGTTCACACCGTGAGAGTCCTATGATCCGCCTGCAGGTTGTCCTGGCGCAACCATCCCTTCGGAGGGCCTGGTCATAGGATTCGGAACATCGTGAACTCCTTAAAAAGGATAGGAGCTCTTAGGCTAATCACCAACAGTTGTCTTTCCCTTCGGTAGCCTGTTGGTGCGTGCTTCTGAGATCTGAAAGTGGGAGGGTTACACTTACGAGGATGAGTTAAAAGTGTTAACAAATTCTTGACCGAACAATGGTGGCTAATGTCTATAGGAATATGAGTTATTCTAGAATTAGAACTAGCTGAGAGGTGTCTCATTTCAAAGGAGGAGTACCTGATCACCCTTCGGTGGCTGATATTCTAAACCTCTGAAACATCGTTGCAAAACTAAATCGATAGTTTTAGGGTTCTGTGATTGTCTGTTTTGCTAAATTGATTGGATTGTGTGCAATTGTTTGCTTGTATGATGGGTTAAGGCAAAGATAACTAATACGATCATTGTTTGTTTAAATTTCAGCAATGTCTTCCTCAATTGTCTCTCTGCTTAAAAATGAGAAATTAACCGACGAAAATTATGCTACGTGGAAGTCGAACCTGAATACGATTCTTGTTGTCGATGATCTGCGGTTCGTCTTAACGGAGGATTGTCCTCCAGCCCCTGCTCGTAATGCATCCCAAGCAGTTAAGGATGCTTATGACCGCTGGACAAAGGCCAATGATAAGACTCGTGTCTATATCCTAGCCAGCTTATCTGAAGTTTTGGCTAAAAGGCATGAGAGCATGGTAACAGCGAGGGAGATTATGAACTCTCTCCAGGAGATGTTTGGACAACCGTCCTACCAACTCCACCATGACGCTCTCAAATACGTTTATAGCTGTCGCATGAAAGAGGGCATGTCTGTTCGGGAGCATGTCCTGGATATGATGGTCCAATTCAACGTGGCAGAGGCAAACGGGGCGGTCATAGATGAGCGTAGTCAGGTTGCATTCATCTTAGAATCTCTTCCGAAGAGTTTTCTACAGTTTTGAAGCAATGCAATGATGAATAAAATAACATTCAACCTGACTAGCCTCCTGAATGAGCTACAACTCTATCAGTCTCTTCTTAAGAACAAGGGACAGATAGAAGGAGAGGCAAACATTGTTCACTCTAAAAGAAAGTTCGAGAAGGGTTCATCCTCTGGAACTAAATCTGTAGCCACTTCTTCAAAGAAAACTAAGAAGAAGAAAGGAAACAAGGGGAAAGCTCCCAGTACTGCTGCTAAAAGCAAGGGAAAAGCCAAAGCTATGGCAGATAAGGGCAAATGTTTTCACTGCAATGTAGATGGACATTGGAAGAGAAACTGCCCAAAGTACCTTGCTGAGAAAAAGAAGGAAAAGGAAGGTAAATTTGATTTACTTGTTTTAGAAACATGCTTGGTAGAACATGATGAGTTTACCTGGATACTTGATTCAGGAGCAACTAATCATGTTTGCTCTTCTTTTCAGGAAAATAGTTGCTTTTGGCAGTTGAACGATGGGGAAATGACACTCAGGGTCGGAACTGGAGAAGTCATTTCAGCTAAAGCAGTGGGAGCTGTGAAGTTATTTTTTAGAAATAGATTCTTACTTTTAGAAAGTTTGTTAATCGTTCCCAAGATTAAGAGGAACTTAATTTCTATTTCATGTTTGATTGAACAATCATATACAGTTACTTTTGATATGAATGAAGCGTTCATTTATAAAAATGGTGTACTTATTTGTTCAGCCAAATTGGCAAATAACTTGTATGTTTTAAGACCAATCGGAAACAAAGCACTTTTAAATCACGAATGATTTAAAACTGCTGAAACTCAAAGTAAAAGGCAAAAGATTTCTCCATCAAGTAACAATACTCATCTTTGGCATCTCAGACTTGGTCATATAAACATCGATAGGTGATAACTGTCCAAAAGGTAGTTATTTAGGCCTCATTTATATAAGAATTTGCGTGTCTTTAATGTTTAATAGGGTTGGTTTTAGAGAGATATTACATGATTTAACCCATTTGGAAGAATGGAAGCTTTGGAAATCACTTTGTGCAGATTATGCTGCTGAGCGACTGGAGGGAGCAAATTCTATGCTGCAGCAAAACTGGGAGCAGAAACTGCCACATCACAGCTCGTTAGCCAACTTCATGAACCGACTTCTGTTGAGTTATTTTCGTGATAAAGGATCAAGGAGAGCCTTACACGTGTCCTAGTTGACCTAATTCAAGCCTCCCATCCTTCTATAAAAGGAAGTAGCTGTCAAAGTACAATTCATTCCATGTTTTCCCTTGGAAGCCGAATAGTATAGGGAGATTGAAGATTATCAAGAACACCATCTTCCGCAAGCTGATTAGGGAGTTTACTTTCTTTATTAACTTGTGGTTATGGACATGCATACTCAGATTGTAATTCGTATTCCTATGCCGATTATGAATTAAGTAGCTTAAGGTGTTGGTTAGGAATAATGTGATTACTGTGCTTCATCTCTAGTAATAAATTGACTATCGCATTTTGGTTAATTGTTGTGCTTATTCCTATTTTATGCCCGCCTGGCCAGCCAGTGTGAATAGCTCTCTCTAGTTTCAGGGATGATTTAGAGAGTGTGTGCCAATTATCCACACTACGATCATTGTGTATTGGTGAACGCCAGTGACTGAGCTAGAGATAGCCAGTTGCCTAGTGCTTGATCGGTCGCTCTTCATTGGGGTTGAAACACATCCCAAAAGATCCGGAGTTCTGGGAGGAATCCGCTAATAATACTGCGAGAAATGCATGATCAATAATATTGCTAGAGCATATTTTATAACAATCATTAAAACCTAACCAGCGCCTGTCTTTAATCTGTCTATCTATTTGTTTACTCGTTGTTCTGTCATTTATTTTGCTTCAGCATAATTCTTATAAAACCCAACATTTTTATTATCTTCGAAACCATTAGAAAGTTGAACAAAATAGGTAAAGTGGAAGCTCATTCAGACCTTGGATTGATAATATTACTTGCTGCAGACTGTGTATACTTGCACAGGATTTTGGAGTCAATTTATCTTATATTTTTAACCACTCCAGAATTACAACAAGTTTTTGGCGCCGTTGCCGAGGAATTGAATAAGTTTTTATCTGATCTGTTTTGTGTATGTGTTTTAGTGGTTTGGTGCTAGAACTTTTTGATTGTTTCTTTTGTTTTTGCAGGTGTGATTTTGGTGCATGAGCGATCCGCCTGGGGTACGGTTTGAGCTTGATCCAGAAATTGAAAGGACATTTAGGAACAGAAGGAGGGAGCAGCGCAGAAACCAAATGGAGAACATGCCGCAACTTCCGCAGGTTCTTGAAGGTCCAGTAGCATTGAACCCCCAGCAGAATCCGTTGCTGCAGCAAAACCCACTGTTTGAGCAAAATGAGCAGCGAAATAATCAGGCTGAGAATCCTATCTTGATAGCGAACGATAGGACCAGAGCCATTCGAGCGTATGTTGTCCCGATGTTTAATGAGTTGAATCCAGGGATTGCACGTCCCTAAATCCAAGCGGTGAATTTTGAAATGAAACCGGTAATGTTTCAGATGTTGCAAACCGTGGGGCAATTCCATGGTTTGTCATCTGAAGACCTTCATTTACATCTTAAGTCTTTTCTAGGAGTTAGTGATTCTTTTGTAATTCAAGGAGTGCCTAGAGATGCTCTTAGATTAACTTTGTTCCCGTATTCTCTTAGAGATGGAGCAAAGTCATGGTTAAACTCTTTTGCTCCACGATCAATTAGGACGTGGGATGAGTTAACTGAAAAATTTTTGAGTAAATATTTCCCACCTAATAGAAATGCTAAATTAAGGAGTGAAATAGTAGGGTTTAGGCAACTTGAAGATGAGACTTTTAGTGAGGCTTGGGAGAGGTTTAAGGAGCTTTTACGAAAGTGTCCCCACCATGGGTTACCTCATTGTATTCAAATGGAAACGTTTTACAATGGTTTAAATGGAGTAACCCAAGGTATGGTCGATGCTTCGGCTGGAGGGGCCCTTTTGGCAAAAACTTTTGATGAAACCTATGAAATTTTAGAAAGAATATCTATTAATAGTTGTCAGTGGTCGGATGTTAGAGGCACAAATAAAAAGGTTAAGAGTGTATTAGAGGTTGATGGTGTGTCCACCATTAGGGCTGATCTTGCTATGATTGCTAACACTCTTAAGAATGTGACAGTGATTAGTCATCAGCAGCCACCAGCTATGGAGCCTGCAGCAGTGGTGAACCAAGTCACGGACGAAGCATGTGTCTATTGTGGTGAAGACCACAACTACGAGTTTTGCCCCAGCAATCCAGCTTCTGTGTTTTTTGTAGGTAATCAGAGGAACAACCCGTATTCTAACTTCTATAATCCAGGTTGGCGCAACCACCCCAACTTCTCATGGGGAGGTCAAGGAAATAACGTACAAGCGCAACAAAAGATGAACCAGTCGGGATTTACTAAAGCGCTGGTATTGCCTCAGCAAAATAAGCAGGCTTTGCCCCAACAAAATTTGGGAAACTCTCTCGAGGCGATGATGAAAGAATTTATGGCTCGCACAGATGCCGCAATTCAAAGTAATCAAGCTTCGATGAGGGCCCTGGAATTGCAAGTGGGTCAGCTGGCTAATGAGCTAAAGGTAAGACCTCAAGGGAAACTTCCATCAGATACTGAACACCCTCGGAGGGAAGGTAAGGAGCAGGTAAAGGCAGTTACTATTAGGAGTGGTAAGCCATTAGAAGAAAGAATTGAGCCTAGTAAAACCCAGGTTATAGATAAAAATGGTGATAAAAATAGTAATGTTGTTGTTGAGAAAGAATTGGAGTCTGGTCAGGGTGCTGGAGGCAGCAAGGAGAATGCTGGAGCATCTGGTTCTTTGCCAGATGTAGAACCACCATATGTGCCGCCCCCACCTTATGTACCACCTCTACCTTTTCCACAAAGGCAGAAGCCTAAGAATCAGGATGGTCAATTTAAAAAGTTTTTAGAGATTCTTAAGCAGTTGCATATAAATATCCCTTTAGTAGAAGCCATTGAGCAAATGCCTAATTATGCTAAATTTCTTAAGGATATTTTGACTAAAAAGAAAAGGTTAGGTGAGTTTGAAACTGTATCTCTTACTGAGGAGTGTAGTGATATTCTTAAGAATGGGCTACCCCCCAAGGCTAAGGATCCAGGGTCATTTACTATACCTGTGTCTATAGGTGGAAAAGAGTTAGGTAGAGCACTCTGTGATTTAGGTGCAAACATTAACCTTATGCCTCTTTCGGTCTATCGGAAGTTAGGTATTGGTGAAGCTAGACCTACCACAGTGACACTCCAACTAGCTGATAGGTCTATCACATATCCAGAGGGTAAAATTGAGGATGTCTTAGTAAAAGTGGATAAATTCATATTTCGTGTTGATTTTATTATTTTAGACTATGAGGCTGATAAAGATGTCCCAATTATCTAGGTCGTCCATTTTTGGCTACTGGTAGGGCATTAATAGATGTTCAAAAAGGGGAATTAACAATGAGAGTCTGTAATGAGGTAGTAAAATTTAATGTGTTTAAAGCCATGAAATATCCAGACGAAATGGAGGATTGCTCCTTCATTAGGATTCTGGAGAGCACAGTTATTGAGACAGCAATACAGGATTCGGCTGATAAGCATTTGGAAAAGCATGGAGAGGTCAGTGTAGAAGATTTTGAAATTTTTTCTTTAGATAAAAAAAATGAAAAAGAATTGTTTAGGTGTGAGGATGTTTTAGAGTCTTTAGATTTAGATCAAAGAAATGCTCCCTCAATTAAGCCATCCCTAATTGAGGCACCTACTTAAGATTTGAAACCTTTACCGGATCATCTAAAGTATGTGTATCTTGGGGAAAGTGAGACGTTGCCCATTATTGTTGCATCAGATTTAATGCCGGAGCATGAAGAGGCCTTAATAAAATTGCTGCAGCAATACCGCAAAGCTATAGGTTGGACATTGGCTGATATTCAGGGAATTAGCCCATCTTTTTGTATGCACAAAATCACTCTAGAGGAGGGATCCTTTAGGAGTATTGAGCAGCAAAGAAGGCTTAACCCTGCAATGAAAGAGGTTGTTAAAAAGGAGGTAATTAAATGGTTGGATGCTGGGATCATTTATCCAATTGCCGATAGCAATTGGGTAAGCCCTGTCCAATGTGTTCCTAAGAAAGGAGGTGTCATTGTGGTGAGCAATAAAGATAATGAGTTGATCCCCACAAGGACAGTAACTGGCTGGAGGGTTTGTATGGATTACAGAAGGCTTAATAAAGCCACCCGAAAGGATCATTTCCCTCTACCATTTATCGACCAGATGTTGGATCGATTGGCTGGTCAGGCCTATTACTGTTTCTTGGATGGTTATTCTGGGTATAACCAGATTACTATTGCTCCTGAAGATCAGGAGAAAACCACTTTCACCTGCCCTTATGGGACGTTTGCTTTCAGGAGGATGCCTTTCGGCCTTTGCAATGCTCCAGCAACATTTCAACGGTGTATGTTAGCAATTTTTTCTGATATGATTGAGTCCACTGTTGAGGTATTTATGGACGATTTTTCAGTTTTCGGAGGGTATTTTCAGAGTTGTTTAGATAATTTAGGTAATGTGTTAAAAAGATATGAGGATACCCATCTAGTTCTTAATTGGGAGAAGTGCCACTTCATGGTGAAGGAAGGCATAGTGTTAGGTCATAGGATTTCTAAGAATGGTTTAGAAGTTGATAGAGCAAAAGTTGAGGTTATTGAAAGACTAGAGCCACCGAGTTCAGTGAAGGGAATTTTGAGTTTTTTAGGACATGCTGGATTTTATAGGAGGTTCATAAAGGATTTTTCCAAAATAAGTAAACCTCTTTGTAACTTATTGTGCACTGATCATGTTTTTTACTTTAATGCAGATTGTAGGAAGGCTTTTGAAACATTGAAGGCTGCTTTAATCTCAGCACCCATTCTCTGCGCACCTAATTGGAATTTTCCATTCGAGGTAATGTGTGATGCGAGTGATGCTGCGGTAGGTGCGATGCTGGGGCAGAAGCAGGGTAAATTTATTCATCCTATATATTATGCAAGCAAGGTTTTAAATGAGGCACAGGTCAACTACACAACTAATGAAAAGGAGTTGTTAGCTGTTGTGTTTGCTTTTGAAAAATTCCGGCCATATTTGGTTGGATCCAAAGTCACAGTGTTCACGGATCATGCAACAATAAGGTATTTAATGTCAAAGAAAGATGCAAAGCCTAAATTAATTAGAATTTTCCGGCCATATTTGGTTGGATCCAAAGTCACGGTGTTCACTGGCCAACACTGACAGTTGTTCTAGGATCTGACGAATTAATGTCAATGTTGCTGGAGCATTGCAAAGGCCGAAAGGCATCCTCCTGAAAGCAAACGTCCCATAAGGGCAGGTGAAAGTGGTTTTTTCCTTATCTTCAGGAGCAATAGTAATCTGGTTATACCAGAATAACCATCCAAGAAACAGTAGTAGGCCTGACCAGCCAATCGATCCAACATCTGGTCGATAAATGGTAGAGGGAAATGATCCTTTCGGGTGGCTTTATTAAGCCTTCTGTAATCCATACAAACCCTCCAGCAAGTTACTGTCCTTGTGGGGATCAACTCATTATCTTTATTGCTCACCACAGTGACACCTCCTTTCTTAGGAACACATTGGACAGGGCTCACCCAA